>OY728130.1:134190142-135440142 GCA_963277665.1 Viscum album
TACTATATAATAACTTTTATCCACTTTACTAACAGTGATAGAAATGATCTCATACAAACATTCACTAATGTAATGTCATAATGGTATTCAAAATAAAAAAACATTGATCCAATATAAAATGATGGAGATCACAAAATTTTAGTTGAGTTTTATGTTTTTAAAAATAATTCCAAAAAAGGTTTAGATAAGGGTCAAAAATTATCTTTGTGAACTCAAGTCGAAATTATTTCTATGTCTTCATTATTGTTCAGATAGAATCAAAAAAGTGTTTTTAATGTGTTGTGTGCTTTGTTGTTTTGGTCATAGGTTCTGGAAGAGTAGAAGAGCTATTATAAGGGAATTTTGTGCTTAGTGGGGATAATAAGCTATACCAATGGTTTTATAAACCATAGGTATATAGTTATATAAAACCGAAATACCCATGGTTTTATCGCCGTTGGTATAAATTTATATCGATTGTTTAAATATAACCATTGTTATACAATTCTGGTGAAGGGGAATACCTATGGTTGTAGAGATATTAGTATACTTTTATACAAATGGTTTACCAAAAACTGTTGGTATATAGTTTTCATAGATATAACACTATACCCATGATTTCAAACTTATTGGTGTATATATAAGAATGATTCCCTTGTAACATTTAGAATAAGTTAACCTAACACAGCCTATACCAGTGGTTTTATAGAAACAGTGGTTATAGGGATATACCGACATCCCACATACAAACGGTTCCAGAAACTATTGGGATAGTCTATCCCAATAGTTTTATGGCCTATACTAATGGTTTAAAACCATTGATATAGGGTAAAGTTTCTATAGTATCGTGTCCCATAGAGAATGTAACACCCCAAAATTCTAAAAAAGGAAATTGTCTTTGATAACGTGTATGACACACACAAAAAAGTGCATAAGAAAATATAATATCCTTAGACTTATATATTATATTTACTATTTTAAATAGATTCATTATATTTTATATATTACACTGCATGAAACATTTATTTTAGCTTGCGTTGCATGAAATGATTTTTTTCAATGGATTGCATTACATACAAGGACGAATCATAGAGAATACTAATAATATTATTTAAAATTAAAATTACATCTTAGACATTAATTTTGTGGTTATGGATAAGATTATGTAACTTATGAAAATATATAGTTGAATTCATTAGTTACAAATTAATTAGAAATTAATATAAAAAACAAATGACTATAAAGGAAATGCTTTTATAAAAAAGTATTTTTATTCTCCATATTAATTTATCTTAATAAATTAAATTAATTAAAATTATGGGACAATATTAATTAAATATATACATTGTATATTCAATATAATAATTTTTTTATTTTTTTAAAGATTTTATAGGAATATGATAAGACAATGTTTAATTTTATAAAAGAAAATCTATATTTTTCTAAAGGTTATTGTGTCACCTTTTAATGGAGAACCTATTTTAAATACAAATTTTGACACTTTTATAAATATTATTTTTAAAAATAAACTTAATTCTTGAAAAATAAATCAAGATTATATTAGGGTAAAAAAAATTTAGTTTTTCACAAATATTTCCTTTTTTATGAATAATGAAAATCACATTATTTTAATTGAAAACTTATTTTTATTCTAATTTAGTTACATAGTTAAATTAAACTTTTGATTAGATTTAATGTTTAATTAGATAAATTATACATCCATTAATCCAATTTAAATTGTTCTAATCAATTTCAAATTGATATTGGATATAAAAACATTTAAAACATTTAAACAATTTTACATTAAAAATAAGATTTCTCATCCCATCTCTCAGAGTAATTTAAATTAATTTATGGAAATTAGGTTATTGTAATTTTTAAAAATGATTTAATATTTTTAATAATCATAATTTATAATTTCTAATAAATTCAACTTATTTTTTTACATAAAATATTAGTGAAAGCAATTAAAATTAATTACACCGATTATGAGAAAAAATAGCTTAACAAGGGACTAAACCTTAATCTTAAGGGCAAAAATGACCTATAAACTTGTTCAAAAGCCATTGGATGGCCATATTTCTACCATATACTATCCTTTATAGAATATGTTTTACCATTGGATCCACTTTACATGGATAAACATGGTTGGAATTCCCTCTTTTAAAATATTACAAGAATGTCACCCATCCTCCACTATAAAAAGGAACTACCCTCCCAATTACTCACACATATAAATCTATATGGATAATAATAAAGCTTCCTAAATAATCTTGAACATCCATCAACACATACTAGAGCAGGTACTGGTCTGTACTGTTGTAGGCACTGTGTAGTTACAATAGCACTTACTGTAGCAGGTACTGTTCGGTACTGTACCAGCCAAGAACTAGTCACCTTTGGCCACTGGTTTGGGCTTGGAGTCCTTAAGGCCTTTAGGACACCATGGATTTCAGGTAATTAGGGATTTTGGGCCACCTTCAAGGATTTTGGGCCACCTCAAGGCCTTCAGGCCACATGTAGTTCCACTAGAGAGACTCTACAAAAAAAGTGCAGCCCTAAAGGAGGATTCAGAGCAGGTGCACTCACCATAGAAGAACAAATGGATTGGGAAAGAATGAGAGGGTATGGTTATGCCATCGGGACCAGCTAGTTCTTTCATTATATGATTATCCAGATATCCATGCAAATGTTGAGAGCTTCCAACATGATGCAGATGTTGGGGAGTGTTAGTTCCTTGTAGTTATAGTCTAGTTGAATTCCCTAAAGACCTTTGGGTCATGTAATGTCTCTTAAGCCTATGATACATGTAATATCTGAGCCTACGTGCCTTATAAGGGTTCCCCCTCATCCCTTTAAAGTGTTTTTATAAAAAATAAATAAAATAAATGAGGCCTTCAGGCCATTCGGGCAGTTACCTGAAGAAGAGGTTATGTTCTTTAACGAGCACTTTAATTTTATTTATTTCTCCACCCCTTCAATTTTTCCTATATCTTGATTAAATAATAAACAAATTATTTCCAATATACTAATATGTTTTTTTATCAAGTTTGTGAAAAAAATCACACACACTTCCAACAAATATGATACACATTCATCATTCTTGTTTACGACAGACTGCAGCTTCACAAACCAATATTGTCCATTCTTCAATTACCACATTTAAAGGTTGGGAATAATGATTTATTTATAGTTTATATATCTTATATAGGATATTTTTTATCTATTTATTCTTATTTTTAATTTATATAAAAAATTAATTTATGCTTTCCATTTAGTGGAAATATGATTACTTCATTTACGGATGTGTGGACTGCCGCCTCCTCAATGCGATGTATTTTTATTCACAATATACATGGAATTCATTACGGATGGTTTTAACAAACACATGGGATATATATGGAATAAATATGATAAATTAATGATAATATAACTATATATAACTTACTTTTTAGATATGATAATTGAATTGATGTATCGTTCATCTGTACGTATGACCTACCTTCTCTGGGAATAGTGTATTTCATTTCCTATCTTTAAAATTTATGGATTTTTATAAATACTTATATACATAATATATATGAAATTTCTATCATGGTTTAAATCCTCGATATTATGAAATCATGGATTACCTAAGAAGAACAAATATAAAAGGTCAAAACATTCTAAAAAACTAGACAATTAACAGCCAAAACTATGAAAATAATGAAATATTGTTAAACAATAGGTAATAAGTTATTATAAGAAGAAAAAAATATGAAATTTTAAATATTATTGTGGTTCTATTATTAGTTATATACATGTTTTAAACCTATAAAAATGAGGTTGAAGATGACATAACTAAAAGGAAGCTTAAGGTAAGGGATTTCATCTCAATTTACATTCCATTGAGCCTTATTTATTATTATAACCCAATCACATAAATTTGGTGTATATACTTACCCATTGTCATTTAATATAATCATTCACTCAGAATTCATGGTATTTTAAGTTTCACTTTGAACTATCTCATCAAAGGAGTTTTTTTGAAAATTAATAAGAGTTAAAAGTTATCTTTGCAATATCACTTTTTATTATTATTAACTTTCTATTAAAATAATCACTTCCTTATGATCATTATTTTTATACATTAAATTTAAAATTAATATCCATATTATATTTCAATTTATATTGTTATTTCAAAAAATATATACCATTTTTTACATATAGTGTTTACATTGATGGTTATTTGATTAATTGGGGAAATATCGATAAATATATATCTTTTACTCAATACAAATATTTGATGATAAGGCATGTTGTTCATTAATTAAATTGATTATTTTATATATGAGGACTGATTTATAAATACACTAAATGGGTTGGGTACTGATTAATGTAAGCCCCTTGATGAATTAATAGTTTCATGAGATGAAATTAGTTGGCCAAATAAGATAGGGTTTTACCCGGTATGTTTTAAACTATCTTGAAGATAGATCATGATGGTAAAAGTATCATGTGCCTAGGAAATAGGATGTACAATAATTAAGTATTTAATTTGTTGAGAATTCAGATATTAGTATTATTATCCACTGTATTTTTCCTTTGAAATTATCTATGGATATATTTTTTATCTCATTTTATTGATTAAATGATATGTGTGTTCAGTTATTAACCTTTAAATATTGATTATTCCTTATCCATTAATTTAAATGGAATGTGTGTTCAGTTAATTACCTTTATATATTGACTATTCATTATTAATTCATGATAAATTTTGATATACTTAACCCTTACTGAGCATTTGAGCTCACCCTTATTTTGTTTCCTTTCCCCTGGTTATAAAGAAGAAATCATTGAATAAACATCCAAGGATGGTTCTCATATAATTTTATTATGTATTGTATTTTATTTTCTATTTCTCAATGTAATATTGATATCATGTATACAATCTAGTTTTTCAAAATTTACTAAACTGATTGGTCCTTTTATATTTGCTTCCATATAATCATACCAATATAATAAAGTAAGGAATCAGTTGTGGGATTATGGGGTCAGTGTGCTATAGTTTGTATCATAGGAATTTTAGTTAAGACAATAGAAATTAGATTAAGGAAAAAAATATTGGGTAACATAACCCAAAGATAGGATTTGAGGATAATTATAGAATAACACCCTAGAATTTTGGTAAGGTTGAGATTATATGGGTCTTCTTAAGAATAAATTCATTTTTTGATATTATAAGTGGGCATGTTTCTAGAATTTATGTAACAAGGGGTAAAAAATTCTAAAAGGTGTGTCATGTCTGACTTGAGTGTAACATAGTACATGAAAACTAGCCTTACTGCACATCTGGTTTTACACTCCTAGGGGATATTGCTGGGACAATTCACATTTTCATTACATAACATTATGAAAGATTTGAATGTAATTATACCCCTAAAGAAATGAAATATTATAATTCTAATATTATAAATATAATTTTTTTAATTGATTAAATTATACATTGTGATAATTTTATGAACTAATATAGTATATTTCATTGTCTAGAAATTACACGTGGAAGGAATAATTGTATCACTACTCATGGGAAATGTAGAGAATTCTCTTTTGAGGGAACCAATATAGCTGGGGAGGGGCAGTTCTAGGGGGCTGGGCCTACGGGTCATATAATGGGCATGGTATGCCTCTGGGCCTTTGGGTCATGTATTGTAGGTCATGTCAGTCCTTGTGCCATGGGCCTACAGGTCTTGTACGGGTTCCCCTTCAACCCTTAAAAGGGGGATTATCTATAATAAAATAAAATAAAGAAGGCCTTCCGGCCATTCGGTGTAATATAAGTGGTATTTTAATAGAACAATTTATGTCTATATTAGTGCAACATAATCATGTTATGAATAAAAACATTCATAGATGGAGAAATCTATCCCATAGTGAGATTCTTCTATGTTGGATCGCATTCTTTGAAATAGGCCCTCATAGTTTAGTGGGACTTCTAATCCATTAATAGCTAAACAATGGACTAAGTGTCCGGAGAAGATATTTATTTCCTTTGGATTTGGTGAAAAGTAAAAGGTTACACATGCTGTGTGTTTTCTCAATAGTTATGTTGATCAATGGTGGTTGTTAATCCAAAATACTAGGGAGGAAGATGAAATAAAACTCATAGAATAGAATAGTTTTTTGGGAACATTATTTTAAAAATATTTCCCTGATGAGCAACAAAATGAGATAAAAAGTAATTTCCTTAGTTAAAGGAAAAGGATAAATAATGTATTGGGGAATATGAAGCTACCTTTACAAGGATATCAAGGTATGATACAGATTTCATACGCAACATAGATTGCAATATTGACAATTTTTTTAAGTAATTAAGCCTTGTATCTAAATGATTCTGGTGTCTCAAACGTTTTCATCATAAGATGAAATATTTTTATGAGAAATAGATATTGATAATAAATTTTCCAAGTTTTATGGCTTCAAAGGGAAGAAATATAAGAATATAAAAAAATATAAGATAATAGATAAATTGAATAAAAGAAAGAATAATTTTCCAACATATGATAACTATAGATATAATCACCATGCAAAATACTTAAAAGGATTGTGAGTTTGTTACAAGTGTTGATAAAAGGGTCACCAGGAAAAAAGAATGCAAAGAGAAGAAGGCAAATGATAGTATTAATTTTTAAAACTACAAGAATATGGGGCACTATGAAAATTAATTCCCCAAGTGTTAAGGGAATATTCCTCAGAAGAATTTATAGGGTCAAGGTCAAGAAAATGTTATTAACACAACTCAAGTGGAATGACTAATGTGCTTCTCAATTTGGATCTTTGAAATATGTTGTAAAAGTATTTTGTTGATATTGTTCTCATCATATGATTTATGAAATGTATATGAATTGTACTAAAAAAAAATTCAATAAATATTTGAGATAGTACGTCGAATGTTACCAAGAAAATAAATTCGGTATCCTGTAATGTTTTTTGAAAAATAAATGTTTGAGGGAAAGATAAGACTTAATATATTCCTGATGTTGAGATAATGATACTAGATAAGGAGATGGTACATATGGATAATGTATAGCGAATACTACTAATTACCATGGAATTGATTCTAATGAATTATATTATACTCTTTTGGAAATATTAAACATTTACGAAATGGTTTAAGTTGAACTTTTGATGTGGTTTTAGACATAGATGTATTACATCAACCTATGATGAAAATATTTCTAAGGGATTAAGTAGAAATGGTTCAAGTAAAAACCAATGTAAAATATTGTACTTATAAAATATAAATATATCATGTAATTATATTTCCTTACATTCTTATAGAGTGAAACAACTTCTCAACTCTATAAAAGGGGTTTTCAAAAAAATATTGTCCTGATATCATTATTTTTAATGATATCAATGACCATTTTCATAATTTTGGTTTAAGTATTTGCGTTCAACAAATTTCATCTGAACATATTCTATATGCCTCTCTATTATAACATGATATTAAGATTTCTATTACACACAAATGTTTTCCGAAATATTCTCCTATTTAATATACTAGTATTATGGTAACCTTCACATTTTACTTTCCCCCTCATTAAAAATATGTGTTATTTAACCTATTTATGATATGGGGTTTTCAACAATATTTTATTTTCAAATATCAAACCCTCTTTTACTGAGATCAATTTTAAATTGTGGAGACACAATTTATTTAAGGTGGGAATAATGTATGACCCGAAATTTTTTTAAAAAGGACATTTTATTTGATAATGTATATTAAATGAAACACCAATAATGTAATGTAATATAATATCCCAATGTTTATAATATATTTAATATTTTAAATATATTAAATCTAGTCTATATAGTGAAATTCACATTACATTTATTTTATCTTGCACATGCAATGAGTTTTTTTGATGGCATGTGTTACACGTAAGACCAAATCTTACCGAATATAATTAATATTATTATTTAATATCAAAATTATCTAATAGAAATTAAATTGGTGTATTTGAATAGTATTAAATATCTTATGAAAATAAATATTTTGATTCATTGGTAACCAATTGTTTATAAATGAATATTGCAACCAAATGAATATAAAGTAAACGTTTTAAAAATGTATTTTAAGCTCCAAATGATTTTTATCATAATAAATATTATTAATTAATATTATTTTGTGATATTAATGAAATATATATATTATATATTAAATTAAATAGTATAAAAAAATCCTACAGATTTTATAGGTATATAATAAGAATAATCCCATTTTTATGAATAAAAACCTATATTTTTCTAAAGGCTATTTCCCATATTCTAATAGAGAACATATTTATAATAAAACTTTTGGCTATTTTATGAATCCTATTTGTAAAAAATATTAATTTTTTAAATCAGGGAATCAAAATTATCAATGATTATTTTTTTTCTATTTTTCGAAAATATTTCATTTTTTATGAACAGTGACAAATACTGCATTTTAATGGAAAATTGTTTTTTCATCTAATTTATTTATAAGGATATATTATATTTTTGATTGGTTTTAATTTTTAATTATAAATATTTTAAATATATTAATCCTATTCAATCCATTATAAATAATTTCACATTGATATTGATTATAAAAACATTTCAAAATTTGGAACATTTTTACTTTAAAAACCCATTTTCTCATACTACCTATGTGATTAATTTTATATTAATTTCTGAAACTTATGAGATTTTAATTTAAAATAATGGATTTAATATTTATAATAATTATAATTTATAATTTATAATAAGTTGAAATAATTTTTGAACAAAAATGTTAGGGAAATAAAATAAAATTAATTACAAAGATTAAGATAAACGTATGTTCATAAGGGAATAACCTTAATCATAAGGGACAAAATGACCTAGAAACATTTCAAAAAGCCTTGGGATGGGAATATTTACACCATATACTCTATTTTATCTAATTTTTCTCATTATTGGATCCAGTTGACCTGGAAAAAAGTTTGTGGAATTCCATCTTTCAAAAATTCACAGAAATTCCACTCCTCGTACTCTATAAAAAATTACTCACCTCTCCCACTTATTCATGAATCTAAATCCATTTGAACCATTAATAAACTTCCCAAATAAGATAAAAAATCCATAATAGGAACATATAAGAATAAAATTGGTCATAAATCAATCCAAGTAAGTCCTTTGTTTCAAACCAAGGAAGTAATTTGGTGCAAACCAAAGGGAGTTACCTGAAGAAGACGTAACATTCTTCAACGAACACTTTAATTTTATTTATTTCTCCCCCATTATATATTTATTATAAAATAAGATATATATATTAAATACATTAATATTATTTAATGTCATGTATATTACCTACACTCGCACACACATCCATCTAATGGGATACACCATCATCGTTCATGTGTACGGAAGATGACCACCTCATGAACTAAGGTCATTATTTCTTCCATTACCACCATTACTAGTGGGGAATAATAATGTATTTATAATTTATATATTATATTTATGATATTTATGATCTCTTTATTCTTTAATAATTTTTATATAACACATAACTTTATTCTTTTAATTTATTGGAAATATAATAACTTTATTTTTGGACATGAGGACTACTACCTCCTCAATGCGATGTGATTCGTACACACTATACATGGAATTTATTAAGGATAGTTTTAATAAATATATGTGACATATATGACATAAATGGGATAAAAAATGATAATATATATATATATATATATCAATCATTTTTTAAAAATGACAATGAAATGGGATTAGCGTTCAGGTATATGTACGACCTACCATCTCCATGAACATTGTTTTTAGTTTTATATCTAAAATTTTTATGGATTATTCTAAATAAAAATATACTGAATATATATGATATTTACGTTATGTTTTAAATAATGGATATTATTGAATAATTATATACATATGAATAAAGAAATAACAAGTCAAAAAATACTAAAAAAAAGTCAATTTACACCTGGAACGATGAAAATATTGAATGATTATTGAAAAATAGGTAATAATATATTAAAAGATCATATATGAAAGGATAAATATTATTATAATTATTTTTTAAGTTAGTAATATGTTTTAAACCATAATAGAGAAGTATAAATACCACACAACTAATAGAAATCATAAGGTATGTGATTTCGTCTTAATTTATATTCTATTGAGACTTATTTATTATTATACACAAATTCACATTAATATGGGATATTTACAACCACTGTTATTTTAATATCATGATGAACTCAAAACTATGGGTATTTTAAGTTTCTCATTGATCTATACTGTCCAAAGGGTTTTGACTTGAAAATTACTAAGTGGTAAAATTCATCATTGCAATATTACTTTCTTTTGTGATTGTTAACATTATCTTTAAACAATCACTTCCTTTTGATAGTTTTTTATAAATTAAATTGATCTCAAATATCTATATTCTCAATCAATATATATTTTATTATATCCTAAACTATATATCATTTTTACAGAAAATGTTCACTTTGATAGTTATTTGATTAATTAGGGAAGTATTGATAAATTGGAATCTTTTACTCATTATATATATTTAATGATAACACATGTTGTTCAATAATTAAAGATACTATTGGATATATGATGAATTATTTTGAAATTTTATAAATGTGTTGGGGACTGGTTAATGAAATCTCCTTCATGCATCAATAGTCTCATTAGTCAATACCAATTGGAAAAATCAGATGGGTTTTACCCAATAAGTGTAAAATAGTCTTAAGGAAAGATCTTAATGGTAGATGTATCTTGTGTGTAGGAAACATGATCTTTAAAAATTAATCATTACTTTTACTAAGAATTTATTTATTATTATTATCTATGATATTTTTTCTGTGAAATTATCTATGGATTCATTTTTATTCTCAGTTTATTGATTAGATTACATGTGTGTTTATTATTTATATATCCATATTAATTATGACTTATCCAACTATTTAAATGGAATTTATATTATATTACTTAAATTTACATATTGATTATTCATTATTAATTTATGATATCTTCTACTATAATTAACCCTTACTAATCATTTCATCTCACTGTTGTTTTGTTTCCATTTCCCTGGTTATGAAGAAGAAATATTTCTATAAGATTTCAAGGATGTTGTTCATATCATTTTATTATGTGTCATGTTTTATTTTCTATTTCATAATCTAATATTACTATAATGTATATAATCTGGTTTTTCCAAAACTTCTAAATTGATTGGTCATTCAATATTTTATTCCTTATAATAATGCCAGTGTAATAAAGTAAGACACCTGCTCTAGGAATATGGGGTTGGGACGTTATAGAAAATATCAAGAAAACAAGCTTATATTATTTTAAAAAATTATAACATTAATTAATAATATAGTTGTGACATGTTGTAATTGATCTCATGTTAATATAACACACTACATGGTCAGTATAACTTAATTTATGTTTTTTCATTATAAAAAGTGTAATTTTAGCATAAAATGCATATCACATATGAAAAATCAATAAAAAAACTATTAATTGTTTTCAAACACTAGGAAAATGACCCTAATTCATATTCGACATGTAGGAAATTACAAAACATTAATGCAATGGATGATCATAAAAATATAACTCAAATAGTGTGTTTTCAATATAGAAGTATAATTTTAGTTTCAAATGTTCATTATAGAGATAAAAATATGAGAATTATAATGGATTGTTTTTAAAAATTTGGAAAAAAATCCATAATCCATTTATGATATGTAGTGTACAACCACATGTCAATATGACAAAATATTTGTTTATTATGACTTAAAGAATGTGTTTTCAAAATAAAAATTTCATTTTAGTTTAAAACGTCCATCACATAGACAATCCCAAGAAAATGAGAATATATTTTTTAAAAAAAATTGGACAACAATTCATAATGCATTTATTATGTGTAGGAATACACCACAAATCAATCTAGAACATGTTCTAGTTAGTATGAATCGATGTGCGTGTTTTCAATATAAAAGTTTCATTTTAGTTTAAAACACAAATCACATAAAAAAAACTAAACAATTGAGAACATATTATTTTCAATCATTAAAAAAATGAACCGAAATTCATGTATGACATGTCAGAATAGACTCTATATCAATCTGACAGATGATGTGGCAGATATGACTTTAAGTTCATGTTTTCAATATAGAAGTGTCATTTTAGTTTAAAATTCACATCACATATCCAAAATTATGAAAATTACCCTATATTGTTTTAAAACGTTACTAAAATGGTTATTTATTAATTTGTTATATGTATGAATCCACTATACATCAATCTAACACATGATGTGGCTAGTATGACTCAAAGTGCACGATTTCAATATAAAAGTGTTATTTTTTTTAAAACATGCATTGCATAGCCAAATCAATAAAATGAATAAATAATATTTTCAAACACTAATATAGAGATCCATAATTCATTTTTGATGTGTAGGAATCGACCACACATCAATTTAACAGATGATGTGGTTGTTTGGACTTGAAGTGCACATTTTAAATATAAAAGTTTTATTTTAGATTAAAATGTGCATCACATAACAAAAGCCAAGCAAAATGTCCCCATTTATAATTATACACACAATTATAAATTATTTAAAAACATGCATCGTATACCCCATATTCTAGAATACCAAACCTCAATCCTCTTTAGGGATATATAATCATTACAATGAAACCATGTGTATCTTCATCCTATCATCCACATAACCCCACCAGAAGTCTGATAACATAGAATGAAAATAATTTATAATGGTGTCTTTAATTATAAATAGCGACATAAAATAAGTAAGAATAGCTTGCACCGTTGATTTTATTAAGACAATATTCCCAACTCTCAACAAAACAGTCCTCTACGAACCATTAATTCTCTTCCAAAAACTATCCACGACTGGTGAAAACACCTCCATTTTATATATTTCAATAATATCAGCTCCGTATAAATATAATGCTTAAGAACCAGATTAATGTATTATAGAGCACATAACTCATCCTTATTCTCCATAAGACGAGGTTTGGTATGCATATTTATTTTTTAATCATTGTTGTTTTAGTTCTATAAAGTGTGGGCATAATTTGGTTTTTCATTTCATTTCAATGATTAAGAGCACATCTAATATTTAAATTTGGTTTCATTATGTTTAAATTATGGATTATCTTTTTTATTCAAGGATTTTAATTTCTATTTATAATAGATTTCATTATTTATTCAAAAAATAACAATAACTATTTTTATTTTTATAAATACTAATAATAATTATTTAATATTTAATTTTATTATTTAATTATATTTCAAACTCAAGGAGTGAGGAATAGAAACTAATTGTGAGTATTTTGAAAAATATTATTAAATTATATAAGGGGGATTCCATAATAAAATTAGGAATATATATATATATATATTAATAATGGATTAGTGAAAATGATATTGAAAATAAGGAGTATTTAAGAAAATAAAACAATCATTTATGAATGAAAATCAATATCCTTTTCACCATTTTCATAAATGTCAAAACATAATATTTTATGAATGAAAACCCATAAATTTTTTACTGTCTTTTGAAAAACCAAATTGTGAGGATTATGAGAAATATTAATAAATGAGAGAAAAGGGATTTCATAATAAAATTAGTAAGAATATATAAATTTATAATGGATTAGTGAAAGTGATATTGAAAATAAGAAATATATAGGCAAATAAAATAATAGTTTATGAATGAAAAAACATAAACTTTTTTACCATCTTATAAGTACCTATTAGTGAATAATAATATCATTTATTTACAAGTATATTAATTATTTAATTTACTGAAACTATAATATATATAATTACATTTTAAAGTATAATTTCTATATTTTTATTTTTATGATAATCTCAAATAAGTTATAAATAATTGAAAATTTGTAAATATAAATTAATTAAAACTAAAAAAGGATAGTATTTAAAATCTACGAATATAGATAAAATTTAATTTTAATTAAAATTAAAATTTACCATATGTATAATCACATAAATATTGTCACTAAAATTAAATATAATAATAATAATAATAATAATTTAGAAATATATATATATATTCACACAAATATATATATATATATATATATATATATTTGAGACATTTAGTGAGACATGATGAAATTTTTCATTATAATCGTTTTAATAGAAATATAATTATATATATATACTTATATATTTGAAAAAATAAAAATGTATATATAAATTATTTTAATAATTAAAAATATATTTAGAATAATTGGAGAGTATTGAATGATGAGTAATTTCATCATTATAATCTATTTATTTAATTATATGTATAATATAATTTGATAAAAAAATTAATAAACAAGTAAATTTTATTAAAATTTTTAAGATCTAGAAATTTAATAGAGTTTATCAAAAGAAGAAAATAAACCAACCAAACATGAGACTCACTAGTACAACCCTGGGTGGCTAAAAAATGGACAGCCCTATTCTCATATCTTTTGATTAAAGAGAACTTGTATGATGAGAAGAATTGGTAAAGGGATTAGATCATGAGAACCAATAAGAAAACAGATTAGAGGGTATTCCCCAACACATATATCACCTAAACAATCGTGAGGCTATTTGTTTCTAGAATTATGTATTTATATCCTTTATCGATGGTAAATATTAGGATCTTGCGGATATACTAGGATTTTATAACCGGTGTGTCCCAATGATCATAGAAATATTTTTAGAAGGCTGCCACTATGAATATAAGTGAGTCATAAACCAAAATACCAATATTGATGGACACACTCCCAAAAGTAATTCCTCCATATTAATTTTCATCATATCCATTGAGGTATGGTTTCACAAGATAGTGAAAGAGTGAGAAATTGGAACCTCAAACTACACCTCCTTCCTTTTCTATAACTCTAGACAATATGCTACACACTCAATATAAAATGTAGTTAGTCTCGATCATTGATGAAAGAAAATGTAATTTATTCACACCCAAATAATCCAAGTGACGGTGCAGAGTGAATCCACCATATCTTTTGGGAGAGAAGAAGACCATATAAAGAGAAACATTTGAGGCTTAGTCACCATATCCACCAAATAATCAGTATTTGAATGCCAATCGTTCTAGATTTTCCTGGACCCAAGAAAAAAGTAGATTACATGAGATGGAAACTCTCACAGAGACATGTATATAGAGAATATATGATAATCATATGCACAGAGGAACATGAGAAACTCCATGGAGGGGATGATACCATTGCACACTTTCCCCTATAAAAATATACCTCGGGAGTGACTACCAGCCTCCATAGTGTCTTAAAAAACATATTTATGTGAACATAATGTACTGAGTTCATCTAATTTGTATATTTAACCAATTAGTTTCTCAATATCTTCATAATTCAAAAAATTATAACATGGCCCTTTTCCTTCATGAATGGAATACTCAAGATTATTTTTATATATCTTTCATTGAACTATCTTTCCAAATTTTCAGCACACCTATCATTGCTTGTACTATCCAACAGGGAGTTTACCATTGAATCTTCCAATCCAGAGACAACTAGTGAGGTAGACATCATCCCTTCATCATTGACTATCCATGGGTCCTTCCATATCTTCACTATGGATCCATGTATGACTCTCTTATACAGTCCATCACAATGGGTTTCTTATGACCCCCACAAAATTCTCTAAAAAACTAGGTCTTTACCCCAATACAGAATCGTAGAATTCCATATGAATAAAATACATATCATGGTGGATCTGAGTGAATAGGTAATATAGGTTTTGGATCATCTACCACCATTACCTTTCCAGTAGTGTAGTATTGAAATTTATTAAATCCCTGAACCCCATTCCACAATAAAATTTATGATAGAAAATATTATCCCAAGACATCTAATGAAATTTATTTCTCCAATTATTTATAAACCCCTATAAATTGCTATTTCTGAAGTGGATCTGGTCAATAACAACCCCATTCATTTTAAAAAGGGACATAAGTGATGATGGTATTGCCTATGCCACTGCCTTGATCAAAGTCACTTTCCCAACTTTATAAGTCCTCTTAAAGTTCCATACCTGATTTTTTTTCAGTCTATCCAAGATACTCAAGAAACCTTCCATTTTAGAGTGATAAAACATCACAGGAAGCCTATAAAATTTTTTCTACTTGTCAAAAACAACTTTCCAAAGGCTTTGTTGAGTTCATCTATCCTACAGGCCTTGACTCTTGAAATAAAAAATTTCCAACTTATTAAGGTTAAAATAATATCTCTATTTCTTATAAAATAAGATAATCAAGTGAAAAATAGAGTTATATTCTTCAATGGTGGTTTTGGAAAATAAAAATCTATCATTAGGGGAAAATAATGGGGGATGAGTGAACTCCATCTACAAACCTTCGCTCCATGAATTGCGTTTCCATTTATTGTTTCTGAAATAATATTATAAAACAAGGCATCTACTAAAATAAAAATTAATTGGGAAATAAGACCCTTGTATGAAGACCCATAGTAGGGTCAAATCTCTGAGAGTGGACCCCTTTTATTTTAAGCCTGAATGGAAATTAACATAAAAATTATGTGATGGAATCAGTCCATTTAATAAAGAATTCCATTTTTCTTATAACAACTGAAGAAAGGGCCACTCAAGAATATCATATTCAATTTTCACATTAATATTCTAATCCATAAGACATATATTATCAACTGGATGAGTTTTTCAATGAGTGAAACACTTTACAAGAAATAATAAAATTATCAGATATGATTCCATTGAGAGTAGAAGCACTTTGGATTTTCAAAATAATAGAATAAATCCATGAATATTGGAAGTTAACAGGAATCTTTGAGAAATTTTTATAGATAACATTTTATAAACTGATAGGCCTAAATTCAGAAACTAAACAAGGATTTCATACCATCAGGATCAAAGTAATAATAGTTTCATCTAGAGAATGTAAGTTGGATTTACCCAACCAAATTACTAACATTATACTTGAGACATCATAGTTGACAATATTATAGATTTTTTTTAAAAAGGCATAAAATCCATTCGTTCCTGATAATATAGTAGATTATATTTTTTAAGGTCCATAAAGATTTCATCAGTATAGAGGTCACATGAGAGCTTCTAATTCATATCCTCCATAACCACTAATGCAATACATGTAGAAATTTAGGTAGAAATGGTCAACTCCCCCACCGTATATAGATTTAGGAAAAAAACAATAATGAGATCATGTATCCCATCCTAATTAGACATAGTGTTACCTTTCACATCTATGAGGGAGGAAATTGTATTCTTACACCTCCCTCTATATTCCTTCTAGTGTAAATAAAAGGTATTACAGTCACCTTCATTGATGTGGGTTGAATGTGAAAACTGGGACTAAAAGCATTCTTTGATTTTAAAGGCCACATCCAGCTCTACTTCAAGGGTCAAACTACATTCAAGGGCTAAATTACAAGGAGAATGAGTAAAGATCTCTTAATTTTCCTTCATAAGAATCACAATGGTAATCCAGTTGGAGGAACTTGAAGTTCCTCCAATTATTTAAATTATATATTACATGTTTGATATGACTTCTCATATTGGGATCCCCTATCTTCTAAAAGGAACATATTAATACATCACACTCCATATCTTTCACACAAAATCATTAAATCTAAAAATGCTTCCATGTCTCGACATTATTGGTCCATGTGAAAAATTTATGAGGATGTGGAAATGGTGAAAAGTAGTAGGAGAATGGTGACAAACCTTGAATAAGCTGCAAAGGGTTTTTTATCACTCTATCCAAAAAATAAATCAACACATTCCACAATATGATTATTTTCTGTGTTCCCATAGAATCATGTGTGAATGTTTCCTAAATACCCAAAATCCTCAAGGCCTTCTATTTGAGTTTTTTACTAGAACTCCAAGATTTGAGAAAAAAGGTATGTTGGACTCACCAATAATCTCATATTGGAGTAATTTTCTTTGTTAAAATAACCACTTACTAGAAGAGGTCATGGTAATCTTTAATGAAGGGACTTAAGTAGTTTCCAGGAAATACATTTATCCCAATGGGATGGACATTAATAAAATCCAAAAACAAAATCTCATCCTAGGGTGCCTAGTTGGTGAATAGAGGTAACAATGAGATTATAAGAGAAATATTTAACCCTTAAATCAAAAACCTTTCTCTAAAGAAGATATATTACACCCATATATCCTTGTTGGGGGGTGGAGAAGAAGTATCGACAATAATTTTTTTTCCAATACCATATATTTATTTTCTATATAATATGGTTTTAGATAGGAAAACTATATTTGGGAGTATTTCATAATAATGGTGATGGAGCATCTAAACTGAGCAAGGGTTTCCAAGATCATTTTAGTTCCAACATAAGGTTTTCATTAGGATATGTGGGATTGGATCAATGAAACCTTTACTTATGAGTATTTAGGAAAGATATAATCTTCTTCCATTGTATATCTTTTTTTTCATTATTCATCAAACATCAGACATTCCATATGTCTTTTGGAAGTACTTATTACCATCATTCTTATTTAAATTCCATTATACCCAATGGATTTATTCTTTAACATCCGTAATTTTTGGGCCCTGATATAGAAGGTTTTGAAGGGTCCTCATCTAGTAAATGGGGGATGTGGGAGGTCATCAAGGGGCAGATAACTATTCTTATCTATGGGTTTTAAGAATAGATATTTTATTCATGAGGGGGGTTATTCTTTTCCCTACACTACAACATGACAATGAGAAGATAAAATGTTTAACACCCTAGAAGATAAACCTATCTTTCTCATAATTTCCAAGAATAACCAAAATTAATTCAGAATGCTTAAACATAAACCTCTTCTGATTGAGTTTAATTTGGTTATTTCTCATAAAATATATGAGGAACCATCAATGTGTTTTGTTCCAAGGATAAAATGAGATTTTATAGTTTTTCTCTATATTTTTTCTTTTCTTCTTCCAAATTAATGGACACTTGTATATTGTTGGTACACACCCATGGGCTATACCATAGGATAATATTTACTTCTACATTAATTGTTTCGTCCTTACAATATTTTTCCATTTGTTTGATACATCCACAATATAATCCTAAAATAGGTAAGTTCTCATACTCAATGGATATCTAGGTATTGGAGTCCTACAAAGAAAAGGACATCCCTCACATAAGAGGATGATCTATATGTATCAGAAACCTGATTATCAACACTAGCACTTATTGAAATAGATTTGAATAGTCCCATTATATAAAATCCCTAGTTATGTATCAGGTTTCATGCATTATTAATTCATATATGCCACAAAAGAGAATATCTATCAGCAAGTTCCCAAAGTGGGTTTTGGAGAAGGTAATGTATTTGATGTCACCTCCATTTTTTAGATCATCCATTAAGATTAGTGGATTATCGATGGAACATTATCTCCTATTAAAAACCCTCTGCTTATCCTCTTTATTGGAAAATTCAAAAATCATGTGACTCATACCAATTTTTCTGATGGACACATCCTCATATAATATTCATATAATATGCATCATTTTTTCTAGTGCATTCTGATTAAAGTTTTAGTTGGTAATAAAATTTTCAAAAATCGGAAGGGACATAATTTTTTTTATAAACACATCATTATCCTTCTTTACAAAAATCGTGGTCTTCCCCTTGTCTATCAACGAAATATTTTTCCATCGGCCAAATATATCAAATTACATACCATAATTCTTTTAATTATAGATGAAACTAATCACTATAGAAGGGGGATTTGATGTCACATTCAAAGACCAATTTATGATTTTTCATAGAGATTCCATTGACCAACATCTAAGGTTGATTCAATGATGACTATCTTGATCACACCATCACTCAGAGGCCCCACAGATACGTGGAAATGTCCTAAAGAATTTCAAACCCTTGTGAACCCTATGAGATCCCTATCAACCCAGAGAGAGGCGCATATAATTAGATATACTTATAATAGTATTATAATTATATAAAATATAATTAAAATGATATTTTTTTTTAAATTGATTAATATTTATTATTTTAAAAAAAAATTTAAATTTTTTTTTTTAATATTAAATTAAACACATATATATGGTATTTTATTTGAGCCTTTGTTATATTTTAATAATAATAATAATTATTTTTGAATATAATACTATTAATTATTTAATAATTAATATAATCAGTAAAACCTATTTTATATTAATGCAGAGGTTCATGAAAAAAATTATGAGGTCTTTGGAAAATATTATGAAAGGAGAGAATATGGAATTATATAATTAAATTTTCATGAATTGTATGTAATTAGAATCATCTAGTGAAAATGAAAATGAAAATAAGAAATATTTATTAAAATAAAAAATAGTTTATGAATGAAAAAACATATCCTGTGTTACCATATCTTACAAATATATTAATCAATTAAAAAAATATTTAATTTTATTTATAATTTATAAAATAAAATTTAAACGTCAAATTAATATAATTAATATCACTTATTATTTTAATTTTTTAAATATATTAATTATAAATAAATTAAAATTTATAAATATATTTTAAATAATAGGTTTATTAAAATTAAAATTACTACATTTATAATCATATAAATATAAATACAATCTTTAAATATAACAATATTATTTTCTAGAAGGGTTATTACATGAGTAGTAAAGTCACCCCATAATTTTATATCTAACAAGGGATCAAATCCTAGAACCTCCTTTAAGGGGATATTTATCATTCTATTTAAGGAATTAAATAGTGGCCCAAACCATAGGCATGAAGAAGGTGGAATCTTTATCTATCCATTTAAGGCATTAAAATGTGTCCCACTATAGGCATGAACAATCTGATTCATAGTTGTAGGAAGAAAGGTGGTGTAATGAGAATAGGTGAACGGTGTGTGGTTAATAGTGAGGTGACGTGGCATGGAGACATAAAGAAGTTGCTAGGTTGGCGGATCAAAAGATAAATGGGTGCATTAAAACCCATCAATCAGCTCTCTACCAACTTAGATTAATTATGTCGGATGGAGGGGTGCCTACCATATCATCATCAGGGGTAACACACTTTGATGGATGCTGGTAGAGGGAGGAGCAACATGCTTATTAGTGACATAGGCCACTTTTGTGATGTAGAAAATGATACAGCATGAGTGAATGGTGGAACACTATAGAAACAAGAAGGCCTCACTAGGTGATCATTTTGAAAGAGAAATGTGTGCATTGGCTCTTATTAACCTACCCTCTACTCATACAAATTTCTAATGTGGCATAGTGGGAGGATATACCATAACACGATGGAGGCTAGCACAACGTTATTGTTCTATCATGGGGGTGGAATAATGTAAATACTAGTAAAAAGTGTGAGAAAAGGATTCTCATATGAGACTATGTGTGATTTTCTTCTGGGATATTTAAGACATAATCAGTTTGGCCATTAGGTAATCATGTCTTGTGCTTTCATGACACTTAATTGTAATAAAATATGCCCTTTCATTTTATGTCAATCCTTTGGGGGTAAGGCTTGACCCCTAGAATGTCTAGATATTTATGTATTTGCGGTTCATAGTCCCTTCTCTGGAATGTATATTATTTTAAAAAAAATGATATATATATCATATAAATATAATTAAATATATATATATATATATTGAAAGAGTTGTGGGAGATCTCGGCAAGTTGGTTAATTCTATCATTATAATCATTAAATTTAATTATAATTCTAATTTGATTATTTTTAGTTATAAATTGTTGTTATAATATAAAATATTATTAAATGGTTCATGAATATTTTTAAAATAATTTTATAAAATATTTATAATTATATAAATTGTAATGAAATACAAAAAAAAGAATATTTCTTTTAAAAAACCACTGATTTGGTCTTGTGTTTGATCCTCCATTTGTACTTTTGTGCAAGCATTTTTTATTTTAGTATATATTTCTTCATTGCAATAATAGAATAAATTAAATATATTATTAGAAAACTAATTAGTTTTAAAAAAATTTCATTTCTATTTATTAAATATTTTTATCAAAGACATGAATAATTTTCTATTTCTTGGGAACCCATTTTAAAAAATCAAAAAAAAGTTGATGTTTAACTAAAGATAAATGAAAATTCAATAAATTAACGAAAAAGGTAAAATTTTCAATAACGAATGATAAGAGTTGAATTTTAAATATTTTCCCGTATATAGAATCATCATTTTTTCAACTTTTATATAATTATTTAACCCGACTGAAGACCTCATTGAACCACAATTCCCCCACCTCTCATCTACTTCACATACCATATCTCCTCTATCTTCCAGAGAGCAGAGACTTTCATGATGAGCGATTCAGTATCCCTACACATTAAATTAACTTTTTTCCTTCACACCCTTCTACTACAATATCAACATCCTTAAAGTGATCTAAGAATGCTGTAAAGATAGGGTGACTCCTCAATGACTATTCGATTCCCATAACCAAACATCCTTCCATGGTAGTAGAAAATAAAAATTAACATGTACATCCAAGATAGACATTCCTCCAATCCAGGTTCAGGTTAATGGATTCACTAGTGTTTATAAAAAGATCAACAAATTTAAGAAAGAAGCGCGTTCAATTTTCACCGACTCCAGCTGTGATGGTAAACCCACTACGCCTAGAACTTCCACCACGAGTCCAGATCTGGTGGAAAAGTAAATGGTGTGACAACCCTAGCATGTTTTTTTCTAGATTACAGAAGAGTATGGTTATCCCCCATCCATTTTATGACCATTTATTATTCACAAATTTATTTTTTCTATTTCCCCTCTTTATGTGCAGGTTCTCACTATTACCTATTCAAATGTTTTACTATGAAGAAGTAACAACTTTTTAGAGTGGAATATAGGGAAGAATATAATGATACTTGTAGCTCATTTTCATTCAGTCATATCCTCCACCCTTTTCCATGGATTTTTTCATTGTGGATTATATCACCATGGTGACACTCCATCTTTTGGTATTTTTTAATTTTATTTTTAAATAGTTGTAGATGAGTTTTTATAGGTTTAGAATATATTTTTTTTCTAGTTTTGTTATTTTTTTTTAATAAACTGTTTTTGTTTTGTATTAATGAATTGAAAATTTTCCATCCTTATTTGGTATTTTTTTCTAGTTCATATATGTTTTTTTACCACTAAAATTTGGATGGATAATGTTGATTTATAATTAAGATACTTTAAAGAATTAAAACAAATTATATGTGTTTATATTTCAAATAAAATATAACTCAATTCATTTAAATTGGAAAAAAAATTACTTTAAAATATAACAAGTTTAAATTTTTAAAAAATTTATATTTTTTTCTTCCTATAAAATATATATCTAGATTTATAACTCATTAGTAATTCATGAAAATGGAAAAAATGAATAAAAGTTCAATATAAAATCAAAATCAATCTCTAAAAATTGATATATTTATTTTTTGTTATTACATAAAATTATGTTTTTGTGACTTTAATAGTATAAAAAATATTTCATTACTTATATAAGAGACAATACACCTAAAATATATTTTAATTTTTAAAAAATATTTTAATTTTATAAATAAAATAATTTTTTTATGTTATAAAAATTTAACATTAAAATGCTACTAATAAATTCCAATATAAAATTTGTTTGGAAAATTCCACTATATTGTTACAAACATAAAAGGTAAATACTTCTAGAATATTTCCTTGGAAAATTTAAGTTTAATATCTCTATAAAATTTTATAAATGATAAAATAACTCTAAAATTTTGATTGTAAAATACTATAGGAAAATATTATTATATATTTTATAGTAGAAAATTTAAAATAAATAACCTGGATAGAAAATCTATTTTAAAATTCAATTCAAAAAATATAATTAAATATAATAGTGGAAAATTTTTATAGAGTTGTATAGTTCAATAATCCAATGAAAAATTTCTTTTAAAATTCCTTGAAAAATTCACTATAAAAATACTAGAAAAAATCACAAAAAATAGTGTAAAACTACACTATAAAATTCTGACAAAAAATTCCAATAGAAAATAAATAGGAAAATTGTAGGGAAAATCTCATATAAAATAGATAATTAAATATTCCTCTCAAAAAAATATTTATACATTAAAATACTATAAAAATTTAATAAATTTTTAAAATTATAATTTTTAACTTAAAATAAAACTAGTATACAATTAAAACAAATATGTTCCATTAGTGATATAATTATCAAATTTTTTATTTTTTTCATTTACAAAAATTGTAATTTTATAATATAAGGATTATTTTTTAAAATTGCATCGACATGATTCTTTATAAACAAAAATATTTTTTCCTTTAGAAACAAATTTTTTTCTATTTCATTTGATATCCATTTAAAACAATTATTCATTTTTAAAATACAATGAATGTTATTTAAGATTTTCTAATTTATTAAAAAATTATATTTTTTTGAAATATAAAGAATGTTAATCAATTTTTTCTATGTTAAGTTTCATATTAAATGTTATAGTCTATTTACAAAGTCTAAATTCTTATTATTAAAATAAAATCAATGCAATCATAAGTCTTACAAATAAAATTCTTAAGAAACTAAAGAGCTGCAAAGTATAGTATTTTTCAAAATTTAATTATATTTTTGAGGAACATTTTACCATGGAATTATTTTGAGAAAATCCATGCCTATATTTTTCATTGTAAAAATATGTCTTACCTAATGAGGAAAGGTTTAATTAAATAATGTTTCTATTTCTAGGAAAATATATAGTTCCAAGGTATATAACCAAGTTACATTTAAAAGATACCTTTGGGATTGGTATTTTTGATGATGGTCACATGAAAAGGATGTATATATGATATATATATATATATCTAGAATATTATAAAATAGAAGATATATAATTCACATATAAGTTAAGTAGTTATTAATATTCAAAAACTCACTCTTGTAAACATCTTACTCTATTTTCATCAATATATTCTTATTGAATGACTAAAAACGAACTTCTAGTTTTGTTATACATTTAATATTATTTTTATATAGTTTAAGAACATATCGATCTACAATTTGAATTTATATTATATCTATATAGAAATTATTCATCATCTATCAGTTTCTACTTGTAATAGTGTGTTGAACCTAACATACTTTATTCATCATCTTTTAAATGTTTTCAGTCTTTTTTATGAGTTTAAAAAGACTATGGATAGGTCTTGTTATGGGAGGTCCCTATGAAAGCACTTGAAACCTTTATAAAAAATTATATTTTTTTCACTAAAATATCAATTTCCTTGGAAAAATAATCTTTTAGTGTAAAACCCCAAACTTGAAGAGAGAGTATTTATGGAGTGGGCTATGAGGTCTTTTCTCCTAAAACCACTATAATTATCATGAGTCATGCATCTCGCCTTTTCTTTATTTATTTGGTATAATTAATTGGGAATAGTGGGACAAATTACAACATGTTTACAATGATATATTTCTATTTGGGGTAAAAAAAAGTAAGAACTCAATTCACCCCCCAATTGTGTCACTATTCAACCCTACTTGAGAAATTCTAGTGACACATGCATGTATTAATGTTGTCTATCCTTATAGTTATATCATTTTTTCCATATGGTCACATGGGTAGTAGATCCATCGGTCAACACACCACATTTCCCCCATAACAGTAACCACTTCATTCTGTTTCCAGCTGTTTTTCCATTGGAGATGATCCCCATCACCCACATCAGATATCTGAGTGGGTAGAGGGTCAGATGATAATTTCCAATGCACTCATCAATCTTTTAGTCCTCCCACTCAGTGACTCCTATGTGTTTTCACTTCATGCTTCCTATAAATTTTCCCCACTCCATCAATATGGTTCAATTATTTCACTTGATTTATTGACATTGGTAGTCTGAAGGCCCAATTCCCTAAAGGCCCAAATTCATGGGCTGAAATCCGAAATCATGTGAATAGTACCATCATTATAGTACTGTTGTTACAACATTTATAGAGCACCTTACAGATTATTTATAAAACATTGCTTCAAATAGTCTGGGATCCATGTGGAAATGACAAGGAATATATCTATGAAGAAAATCATATAGATGTGTAAGAAAGGAAGGGTAAAGGATACTAAAAGGATGATGAGTTACAAAATTAGGTCCAGGAGATGTGTGGGTAGTGGTAGATGTTTGCTTTCAAGCATTAATGTTGTTAACAATAACTTCATCGAGGCCAGATATGTTCTTGTGTCTTTAGTTGAGAATATCATGTATCTCATTTGGCTACTTTTGGAAGGCCATCTATTTCGTTAGAGAATTGATGATTGCTACTATCATGAAGCGAATATAAACAAAAAATTTCATCTACACCAATTCTCCAACCTAAAGAACCAAAATTTACCGGAACAAGCTACCATAAGAGAAAAAAAATTAATAAACATGAAAAAAACCTAGCACCAAAAACAAAACATGAATGGAACAAAAAAAATTGGAAATACTGATCCTATTAACTATTCAGCTACCCATTTTTTTAACAGACCTAGGACATTCACTTATTCTTATCTCTAATATAAGGCTTAAACCATTTTGACCATCATGTACAGACCATGTAAAAAAATAAAAAAACTGGACAATCATAGAAATTATGAAAACCAATAAAAAATTAGCAACATATCATATGATTATTTTACCTTTTATGATTTTAACCATGATGAGAGTCTCATATATAAACTGAACCAATACCAACACTTTACACAAAATATTTTTCTATATAAGGACCTGGGGTTAGCGCTGTTGATGAGTTCATACAAATGAAATGAGAGAAAACAAAAATGTGTCGTCCCAAGTACCTCGTCACCATAATAATACTATCATATAACTTGGTGAAAAAGGATAACCTTAGTCGTCTATCAAATTTTTTTAACTTATGTTAATGGTAAAATAAATTTTTAAAATGATAAATAGATTTGGGTCTCCATCCATTGATAATTAAACCTAATCCAAAAATATGTTCAATTCAGAAATAATTTGAAATGACAAACATGAATAAAACTAGACCATAATTTATTAATACTGTAGTCTAGTTGTGAAATAACCACACCTCAAATTAGGAATATGTAAAATAATTAAACATATAAAAATAATAATTCATTAGTGAAGTAAAATAATATCTTATAAAAAACACTAGAATTTTGAAGATAAAATTTAAATAGAAAACTTGTTTGATCTCCTACATAGGTGTAGTACACAACACAAAATTAATTGATTGTGTGATAGAATTAATAATTGAATTAAGGAATAAATAAAGACCCCTTTAAAAGTATTAACACCTTTAAATCTCCTTTAACTATATTTTAAGAGTTATATTAGCATATCGTTCCATATTATCCCATTAGAAATAGAAATCTTGGCCTTGTTCACTCTAGATAAGTCTTCAAGCATCACTTTTATCTCACTTATATCCACCTATCAAATTAAAAAAATCCAAACACCTACCACATTATCAATTAAATAAATATGCTTCCTTGTGTTCTAGAAAAGGGTTAGAGGCCTCTTATTTGTGCCCACTATACACAAGTAGTATATAACCTCCCAATTACTATTAAAAGACAACCTTCCTTCTTTTTTATCATAGAAATACACCCCAAGTATTCTATAGAAATAATTTAAAACCAATTAACATTAAAAAACTATACAGGAAGGGATGAAGAGGGGAAATTAATGTTATTGGATACAAAAGCCAAGAAATGCCTATGCATGAGAATCTTGAAAACACACATGAGATTGAAGATGTTGTCGACACAAATCAATTGGGAATTGGCTTTGTAGCAAAAAAATCATCTTTCTATCTGATTATCATACAATGACCATAGGATTCGATACATGAAGACTTGTGAAAATATTTATTAAAGGTAATTATTTCCATAAACAACTTTGATTTTTTTTTTGAAAAAAATAAAAAGTAGATTGTAAATGTAATTAATGATTGCTCTATTTTTTTAAAAAAATTGATCACCTCATATACATTGATGATTTCTATCCTCCATATTATTCTTTACTAGGATCTTCTTGTTACAACTCTCACACATGATCACGAGATACAAAGTTCTAGAAATAACTCGAACTCTATTGTATTCTGACCAAGGGATTCCTCAAAACATATCCATAGAGATTACCTTTAGTTTTATCACAAATAAAACTAGATCGATATGAAGATAAAAACACTAAAACAAAGAAACAAATTATGATAATGAATATTAGAAAAAATAATATAAAATTCAAAAACCACTAAGGTATTGGTGATGTTTCATATCGATTAGACTTACCCACATATATTTAAATGCTATGATATGTCCCTCATAATTTTTTTCAACCTTTCTTGTAAAAATTTATTCATCAACACATACATAAAAAATTCAAACGTTTCATTGTCTTATTTTTTAACACTGTTTAACCACAACCATAAAGACTATTGAAAATATGATTACATCACCTCCCAAATGAAAAAATATTGTGCTCTGAAGGCATTCACTTGGTGCCCTCTACTGTACCAGATAAAGGATATCATTTTATTTGATATTTATTTAACCTCTACTATATAATAACACTTCCATGCATGAAATTATGAGAAATGATAAAAAATAACTCCCAATAAAGAATAAGGTCCTAAAATGTCATCAAATCTAAAAAATAAATTTCATATGAAACAAAATAAAATAGCATAAGAAAACTCAATAAAAAGATAATGAAATTAATATTGTTTAAGATATTTTACATTGTTACATGACATATTATTATATTATTTTCAATTTAAAGTCCATAAAATCTAATAATATATCATTCATGTTGTTTAAAAAATTACATCATCTGGTTCATTTTAATATAATTAAAAATCATTTATTTTACTTTTATTCAAGGTTTTTAAAATATTTTGTACATTTAAAATCATAAAATGAATATTTTATTTTCACTTATAGCATGAAAATTATATTTAAATACCATTTATCATAAAATTTCTTTAATGTTGGCAGAATTTTATTTCATTTTATAACATGAATCATAAAAAATAATAAGATTCATGCAAATGAGTTGTTCATGACATTAAAAAAGATACTGGAAAAGAAAGTTTTATTTGACTACATAATTTTTGAATTAATCTACTTCAATAATAATATGTTTACATGGATTAAAAAAAAGGGAACAAAAAATTCACATTCATTTACTAAACCATAGTATTCATACATAGTTGTTAAATACACTATAGTAAAATTTTGAAATGATAAAACCACAGTAGAGGATTACTATTATACTTTTATGTTCCATTTAGTACTCAATTACAATTTTGACTACCATTTATATTGAAAAATCATACCATAGTATAATTTTAATCAAATAGAATGAAAAATAATCCCCATGTAATTATAGTTAAAAAATTATTTAAAGGGGATAAAAAACAGACCAAGCCTTTGGATAAAAATATGGGCCCCACTTCATCAACTCAAATACAACAATAACATGTTTCTTTACAAGACATCGAATAAACATGAAGAAACATAAGAAATCAAAATAGAACAAAAAATGAATAAACATGAACACCCCCATTTTTTCAACACAAGGGGTTGAAGGTCTTACATTGGTGCCTGGATGGTGAGGGTGCATCTATTTAACCATATTTATGAACTATATTATATACGACATATACAAATGGTTGAAATATAGTGGGATTCACATCATAGAACACAGGTAGAAGATCTAAATTTTTTGGGATCCGTTGATGGCTTGGTACTAGATGTACATGGAAATGGAGGGGCGAGTTTTCTTAGTATTTCATAGAGAACCATCAAGATAATGGATGAGAGAAGCTAAGGGAAAATAAGTAAATTACCAGTCTTATGTAAGAGAATGAAATGAGAACACTAAATAGATTCGACATTCCACATTTCAGACAAACCACATGTTCAATCTAAGTAGAATCTAGGCAATGTGTGAAATCTAAGTGGAACACTAAGAAACCTATATGAGAAAGAGGTAAGGGTACATATTGCACATATTCCATAGATTACATGTATTCCAAATTTGACACACAATACAAATTCTAGATTTTACACACTAATAAACCAACACGACTTATACTTAGAAACCCACCTAGATTATACTTAGATTACACCCAGGGATGAGGCATTAATATATGTCAGTGAGAATACTCAAAAAAATCTATATTGCAAACCATGGAATGATAAATAGGTGAAGGTAAGTTGTTAGAACATTGAAATAGTAATGAGGTTTTAATTTTTTACCTTAAACATGTAGTATCAACAACTCTACACACTCCATAATATTATGAGGATGAAGCAACACCTTTCGGATATTCATGATACACATTATCAAAGAATCCTCAAATCACCAAAAAAAAAAGAAAACAAAAAAAACAGGAAATATCATTTCATAATAACTCCACTGAAAACCTATGTAAAATTCATTAAAAATAGATACCCATGATTTAAATTAATATTATATGAAATTAGTATCCAAAAAACACCATAAAAAAAAACAAAACAAATTTCATCATAATTCCACTAATACCCTAACTGAAATTCATTTCAAACAAAAGATACTCATGATTCCGTTCTATTAAAACTCGAATAGGAGAGACAAATACTTGATAATAGGCTCAAACATCAACTTATTGAATGAGATGTTGGTTTATGTCCATAATCCTCCCAAAATATCATCTATATAGCCAGAAGAGGATAAATTCAATCGAACATCAGTAGATACATATTTGATGATGGAGAATAGAAGATGCAAATGTGGGTGTGGGTGAGGGTGACAATGATGAACTAGGTATGTGAGTGTATTAGAGATCACCAGTGTGAATGCGGCATATGATTAAGATATTGGGAGAGGAGATTCCTAGGGAGAAATAGGTGAGGTGTGTGGGGTAATATGTTCCCTCCCCCCGATTTATTTTCATTATTTTAATTAAATGATCTTTAAATATAAATGAAAATTTCATTTTTATTTTTTTAAAATTAATTTTTAAGTACATTTTTTAGAATTATATTTCCCAATATTTTTTTGTTAATATTGACATACTTTGTTGTGAAAAGATTAATATTTTTTTCTTGTAATCGAATTTATTTTTATTAATAACAACATTTTTTAGTAAACCGATGACTGATAATAATAAAATAATTATTGTTGAATGATTTTTTGTCGGTGAATAAATTATACTAACATAATTATATGATGAATTTTTTTTTTGGTGGTGATAATTAAAAATGATAGATTCATTTTTTAGAGAAAAAAAAATTGGTGTTAAATATAAATAACAAAAACTAAATAATTTCTCTACATCATTGGGAGATTTGTCCCTAGGCATTCATTGGGTTTTTGTCTCCTAGGGTTTTACTAGGACTTAAGAATATTAAAAGACACTTTTGGAATCTATGGGTTTCATTTTTGTATTCTTATCCAAAATCAATTCTTCTTCTTCCCCACATGAAGTACAGTGAAATGGAATATGATCTTGTAAACCAATGTTATTAAAACTCATCGAATGATAATAAGAAAATGACGATAATTACTTGAACACAGTGTCGTGAATTGTCAAATTGATTATAATTTTAAGGATTATTTATAGGCTAGGGAGGACCCTAGGTCGTCTCTTAAGGAGCGTTGAGGGGTTTAGACTGTGTGTTTTTAATACAGATTATTAAAATAGGGGTGGTTTTGAAAACAGTTTTAAAAATAAAATGACTTAATTAAAGAGTTTAATAGTTGACAAGGAAAGGAGGTGTTTTATAATTATGAGAGAAAAGATTTCATTTTGAGTTCACTATACACTTTCTAGTTCATCATTATTGGAGATTAATTTAGGTATGGAGTAATTCTTTGGTTGAAATTAATTGGAATCCTGATTAATTCCTAAGCATTTATTTCATTTATTAAAGAACGAAACCTTAACATAAAAATCGTATTGTCATGATCCAGAACATATGCATGGAATAAGATATTCCAAATAAGATCGTAATCTCAAGAAGGTGAGTATGGAAAGGATTCTGGTGATGTTCAATCGGAACAACACAAGTCATGCACTCAAAACCTCACACCGATCGGTTAGAAATTAAGAGTATCTCAATCACATGCATCAAAACAAGAATTAAAATTTGGAATTATATAAGATACATGGAAATAAATGTTTTCAAACCCAAATTATTCCAAACAAATAGATGAAATAAGAATCATAACTCCCTTGAAAATTGTGTAGCTTCCTCACAACGAATGCCCACCGTTTAGCTCGACATCGGGAGGAGGAGGTAGCTCAGGTGGAACTCCTTATTTATTCTTGATCCCCCTATGAGGATAGGGGCCACAAAAACTTCAAGAATTATAAGGATAATCCTATATGACTTTGAAATGGAATAGATTCACTTCTTGTCCTAACTCCCTAATGTGGTGCCCATGGTGCCTTTTTATATAAAAAATGGGACATGGTTTTGCCCAACCTATTTTTGAGATACCACTTGTGTATCTTTTTGGGAATAGTATAAAGCCATATCACGACTTTACCAAAATAGAAGAGTTTTCTTAAGTCATATTTAATATCTCTATGTCGAATTTTGTGTCCATTAGTCAACAGGATTTGGAGATATGGTTAAAAGACTAAAACGAATGTTTGAATTCACACAGATTATGTACCCTCGATAGAATGGTTAAGATGGGACACCAGATGGCATAATTAGGATTCAGTTTCTTAATAGGAGTTTATCCCATGATGTTTTGGAGAGGGGAAAAACTTTTCAGCCCATTTGGATGCACTTATTTCATGTATTATTCAAAACAGTGGACAGATGTCTATGCGTAGCCATGCAGGTTGGTCCATTATTCTTCTGGATGATCTCCAGACCTCCAAAACACCTCCACCTTCAATGAAAATATCAATACAAGTATAATTTTCCTTTTTAAAAGTGATAGAAATTAATTAATTGAATAAAAAATGAAGTAAAATTTATTATTATATTTTGAATATTTTTTAAAAAACTAGTTTAAAATAGCGATATAAGGGTAGAATTAAATAGTGAATCGCTATGCGATCACACCCCCACACCAAAACATTTTCACAGTAGGGAAAAGTCACATATCCAAAAACAATGATGCATGTATATATTACCAACATCATGAAGATTTAACATGTAACTCCCCGACCCCAGTTACCCAGAGTCGGTGCATTATTACATAACATTGGCATGATCATAAGGAATCAAGTCCCGAAGGACCGATCAGTTTAGCAGTATTGAAAAATAGATTACATACATGAATGTTAAATTACAATTTATGACAAATAAAACAACATAAATAATCCTTTATGAATTCCATTATTCCCTTGGCTTAACCATGCATATTAATCACAATACACTTCTTGGAATCCGGGGAAGAAAATAAAACATATAAAGGGGTGAGCTCAGATGCTCAGTAAGGATAACAATATAGCAGAAACTTTAATAAATAATCATAAACATTTAAGGCAATGTATAACTAAAACAAAAGCCTTTTAAACTTTAACTTCAACATAATATGGAAAAAATAAAATGAAATAATGAAATTTACTTATTCACATTGATATTCTACTAGTCGAATAATCGCATGCAATATCACTAACCACTTTCATAATGATTAAATTCATAATTCCAGACTATCATAACCAGGTAGCCAAGGCCTTGTGCCAAGACTACAAATAAGATTTTGTCATGGCCTTGTACCAAGACACTATTTTGTCTCATGAGACCTACCGATGCATCGAGGAGCTATAGCGGGCTCCACTTGTAACTTATTAAGTCCAATGCATTCCTCATATGAATAGTTTTAAACATAACATAAACATTCATATTAAAACTAGCATACGAAATGTCAATACTTTCTCTATAAATCATGAATGGTATAAAAATAACACATCCACAGTCAAACATATCCCAAAACATACAACACAATATAAAAGATTTGTATCATGATAAATCAACTTCAAAACAAGTTTAAAATCCATTAAAGAATTATGACATAGATGAAAATGATTTTTAAAACTCTTTGAGAGAAATACCCCTTTTTCATGAAAACATTTAAAAGTCACACAATTTAGAAAAGAAGTCATATTAAAGACATTTTTGAATCAAAGTGTCCCATACCACTTTGAAACTTTTGAAAGGAATTAACATTTTAAAAACATTCATTTCCATATAAATAAATCCGCAAAAACCATTTTGAAGACGTGGACATTAAAGAGAAAGATTTAGAAGAATAAATATTTAAATATTTGAAATGATGTTTTAGTAAACGGTCCCTAAAAATATTTCCTTTGAAAACTCTTTCATAAAACATGGACATGGATAATAAATATTTCCTAGTAGATACTTATGTAAAGACTACATCGGATAATAAACAAATTGTAAAATTAACCTTTACCAATTTGGTAACTTACGAAACAGACACCCCATGAAAGAGGTATCATAGTATGAATATGTACATACACATAAATTAAAGTGTATTACACAAAGAATACAATTATAGTCAGTATATACACAACACAAAAGGTAATAGTGGAAATATGGCATGAATCTCACAGGAATAAGGAGTGATATGAAAACCCCTTACCTTGTACGTTTCCTTGATAGTGTGTATGTTAACCTCCTCTAATTTGGGTAACTCCCTTAGGTTTGAACCAAAAAGGACTCTTGAGGTGCCTTATGCCTAAGGTAAGGCTTCTAAGAGGAGGATAGAGATGTAGGGGGCTTAATTGGGCAGAGGTTGAATGAGCCAAAAGGCTTGAGAGGTGTGAGTAATTGGTTAGAAGTGGTGTCCTTTTATAAGGGGGAGGAGGGGCTCTTTAGGAAAAACATAAAGTATTATTTAATAATAAATTCATATTCGGTTTCTAATGGCTCCAAAGTGGATTATTCAAAGACTAAGGTGGGGATGGGTCTAAATCCTTTCAAACAATATATTTTAGATAGGTTTGGGTCATTATATTAATCTTATCTTTTTAGTTTTAACTCTTGGTTAATTAGTTTGACACTTACCATGTCACTTTGTATTTTTATATTATATAGTTAATAAACTTACTATATACCTCCAAGAGACCCCCAAGTCGTCCATTAATTATACACCTATCATGATAAAAGTCATTTGGACGAACCTTAGATTTTTAAGAATTTAATATCAATTAATAATATAATATTTGTTTTAAAAACTCTTTTATGGCAATTTTGACACTATTTGATATTTTATTTTTGTGAAAATTATAACAGCATTATTACTTCAAAAAAAGTTAATTAAATAAATCTTAACATGTCATATTAACCTATAAAATTTGTTTAATTCATTAAAAGTCTCAAATTATATTTATTTTGGAATTTATAATATCAATTATTTTAATATTTTACTAATAATGTAATTACTGCATCATCATTGTGTCATAAATAAATTAAATTATATAATGTCTAATAATTATAAATAAAATACCATTATGTACGAAATAGTTTTATCATTCTAATGAATATTTATAGTCGAACATATAACATATATAACCCTATATAAAAATTGTTTTTCTAAAAGATATAGGCATATGTTATTTTTGTATTTACTTTAACTTAATTAATATAAAGTGTCATGATCACTTACAAGTGGATCCATGGGGTCCCCAAATCGACCCAAATATTCCCATGGTTGGAAATGTATCAACCAATAGGGTTAATACATGTTTTAGGGTAATTTATTATTATTATAATATTATTATTTTTATCCTTATTAACCGGATTTACCCTTTAACCATGGTAAATAAAATATTTACCGAAGTAATTATTCAAAATGTCTAAAAATAAAAGTTACCTATTTACACAATTTAGAAATACTGATTCCAAATATGTAGTCCATTTTTATAAATTCAAAATACATAAGTGGTAAAAATTAATTTAAAATTAATTCCCACTGTGAAAACAAAAAGCGTGTTTTTAAGAGATAATAAATATCAAAAGATTGACACTTGTTTATTTCCAGTTTAACTGTGAAATTATGTCCAATGACCAACATTGTATTAAATGGTAAAAATATATTATAGATATATTTTAAAACTACTCCAATTCATAATTTATCACAATTAATTATTTTGATCAAAAAAGTTGTTTTTAATAAAAATTTAGTAATTTTCACTATTCATCAAAATATAAAAGTTATCCGAAAAATACCAAAATTTCATCCTAGGATAATTTAGATATTACGAATCCAAAAATGAAGTCCATTTTTAATGATAAAATGTATAAAATTTTAAAAAGTAGGTATTACTATTCATAAGGTCTAGTTTGATTAGTTGTGGTGTGTGTTAGAACTCGAAGTTGCGTACAACACACACTACTGTATTATTCAAAGAGAAGAGTACCAAGGAATCTTGGGGTGTTACATTGTAAATTTTTGATTTCCCCATTCTAATTAATAAATTTATTTAGTCAAATTGAATATATAAAAGTTTTAAAATATTGGATTTAAAAAGGGTTCACCATTAAAAGTCGGTAAAAGTGCATTTTTGAAAAATAATTCTTTTATCTGAAAAATGAATTTTTTCTTACATTATATATAAGAAACTCATAATATGGATTCTAAAATTATAAGGATTATATAATGTTCAAAATTCAGTTAATACTATTCATAAACTCTTTTAAACGACTAGTTTGGTAAGTCATGGTGCGCTTGAACTTGGTGTTGCGTGTAGTGCAAGTTATTGAATTATTTTGAAGAAATAACGCACTATGAAATCTTGGGGTTTTACCTTCTCCCCTCCTTCAATAAGTTTCGTCCTCGCAATTTGAAATTGTTCTTCGAAAATAAAAGGTTGAAAATAGAAAATATCTTTGTGGGAAAACCCACATCAGAAATTAGGTTAATGAAATGTAGTCTTAAAAAGAGGAAAAGAGAAATGAAAGGGTCACCAACAAATTATGATCTCTATTAAGAGAACATTTGTGGCAATTAGAGATATATAATTGGAGGAAAAACGTTAATATTTATAGGCAGTGATTGAGGTCATCAATCGCAAACAAGTGTAAAATTGAGGTCCTTAAATTCATCAATCTATGATGATTTGAAATACCATCGGTTCAACAAAACATAGGGTATTAGGATAAAAAAAATTTTGTTTTAGGATCCCATAAATAAATTATAAGAATTAATTTCTTCATAGAATAAGAGAATAAGAAAAATATATTCTTGAAAAGTAGAGTTCCATCCTTTAACTAATTTCTACCACAAACTCATCTTTCACTCTAAAAGATAATAGAACATAAAAAAATATTCTATTTATCCTATTCGTATAGGGTTCCAAAAAATGAATTTATAATTCATCTACCAGATCTTTTAAAAAAACTTCATTATTTAATCCAGGACATCACGTGGGACATTGGTAGGTGATACACCATTGTCTCCCTTCCATTGCGAGTTCAAGTCTCGTGGCCTTGCCGGACGCGACAGGTTGCCGCTCGACCTTCGGGTTGTCCTTTTATGGAAATACAAAAATAATCCAAACAAGAACTATCCAAAATAATTCAGTCCAAAATTTATAAGGAAGGTAAACACAATGAAGATCCTTTTTCCGCGTAATAACACGTGAACACCTTCATCATGTATTCTTTTAAAACACTACATCATCATGAATTACCATAAAACCTTATTGATTACATTCATGATCTCTTATTCCTTAAAGAATAATGGATATACTCCTTCAATCCAAAAATGATGTAAACTCCAACAATGATGGAATATACAAATCGTTATTCAGTTTCAAGGTAGTCAAGAATATCCAATATAATTTATCCAAATCAATCATGTATTATTCCAAAATCACAACGTCGGTATCAGAACCATATTATGGTTTATCTTTCTCTCAACAATATATTTTCTTAACATTTAACCTGATATTGAGTCACTTTTCATGGTTCCACACAATCTCAATTCCTTAATGAAATAGTATTGTAGTACAATCCGTATATACTCTATAATTATTATAACCAGTACATCGTTGATACAATACTCAAATGACATAATTCTTTAAAAACAACATAAGAACCCTAATCATTCCTGATCATCTATGGTAGTATCATAACTTGATTATTATCTAATAGAATCATTTGGGGCATACTCTGATGATTTGGACATTGGTTTGTGTAGTGTCCCAACTCCTTGCAGATGTAGCATTGTACATTTGTAACCTTTTTCTTACCCTTGCAGTCATGTACAAGGTGTCCTTTTTTACACACTTATAACAAACTCCCATTCCCTTCAGGAAAGTTCTAGGGTGTTTCTTCCCACAGTTATCACATATGGGAAAATTCTTCTTTTCCCTCTCCCCTTTATCCATCTTTCTCTCTTCCATCCTTTTCTCCTATTTCTTACCTTCAAATCCATAGGACTCAAATAACTCTTTACTTATCTGATCAACACATGATACTATTTCTTCATATGATAATAATACGTGGGAGACTATTTCCCTTCTAAATAATGGCTTAATACCATGAATGATATGACCTTTTTTACTCTTTGGATCATGCGTATTGTTGGAGTTCTCATTCCTTTTACTAGGTGCCATTTATAAACAATGGCATACCCTAGATTAGTTTGTGAATAGAAATACCTGATCCCAAACTTGTAAAACACTTTACATAAATTAAACAGTTTATGGATATAATACATAATCATAAAAATGTATTCTTTGAGGAAGTATATACTCATAAACCCTTCATAATGGTTTGTAAAGAAAATGAGAATTATCCTAAGCATATCCCCCTGGTGTGTTTTAACCAAGAGTGCAGCAAGGCCCATTTTCATGCACCAGTTCCCATTCGATTCAAGCTCAAAAAGGTGTTTTCGGGTTTTACCACTAGGTACATCTTTTCCAGAGCCTCCTCTACCTGCTCGTATCCAGATAGAGATGTATTTCTCAAAAAACTAACAAAATCTCTACAATATAAAAATTCTAGGAAGTTCTTATCTACTAATCCTCAAAGTCTATCTTAGGGCTAGGTGCTCTAATCAGAGTTTACCAAAATCTAGCTTCCAAGGTTATTATTAAACATCCCCTGATACCAACAGTAACGCCCCGACCCTAGTTACTCAGAGTTGGTGCATTATTACATTACATTGGCATGATCACAAGGAATCAAGCCCCTAAGGACGGATCGGTATAGCAGTCTTGGAAAATAGATTACATACATGAATGTTACATTACACTTTATGACATACAATCCAACATAAATAATCCTTTATGAATGCCATTATTCCATTGTCTTAACCCTGCATATTAATCACAATACACTTCTTGGAATCCTGGGAAAAAATAATACATATAAAGGGGTGCTCTCAGATGCTCAGTAAGGATAACAATATAGCAAAAACATTAATAAATAATCAAAAACATTTAAGGAAACGTATAAGTAAAACCAAAGCCTTTTAAACTTGAACTTCAACATAATATGGAAAAACTAAAATGAAATAATTCCATTTATTTATTCACATGGATATTCTACTAGTCGAATAATCACATGCAATATCACTAACCCCTTTCATAATAATGGAATGCATAATGCCAGACTATCATAACCACATAGCCAATGCCTCATGCCAAGACTACAGATAAGATTTTGTCATGGCCTCGTGCCAAGACACTATTTTGTCTCATGAGACCTACCAATGCATCGAGGAGCTATAGCGGGCTCCACCCGTCACTTATTAAGTCCAATGCATTCCTTATGTGAACAGTTTTAAACATAACATATACATTTGTATTAAAACTAGCATACTAAATGTCAATACTTTCTCCATAAACCATGAATGGTATAAAAATCACACATCCACAATCAATTATATCACAAAACCTTCAACACAATATGGAAGATTTGTATCATGATAAATCAACTTCAAAAAAAGTTTAAAATCCATTAAAGAATTTTGACATAGATGAAAATTATTTTTAAAACTCTTTGAGAGAAATACCCCATTTTCATGAAAACATTTAAAAGTCACACAATTTAGAAAAGAAGTCACTTAAATACATTTTTGAATCAAAGTTTCCCATACCACTTTGAAACTTTTAAAAGTAATTAACATTTTAAAAACATTCATGTCCATATAAATAAATCCTTAAAAACCATTTTGATGATATGGACATTAATGGGAAAGATTTAGAAGAATAAATATATTAAACATTTGAAATGATATTTTAGTAAAAGGTCCCTAAAAATAATTCCTTTGAAAACCCTTTCATAAAACATGGACATGGATAATAAATATTTCTCAGTATATACTTACATAAAAACCACATCGTATGATAAAGAGATTGTGAAATTAACCCTTACCAATTTGGTAACTTACGAAACATACACCCCATGAAAGAGGTATCATACAATGAATTTGTACATAAACATAAATTAAAGTGTATTACACCAAGAATAAAATTATATGAAGTTCATACACTACACAAAAGGTAATAGTGGAAATATTTCATGAATCTCATGGGAATAAGGAGTGAGATGAAAACCCCTTACCTTTTACTTTTCCTTGATAGTGTGTATGTTAACCTCCTCTAATTTCGGTAACTCCCTTTGGTTTGAACCAAAGAGGACTCTTGAATTGCCTTATGCCTAAGGTAAGGCTTCCAATAGGAGGATAGGGATGTAGGAAGCTTAATTGGGAAGAGGTTGGACGAGACAAAAGGCTTGAAAGTTGTGAGGAATTGGTCAGAAGTGGTGTCCTTTTATAAGGGGGAGGAGGGGCTCTTTAGAAAAAATTAAAGTATAATTTTATAATAAATTCATATTCGGTTTCTAGTGGCTCCAAAGTGGATTATTCAAAGTCTAAGGTGATTATGGGTCTAAATCCTTTCAACCAATATATTTTAGATAGGTTTGGGTCATTATATTAATCTTATCTTTTAGTTTTAACTCTTGGTTAATTAGTTTGACACTTACCATGTCACTTTGTATTTTTATATTATATAGTTAATAAACATACTATATACCTCCAAAAGACCCACAAGTGGTCCATTAATGATACAAATATCATGATACATGTCCTTTGGCCAAATAATACATTTTTAGGAATTTAATATCAATTAATAATATAATATTTGTTTTAAAAACTCTGTTATGTCAATTTTGACACTATTTGGTATTTGATTTTTGTGAAAATAATAACAGCATGATTACATCAAAAAAATTTAATTACATCAATCCTAACATGTCCTATTAACCTATAAAATTCGTGGAATTCATTAAAAGTCTTAAATTATATTTATTTGGGTATTTATAATATCAAATAATTTAATATTTCACTAATAAGGTAATTACTGCATCATCATTGTGTCATAAATAAATTAAATTATTTAATGTCTAAAAATTATAAATAAAATACTATTATGTATGAAATAGTATTAGTGTTATAATGAATATTTATAGTCGAAAATATAACATATATAACCCTATATAAAAATTGTTTTTCTAAAAGATATAGGCTTATGTCATTTTTGTATTTACTTTAACTTAATTAATATAAAGTGTCATTATCACTTACAAGTGGATCCATGGGGTCCCATAATCGACCCAAAAATTTCCATGGTCGGACATGTATCAACCAATAGGGTTAATACACATTTTAGGGTAATTTATTATTATTATAATATTATTTTTAAACCTTATTTACCGGATTTACCCTTTAAGCATGGTAAATAAAATATTTACTGAAGTAATTATTCAAAATGTCTAAAAATAAAATTTACCTATTTACACAATTAGGAAATACTGGTTCCAAATATGGAGTCCATTTTTCAAAATTCAAAATACATAAGTGGCAGAAATTAACTTAAAATTAAATCCCGCTGTCAAAACAAAAAGTGTGTTTTTAAGAGATAATAACTATCCAAAGATCGACACTTGTTTATGTCCGGTTTAAATGTGAAATTATGTCCAATAACCAACATTATATTAAATGGTAAAAATATATTATAGATATACTTTAAAACCAATCCAATTCTTAATTTATCACTATTAATTATTTCGATTAAAAAAGTTGTTTTTAATAAAAATTTAGTAATTTTCACTATTCATCAAAATATAGAAGTTATCATAAAAATACCAATATTTCATCCTAAGATAAGAATCCAAACATTAAGTCCATTTTGAGAGATAAAATGTATACAATTTCAAAAATTAGGTATTACTATTCATAAGGGCTAGTTTGATTGGTTGTGGTGTGTGTTAGAACTCGAAGTTGCGTACAACACACACTACTGTATTATTCAAAGAGAAGCGTATTGAGGAATCTTGGGGTGTTACATTGTAAATTTTTTATGTCCCCATTCTAAAAAATAAATTTTTTTAGTCAAATTGAATATATAAAAGTTTTAAAATCTTGGATTTAAAAAGGGTTCATCATTAAAAGTTGGTAAAAGTGCATTTTTGAAAAATACTTTTTTTATCTGAAAAATGAATTTGTTCTCACATTATGTCTAAGAAACTAATAATGTGGATTCTAAAATTATAAGTATTATATAAATTTCAAAATTCAGTTAATACTATTCATAACCACTTTTGAACGGCTAGTTTGGTAAGTCATGGTGCGGTTGAACTTGGTGTTGGGTGTAGTGCAAGTTATTGAATTATTTTGAAGAAATAACGCACTATGAAATCTTGGGGTGTTACATAACATTTGTGTAATTTTAATTCATTAAACTAATGTTATCAATACATGAACCACACCAAGGAGTTCTTCCTAGTGAAAATGGAAAAAGATGTCTCATAAATCAAATCACAATGAAATTCAATGAGATTCATGAAACCAAATTGAAAAAGGAATTCAAAAGTCAACCATTCTACTAAATCATTACACGTGTGTGTGAAAATCATTCCATGCTATTCTTTCCACTTTATATCTAATAAATATAGGTTATTTTAACACTGTTCAGATTTAAATGAATTTTATCCACCGAACCTGCCCTATATCCTTTGCAATAATAGTTCTAGACCCACTCACTTAAGTATTCCCAGAAGTCAAACCATAAGCTCCCGACCTATATATCCCCATATACTACACATTTCATCACTCTCCACATTTTTTTTATTTTTGAAGTTGTATTTGGAACAAATCCCACACTCATCTCTCAACCCTTCTTTGATCTTCTCATGACACTAATTAAAATAGTTATAACAAGATCAAAGGTTGAGGAGGAGTGGTTTTTGAACTGCCCAAGACACAACCCTATTTTTTTAGGGTGTAAAATAGTCAGAAATTTGGTACACACGCATAGGTCAATCTGGTATAGTAATGAAACAGACCGGATAAGGAATAAACATATGTAAATATCACTTAAAGATGAAAATTTTTAACCTATCATATATTTACCTTATATTAAGTAAGAAATATTTACACATTGTGGTTTTCTGCAAGAATTATTGGATATATTAGTCACAAAGTTTTCCCAAAAACTACTCACACATGGGGTGTCAATCATCTCAAATGTTTTACAATGATACAACCATTTATATCATTGAAAGAATACCAATTCACTAAAAATCACTCCCTGATGTTAAATTCATACAAACATTCATTAAAAAATAGAGACAGGGTTTTTAATCAAATGTTAAAACAACATGGAATCAAAAATTTCAAAATTCATTTTTAGTAAGTTCCATGATTTGGGGAACATAAGTGGGGAGGAAGTAAAAATACCATAAAGAAGGAGAAAAAGAGAAGAAATAAGAAAGACAATGAAAATACTAATGAACCGAAAAAGATAAGGAAAAGTGAAAATACCAATTTTAAGGTAAAAAATAGATGAAATATGATATATGATGATAATTCTTATGAACTCGACAAGATGGGGAAAAGTGAAAATACCATAAAGAAGGAGAAAACGAGAAGAAAGGAAAAAAATACTGAAAATTCCTAACTAAAACAGGAATGTACCCATCCCACCACACCTAGAATGTGCAGTGTCCTCAATGTAATAATTGAGAATGTGATAAAGAAGGATAAAACTTGGTGTGTTTCACTGGTATGTTTCTTCTTGAACATAGAGTTCCTCCACCGGGAACTCCGGAAGGGCTTCGTGGAAGTGCTTCAGTCGATGCCCATTAACAGTGAAGGTTTTCTTGGTTTCTTCATTTTAAATCTAAATAAAACCAAATAGAGATAAATTAATAATAGTGTAGGGGAAAAAACAATGGGAACGAATCTTACCTGAATGAAAATTCAGCCTTGAATTATAAAGGAGGCCCTTCTGCCCAATGTGGAACTGTTGATGAAGTATAACAAAGTCATGGGAAGCCATGGTTCACTCCCTATAAATCCTAGAGTTTTCATATGCATCTCTTCTAATTTCCTCCAACACCTGAATCTGTAACTTCCTTTGAAAACCTATACCAGAAAGATTATAATTGTATTATTTGATGGCCGAGTAGGCCTGATGCTCAATCTCAATAGGCAAGTGACAACTCTTTCCAAACACAAGATGATAGGGTGATATTCCAATGGGAGTTTTAAAAGATGTACATTAGAACCATAATGATTCATCAAGTCGAAGAATTCGGTATTTGTTTATTGGGTTGAACCATTCTTTCAAGAATCTATTTTACCTATCTATTTGACACCTCGACTTTACCATTGGTCCGTGGGTGATATGCAGTAGACACTCTATGACCGATCCCATACCAACACATAAGTGATTGCAATGTTTGGTTGCAGAAATGAGAACCTTGGTCACTGATGATGAACCTAGGTAATCAAATCCTACAAAAGGTTTGATTTCTCAAAAATTCCACAACTGTTTTGGAGTCATCTATCCCTGTGGCTTAGCCCTCTACCCATTTTGACATATAATAGACCACCATAAGAATGTACAAGTTGCCAAAGAAATTGGGAAATGGACCCATAAATTCAATACACCAAACATAAAAAATGTCACGAAAGAGAAACGATTTTTGTGGCATTTTATTTCTTTTAGAGTCATTCCCCATTCATTGAAAAAGGGGAAATGTTTTGAAAAAATAATGGGCATCACAAAAAAGTGTTGGCCAAAAGAGATCAGGATCAAGGACCTTGTGAGTAGTTTGTTGGTGACCAAACTGGCCCCCCCACAAGAAAAAGTGTGATAGAATCTAGGGACAGCTTGAAAATCTCTATGAGGGACACAACACCTACAGAAATGATCACTACATGTGAACCATAGGTAGGGGTCATCCCAAATCGACCAACGAGACTCATGTTTTAGATGACTGGCTTGGTTTCTATTGAAATAAATAGGAATGTAAGATGAAACCAAATGATTTACAATTTCAGTATACTAAGAAATAACATCTTGCACTAAGTACATTTGGTCATTGAGAAACATATCAATTATAGGAATACAGGGGGATGAGTTAATGTATGAGGATGGGGGAATCCTACTGATATGGTCACCCACCACAATCTCTAATCCTTTTTTTATATCTAATTTCTAGATTAAATTCTTAAAGGAGGAGCATCCAAAGAATGAGATGTGGCTTGGCTTCCAGTTTCTTAAAAAGATTTCAGAGGGCTTCATGGTTTTAGAAAACAATGACTTTGGACCCAAAAAGGTATGAATTTAATTTTTCCAAGGATAACACAATTTAATGTAATTATCTTTCATTTGAAGTGTTGTTTTCTTGGGCAGGGTCCAAAGTACGTAAGGTATAGGCAATAACATAAGGAGCTTTATCGACCCTTTGTGACAAGATTGCCCCAATTGCATAGTTAGAGGCATCACACATGAGCTCAAATGGTAAATCACACTGAGGTTTTTTGATTACCAAGGGAGACATGAGACTCCATTTTAACTTATAAAAAGATTACTAAAATTATTTATAAAAAAATTATTTTTCTTTTTGGAGTAATCAAGAGAGTGGGAGTGCAGTTTTACTAAAGTCACAAATGAAACGACATTAAAATCCATCATGAACTAGGAAAGACTGCACATCCTTTACATTTTTGGGGAATGATAAGGAAGAAATGACATCCAATTTTGATTTATCTACTTGGATAGAATCCCAAAAAATGACATTCCCCAAAACTATACCTTATCGCACCATGAAATGGAATTTCTTATAATTTAATACAAGATTATTTTCAATACAGAGACGTAGGACTGAACCATTAATACTTAAACATTCATAAAAATAGGATCCATAAATAATTAAATCATCCCTTAAAACTTCCATGCGATTCTCCAGTCAATCCGATAAAATATTAACCATGCATCGTTGGAACGTACCTTGAGCATTGCAAAGACAAAATGGCATCCTCTTATATGAAAATGTGCCAAAGGGGAAAGTAAAGGTTGTCTTTTCCTGATCCTTGGGGGAAATAGGGATGTAAAAGTATAAAAAATATCCATCAAGTTAAAAATAGTTCGACTTACCTGCTTGCCTCTCTAGCATTTGTTCAATAAATGGAAAACAGAAATGGTCCTTCCCGGTGTATTTTTTTAGTTGGAAATAGTCTATATAGACGTGCTAACTATTCTGCACGCGAGTTGGAACCAATTCATCATTTTCATTTTTTATTACTATATGGCTAGTATTTTTAGGAACTACTTGAATGGGAATGACCCATTGAATGTCAGAGATACGGTAAATGATTCCATCATCCAATAATTTTATTACCTCTTTTTTCTTAACTTCTAGGAGGTTTGGGTTTCATCGATGTTGTGGCTGCCTCACTGGTTTAGCCTCATCCTTTAATAAAATATGATGTGTACAAATTGATTGGCTAATACTAGGAATTTCAACAAGTTTCCATCCCAGAGCTTGTGTATGCTCCCTCAAAAGTTCAAGTAGTCTCAATTCATGCTCAAGAGGGATTGAACTTGAAATGATGATGGGAAACTTGTTTCCATTCTCATGATATGAATATTTTAAATCTTGAGGTAGTTGTTTCAGTTCCAATTTAGGTGGATTTTGGATTGATAGGAGTGTGTGTGAAAGTGATAGATCATTGATCTCATCTAACTACTCAATGGTATAATTTTTAGATGAGGAATGAGCTTTTACAAGATTAGAAATATCATCGATGGTCATTGGATCCTCAGTGTTCAAGAAATCATCAGTCAATAAACATATATGACACTTTTCTATAACAATACAAAAATAAATGCATGAATCATTTCCTAGAATTTATATTGATAAAGAAAACTCAGAAAGGGGATCCGGGGAATGAAATAAAGTTTTTCTATGGAAGGGAGTACATTTATAGAATTAACAAAGAGAGATCAATATTCTTTTGAGTGGTGCTTCATGGAATCAAAGATATTGAAGTGGACAATGTCACCACCAATAACTATAGATAATGTACCATTGTAACATTAATTATGGTTTCGGTAGTTTTCAAGAAGGTTCTCCCCAATATAAGTGGGGTATGTGCATTCAAACTATCATATCCATTTTAAGCACATAAAATTAAGCAAGAAAAATTAAATTTTGAACCCTCACAGGAACATCCTATAACACCCAGAGGGGTTTGCGGTACTTCTGTTAGCCATTTAAACAATAATTCCAGTGGACTTCAGTTCCCAGACCTACAATTAAGAGTAAATGGAGTGAGACATCACATTTATAGAAGCACCTAAATTAAGAATAGAATTGGAAAATGAATACTCCCCTATGGTGCATGGAATCAAGAAAGTCAGAGATCATTTCATTTGGTAGGTAGTGATGGTTCTATCAATGATGATACATTCCTCCCCATGCTTACCATCTCATTACCATAAAGTCTCTTTTGATGTGTACACATCTCTTTTAAAAACATTGCATATATTTAGATTTGCATCATCACAACATCAATCAAAGGAATTTTATCCTGTAATTTTTTGAAAGTTTCCAATATTTACTTATCAAGTTCAGTTTCCTTTGGTTTTCTAGGTTGGGTGGCCCTTTGGAAAAATATAAGAGGAATGGTTGGGTTAGGTGGCTCATCAAAAGACACACTCTTTCCTTTGGAATGGATTTTCTCAGGATAAGAATTTTAAAAATTTGGAACATCTTTAAGGGTTGGGATGAAGGATTCCTCAAGAGGGGATGACTCTAATAGAGGATTCATCTATTTTCCACTCCTAAGGGTGATGGAACTAATATTTCCATTATCTCTAGGGTTGACTAATGGTTGAGATGATAGTTTACATGACCCCTAACTTTGAAGTTCACCCACTGAGTTAGCTAGTTGTCCTAATTAGGTTTTTAGGTTTTGTATGGATTCTTTGGTGGTTTGTTGGAATTGGAGATTATTGGAAACCATTTGTTTCATCATATCTTCTAGGATAGGTTCGGGTTTTGGAGGGAATGGTTGGAAAGGCCATTGGGATGTTTGAGGATTTTTGGGTGGTGGTGGGGGATGACTACTCTTCCCTTGTTGGTTTTATGGTTGATGAGGCTGGTATGAATATCCCATATCTATAATATTGGTTTTCTTTCCACCTAGAGTTGGATGGATAGAATGGTTGTTGTCTAAAGGGTTGTTTATAGGGGTGTCCAGGGAAGATTTAATCACAACTTTCAGAAGTTTACCTCAATTGGGGCATTGGTCAGAATAATGGGTAGGAGAAGAGTAGAGTCCACAATGGATGGGAGGAGAATATTTAGATTTCCCTTGGGTGAGAGAGAGTTTTTGTAAAATGGTACTTACCACTTCAAAATTTGTGTCCACCTTATTCTAAAATTTGGTACTTTTCACCTCATGGACACCTCAAATGGGTACAATGGACCTTGAACCAAATTTTTGAGTGTTTTGTGTCAAGTTCCCAATTAGGGTTCCTGCAACAATTGGGGTTTTATCTACTAGTTCACCACTTGCAGTAGCATCAATCATGTTACAATAAATTGGAATTAAACCCTCTTAAAAATACTCCTCCAATGGACCGAAGGCCATCATTTTTTATTGATTTTTGATAATACACCTTTCAATGGGTGAGGTGGAACCCTTACAAGGCCCTTAGGCATAAGCATTATATGGACCATAGGCCTTAGAGAAATTCATTGCCCGTAGGCTTCAAACATTACATACAACCCAGACTAACTTCTTGTAACTGCTCCTCCCCAGCATCTTCATCAAGAAATCAGCTCTCCACCTTCGCATGGATATTCGGCTAGGATTTCCCATGCATGCACATGCTTTTCCCGATGGCAGGTGCCATACCCTCTCATTCTTGCAATCCGTTTAGCTTCTGTTATGGTGAAAGCTCCTTTCTCCTCCTCCTTCTGAAACTTGTTCCTTGTAGGTTGTCTGGTTTGCATATGCACTTATTAAAATTTGATCACTTATTTGGTGGTGTGGACAACCTGAACATAACCTTTTAATGCATTCCCAATATTAATGAAGTGTTTCCCCTTGATTTTGTCTTATACAAAAAATTTCCTTCTTTATTGTTGTAGTTCGAGAGGCTGGGAATTATTTTTCAAGAAAAATGTGTTTCATTTCCTCCCAACCTCTTTTTGGGGAATCAACATAATAAATACAGTCTTTTGCAGTGTCTTCTAATGAAAAAGAGAATGCCTTTATCATTACATGTTCCTAATCCACATTTTCAGGTTTTAATTTAGAATAAACAATATGAAATTATTTAAGATGCTTGTTTGGATCTTCTCCAGGAAGTTTATTGAATCTTGGTAATAAATGAATTAAACCAGATTTTAGTTCAAAATTGGGTGACTTTATTTGTAATTGAATGTATGTGGGTTGGATATCGACATCAGGTGAGGTTAGTTATTTTAGTGTTCTATTGTTTTCATCCATATTATACAATTCTATTTTAGTTTTTATGTTGTTTTCAGAAGAAGAAGAAGAAGGATCAAGATGAGTTTTGATGTTTTGTGTGTCCTATTTCAAAGGTTCCTCTTGTGTATCTTGGGGTCGATGACGTAAGATACTCTCCGTTTCGGGTTTGAAAGGAGGTAAATCTCCCATATTAGAACACTTTATGCACCAAAACTACACAAAAAATAGATCAGAATAAAGAATGATTGAAAATGTAAATAAATATTCACAAAATTTATAAATATCTTATAAAAACACATACTAACAACCGAAGATCTCTCTGACAACGACACCAAAATTTTAACACGTTGTCATGAAATGACAAATTGATTATGCTTTTTAAGGTTTATTTATATTCTAGGGCAGACCCTAGGTCATCTCTCAAGGAGTGTTGGTGGGTTTAGAGTGTGTGTTTTTAATAAAGATTACTACAATAGGGGGTGGTTTTGAAAACAGTTTTAAAAAAAATGAATCAATTAAAGAGTTTAATGCATGACAAGTAAAGGTTGTGTTTTATAATTATGAGAGAAAAGTGTTCATTGTGATTTCACTATGCACATTCATGTTCATCATTGTGGATATTAATTTAGGTTTGGAGTAATTAATTAGTTCAAATTAATTGGAATCCCGATTAATTCCTAATCCTTTATTTCATTACTTAAAGATCCAAACCTTGACCTAACAATCATACAGTCAAGGTTTAAAACATTTGCATGGAATAAGAGATTCCAAAGAAGATTTAAATCTTTAGAAGTTGGGTATTAAAATTATTATTGTGATGTCCAATTGGAACAACACACGTCACACACTCAAAACCTCACATCGATTGGTTAGAAATTAAGAGTATCTCAATCACAATCATCAAAAAAAGAATTCAAATATAGAATTATATAAGATACATGAGAATAAATGATTTTACTCCAAAATTACTCAAAAATTGTAGATAAAATAAGAATCATAACTCTCTTGACATGTGCATAGCTCCCTCATAACGAACATCAACCATTTAGCTTTACATCAGGATGAGGAGGTAGCTCGGGTAGAACTCCTTCTTCATTCTTGATCTCCCTATGAGGATAGGGGCCTCCAGAACTTCAAGGATGAGAAGGATAATCAAATAGGAATTCAAAATGGAAGAGCTTCACTTATTTTCTGAACTCCCTAATGGGGTGCCCATGGTGCCTTTTTATATTTAAAATGGGACATGGTTTTGGGAACCCTGTTTTTGAAATAACACTTTTGGCTCAATTTCGGAATATTATAAAGCCATATCATGATGTGACCAAAGGAGAATAGTTATTGGATGACCTCTTTAATGTCTCTATATCAAATGTGCTGTCAATTAGTCAAATTTATTTGGAGATATGGTCAAAATACCGAAACAAACGTTTGAATTTGGGTAGATTCTATCCCCTGGACAGAATGGTTTAGATGGGCCACGGGATGACATAATGCAACTTCGGTTTCTAAATAATAGTTGTATCCCATGATGTTGTCGAAGGGAAAAAAATGTTTCAGCCCATTTGGATGCACTTAATTCATGTACTATTCAAAATAGTGGACATATGTCCATGGGATGCCATGCTGTTTGGCCCATTTTTCTTCTGGATGATCTCCAAGCCTCTAAATCACCTCCAACTTCAATGAAAATAACAAAACAAGTATAATTTCACTTTTTAAAAGTGATAAAAATTAATTAATTGAATAAATCATAAAGTTAAATTTATTATTATATTTTTAATATTCATTACAAAACTAGTTTAAAACATCAGTGTAAGGGTGGAATTGAATAGTGAATCGTTATGCAATCATTGCTAAGAAAGATGAGGATCCATTCCTGTTCCACCGTATGTACCCTCTCACAATCATAAAATTCATATCCGATAATCATATCAATCTTAGTGACCTAAAGAACACCCTTTATAATATTTAGTGCTTTTACGGGGCTATAAAAATTATAGAAATCAAAGAAATCCACCTAATTTTTGAATTATTCAACAATAGAGATAAATAGAAAATTCATAATGGAAGACCATTATTATTCAAAAATAATCATATCTTAATGGATGATCTGAAAAATGGGGAGGATTTATATAATGTTTAAATTTTTAAATACCCCTTTTGGTAACATCTTATATGAATCCCATTCAATGGAAGATCAGCGAAGGTTATGCATGATATGGGTGGACAAATTGGCGATTTTGTAGAATGAGACCGATCTGACCCAATTCATTGGGCTCTGGCAGAACGAATTATGAATATGGTGAATATTTGGCATCCTATTATACATGGTATATTTATGTATAATAAGTACTCTAATACGTGGATATTGATTATGTACAAAAAGTTGCATATGTTTTGTTTCTTTTGTGGTAGCCTCGGGCACACAGAGAAATTATGTATATCAATGGAAAAAGATGGAGAGAGAAACATCATATTAAAGTATCGATTGTGGATATGAGCAAGAAACCAGGGTGGGTACTTGTATTATATAATTTGAAAAGAAGAAGGATATATATACATAATATACAAATAAATTAGTACACAATCACCTCCTGATCAAAATAACATTATGCTACTGGGACCACCTGATTTTCCAGCAGAAAAATGTCATACCCAACCAAAAGACCATGAATACCAATGATCATGTGGAAACAAAGTTGATTCTAGAATAATACAAAAAGCACACTTTAATACTCTCATGATGATGTCTACCTATCCTTTATACAGGTTTTATATTCCTAATGGAAAAAATAAATTCCCAAAAATCCCACAATAAATATGATCAAATCTCTTCCAAAAATTTATACCCCTACCCATGGATGTATCCTTGTTTCCATTAGTCCTAAGTCATGATCCCTTTGCACCCTCTGTATGAGGCCCAAAAAAACTATGGAAGTAGAAAATGAAACTAAGAGTAGATAATTGTATCTAAATGATTTTTGTCAAAACTAGTGGGGCTAAGAGATAACTGGAGGAATCCCTAGCAAGTGAGAGATTTCCCAAAAGATGGAGAGTGATAGAGGATGGATCTTTCCTCTATTTTTAAGAGGTTAAGACAAGATTAATCCATCACTGCCTATCCTAGTGATTATTCTAACCTAGAAATATTGTGGGATTGGAAACTCATGATCATTTAGGTTGCTTCAATGTTGTTGTGCTAAAAGTCTCCCTGATATGTGGTTTTCCCCAAAACCATATTTTAAATCATAGACAATTATGGAATCACAAAGAATGGATTTCATGGATTCTTATTAGTCTCCCTCCATTATCACTTAAGTGGGATTTCTCTTTTATATAAAGAAGATATGGATGTCATTATTAATTCTTTGTCCTAAAACTATGTTTCTTCTTCTATTCACTAACCTAACACCCCGTCTTGGGCCGCCATTGGTTTTATGGATGAAACTTTAGAGGAAAAAATAGAAATCACAAAAACACTTTAAAATATTTTTTAAAAACCCACTTACCCCTATCCTTTTTAGAGGGATTTTTAATGAGATCATGTTCCAGTATGAAACTAAAATAGGTACAAAAAGAGACCATTATTAAATGCTAGAATTCCTGTAAGAATTATTGATGGATAATCAAGAATATTTGGGGTATAATGGTAACACTTTATATTGTTTGAAGGGAACTCTAAATGAACTTGAATTGTGGAATGTATTTATAGATTCATGGGATTGTTCGAGTGAAAAAACAACTTCAAGAATATCCATGTTTCTCACATGGATCCCACTTCTTATGAACACTGTCTGATCTTTATCGATACATCATATGGGCACATGAAAACCATTTTTTAGAGTCACCTAATATTGGAACGCTTTTTGGACAAGGACGAGGAATATGAGGATCTGATTCAATCTTACTGGATGTTGGGAGATTCTATCCTGAGAAATAAGATTCACCAAGTGGATACTAGTTTGAAAAAATGAACCAACATAAAGTATCATGATCTAGATAACGTATGTGACATCATTTAGAAGAGGATGAATGTTCTCTACCCATACCCCCTCTAAGATGACACTATTTCCTAATAAACACTCTTGATGAATATTTGGACATGACACTCTATAATAAGGAATGTTTTTGGGAAATCTGTGCATGTGAAATTAACATCAAGGAAGGTGATTCCAACACCCCAAAATTTCACTTGAAATCATCTATGGGGAAATGAAAGAAATCTATTAGCGGTCTTAATAATTCTTAAGGCAGGTCAGAAACAAAAGAAATGAAGATCAACGAAATTATCACACATTTTCTAAGGAGTTGTACATGGTTGGTGAACCTTCAATCTCAACCGATATAGCTTCCTATATTAATCTAGGGATATCTATGACTATGAAATATCAACTAATGCATAACCATTTTTATGAGGAAATTATGAAGGATTTCAATAAAATACACTCTACCAAATCTCGTGGTCTAGACAACATTAATTATTTATTCTTAAAAAAATTGGCACCTTATTGGTTCAGATATTTCAATCCTTATAAAGGATCTTTGGGAAATGAAATCTTATTTGTTTTCCTTAAATGACACAGTCATCACTCTCATCCTAAAAATTAAGAAACTCTTACATGATTTGGATTTCAGGCCCACTAGCCTATAAAATGTGGTTTAAATATATTATATAAGGAATTAGGTAATGAAATTTTCTCTTAAATCCCTAATCTCATCTCTTAAAACATAAGTGATTCCATCCCTAAAAGGATTATTACTAATTATTTAATCATTGTGCATGATTTTTTTACTCCATGAAAAAATATCTGCTGTGAATATAGGTATTATGGTGTGGAAACTTGAAATAAAAAAGGCTAACGACATAGTGGAATTGCCGTTTCTCCAGTTTTCATGATAAAAATGGTATTTTATTATATATGGGTTAAGAATATCATGAAATGAGTCATGCCAAAATCATTGAGAATCAAATTTAATTGGGGTCTAACAAAGAGAATCGCTCCCTTAAGGGGTCTCCCCTAAGAGAACAACCTCCCCCCATTCCTCTTTATTTTTTACACTGATGTCTTTTCTAATATTATTTGAAAAGTATTTAGGAACAATACTATTTAGGGAGTGATGTTCTTTCATCAGAGTATTCCCATTTCTCACCTTCTTTTTTTTATGATAGCCATATCGTTTCAAGATATAATCAAGAAGAATTCACCTCAACTTGTCATATTATCATTCATTATGAGAAGGAATCCAAGAAGTTAACTAATCCGTAAAAATAATAAATCTTTATTGGTTTTGGAGTCTAACTAGGTAGAGAAAATGATCTCAATAGAATCTAGGGTATTCAGGTAGTTTAGAAACACCAAAAAAATATCTTAGTCTCCCCACAATAATCATCCAATCCAACGAAAACAATTTTTCAATTATTCTTTATAGGGTGTGAAAAAAAATCTAGGGACAGAAAACTAAGATGATTTCCAAATCAGGGAAATAAACGAACAAAAAGTCACTGATACAATTGATGCAAAGCTAATGAATTCCCCTATTCTAACTTATAGTCTCATTTATTATCTAAATCAACTAATGCATTACTAACTATTGGTGGATTCAAAATAATGGGAAAACCAATAGGATTTTTGGAAAAATGCTTTTCCTACCCAAATCAGGTGGGGGGATGGGTTTCTGATATCTTTAACATTCTAACAATTACCTATTGGTTAAATAAGGTTGGCCGATATTTATTCAATCAGACTCTCTCCATGATTAGATTCAAAAAGTTAAATATTATACACATTAAAATTTATGAGGTTCAGCCTTGGGCCCCCATGCTAGATTCTTATGGACATGCATTTAGGTATCTCAGACACTGTTATGTTTTGGGATCGTCTATAGGATTGGAAAAAGATTAAAAGTTAAAATTTAGAAATATCTATGGCTGTTGGACAATGATGATTTGATGGAAACCTATCTAGTGCCTGTGGTTTTGAGGACACAAATTTAGGCTCTCTCTTTGAAAATATCAGTGCTAGATGGTGTCCTGAAAATCTCAAAAAAATATTTAATGATAGAGATTGAAAAATTTATTATGAGTATTCCCTACAAAAAGTAAATGGGATAGACAATATTTGTTAGTATAAATAAATTTTGGGAGTGTTCTCAAATAGGCTCAGCTATGCTTTGGCACGTGGAATCATGAACCCAAACGGCGAGTCAATATACAAAGACATGTGGATCTTTAAGGTCCTCCCCATGTTTCAATATTTTTTATGAAAATTATGTAGAAGAATCCTCCCCTCTAAGAAATTCCTCTCACATCACTATGTAGTTGAGGATTCTTCATTATCTCTATGTGTGTCGGTGTAAGAGTCCCCCATGCAAGTGATCATTCATTACCCTAGAGCAAGGGCTGTGTAGAACTCTAGGAATTGAAATGTATACTGATATTTTACTTTCACACACAAAATTACAGTGTTGTTTATGTCCTAGTCTTCCTCTCTCCCTGTAGGGATGGTGGCTATTTTATGCACTTTTTTATAGATCATTTAGATTAATGTAAATGACCATATTTTCTATCAGATTTCATGAAAAGAACTATTCTTGCGTTGAGCAAGAAAAGATATTATTGGATACATGGAACTAGTATGAAACACAAAATATTTCTTCAAGATCTCACCCACATATTAGTATGTGTATGTACCCACCAAAAGGTGTCCTTAACATGAAAATAGATGATTTTATCCCTATATATAGTATTTTTGTAATTGGTGTGTTGGATTCTAATTCCTATAGGATGATTATCATAGCTCTCCATTATTTTCACAGTGCCTTTTGGGAGTCGCCAATGGCTGAAGCACATGAAATTTTCATTGGAATTATTTTTTTATATGGAAGGAGGTTAGAAATACATCATCATTAAATCATACTTCCTCACTTTTATCAGTGATTTTCACTCAATAAAAAGGGGATTACAATGTTTTGGCCATTTGATTGCGAATATTCGGTCATTGGTACCTCATTTATCTTATTTTCACTTTCTACATTACTAAAAAAGGGGAATAAAGTAGCTCATTGGTTGGTGACCCAAGGTCTTTTCTGTGTTACTCACACTCAGCTAGATGATTTTCATTCATGGATGACATCTCTAGTACTTTAGGATATTAAATCCTTAATTTAATTCCCTTTTGACTGTCAAAAAAACAACAAATACATATTTTGATAAAAATAATGTTGGTACATTAATTTAATACTAAAAAAAGTTAATATATGATTCAATTCTTCATTTATACCAACATATATATTATCTATCCCTAAATTTCTATTGGTATAAGTAATGTTTTCTTAGTGACCCCTCCATCTAATGGTTCTTCAAGACCTCAATCTAACCAAAAGACCGTTGTACTGAAGCTTCATCATGGATCAACTAATTTTAAAAAATAAATTCATTTCACCTTATCAAGACAGACCATAAAATTGTAAAGACACTACTGCAAAATAAATAATAATTATAGTTATCCTTCATTAGTGATGGATAAAAGAGCTAATAACCTTATCTACTATCAATAAAAAAAGAGTTATTAAAGAGGTCTTTTCATAGTCACTTAAAAAAGTGCTGATGAAGTGTAAAAAGGTGTTTTTAAAGAGATTTCTTTATCATCGCTTAAAAAATCACTCATAAAGGGTAACAATTATCAGTTCTTGTTTTATACACTGATAAAGACCACCTCTTATTAGTTTTTTTAAGAATTGATAATGGTCTCACTTTATGATCATTTTTATTTTGCGCTGATTAAAGGTACTCATTATTAGTGCTTTTATTTGGTGTTGATAATGGGCTTTCCTACATGGCTTCATCCCACATCAGACTTCTAGTTTTTCTAGGTCACACTTTATAATTTTGGGCATTTCACTTCCAAAATCTTTCATGGTTGTGGGGTTTGGCACCTTCATAAACCTTCACACACATGGGCCACAAGGTGTGGCTCCTCCACGCACCATACCACTTACCCAGCTTGCCTATACGTGTGCTTGCACCCCATCCCATCTTCCCAGTCAAATTATATGTGAGCCGACTCCTCCATGCGATGACCCATTTTTATTCGATAAAAAAACAAATAAATAATATGTAAGTAAAAATGAATAAAAATAATATATATTATAAATAAGGATTAATATTATATATTTAATATATATATATAAAATAAATAAAATTTAATAATTAATCTAAAAAAATTAAAAAATGATTAAATTTAAAAAAAATTATTAAAAAAAATTATTAATGAAAGAATTTTTAATATAAATGAATAATTTTATTATTTCAAATTTTTACTTAAAAAATAGTAATAAATGGTCTATATTAAATATAAACATAGAAAATGAATAAAATGTACTAATTAAAAACATAATTATCACTTATTCATTTTTTAAATATTTTTTCATTCTATTCATCTTTTATTTAAATCTCAGTCATTTTTAACATTCATTAATTTAATATTATTTATTCATTGATAATGATAACTATTTGTTGAATATTTTTATAATTTAAGGATTCAGAATATTTATTTTTTTAATATTTATATAATTTATTCATTTTTAATGTTTTTCATATATAATTATTAATAAATATTTATAATATTTTTAATATAGAAATATATTCATATATATATATATCAATTTATATATTATATCCTTGAATATGATTTATATAAAACAAAATATGTATGTTGAATTAAAATATTTCATATATTTTGTGTTAAATGGTTTATAATTAAAAATTAATATTAATTAAAAATATTAATTAATTGTATCGAGTAATGGAAATTTAATTAAATGTCATTTTTATAATTTAACATATATCAAATATGTGATACATTAATTTCACACATACATATATGTAATTAATGAATTTTTATGTAGAATTCAAACTTGTGTAATATTTCTGTAATTTATTCAACTTCTTAATATTCGTATTAAAATTGTATCTATTAACATAATATATTTAATATATATTATGTTTCTAACCAGAAACTTTTATTAAATTTTTAATTCAATATATACTATTTATTACTTTTGAATATTTTATGGAATTTATTCATTTTTTATTTTATTTTTTTGTTAATAATTTTAATAGTTTTTTAATATTTTTAGTAATTTATTAATTTTCAGTTTTTAATTGTTCAACATTTTTTTAAATTGTATCAATTTGTTATATTTATTTAGAAATGTTTATTCATTATTAATTAATGTTTTAATATGTTTTTAATTTTTATAATTAATATGTATTCATTTTTATTTTAACATATCTATTTATAAATATTCATTTTCATTTTCTAAATTATCTATATAATTAATAAAACTTATTCATTTTTAGTATTTTTTATTTCTTATTGTTATTTATTTAATTAATAGAAGTTGCATATTATATATTTTCATTGTTCAATTTCAAATATATCAAATATGTATTGTGTATATATTCACACATTAATTTCAAACACATTACTGTAATTGATGTAACCTTATATAGAAACACACACATAATATTTATGTAATTTATTCAAATATTAATATTCATTTTATAATTTAATTTAGTAACATAAAATAATTAATATTTTTTTAATTCTTAAATTTTATTTATTCATTTTTTAAGAAAAATTCATTATTTATATTTTTTGAATTTAATCATTTTCAAATATTTATTTGTTCATAGTTATTTACTATGTTTTAATATTTTCAATATGTATTAATCTTCATTTCAATATATATCCATATTTATATTTTTAATAATTTTAAAAACTAATCAAACATAATCTTTTAAATATTTTTTATGTCTATTCATTTTTTATTATTCATTTTCCCTCTTTTTTTAACATTCATGGAATTAAGATTAAATACTCATTAATAGTGTTGGAAATATATATGTAACTAAATATTTATAAATAAATATATTTAAATATATTTATAAAGATATTATTTTTTATCAAGTCTGGGATAAATTACTAAGTCTCTATCTCATTTATTAAAACAAAAAAGATAAAACTATGATAAAGGGTCTGATATAGAAGGACAACCATAGAAAATAAAACCATAAGGTGTTTAAAGAAGAAAAAACATAAAAATATCCAAAATACCACTAAAAGTCAATGTTAACAACATGAGATAGACTAGAACCCATGCAAGCCCTTTCCAAGAGGGGCTCTGCCACGCTGATACTAGCCAAACCTCCAAGTCTTTGTTCTTTTTTGAGGCTCATAGACTTCATCAGAAGACAGTTCGATGGAATTCACATTACCCATATCATAGAAGAGCATCCCAAGAGGATGCCCAAAAAGTACAGTATCATCGAGGATTATTAGACGGGATCTCATTTTCCCTGATGCGAGTTTCAGTATTATGTTTTAAAAGACCTCCTAAATCCCATTCCATATTCACAGATTCCAAGGAAACATCCTTAGTAGATTCCATCACTCCAAAAGTATTGTAAATATAAACCAGATCCTTCTTCAAGTTTCAAATATTAGAAACTCAAATACTCAATGAATCCATTTTTATTTTAATGTGGTTCTTATGAGATTCAGACAGATCTTCCATGTCCATGGAAGTCAAAATCCATTGATTTTCAAAAGAATCATCTTCAAGAGAGACTTGATCATGCTCTTGAACTAGATCCAAATCCATTTATGTGTCAATTTTAGGACCACAAATAATGGGAAGACCATCTTCACCACAATATTTTATCCTATAAGTTTCATCATTGATTTTGAAAAATGAAACATATTTAGCATTAGATATTCCCATAATAATATATGTAATAAGAATTCCACTTCCTTTAGTGTGATCAGACTTGGGATCCGTATCCACCTAGTTTTTAGGAGGGGAAAAACCTATAAATTTTAATGTTTTCCTTCTATCTAAACCATCCAACAAACATGTCCCTGAAGAAAAAACAACCCCAGTGAAAATTTTCACTAATGTATTTTCAATCAATCCCTTGGTTTTGAGCTATAGTTCAAGAATTTTATTTCTTATTGACCTCTTAAACCAATTTTTTCATAACTATTCTAAATCTTGAACCAATTATATTATCATGATAAATCTAATGATCAGAAAAATCTCATCTCACTACTTCATCAACAAAATTTTCAACACTGGTTAACCCTTCTCCTTCAATCTTCACCCATGACCTAGTATCCTACATCCCATTAAGAACCATTCCCCATACACCTGTAGATAAATTCCAATCCTTAGGTTCTATAGAAACCCTAACATTAGCACATTCCCTCTAATAAGGGGAAGTCTCCACTGGTTTAGACTCATCCTTGATGTGTATTTCTAAAATAGGAGGTTCAATTGGACTAGATATAGAGAGATATTCCAAACAAGACGAATGCACACCCTAACCAGGATCACAACCATGACCCTCTCCCTCCAATACCACCTAATTGTGAACTCCTTTATCTTTTGACTAAACGTGATCATCATTTTTAGGACCACCTTGATAATTTTATTTCGGACATATAATATTTTTAAATCATGAATTTTCTTTATAACCTCAAGGAGAGAGAAAACTAAAACAATACATCTCCTTCAATTAAAAATATCATAAACTATTACCTTACAATCCATACAAAATCTAAGAAATGTTTCATACTCAATTAACAAATCATTCTCATCACCATTAGTTTAAATAAAAAATCTATAAAAAAATTAGAACATAAGTCCACTTTAACTAAAAAGTAAGGATATTGTACGAATCTAACCACCTTAGTTTCTCTATCCATTTTAATGGGAACCCCAATAGACATTTCCATAGCATAAAGTTTTCTGGGGATAAAAAGTATACAATTTAAACCATATATATTCACCCATATCTAAAAAAGGAATTTCCAACCTCTATAGGACTGAACTTCATTTCCAATTTCTTGATGTATATAAAATAAAGATTGAGAGAGATAAATCCAGAACCCCATGCTTACAGCTTCAAATCCTATGGTGTGTTATTTTTCAACTTCTCTTCCATTTATCATCATTTTTATACTATCGTCGATGTCAATAACCAACCTTGTGCATACTTATCACCATGATGTGTAGAAAATTATGATATCCCTTTCATACAGATCATTTCGTAGGTATAATTCCAAGGGAGATGAGATGATTTGGGTGGATTGAAATCTATTTCCACATAAAAATGTTTAATTTTTTATTATGGTGTGTTTTTTTATTTTCCCCTTCCCTTGTCATGTTCTTTATCATAAATAATCCACAAACTACACAAAATATATATAAATATTATTATAAAATGATTTTAATATAAAGAAACACACTACACCAATACCTTAAGATACTTTCAATAATGCGTCAATCCAATATGGATGCCTAATATATAGATTTTTTTGATTTTAATTGTATTAGTCTCCATTAAATGAAACATGAAATTCCTATAGGAGAATTCATTTATTTTTATTTGGATATTTATATATCTACATTCGCTTAATTTTTTTTATATAAGAACATATAAGTTTTATCGTCCCTAATGCTACTCAATTTTGCTTAAATTTTGTTTAATACATGTTTACTTTTACATCCCATCATATTTCCTCAGCATACATCCATATTCTTTGATAAAACCATGAAACCCATTATATTCATTTTAGATATGTTTATATAAATATTTTTCTTGAAGAAAAACTATATATTTTTTAAAAAATATGTATTGAAGGTCTTGATCATAGAGTAATGGGTTTCACATACATTGGGTGGAATTTTCCTATTAACTAAATTCATTAACATATAAAATTACGATAAGGATTTGGAAAAATTAACACTCAATGATAAATCTTTCATTTTAATCCATTTTTTTAATAACATATATGACTATTGATCAAATATCAATCAAATTTTTAGTGGAATAAATTTTTTGGGATTTGTTTATAGATTATCTAAGATGATGATTTGGTGATTGGAATCATATAATCTCAAGAAAGAAATCATATATTTTATTAATGATAATATAGATATTTATTGAGGGAATTTAAACAATTAACATGGTTTATTTATTATGTAACTATGTACTTTAACTATCTGTATATTCATATTTTTTTACAAAATTCACTATGAACATATATACTATTAATCATGTTAGTAAATATTTCCAACTATTAAATTTATTATATTACTTTAATTTATACTATTTAAAATATTTATTTATTACCCCATCAAACATTATAATAAATAGTTTTAAATTTTAATTTTTCCAATATATAAAGTGTCCAACTTTATATAAGATTAAAATTATTTCTTAAAATTATGTTGATTAATTTCATAAGAATTTTATATGATATTATTTTTTAATTTAATTCCTTGTTTAAAAAATACCCCATGATTAAAAAATATTTGGAGATCTTATTTTTTTAAAAATTCATCACATTTTCTCATTTATTTTTTTTATACACATGATACTATCCTCATTGCACATCACCTCCCTCAAGAATACCTAATATAGAACCATCATCGCACTTTACATCAGATGGACCCAAAAACATTCTCATCGTGTGGGAATGTCACCAAGTTCACCACCAATCTCACAATTCTACTGGTCTGTTTGATTCTTATGAGCATAAGATTTTCCTTTTGATTTCAATTTTGGGTGGCTGATACTTGTTAGTGTATAAATATCAAATTAATAATAAGTGAAATTTGGCCACTAGTAAGTATTTTTCACCCAAAGATTACAAATCCTTCCATACCCTGAGGGTATTCTGTATAGAGGGATTTTATCAAACATCACACATGGGGGTGGGGGAATCCATGTTTTAGGTATCCTTACCCCAAATGACTCGATTCACAACATCTATATCTTCTTCCATCTTGTTTAAATCATTCTCTGAGTTTCCAATTTTATATTTTTATAGAGTAATATATATATGTTGGTTCCACTGAGGTTGGGTTTTGTTTTCATGTGATCACGAGTGGTAAGTATTATACTCAAATCATTAGTTCGATAGTAGGATTTCTGTTGATCCCACATGGACAATTTTTTATGTTGTGTTAAATTTGGTTGTTTTATCATCTTATAAACGATCACCAACATCATTTCCTAAGAACCTTATCAACTAAACCCCTATGAACCACCATATACTAATTTAATAAATTAATAAGTATAAAATCCTCCCCCTTGTTGGACTCACACCAAGAAAATTTCAATAAATCATCCTAGAATTGCCACTTTCCCCCCCACAAAACATCAAATTGATAAAGTAAACAAACAACCACATGTTTACCTTATATCTTTTCCTTTAATGTCACCATTTTATAAAATTATAACATATTAGGAATCATAAATAATAATAGTTAAATGGTCGGTTCCTCTTATGATTAGTATTTATAACTTTATCCTTTGATTATCAATACCTTGGGTTTATTTATTTAATTCTTTAAAAAATGAATAATCTAAGAACCTAATAGGATGGTTATAAATTGAAAAAGGTTGAGTACTAATCAAATGAAAAAAGAGTATGATGATGGATTTAAATAGTTCATCAAGTTTTCAATGGATCATGAATTCAACCAATCTTAAATATTTTGTTCATGTTTATAGAGTTTTGATTCAAGAAAAAATAATCCAAAAGATTTGGAAGAATGTTTTATTTGTCACAGAATATATCTTTGCTATAAATGTTGGACTAAATATGAGAGAAAAATGAATGTACGCACTAATAGGGATGATACTTTGTTTTATGGGTCACTTTATATGAATACCTGCGTAAATTTTGACATAGATCATATGGAAAAAAGGAAAATGGAAATTGGGGATGACATTCATGATTTTCCAAATTTATTTTAGAAGTTAAATAGTTATTCTAAGTGACCATTGTATACCTATTGTACTAAATATTCAACTTTTTCATCTATATTGAAGTTATATAATTTGAAATCTAGTAGTGGTTGAAGTGACATGATATTTATAGAAATACTTATTCTCTTGAATGATATGATACCAGAAGAAAATTAACTTCCCTATCGAACATATGAAACTAAATGGATGATACATTTAATGGGAATGATCATTGAAAAAACATATATGACCAAATTATTTCATATTGCTTCACAAAGACCATGAATCACTCAAAAAATTAACAAAGTGTGGAATGATTCAATAAATGAAAGATAAAACATGGACTTATAAGGTAGTATGTTACTTTATTATCATTTTATATATTATATTTCTATATCGATGTCTTTAAATTGTGAGATAATTGACATGGAAATAAAATTTATGAATTAAATATGGGAAACTATGCTATCCAACAGACTATCCTCAATATAAGAAAATTAATTTTTTGTATCTTCAATTTGGAAATGAGCTATGAAACTTATGTCTTGGGTTATTTTAAAATGGAATAAATTCTATGGGTTTAAAAATGAGTAATCATAGTACATGGAAAGTTATGTTGGTAAATTTTAACTTGGAACCATGTTTATACATGAAGCATAAATACATTATGTTTTCTCTACTTATATCATGATTAAAACAACACACTAATAATATTTATGACTATTTGTATCCATTGATTGATGATATAAAATTGATGGGTGATATAGGTTTTACATTTTATGATACTAATAAAAGTGGAGAATTCACATTTATATCCATGTTATATGGGATGATAATCAACTTTTCTAGTTACAAAAATTTATCAGGCTATAACATTAAAGGAATGGTGGGGTGTCACATTTGTATGAATGTACACACTCAGTTTGGTTGAAACATTCATCTAAGACTATGTTTTTAGGAATTCACACATTTTTACAATAACAATGTAAATAATGATCTTGGATGAAATCATCAAATGGGAATACATAACAAGGTATCATACCATCTCCACAAAAGGGCAATCAATTATTTGAGAAAGTAAAAGAAATTAACATTATTCTTGGTAAATCATTTTCAAAAATCCTTATGAAAATAGGATATTAAAGAAGATCAATTTTTTAATTACTATAGTGTAATTATTTTTCTATTACATATTTATCTGACGTCATCAATATAGAAAAAAAATCTCTTTTATAGTGTTATCTCTACATTACAAAATATTACTAACAAAAAAATATGGCATCAAGGCTAGGTTGGACATGATTTCCATGGTAATAAGGGAAGAGTTGGTACTGGTGAATCAATATTGGCATATATTATTTACTCCAATATCTTACACTCTATCCATAAATTAAATTTTTTAATTTTAAAATTTCTTTTATTGTGTAACAGTTCCATTTTTTTATTCATCAAATATCAATAATGTCTTTTCAATGACTTATTTGATGTTTTAGGGTATAAAATCACATTACTTTCATGTTTTTATGTAATATATGGTGACTATCTATTTACATTACATTCTACCAAAAATTATGCAATACATTAACTAGAATCTTCCACCTTTTCAATGATATATGTTGTAATGTAAAATAAATAGTGAAGTTTACAATCATGAATAAGGATATTTTAGTCATATTATGTGAATTATATATGTTCTCCCCTTTATCATTCTATGAAAAAATGGTCCAATGGATGGTTCTGTTGGTTAGAGAGGTTAAACTATGTGGTCCTATCCATTACAGATGGATTTACCCCCACTGAATGATATATGAATATTTTTAAAGGGTATGAAAAAATCAAAGTCATCCATAAGATTTTATTATAGATCGATATATTATTTAATAATTTTTTAAATTATGTATTGATTACATATCACATGTTGATAGATTCGATCTAAGAAAGTCTCATCGTAGTATATGCCTTATGGGTGAAGCAATTTCTGGAAGATATATTGTTAAAATTACCATAAAAAAGTGGGAGGAAGATCACCATGACATTTTATATATTAGTGCATATGTTGATCTATACATATAATCCCACAAAGTAATTCGTAGCCATCTGAGTCCATCTAGGTCATGAGGATGGATATCAAATACAAATATTTAATAGTTTATAAGATGTTCCTTATATCATATTTATAAGGAATTATTTGAAAACCCAAATTCAATTATCGCATGAATCTGATGGTTATCTAGGGGACCGAATACAAATATTATATCTCACTTTGGTTTTTTATTTAATGGTTATTTTTTCTATAAAAATGAACAATATTAATGCGTTATATTGAAAAATAGAGGAATTATGCTTGTGGTGTATGTGATCCATGCATATGTTTCCAAGGAAATAAATACAATTTATACAAATATTTCATATTTCTGCATCATTAAACAGATATAAGATTTGGTTTATAAAACATTTGAAGTGCAGATTTTTCAATGAAAATGGGTTGACAACTAGATTACAATGATAGTCAATGAATTGGTCTTTGTGAAGGTGAATTATATCATGGATGGGTATAAGGATGACCTATTAAAAATGGAATCTAATGTTCTACATTTATTTTATGTCTCAGATCCAATAATAAAATTCTCAATTCTCATATTGGGGATTAAAAAACCTGCATGGCCATATGAAAATTCAACTAAGGATTACCCTTTAATTTGGAGATCACAATAATTTCATAGTGATCCTTGTTGGGGAGCTTCACTACATAAGGCAGTACCCATTAGAATATCCAGGATGAATTGGGTATAAAATTGGTTGACATAATTCAATTAATGAAATAAAATAATGTTTATTTTTTGAAATTATTAACATAATACAATAAAAAGGAAAAATATTCTCCTAAAATAATACCATAAACCCGAATGAAAAAATGATATTATTATAGTGAATAATATAAAAAACTATTAGTAGATAATACTACACACTGACACTAGAAATTATAACATCATATTTAAACTTGAATTATTCTCATAACAATAGAAACGCCAATATGGCCAGCACGATTCTAATAACCACAACTAAAAACCATGAGAATTTAATTATCCAGATTCACACATGTGTTTCTAGAATAGAAAAAATATTCCAGTACATATAAAGAACCATTCCTACAAATAAGAAATGTAATAGCATCTGTAGCATGCAACAATAGACCAAGAAGAACAATGCCTAACATCCTGTAATTAAACAAATAAATAAAAAATAGATTTGAATTAAATTATAAAAGAAGAATGGGGTTCAAAAATTTACATGACAAAGAATATAGTTTTGGGAGCATATAAAGGACAAATCGATGTAACATGCTTCTACCAATTGACATACATGAAAGGGGAAGGATCATTAGGGGTTATTTTATTATGCAAGAATATAGAGGAGTACAAGGAACATAAAATCTACATCACAACACAACATAACCAATCAACCCTATAAAACATATGAAATAAGACCTAGAAAATTAATGTAATTATAACTTACCAAACCCCTTTACCAGGGTTCTATCTAACCTCACCCGCAGGGTTGATCTTTAAGGTTGTGATGACATGATCCAAATCGTCCTCTAGAAATGAATGCATCCATCAACACTTTCCGAGCTTAATCTAGTCATCCAGATGAGCCACCACAGTCCAAGAATTCCATTTTTGTATTCTACCCTCTAGGTTAAATAACCAAAACACTCTCTAGACTACTTTTCCAATTGAGCATAACACCACTGCCTAGAGCTGGTGTGAACCAGATTCTTAACCCTATGGAATTAAGACCATACTAAACCCCCTTATTAGTGTTTCATCACAATGTGAAACTTTTCAATGATATTTCTGATTTCAAACTCTAGGACCAATGTTTGAGACCCACACAACCCATAATCGTCATCCTTGGTGTTCAAGAATAATATTTCTATGTCTCTGTCATTACCGCGCTCCAGTTTCCTTTGATGAAGGTCTTTATCTCACCCAAGCTAGAAATGTTGAACCAAGGCAGACCCTCATGCTCATATCGTGGCTTCTCTCCTCCACCCTCTACCTTGGACTCATAGCCGGAATGGAGAATGGTCTGAATACACTATGCTCTGAGTGTTATGAGAGCCAAAATTTAATTTACTTTTGTATCATCAAAATTTGGAATTGATTATTCGTTTCTTTAAATAATTTTGGCAGTGTCTTTTTTTTACTCAGAAGCATGCTTTGATTCCTTATTCAGTATTGGACATTTAATTTTTTTCTATAATTTTAAAATAAATTATTGATATTTGTTTCCTTTTGAGTCAAAAGTATGTTTTTTAATTTTCCATTCCTTCTATTTTTGAGAAAACAAACATATTATTAAATACATAATTTACTAATTCCTTTATGTCAAAAATGTTTTAATTATTGTCTGAAGAAAACAAACATTCATAACATAAATAGAATTTGTTTCAATGTAGTCATGAATTTATATTACAATTATCTTAATGATCCTAAATATTATTATGATAAAATTAACCTTTTCAAAGAGATTTAATGTATTTCTATCATGTATTCGTACTAAAAAAATTTTTAATCATATTTTACATTCTAATCGATATCATCAGATTCACACTCTTAAAGAAAATCATAATGAACTTTTGTATATAAATCCATCGGATTAATTAAAGGATAAAATATGAATATGAAAAAATGTATTATATAGTAATGGAAAACATTTCACTCTATAAATGTTGAAAATAAAAATGATGTCATTCATTCTATTAAAATATGTGAAAAATGGTGTTGTGTATTGAGTTTTAATATGACCATTTGAGTGCCAAGTTTCTAGGTCTTTGTAGAAAACTCGGAGAAAATATGACAATTGGAGATTAAGATGACCATTGGGATGCTTGCCTATAAATACTTGGACATTTGAATATTTCAATATAATAAATGATCGACTCACCTTGAGAAACATTGTGAGATATCTGCTAATATTTTTTACGCTGCGTGAGTTCTGAAGTTTACCAGAGTGAACAACTTATTCTTTTTACTCTTATTATTAGAGTTAATTTTTATTTTTATGATTCTGATTGATGTGATTATGATCAAGGGGTTTTGGGGAAAGGATGGTGGAGGAGATGATAACCTTTCTGATTGAGGGATTAAGGGGATATAAAGAGAGAGACAATCTTCGTATTGAGGGCTACCAAAGAATGTAAGACAACAAATATGATCATAATAATGAGTGTTCATGGGGATAGTGAGATAGACTGATCATCATATTAAGGGTTTTATCTAGAAAGATAAATACAGACATTCTTGTAAGTTTAATATAAAGGACCATTATCCATGGTTACCTGATATCGTTCTCTTTGGGATAAAATAATTATATTCAATTATACTACTTATTTTATTACATGTTTTTCATTTCCATTCCATTAATAGAAAAATATATATTTTATAATCATCTTTCTATTTGTATCTTCTTTATTTTAATTACTTTAATTACAATATAACAATTTTACTCTGTATTACAATGTAAATATTTTTTCTCTAAATTAAATTATATATGCTTTAAGATAGATTCAGTATTTTTTTACCACTCTGACCTATCATAACCATTGTAATTATGAATAATTTTGTTAATAATCATGTATTTTTTTTTCAATTGTGAATATTATTAAATTATATTTTAGTTACCACCACTTATTGAATATGATTCTATACACTATAACAATAGAATCATATTTACTAACTATGGATTATATATTAGAATCTTCTTGATTATAATATTCTTATCATCAGAACCAAGGTCCTAGTTCAATTAATAAATAAATATGTAAAAGGTTTTGTGAATATGATTTGTTTTATTCTATAAAGAAAAGTATATTTTAAGGATAAATATTAGTTTTTTTCAAATTTTCAATTCACGCCACCCCTGGAGTATTAATACATCTATACATATATTATAATCCAATAATCAGTATCAAATTTGGGAATCTATATTATTGATATCCACAATTGATATCATAACTAAGTCTTTTTAATACTGATACTCATATGGTATAAGAGGATATATCCACTCCTCAATTTCATTCTAAGTATTTTAGATTCTTTTTTTTTCAATTTAGTCTTAATTTTTTGGTAAACTTTTTGTTTATAAAACTATTATACACTAACATGTACTATGGAAAATTAACTTTTTTTTTGTTTTAAAGATGGTTGGATGAAGTGTAAAATAAATATAAAATCTCAATCCCACTAGACCACCAAATTTTTATTCTAATTATTATGAATAATGGAGAGATATAATGAATAATTTGGTGAATAACACAAGAGTAGATAATTTTTTTATGCTCACTGGTGATTGAAAAATTCTTGATAAATAGGTTTTCACCATTACAGATCATGAAAAGTAGGAATACTAGATTAATTATAAATTAAGGAATACTTTAATGTTTTCTTTGAAAATAAATATATGTTAAAATTTCTTCTTGTGAATCTTTTAATAGTATTTGGAAAAAGTTTGAGATTATACATTTTGGGAATTCTAATGTTGTTGAGACTAGAAGAGCTATGCTTATAGCTGACTACCATGATTTTGAATTTAATTATGGATAACCTATTGTAAAGGTACAAAATAGATTTATAAAAAAATTATAAGTTTAAAATATATGGTATAAAAAATATTAGAGGATGAAATACTTGTTGAAATAATTTTTGATATTATACCCAATGATTGGGAATCAAAGAGAATGAATATTGATGAATCTAGAAAGATTAAAAATGTTACTCTAAGTGATTTGATTGGAACTCTTTAATAATATGTGAATATATTAAAAAGAGATAACGAGAAAGGAAAAAATAATATTGGTGGAGTTTCTTTTACATTAACTTCATATCTGATAAATTCTCAGACTTTTTAGAAGGTTGTTAAGTCATCAAAGAAAAATATTGTTGTTCAATCCAATTAAAGTGATTATGAATATGCTAAGAATTAATTGTCCAATATCACTTGAAGAATGACTAATATTGTTGTTAAAAAGGTGTTTTTATAATTAAAATAATATTTAAAAGAACATTAATGAAAAGAAATATTCCTTTGTTACATGTTATGAATATAAAAGATCTGGACATATTTGACCGGACTATCCCAAGTTGAAAAGCAAATACATAAAATAAATACATTCTGATAAGAATCAAAAGAATTTTTATAAGAAAACAATCAATAAATTTCTTAATGCTTATAAAACATGGTGTTCTAGTGGATTATATTATTTAAACAAATCCTCAGAAAAATAAATTTCATATCAAAGGAATATTGGTCTTCTTGCTACAGTAACTCTTACAAATCAATGTTTTAGGGACAAGGTACACACATCGGATTCTTGAAACAATATGTATTTAAATTTTAATTTCTATGATAAAAAAAATTCAATATATTCAGATGAAGAATCTTCCTCTGTAGGGGATAATAACACTTTACCTTCTTATGAATAAGTTTCTAGATTTTCCAAACATATTGAAAATAAGAATTGTAAAGTTATCAAAAACATGAAAATTAAAATATGATTATAAATGTTTCAAAAAAATAAGTATCATATTTTTCTAAATATCTTGATAAGAAAAAATTTTAAATTGAAACCATTTCTCAAAACCTTGAAAAATTCATTTCTGATAAAGGTATTATTTCGAAAGAGTACAAAAAAGTATCTTCGGAAAATTATATTTTGAAAACTAGTTTTGAGAAAATCAATTTGAAAACTTATATAGATGAAGATAATAATTTAGTAATCAAAATAAAATCTGAATTTTTTTCTTTAATGAAACTTGTATCAAAGTTTACTTCTAGGAAAGAAGATTTTGACAAGATGTATCAACAACACTATCCTCGTGGTATTAGTCTAGGAATGGGTTACTCATAGTCAATATTTTTTTTAGTAATAATTATTTTTCTCCAAAAAGTAAACCCTTTTTAATCGAATTTTAATGTGGTGGACATTGGAATTATAAATTTTAACTTAATAAAATTCAATCCTTAAAGTTCCAAAAATCTCATTATTTAAAACTAGTTTGGACTCCTAAAATATTTTTCTCAAACATTTATGGACTCAAGAAGATTTGGGTTCCAAAAACATATTTTTTTCCCTTGAAAATAGAGTATGTACCAACAACATGAATACCTTCTACATGTATAGTGTTTTTTCCTAGAATATGATTGTTAAAAAATATTTTTCTGAAAATATTATCAAAATGACAGGTGTAAAAGTTACCTTTAGAGATAATTCTCAAGAAGAAATTATTGGTATACATAATATGGTTCTTCTTGGTAAAGCATTAATTTCTAATGTTTTGTTTTTTAAAGTTCATAATCACAACCTTATAAGAATAATTAAATTATGTGATGAAGAATACCATGTGAATTTTTGGAATGATAAATGTGTAGTACACAATTCCAAGGATGAATTCATTCTTACTTCCCATAGCCATGAGAATGTATACACACTAGACATAGAAGACCTTACGAGATAAGGAATGCCTTGACTTAGTGCAATGGAAGATCAATATTGGTTATATAATAGAAGGTTAAGACACTATAACCTTAGAAAATTATGTAAATTGACTAATAAAAAACTTTTTAAAGATCTACCAGAGCATAGATTTGATTCTTCAAATATTTGTGGCCCCTGTCAAGAGGTAAGAAACATAATTAATGATTTAAATATATTAGTGACCTCACAACTTAAAATGAGTTATAGTTAGTGAAAATGTATTTATTTTTCTAAAGAAAATTGAGAGTATTGGAGCCAAGTACTATGTATTTGATTTAGTTTATGATTACACTGTATATACATGGGTGTATTTTCTCACTGATTATGGCACAAGTTTTACAAATACTCAAATACTACATGATAAAACTAGTACCATTACCTTATGTTAAAACCTTGAAAATAATTCTCTGAAAAAACTCATAGATATTAGGCATCACTTTCTTAGGGATCTCTCAATTAAAGGAGATTTAATTTTATAATTCACCGGAATGAAAAAAACACATGCTGATATTTTTATAAAATCTTTACCCTCCGATAGATTTGAATATATTAAAATGAAGCGATGAATTGTCACTATTAATTAATCATTAATATATACTAATTGTTTAAACAATCTCATTATATTAAGTAACTCATTTTCATAAGGGGTATATATGATTTATTTTTTACATGACTTTTACTTTTTTTTAAATGGAATTGAAATTTTTTCAGATTTGAAAAAAATCATATTTGAAATTTTTATATTTGAACGTTTTTTATATTCAAATTTTAATATGATTTTGAAAAATAATAAGTACATAGTTTATAATTGGATTATGAAAATTTAGTCATATTTTTATTTTCTTTTCAAAAATATTTGTAATGAGAAAATAATCATATTCAACTATTTTTTCCTTTCCAAAATCATAATCTGTTAAAAAAATAAGAACAAATTATCGTATTAATGATTTCACTCCAAAATAAATTATTATATCTCTTATGTTCTTAAAACATTCAATTATGTTTAATTTCATACATTTTTTTTTATTTTAAATATTTTCATCTTTTTTTCAAATTATTTTTAATCATATTCACTCAGTAAGTTAAAATATCTCTTTAAATTCATCGTATTCAATAAATATGATAAATGTTTTACAAAACATAAATATTTTATTTAATTTAAAAAAATCTTCAAATATTATCTCAACCATCAGATCATAGAGATTAAATATCAGCCGTCAAATCTCTTTGGAAGATGAAACATTTCTTCAGATTTTCTATAAAAAGGGGATCACCACACCTCGCATCCCACATCAACTGTATCAGTTTTCTACCATGAAGCACTGCCTTGTTTAAATCTCCAATTATAATTCTAACTTCATTTCTAAAACCTCAGTCTCAATCCCAAATATGATGGATCTAGTAATAGATTATATAAAATTGTTTTTGTTTTGTGAGAGGTTAGTCTCAAGATCATTATTTTATGGTTAGGATTCATCTTTCAGAAGAATTATATAGTTTCATAGTGGGTAATCATTACATGAGGAAAAGTATGATTCCAATTATTATGTGTTTTATATAGATATTGTTATATATTTTAATGATTATATAATTTTTTTAATGATGTTGGAAAATAATTTTTTTCTTTCTAAATAAATGAGAACCGTTATAAGATTACAGTATGGGTTATTGTTAGTTTTATAGATATTTCAGATGAAGTAGATGCCTTCACTCTATCTTATAAACTACCTAAAAAGAAGGGTACATTTAATAAAGATAGTGCAAAAATTTCTATTTTCAAAATTGGTGTTGATCAAAGGAAATTCACTCACTTAATTCCAGATCATAGAGTGTTATACATTTGTATTCAAGGACTCTTTATTACAAGAATAGGATATAGATATACTTTAAATTTATTTGATATTTTTTTCATATTACATGGTAAACATGAGTAAGATTAATCTTGCTGGATTTATTATTTTTACAATCAAAAATATAAAATATGGGTAAATAAAGTCTGACATTATTATGTTTCTAGTCATGATTTATAATTTGATTTTATCAATTTTGGAGTATTTCAATATTGTGATCAAGTACGAACCTATGAGAGGAAATATGGAACTGATAAGTGATGATACAATAAAGTAAATGAAGTGTTGTTTTATAGAATCAATGGTTTTTTGAAGAATACTCAAATGTATTCATTAGAGGTAGAACCTTATTCAATAATGAAATTAGAGAAATATTGGAAAAAGATAAAAGATGAATCCATTCCTACAAAAAAATAAGAAAAATAAATACTCAAAGGAAGTTGTAGAGGTATAGAGAAGAAGAAAGGCCCAACAAAAAAAAGAAGATGTTCATATCAGACATGACACAACTGAAGCTTTTGTAGTAATTATACATTTTGAGGAAGTTTTATAGAAATAAGTAAAATAAAATAAACAAAATAAAACACTCTCAAAGAATAGTTCTGTGGAATATTATGGAAAGGTGTAGAATTGGATTCTATTATTTTTTTTAATAATTTTGGATACAAGTGTTGACGCTCCTTTCCATCACAGATTCCAACAAATGGAAAAGAGCAATACCTTAAACACAAAAGGGTCACCCTTTGAAGAACATCAAAAAAAATTGACAAAGGCATGGACCATGAGCCCATTTGGAGTGAGGCACACAAGTTACTTGCACGTCGTAAAAGTCACTTTTGCACCACCTATGGGTCGTGTACCTCACTTGTGCACCCTATTTGATTTTTCGCCCAAGTTTCAAGGTGTCCTATAAATATCCCTTATGGGCCCCCCATTTCAACGATGGATTTTCCAAAAGTCAAATTCAAACTCTGGTCGCCCAAGTCTTCAACTCAACTCTTCTAAAATCTTCTAAGGTAACTTTTTACCTAGAATGGAGGAGTTGAAGGAGTAGGATAATCCCCAAGTGTTTATAATTCATCAACAGGTGTGTGCCTAAGTATCCAGGCCTCCTTTAAAATGGAAACACTTGCGCACTGCCCTACCCTTTCAACGAAACTTGCGCACTGCCCTTTTGGAAACATCATAGGATAATACTAAAGTCTTGAGTAAAGTCTCTCCCAATTATTACGCTACAAATTTTTCATCTCCTAGGTGAAATCATGTCGCGCGAGTACACTTGTGCGGCCAAGACTTGCGCGCCAACTTCATTTGTGTGCCTCTCTCCCATTCACCTATCCTCTTCATGATATTAGCCCTCAAACCCCTTTCTAAATCCATTTATGGCATGATTCCTTTGTTTTCTTCTTTATCTGAAAGGAATTCTATGAGAACCTCTCCCAAAACCTCATAAATTACAAAATTTATATCACCATGGTTAGGGGTTTCCTCCATGTAACCTCATCCTTTAAGATGAGAAGATATTTTGATTTAGGGAATCCTCCTCAAGAGTAAGCCCTAATTTCCCTTAGTTCGGGCCTCCATCTCAAGAATAAGCCCCAATAATAATTCATTTAATTAGGTCATCCTCCTCAGGAGTAAGCCCCAAGTCCCCTTAACCTGGGCCTCCTTCTCAAGAGTAAGCCTCCGTCATAATTTCCTTTAACATCGGGCCTCCTTCTCTGGAGTAAGCCCCAAGTTATAAGTCCCCTTTAATTTGGGAATCCTCCTTAGGAGTAAGCCCTGGGTTAAAACTCCAAATCTCCATAAAGTAAAAATACCTTTTTGGACCCTGCTTCTAGGATGCTTTCCTAAAGTAAGTCCTGGTCTTCATCTAATTTTCAAGGCATACATACGTAATCCCCACATCATTTCTCATGACTGCATATTTCGTGGTACAATTGTCAGGTTTACTGATACCTCTTGTTTCTCACAACGAGCATGACTCACATGAGCTTAGAGTGTAAAATTAATCATCTTATCTCTTTTGGGCCATTAACCATGCATAAGTCCCATATTTCTTCACCCGAACTATGTAGACTTTGATCTCTGCCTTAAAAGTAGAGTATGTAGGAATTCTTTTTAAGGTTCAACCCATATTTCATTAATTACTTTCTGTCCCATATGATGTTAAACTATATCATTCTTATCAAACTACATGGTTTCTGATTCCTTTTTAATGAGGATACGTAGGTATCCCATCTGCGGGTATGATCCCAACTCTGAACAAATCCCTGTATTTGAAAATGACAGTAAACTTCAAGTGCCCCACTGAGTGGATTTAAAACTAGTATGGTCATCCAAATGACCAAGATATTTCTATATAATTTATTTAAGTATACCATTGACTAAGAATCTCTAATACATATGGATGATTCTCCATCGATGAAGAACCTAGAATACATATAAAAGATTCTCTAAATCTCATACATATCAATCATCAATTTCCAAATATAGAGGAAAGCTCATTTTCATGCTTGGTTAATTAATAAGGATTCATGAACATAACTTAAATCTATGAGAGAGTCCTGAAGTAGGCAATAATTCCCCCCAAAAAGGTGTGAGGAGCCTAACCTCCCATCCTCTCGACCAATGCAAATTCTTAAGCCCCATCGGTCCATTACTAATGAGCACCTACCATTGGAAAGTAGGTCCAAATAGATATAGAATCATTGGGTGTTTCTAGTTCTACGAATAAAACCGTTAAAACTGACAGGAAAGTTTAAACCTTAAACAAACAAGGTCATCCCCAATTCTAGAAGAAACAAAAAATAGTGAACCCGACGTGAATCCTTAACCAAGTTAAATGATGTTTTACTTATTTGTTAGGCCCCTAATAAACTCAATATGAGGGCCAACAAAAAAGTCAATAAAATATGTGCTCATCCAAAAGATTTAGTTTGGCCAGACTTATCTTGATTATGTATGCTATATCAAACATGAACTCTTTTCCAAGATCTCTCTAAAACACAAAATGGCTTCTTTATGGTTCAAACCTATGAATGTCTCGGCCGCTACTCCTTCTGGATCCTCATCTGCTCTGAGGATGACATCACCTACTCAGCATCTTCAAGACTGGGTCTCAAATGCATTGGTGAGGTAAAACCATCAACATGGTACCATCCCAACTCTAAAGGCCACTCAACAAGCCCTCCAAGTTAAAAACTCACCCTGGTTGTCCGAACAGCGATGACCAGTGATCAAGAAGTAGGTGGTTCCAACTATCATTTCCAACCGTTTCGATTCTTTATCCCTAGAACGCAACAACCAGTCCCTCCCATATTAGAAGGAAGTGGATCAAGAGGTCACTCAAGGACTTAGTTCACGAAAACAAGAGTCCTTCCTGAGGAATCCCATCAATAATCGCCGAAAGACTCGTGTGGTAGTGCACCCTCAACATGATGGGGGTATCGCCTCTAGGAGTTCGGCTGAGGTTTATCAGACCCAAGCATGCAAAATGAACCATTAGGGGCGAAATTCGGCCAATAGGGAGCAGGTTCTTACCTCTTCCCCCACCGGCGATGTCCATCAACCTAACTTGATGGCAACAAAGAGCGGGAATATACACTCGTCCGTCCTGATTTCACTGCCCAGCAGACTCATCTGGTAGTAACACACCAATCCCGCCAGACAATTCTGATGGAGTACTATAGGCAGGCACATACACCTATTTATAAATCATCAGCCAGTCAGCAGGCTCGTCTGACTGTATCCAAATAAGCCTGCCAACCAAATGTGGTGACCACCTGTAAACAGGCATATACATCTACTTAAATTCATCAATTCTTCTAGCAGTCTCGTCTTCCAGTATTGAAGGAATTTCATCAATCATATTTGGTGGAGAATAATCAGCAATCACATACACCTGCAATTCATCAAGCTAATCAATAGTATCGTATGGTAGCACCCGGAGATGTCAATCCGAAATCTCCAATGACAAATAGGAGGCAGACACATCTTTCTACCCCCACACATGACTACTGTCAGAATTTTCTGACATGAAAAGAAGGACAAGAGTAGTAACACACACCTAAACCAAACATGGAATTAACGTATATTCCCGTTCCGACAGCTGAAGTCCCTAAGCACATCTTGACAATGGTGAAAGAGCAGAAGCAAATACCTTCCCATATTATGGATACCTGTCAGAATATTATAACAACTACAGCGACATCACAGGGAAAGAAACATAAATCTATCCCTATTAGTGGAGTCACTCATCAACATGTCACCCCGAAGCAAATACACACCTCTTTTCCAGTCCAAGAAGGGCGCAGGGCATACTCCACCATGTCATATGGACAATCAAGTTAGGCACATACACCTGATTTAAATGGAGATAGTCTGCCTAACCTAACCATTTCTCCTAAGCAGGCACATACACCTGCCCATAATAACCACTTTAGTCAAAAAGTGGTTTCCAAAGTGAGTAAGAAGGCATCCAAGAAAAATACCCATCCATCAAAGTTAAAAACTCAAGAGCCAATCTTCAGTAAGGCCTTGCTCAATGCCGGAGTTCTTGAATCCCTCATACAATTATCTGTTGCAACTTAATATTATACTCTATCATTTCCATATTCCAGAAATAACAACAATAATTCTGATGGTCTTTATCAGACACTTCCTCATGAAGTCTTGCTTCATGAAAATTTTTTCAATCTCGAAGCATCATCTTAAGATGAGAGCCACGATAACCCTATGTGTGGCCAAAAGTCCAAGGAGAAAAAGGATTCATCTTTTTCTATAACCCACCATGGTGGTCCTCCCCATGATGAAGAATTTAGCTGCAAAATTCCTCTTCACAGTAATAATTCTCATTTCCTGGAAAATTATTCAATGGAAAATGCAGTAATAAGAAAGCCCCCTTATGTTGAGGCACTTTCAAATGCGAAGCCAGTCATGTCTAATGCCTTACTACTATCAGGTGAAATAATTTCTCAATCAGAAGATAGCCCAGGGTGTAGGTCATTCTCTGAACCACCCATTGGCATTTCATCTTCTAATTTGACGAATGAATTCTCTACCAATATTGTTGAATCTGATGAAGTAACAAAGAATCACCAGCCTTAGTCCAATCAGGTAGAAGAATCTTCATCAAATGACAAATAGGAAGTGCTGAATATGAGAAAACAATTAGCGAATAGTGAAATACCAGTCATGTTTTGGACTTTGGATGACTCTTAGTATGATATTCTAGAAATGTTGACAGAAGTTTGTATTCATGATATTCGTCTAAACATATGGAAAGCTATTTTTCACATAAAATATAAAATATTACTTTATGGTGGATATCAAAATCATTTTAAGGTAATAGAAGGGTTGCAATGCCAGATTGACTTGGCATCTCACTCAGTTTCCTGATATCCAATGGTTGAAAAGCAGCAGAGAGCCCTTTAGCGTACATTCCTTGACACATGAAAAAAGTTGCACCTGTTAATTACCAATTCCCCATCTGGTATTCATATCATGGGATGGGGTGCTCACGGAGAATTTCATTTCACTATGCTCTCTAGTCAATAAAGCCTTCCAAAAGTGGTCTCATGAAATGTTATTGCCCATGGCTGGCCAAAACTAACTCGTTTTGTGTGTAATCAAAGGCTTGATCAATAACATGCCTCAACTAGTTCTTCCCAAAGTCAGACATATAAAGAAGAATCTGTCGAATTACTCTTGCATCAAGAAACTGATAATATCGGACATGCTTCTCGTTTAGAGCATGTGCATCATCAGGTGATAGAGGTGTCAGAAATAATCCAATGGTCATCTGAGCCAGGTGATTTGAGTGGATGTAGGATAATGCATCCAACAAATTTCTGGACTAAAATATGCAAAATCAGAAGATCTTTTAAGAAAGTTTCAGATGTAGCAGCTCAAGAGCCACCTCATATTTCCAAGTTGGGGACTATTTTAATCCAACCCTAGGGATCAACAAACATAATTTGAAGAGTTGAGAAGGAAAAATAGGAACAACCCCAGTCCACTAGATTAGGGGATTTTTCAAATTCTCAATCTCTTCCTCAGCAAAAGTCATTCTTCTCTCGGTTAGGGAAGAAGACACAAGAGGATTGTATACCAAAATTATCAGGAAATTCCCTCCAAATTATGGTTCATCAAGAAGTTCCTGAGGGATCAACTAAACTAAAGGAAAACTCTCATAAAGGAAATGGACGAAGACAATATCTCCAAAACGCTGATAGAAGGTCTGCAATGCATTATGCATCAATAAATGTCATCAATTTCATTGTCACTGATCCCCTAGAACATAAGGCTCACTCAGAGGAATCAGATGAATAAGTTCCAGTTCAAGAGGTTGTACAGACAGAAAAAAATGAAGGAGGTGTGCGTACCAGAACCCAGAGGATTTCCCAGAGGCAATACATTCCTTCAGGTAATGACCTTCCATATTCCAGAAAGTCACATGCCAAGGAAAAGGGTAAAATTTGGGTTACATCCCACCCTACCTCTGGAGAAGTCTAATCACTCTCATTATAGGAAAGGTTCACATAGCAAGAAGAAGAAATTAAGGAGTTAAGAAGGTTAAATGCAGAACTACTTCAATGTATTCTTACTCCTAAGGATGGTAGAGTTATTCAATCAATGAAATTTGTTACAGCTATTGGGATAGATCAAGAATATACCCCTTTACAAGTACACCCTCATAGGTCCAATCCTACGGGTCATACGTGACAGTAACCAGCAATACTACCATCAGTGGTAGTACCGGTCGCCACACCCATCCAAACTCTAGTTATTGCACCTGCTCAGGTCCAAGCTCAAATAGATGTTTCTAAAAAATTAATGACTACCATTGAGTCATTAACAGCTCGACTGGAAACTATGGAAGGATGACGTGCACCAGTTCAAACAGAAAAGAGATCTTACCCTGAATGGGTGGATGCAATTCCTCCCCCATCAAATATTGCGAATACCACATTCCCAATTTTTAATGGTTTGGAAGATCCAGAATAACACTTAACACATTTTGTTTCTTTTTGTGATCCTATGATGGTAACTCATCAACAGAAATAAGTAGTTAAGATCAGGTATTTTATGTAGTCATTACAAGGAATTTCTTTTGTCTGGTATATAATTTTGCAGTCTCAGTCAATTACTGGGTGGGAATATCTCTGTAAAAAAATCCTTCTTCAATTTATCTTAACATTAGCAAAGATAAAAGTTTTTTTTTCTTACCAATTGTAAACACAGGAAAAATGATAGTGTTTCAGATTTCATTGCTCACTGGAAGGGATTAACGTATTCCTTAAGTTTAGCACTCCCTCAAGAAGAGTTGTTGCCAATATGTGTTGCAAATCTGCGTGATGAATTACACACACCATTGATCCTTGTGAAATAAACATGAGGGTTTCAAGACCTTACTTAAATTAGTCAGTAGATAGAAGACTCTCTTATATAGACTAGGGATAAAAATTGTGTAATTATATCAGATCTTAGAAGGATAATAAGGAAAGTAGAGACTGCTATAGTTACACTTAAACAAGCACTTGTACCTGCTTCCACTTCAAAAACATCATCATATTGAAGGGCTCCACCTCTTGAGCGTCAAAAACAATGGCTGCCTCATCAAGATGATAAAAGAGAGAAAAGGAGGAAATAGTTTGAGGATTTAAAGAAAAAAATTTATTCTTTATGGAATGAACAAGTTCATGGTTACTTCATCTCGGCTCTAGAAAACAATCTGGTTCAGTTTCCAAGGCCTAAAAGGCCAAACAAGGAAGGAGATGAAGACCTCCCCAACTATTACCTATTTCATCAGATGTTGGGGCATCCCATTCAGGAGTGTTTTGTCTTTAAATACATCTTGAAAAAGATGGTGGAATCTAGAAAAGTAAAACTGAAAGGTTCTTCAGCCCAGATAGCTTGTTTTACTGCTACTGATCTAGAGGAAGAAGGTGAGTGACATGAAGTCCAATGTAAAAATGCACAAAAATATGATGGTTGGATGGTCAGGAAAGCAATTAACTGAACTCATGCCATTTTTTAACATAATTGAATCAACCAATTGTGTCTACTGCTATATTTTCCATAGCAAAACCCCCTTTATCATAAGTAAAATCCTCAAATAAGCAGCTTAATTTGAATAAAGAAGAGCAGTCAGAAGAGGATGATCTCGTGTCAATGCCTAAGTTGTCTTTGACTCTGACAGATTTTATGCCATCTACTTCAAAAGCATGGGCACCGCCCCACCAAATGGCACAACCTGAACTGGTTCATCAGGTAGAATCTTCATCAGATGAATAATTGATATTTGGTTCTGTTAACATGATTAATTTAACAGATCCCTCTTCCAATGATAGTTTCAATCGTGATGAGCCTAAATCCCCTGTATCTAACAGAGGAATTAGAGGAAGAGAAAGAGGTCTAGGATACAAGGGAATACATGGATATTACAGAATCCACTATTTCAATCCTACCCCTTCTAGAACTATATATGCGGTAGAAACTTGTGGAAAAACCCCTTCAGCGAGCTCAACAAGAAACAAGAAAGTTCATCCACACATGACATATTCGGTTCTGACACAGTTATTTTGAAGGACTGGTTAGAGGTTAAACCTTATTCCTCTCAGTAAATAGATAGACCTTGTCGGTCTAATCTACCGAATCCAGGAGTGTTTTCAATTCCTACCCTGATATGGGATGCATCTACTGCCAAAGCATCAACTTCCAAGGAACCTGCAAAACCACATTTTCATGATGGGAAACGCAGACCATTAGACCAAAAGTATGATGTCTTGAAACATTTGGCCCAAGTACCGGACATGTTATCAATTATATATTCCTTGAATCTATCAAAATATCTTCAGGAGGTGATTATGGAGTCTTTGTCAAGCCCTCAAGAATTCGAAACTGAAATTGATGCGGTTGAGGTCTACCGTGTAGAGAATGATTCTGCAGAATGCCATGTAGTGATATCTTTTATAGATGAAGATGAAGATGGTTTTGTACATGGACATATCAGACCTTTGTATCTATTTGGAAATGTCAATGATATAGATATCTGATGAGATTTCATTGATAATGGCTCAGGAGTCAACCTCATTCCTATTCATACAATTTGTTGATTGGGACTCACCAAATCTGATTTATCTCCTTCTACTTTTATGTTGCAAGGATATGATAAGAATGAACAAGAACCAGTGGGTGAGATTGCACTCAGAATTTAGTTTGGAGACCTTGTGTCTAATTCAGATTTCATGGTTGTTCATCAGGACACAACCTTCAACATTTTTCATGGAAGACCTTGGCTACATCAACATGCGGTCGTACCTTCTTCATACCATCAATGTCTAAAATATTGTTTCAATGGTCAAATTGGGACATTGTATGGTGACAAGTACCCTTTCAAAAAGTGTGAATCTCAATACATTGAGGCATAATTTTATCACATGGAGAGAAAGAAAAAATCCACGGCAATGAAGGTCACAAAAATTAATGCTCAAATGGTTTGGAAAAGATTCCAATAAACCCATTCATACATATGAGTACAGATTATGTGTTTCCTATCAATCAAATTGACAGGATAGACTTAAATACAAACACTCTTATGGAAACTTTCATAATGTCAATTACAGAAACCAAGATAGACAGCATGGGAGAAATGGTTGATTCTCCAAGTAGTGATGAAAGCTTAAATGGAGATGTCTTCATTTCATCCACTGAAATCCAGAAATTCTATACTTCATCAAACAGGATAGAAGAAGTTATAACTATACCAGAGGAAAAAAATGATGTCGATTCTCAATCCATCATCTCCTCTCTATCACCCCAGGAAGACCCTTCATCGTCAATAGGGTCATAAATGGTAGCCTCTTCTTCAAGATGTTCAAATTTTAACTTCTCCCCTGACCATTGAAATTCTGATTCTTCATCTACTATGCAAGTAGAAACAGAAGAAGTAGCACATATTGAAGAAGAAAAGGAAGATCTCAGGGATACTCCTCCAGCATTTGAAGAGGGTATCTCTACCACTCTGGATGAACTCAGAGAAATAAATCTTGGTACAAAATAAGATCCACATACCACTTTAATTAGTGCAACCATGAATCTTGAAGAGCAAGAAATGCATACTTCATTTCTAAAGAAAAATCGAGATGTATTTTCATGGAATTATACAGAAATTCCAGGTATTGATCCTGAAGTTTCCACTCATCATTTGGGTTTTCCAAAAGAACATCGAGGATTCAAGCAAGCATCAAGAAGAACACACTTAACTTATGCCTCCAAAATTGAAGCTAAATTTGATAAGCTTATTAAGGCTAACTTCATCAAAGAAGTTCAATATCCCAAATGGATGGCTAATATTGTCCCTGTGAAAAAGAATAATAGATAAATTAGAGTTTTCATTGACTTTAGAGATCTTAACCGGTATTGTCCCAAGGTTGATTTTCTAGTTCCGATCACAGAACTCTTAATTGATACAATAAATGGCTATGCAGCTCTTTCCTTCATGGATGGTTACACTGGGTACAATCAAATACGAATGGCCCCAGAAGATGATGATTCTACAACCTTCAGATCTCTTCAAGGTGTTTTATGTTATCAGGTAATTCCCTTTGGCCTGAAAAATGTAGGTTAAACGTATCAACGTTCCATACACCATATCTTGAAACCCTTTTTAGGTAAATTTGTTGAATTTTATGTGGATTATTTGTTGGTTAAATCCAGAAATATTTCTAATCAGTTGGACAATCTAGAAATCATATTCAACAAACTTCGATAACACAATTTGAAGATGAACCCCTTGAAATGTTCTTTCTGGGTAACCTCATGAAAATTTCTTGGATTTTTTGTACTCCATCATGGTATCGAAGTTGATCCTAAAAGACAAAATCAATCATTGAAATGTCACCTACTAGAAATTTTAAGGAATTAAGATGAATGCAAGGACACTTGGACTATATTTGGCATTTCATTTCCAATTTGGGAGGCAACTGTTTACCCTTCACCAGATTAATGAAGAAGTGAGTCACCTACCAATGGATTGAAGAATGTCAAGAAACATTAAATATCCTCAAGAAATATCTCTTGAGTCCACTAGTATTAATGAAACCTGTTGAAGGAAGACCACTTATTCTCTATGTGACAGGTTTAGAGCGATCATTGGGTGACTTCCTTGCCCAAAAGAATGATTCTGGGAATGAAAACTATCTTTACTATCTCAGTCAGACTATTCTTGAAGCAGAAACTCAATATTCAAGTATTTAAAAGTGCTTACGAGCATTAATATTTGCAGTTTAGAAATTGAGACACTACATGAAATATCATGAGGTACAATTGGTATCTCACAATAACCCACTCAAATTTATCCTTAGTCGCCCAATGATTACAGGACGTCTGGCAAGGTGGGCAGTTATTTTACAGTAGTTTGGTATCTAGTATGTGTCTCAAAAGGCAATAAAGGGCCAAACACTGTCCGATTTCCTGGCTGGACACCCATCTGTAGAAGATACATCTTTAAATATTGAACATCCTGGTGAGGAATTCTTCTCTATTCAAGATAATCGTAAAACATGGGAATTGTACTTTGATGGTGCCTCTAGAAGTCCAACAAGGAAGAAAATGGAAGATCCCAAATTCAACAAATTTGGTTTAGGAATCATGCTTATTTCCCCAGAAAAGGCAGTGTTATCTTATTCCTTCTTATTATTGGAAGGTGGTACAAATAATAAAGCAGAATATCAAGCTCTCATCATAGTCTTGGAATTGGCAGTTCAGGCACAAGTGAATCACTTGAAGGTAAAAGGTTATTCAGATTTGGTAATCAAACAAATCAATGGGGATTATGCCATTAGAAAAGAATAGTTAGTCCCTTTGTGTGATTATGTTAGAGAGTTAATGGAGTAATTTTCCTCGAAACCGACATTTTCTTATGTCCTGCGATCACAAAATGCCTAGGATGATGCACTGGCTAATGTAGCCACAACCCTGGAAGATCCAAATCGGGACGAAACAATCATCAGTATTGCACACTGTCATATAGTTTCACCTTTTTTTCAAATCTGAATAGATGAAATCATTTAAATCAGTCCCATTTCTAAACCATATGGTCATATTACAGGATGGATGACACCTATTAGGGAATACCTTCAAAATGGAACACTACCACCTGATAGAGCTGGGAAAGAACAAGTACGACAATGTGTGGTCAATTTTACTCTTTATGATAGGCCATATCACCAAAAAAATTCTCTACAAGTGAGGTTTTGATAGAATTATATTCAAATGTATTGATGGTGAAGAGACAGTGGCTGTCATGAATGAAGTACATGTAGGAGTTTTTGGTGCCCACCAGTCTGGACATAGACTTTCGGGTCAGATTCTAAGGCTTGAATACTTCTGGACTATAATGATGCAAGATTGTGTTGATTTCAATAAGAAGTTTCATTCTTTCCAAGTATGTGCCAACTTCATTCATCAACCCCCGGAGTTTCTTCATATGGTTAAATACTCTTGGTTGTTTGCTACATGGGGAATGGATATAGTAGAACCTTATCCTCCAGCTAAAACAGTTTAAGTATATTCTTACTGCTACTGACTTCTTTTCCATGTGGGAAGAGTAAATACCTCTCAAAGAAGTCGGTGCTTAAATTGTTATTAGCTTTTTCAAGTCCAACATCATTACCATATTTGGTGTTCCTCATACCATATTGACAGATAATGGAACCAACTTTTGTTCATCTGAGGTAAGAAAATTGTATTAAGAATACAATATCAGATCCAACCATTCATCTCGGTATCATGCAGCGGCCAATGGTCAAGTAGAGGATTTCAATAAGACTCTTTCAAAAATACTTCAAAAGATAGTGGGTAAAGATAAGAAGCCATGGCCTGATAAAATTTTTCATGCTCTATGGGCTTATCAGACTACCACCCGCATTGCTACATGATAAACTCCATATTCATTAGTATATGGAACAGAAGCAGTATTTCCTAATGAAGTACAATTACCTTTGCTTAGAGTCATCATTTGTGATCAGTTATCTACAGATGAACAATCTCAAAATCGATTGGATGAATTAGAACAACAAGATGAAAAAATACTGTGCACACTGCACCATTTAGAAGTCTATCAGAATCAAATAGAACGGGTTTCCAATAAAAAAAGTTCGTCTTCATTCATTCAATCAAGGAGAATTGGTATTGTTCCTAAAACCCCAATGATTCCTGGAAAGAAGCCTCTAAAGCTTGAGCCAAAGTGGGAAGGACCTTACTCAATACATAGGGTCTACTCCAATAGATCTTATTCTTTAATCTCAATGTATGGATAACTCATTACAACTCCAACCAATGTATGATTCTTGAAAAAGTATTTTCTGTAACACAAATACACCCATTGTACTTGCTGTAGGGAATTAAACAGCATAGCCCCCTCTATCATCCAACATGACTTTAAGCTATGTCCCCTTATCGTCCAACATGACATTAAACTAAGCATCGTCTGAGATGCAGGATGTTAAACTGCCAAGCACCCCATGTTTGTGAAACATGACATTAAACTATGATCACCGCATGTGTAATTGTCTTTTAAGCTTTGTTACCATGTGTTCCCTTGGAAGATAACCACGCATAAGCCCCACACCATCCTTCGTGGTCTCATATTTCATGACACGATTGTCAGGTCTATTGCTACCTCTTGTTTCTCACACCGAGCATGTATCATGTGAGCTTAGAGTAAGCTTCGACCATGACATTTTCTCTGGGCCACTAACCACACTTAAGTCCAAACATCATCTTCGGGCCATTTTCCTCAAGTACACCCCGATCACAGAATCCCTCTCAATTGAACTACACAGACTATGATCCTTTCCTCCTAGGTCGGGTACGTAGTCAACCTCATAAGGTTCAAACCTGAAACCACTTTCTTCACATTGATTCACCTCCATCCCATACTATGTTGATTCATGAATCCCCCATCAACCATCATATTCATATTGGTTCACTTTCATCCTACATGACAATAAACTGTATACATCCCATCGCCCTGGCTATATGATGTTAAACTATACAGTCCCCCATTGTCCTTGCTGCAAGACATTAAACTGCATAGCACTGGTCCATGCATATGAACTTAAACTATTTTCACTTTTTTCATGTATGAAAATAAAATGGAACAATCCCTAAAACCCTCACTTGAGAGGAATCATCATTGATATGGTCTCCAACCATGTCATGTTTCAAGAACTACATGTGGCTTGATTCTCATCCTTATGAGATACGTAGTGACACCCAAGTCTTTAATCTTGGGTCTAACCATAATTGCAATTAATTCCTCTTTACCCCTCATATGTAAAAAACCAAATATGTATAAAGGTTATTTCAAGAACTACATGCAGCTTGATTTTCATCCTCATGGGATATATAAGAACGCTTGGGAATTCCTCGAGTCCAGCCCCGAGCCTTTGGGCATAAACCCAAACTCCACTTTTGGTCCCTTGGTTGAAAATCCCCCCTGGGAGTACATGGTGTGATATGGAACACCCTGGTATTTATTCATATTAGGTTTATAACAAATGCACGATGTGTCTCCCTCACTATGGTCTGAGCTCTAGACCCTAAACTAAGATCTTCCATGATCTCATCCTACATGATGTTAAATTGTATTTTAATAACTATATGTGGCTTGATTCTCATCCTAATGAGATACGTGGTGACATCCATAATCTCAATTCAGGACCCAGCCACAACATTATACAAATAATATTCATGGTCTCCAAAATCATTTTCTTCACTTCTGGTCAGAAAATATATGATATCAGAGAGTTCTTTTGCCTGACTATGCAGCACGTCCCCTTAGGTGGCCTTTCATAATTTGTATACATAATAGACCTATCAGCCAAAAGATGATACTATTTTACTATGTATCTTATACCCCAGTTGGACCTACATGATTCCACCTCTATAATGGGTTTTTCAAGTAATGGTATCTTCATTCTTATGAGAAGCCTTTTTTTCCCTATTAGTATTAATGACTATATGTAGGGATCTGAAAAAAAACTGCCATCCTTAACACATTTGTTCCATACTCTCTTTCATGATCTAAAAGTATTCAAGTCTATGGTTTACGTTTTCCTTCTTCTCCATATGTTCAGAGAAATTTGAAATAACCTTATACCACTTGACCATATGTCGTATAATGTTTCTATCTCCGATTTTAGTCATATGATTTAAAAACACAGATAACTTTTTTCCTACGTTTAGGTCAGACCTTCGTAGAAGTCACATTCCTCAAATTCTATGAAAATTCTAATTGGAAATATCCTCTCCATATTCAAGTACCTTTCTCCATAAAGAAAAATCTATGATTTGGAAAATTTGAATCTCCATAAAACTTTCTTCGGCTTTTAGAAATAGAATGTCAAATTTCTAAGAGTTATTTTGACTAACTATGCAGCATGTGCCCTTAGGTTTCCTTGAATAAGTTGCCTATATAACAAACCTGTCAGCCAAAAGATACTTCTATTTGACTATGCAGCATATGCCCTAGTTGGCCCTGCATAATTCAGCCCCATAACGGGTTTGTCAAGTAGTTTTAACTTCATTCTTAGAAAAGACTTACTCTAATGAATTTTAACTCTTTTCCCATGTCATTCCTCAGATTAAAAATTTCTCAAGTCACAGTTTACAATTTTCCCCCTCCATACGTGAATATGGTAATATGTTTCCAAATAAATTATCAAGAAATGAGTCAATATCATCCATTCAGCAAAAGCTATTCGACCTTAAATATTAGACTTTTTTTAGTCCAACATGCATGACTTTAAACTGCCAATAAAAAAAGACATGGTACTCATTTAATTGGTAACCTATAAAGGTTACTCTAAACAAATGTTGAGTCCTAACTTGCTAAATGTACATTTTGTATGATTTAGGAAATATTGATCAATTAAAAGAAAATTTTTTGGGGTTTTTTATATAACCCTAGTAAAAATAAAACTATGTTTACTAGGCCCATTGTATTAGGTAAAAATAAGAGAAATTATCATGAAATTGAAGGTAAGAAGATTGAAGAAGATCTGTTTTTCGTTGATGAAAAAGATTAGAAGAACATCCATAGACTAGAGTCTCTTCTCTTTTTTCAGAAATTATAGAAGACTTTCGACATGATTTATCATCTGTTTCACAGCATCTCGAGCTTCATTAGTAGCCACTTGAAGTTCATTTACTCGACCGGCTTCACTCTCTTCAGCTCAACGAAGTGCTTCTTTGGCATCTTTGATGGCTTTTATACAATCCTCTTGGACTTCTTCCAATGAATTATGAAGCTAGTCAAGCTCGCCAGTAACAATATCTAGCTCTTTTTGAAGGTGAAACTACTGGAAAATCCTCTCCTTGATCATTTACTTCATCTCCTTCAGCTTTGAATCATGATCATCCTCATCTCGGGACACTACAGCCTAAAATTCACTGATATTGGTCAGCTATCTAGCTCTGATCATGTCCTGACGACACCTTTAATCTTTCTCCCTCCTTCGAATGACTTGTTTCACTATGATAAGGATTTCTTGATATCCAAAACCGCCAAGTCCCAGCATGATGAACAAGGATAAAAGCCTTGGATTTTTCGAAGGAATCCCTTCAAGAGGCACCTTAGATATTTTATTCCATGTATTTTTTTCATGCCTTACAATGTGAGAATTGGAGCTCCTTTTTCCCCTCTAGGTCTGATTCGGCATCACTATCACAGGAAGGAACATAGTCTCGGATTAATGCACTTAAGGCAGTGCCTTGTTCTGCTTCTTCCCTGACCCTGGTTGCTTCACTTTCTACTACTATTTGGGATGAGGCTAAGGCATAACCTTTAGATCTAGCCATTGAAGTTGACATCCCTGTTTGGTCAATTGAAAGTATGGTTAGTTTCAAAGGATAGTAAAAGTTCATTGATTTTATTTTTGGTTAAGTAAGACACAAATATCATCATCTTTTACCTAACAGTATATACATAACTTGTGAAGAATCCTCCCCATCATTACTAGATTCAACAGGATTTTCGGGATGGGTTTCAAGAGGATCTTCCGTGTTGAGTTCCACCTAAGCCAGTGTTTCTGCAATAACAAGGTTGAAATCAATGTCTACACCCCTTTCAAGCATTGTTGGTTCAGTATTTTCTTCATATGGAACTTTACATGTTTTAACCAAACATGGTTAGAAGTGTAATAATGAGAAAATTAATAGTAAAAATGATGAAACTCATGTCCAGATGATTCTATAACTAGATCTCCAAAATCTTATAAATCACATGGTAATTTAACATGTTTTAAAATTTCTTCAAAGGACATGCCAAGATTCATCATTTTATCAAATGATGTCCCAGATCCCAGGTTAGTCTCACCAGTGGGAGCCCTCAGCATGTATTCTTCTAGAATTTCATCTAGCAATCTCTGACCCTGGATATCTTCTTCAAAGACAGTTTTGGGGTCAGCTTTGTTGGTTGACAAATGTTTTGGTACAGGTGTTGAACCTAAACCATCACAGAATGGAAGTCAGTTGTTTTTTCATTTGAGGATCTATGAAGTATTGTTAATTTAACATAAGTCTTTTCTCTCCTGGATTCAGAAAAATAAGCTGTGTTGGGGACAAACGCCGGCTCATCTACTCTCAGTATTCCTTCAGGAACAGCTGTTTTAGCAGGAACTTGCAGTTTTTCTACAGTACTCTCTATTGTACTCTGAGAATAGTCAGTCCTTTCCCTTAAAGGGAAAACTGAAGAAGCCCCTGAAATGTCTAGAAGTTTGAGAACTTTTTCATAAGTTAAGATTAATGACTACCAGAAAGACTTACTACTACTGATGAAACATTTGACTGTGGTATTCTTTCTTCGATGACTTTGCTTCTTGGATTTTTGGGTGGACTGACGTCATCATTTCCAAAAATAGGTATCAGAGACAATAACACCCTCTCTAACTCCTCATCCAGGACTTACTATCCTGGAGATACTTTACCTGGATCATGAGGAGATTTAGTGGCTCCAAGTGCGGTGCCACCAGGGCTATACCGTGGTGAAAGGGATATTAGTGGTTCTTTCTTTTACAAGCTGCAAGATGAATAAAATTATTTACTTGAATAACAAATCTTTGACTAAATTCAAATTGAAAAGAAAATAGAAATATGATAAAAAGGAAACTTATATCTTCAGGAGCCACGTAATCATGCCACTCTTGATCTAATGAAGGATCAATCCCCTCAGGTGTACCACATTTCATCATTTCCTTCACCTACTTGGTGACAGGAACTGACTCATCAGTGGCATATATGAGCATTTCCTACTCTTGGATGTAATCCCTCACTTAATTGGGGTTTTACTCAAAACAGATGTCAGAGGAATCTCGGAGATTCCCCACTCCAGGGATATGCAACCCTTCATATAAGTCTATCCAGGTGGTTTCATCATCACAATATAAATTCTGCTATGTACGGAAAACATATGGTTGTAAATCTTCTGAATGTGCAGCAAAAGTCCGCGAGGAGGGTCCTACAATATGAGACTTCAACTTCTTCCCAGCTCCTGCAATCATAGATAAAGGATAAGAAAATGAAACTTGTTGCTCATTAAAATAATGGAGACTAAATTTCCTCAATGATGTAACTCACTATGAGTTTATGGAGTAGATCTCTTGACTCTAGCAGGAATATTATATCTGGAACAAGGATGCTTTGACACATTATGAGCCTCATCATCCCCATCTTGGGAATCTAGTGAACCTTCTTAGGGCGAGGAATCTGGTGAATCAGCTCTAGTTGAGGAAGAGTAACCTTCCAAATGAAAATATTCATTCCTAATGGTTCTCTTCTTTATCCCGACCCGAGGGACCGGCTGATTCAGCACCCCTTCAGGGTATGATGCTACCCAACTCTCGACATACCATGTAGTCAATCTACTTGCCGCTTCAATAGCTGGTAGATCAAATACTTCCCCAGTATTCTCCATATATGTCAGCAACCATATTTGACGAGCAACCATCAGATGCTGCTCTAACCTAACATGCATCAGATAGGATATAAAAATTTTCTGCAGACATTTGAATTGACGTGCGAATCTATATGGAGCATAGGCCTCGCATATAATTTCTCTGTCAATCCTTGTGGCCAGTGTACCATCTCTACATGTCAGCATATATGCCCTTCAATCTAGTTTAATTGTTCCATTGTCAAAAAATCGCCCTATTGGTGGATTTCCATAAAGAAAGAAGTGAAAGTCCTTGAAAATGCTCTGCCTTATTTTGATATCATAAACGTTGAGGGATAAGAGATAAATTCCAGAAAAGTCCTGAATAGACAGCCGGAAAGAACATCCAGGAACCTGTACCCCACTTTGTATAGGATATGTCCTGAAGTGGGTGGAGATCCTTCACCATAAAACTTGGAATGGTCCCACTATTCTTAGAGGATACTTACACATATAAACATGAAGTAAGCTCCTATGAATGTTTTCCAAAACTGGGGTGGTCAGTCCAACCATCTTCCTTTCAGCCAGCTTGGCTGCAATGACAATGGTCCTTGTCCTCACACCTCCATTCGAATCTTGAACTAGTAAAAGGTAAACACTAAGCCACAAGGCCAAAAATCCTTCCAGACGGGTCTTCGCTGGAATTTTCTGGTTCACTTCATACCCCCACCTATCAAACTCTCCTGCTTTCAGAGTTGGCCAAAATGTTCCCAGAGCACCCCTCTTTGCTGCTCTAGGGAAACTAGTAGGATGAGTGTATGAAGGTCCCTCCTATATCTTCTTAAATAGACACATGTCCATCAACTCCTCTGGATGGATATCTTTTCTGGAGTGGGATTTTGCGGTGTTGTTATTCTTAAGCTTGTAGAAAATTTTTATTAACTCTCTAGCCAAAGCCGGAGTCTTCTTCGGATCATTCCAGGTCACCTTGGGAGGGATGAATTCATCATACATATCTCCCAAAATTGGAACCAATAAAATCTTGTAGACATCCCAAAAACTGATGCCTACTTCTCCATGAGTCAGATGGAAGGAATTCGTTTTCGGGCTCCAACGAATGATTAAATCCGGCACAAAATTTTCATTCCGGTAGTCATATGTCTGCCTAGCCCAGAAAACTTCATATATTAGAGCTCCCTTCAGATCATCGACAAACTCTGCACAGGTTTGTCTCACCCAATATTCCCATATCCAAGTCGGCTTCACACCTTCTCCAGTACAAAAATCTCAACTCTTCCTTCATCCCTTAGATTGGTTCGTCTGAGAATTTCAGAAAATATAGGGATAACAATGCGGATGCAGCTCAGGCGTGTGACGCTTCAGATCTGGAACAGATGGTCTATGATGTATTATGTATACCTTCTCTACTATCCCAACATTAAAAAATGATCCTACATCTGAGACATTTCATGAAGAGAAGTTGGTGTAGGTTTGAAACCAGGAATGAGGGATATAATTCTTTGCCCCTGGAACGCTGACTCCTTGCAGATGACCATGGCCATACAAAGTCAAGTAGATGCTATGTGGGAAATTAACATGATATTTCTTCATGTACTTATCCAAATCTGGGAGAGTGCTATCACAGATAACATAATAGTCATGGACGACGACGTTCATCATTTCATCTATTCTCTTGCTAGCCAACTCATCAGCTGATCCAATTCTTCTGGGATCCATTGAATCTGCACAAATATCAAACAATCAACTTTTCAGTAAGTTTGTTTTGTGAAATTTTGATGAAGGAAATCAAAAAAAAAGGGAAAAGAATTAAGGCGCGAAAGTCCCAAACTTGGTGCACAAGTCAAATCAGTCGCACAAGTTTTTCCGCCCTAGTCATGGCGTGCAAGTCAAATACCTTCTGCAGAAGCGCGACAAAATCCAGATGGGTGATTCGCTGAAGACAAAATCACCTGTATGATGAGATCTCAAGTTGCTGGAAGTCGAGTGAGTTTGTGCAGGAGTGAGACTATATATATAGGTGATCTATACCACCTGCGCGCCATACTTGTGTGCCCTAGCATCTGCACGCCAAACTTTCGCGCCATAGACCCTTGATTTCTCCTTCTTTACCTCAGAGCCGGAACCTCTTTCCTTTTCGGATACAACTCTAAGGGGGGACTATTTTTATTCTCTTTTCCATCATAGAGTCCAAAAAATGGCAAAGGGGAATACCTTAAGCACAAAGAGGGTCACCCTTTGAAGAACATCAAAAAAATTGAAGAAGGCATGGATCAAGAGCCCATTTGGAGTGAGGCGCGAAAGTTACTTGTGCTCCGTGAAAGTCACTTGCGTGACAACTATGGGTCGCGCAGCTCACTTGCATTCCCAATTTTATTTTTTGCCCAAGTTGAAAGGTGGCCGATAAATAGCCATTGTGGGCCCCCCATTTCGATGACGGATTTTCCAAAAGTGAAATTCAAGCTCCGGTTGCCCAAGTCTTCAACTCAACTCTTCTGAAAGTTTCTACGGTAACTTTTTACCAAGAATAGAAGACTTGAAGGAGTAGGATAAGGGCTAAGTGTTTAGAATTCATCAACACTTGCACTCCTAAGTATCCATACCTACTTAAAAATGAAAACACTTGTGCTTTGTCCTACCCTTTCGATGAAACTTTTGTGCCACCCTTTTGAAAACATCTTAGGATAATACTAACCGCTTGAGTTAAGTCTCGTCCAAGTATTACCCTACAGATTTTTCATCTCCCAGGTGAACTCATGTCGAGAAAGTACACTTGTGCGGCCAAGACTTGTGTGCCAACTTCATTTGTGTGCCTCTCTCCCGTTCTCCTCTCCTCTTCAAGATATTAGCCCTTGAACCCCTCTTAAAGCCATTTATGGAATGATTCCCTTGTTGGATTCCTTATCTAAAAGTAATTCTATGAGAACCTCTCCCAAAACCTCATGAAATACAAGCTTTATGTCACCACGGTTAGGGGTTTGTCCGTGTAACCTCATCCTTTAATATGATAAGATCTTTTGATTTAGGGAATCCTCCTCAGGAGTAAGCCCCAAGTTCCCTTAGTTCGGGCCCCCTTCTCAGGAATAATCCCCAATCATAATTATTTTAATTAGGGAATCCTTCTCAAGAGTAATCCCCAAGTCCTCTTAACCCGGGCCTCCTTCTCAGGAGTAAGCCCCAGTCATAATTTCCTTTAACATTGTGCCTCCTTCTTAGGAGTAAGCCCCATGTTCTACGTCCCCTTTAATTTGGGAATCCTCCTTAGGAGTAATCCCTGGGATAAAACTAAAAATCTTCATAAGTTACAAATACCTTTTTGGACCCTACTATGGGGCTTCATTCCGGAAGTAAGTCCTAGTCTTCATCTACTCAGGCAGTCATACATATGTAAGCCCTTCACCATTTCTTGTGACTGCATCTTTCATGGTACAATCTTTAGTTTTACAGATACCTCTAGTTTCTCACACCTAACATGAATCATGTGAACTTAGAGTTTAAAAGTAATCACGACATTTCTTTTTGGGCCATTAACTATGCATAAGCCCTATATTTCTTCACCCGAACTACATAGAATTTGATCTCTTCCTTAAAAGTAGAGTATGTAGGTATCCTTTCTAAGGTTCAAGACCACCATTAATTAATCCTTTTCTATCCCATATGGTGTTAAACTATATCCTTCTTATCGAACTATGTGGGTTCTAATTCCTTTTTAACAGGGATACGTAGGTATCCCATCTGCGGGTATGATCCCATCTCTGAAAAAATCCATGTCTTTCTGAATGACAATAAACTTCATATTCCCCACTAAGTGGCTTTAAAACTAGTATGGTCATCATAATTACCAAGAGATTTCTATATAATGTATTGAAGGATACAATTTACTAAGAATATCTAATACATACAAATGATTCTCCATTGATGAAGAACCTAAAATACATATAAAAGATTCTCTAAATCCTATACATATCAATCATCAATTGCCAAATCTAAATAAAAACTCATTTTCGGGCTTGGTGAATTAATAAGGATTCGTGAACATAACTTAAATCTATAAGAGAGTCCCACCGTAGGCAATAATTCCCCCCAAAAAGGTGTGATGAGCCTAACCTCCCATCCTCTTGACCAATGCAAATTCTTAAGCCTCATCATTCCACAACTAATGAGCACCTGCCTTTGGAATGTAGGTCGAAATGGATATAGAATCATTGGGTGTTTTCCGGTTCTATGAATAAACCTGTCAGAAACCAATTGGAATGTTTGAACCTTAAACAAACAAGGTCATCCCCATTTCCAGATGAAACAACAGGTATAGTTTTATAAAAAACAATAGTTTTTCATTATAATATCCAATGAATTATATCCATAATAAAATATGTGGTTGTTGATAAATAGTTAGTTCCATTTGGGAAAGTTAAATTATATCAGAGCCTCTACTCCAAGAAGAGTTTCTTAAATATATGGATAAACATACTGAAGTTATTGAACAAGAAATTAATTTAAAAAAATAGAAGTGTGTAAAGAAGAAAAAGGTGAAAATATATAATAATAAGGAGAAGATGAAGAAGAATAAGAAGTAAAAGGAGGTGAAGAAATTCAAGATAAAGAAGGTTCAGAAGAAAAAGAAGAGGAGAACCATATGGATAATATTTCCATGAGTACTTCTCAAGCCTCATCAAAATAGTAATCTACATTGGGAATTAAAAAATATAATTCTATCAGCAAAGAAAAACAAAATACCCCAACTTTTCAAATAAGATGAATCATATTCTATGGATTATAAAAAGAATCAAAACAAAAATTCTGAAAAAAGTAAAAAGGATGTTGTGGAAGCAATTTAAATTTTTGATTGGAACCAACTGTCAGATTCAATGAATGAAAAAAAGAAAGAATATCAAAAAGTGATTGGAGCCTGCAAAAGAAACATTTAATTTTAATTGTAATCTTTTAATGTAATCCTTTCTCATGGTCTTGATTACATTTATAATATATTAATAATATTTGTTAAATATATCTCATTCTTTCCCTCGTTGGAAAAATTTTGATTTGGTTGTTGAGAACTAACAAAAGGATTTAGATTCAGTGAAATATTTGATAGACATGCAGATAATATTGGAATAATATTTCAAAGTGTTTATATAAAATGTTGAATCTCACAAAAGGAGTTTTAATAATGTTGTGAAATGGTCTCAAGATATTGATGAATACATCAAGATTCCTGATGATAATCTTGTAAAATTAAATAAATCTATGGATGAAGCTAATATTTATTTCAATATTTATAAGAGTCTTGGACACTAGGATTAAATCTCTTAAAACATTCATAACCACATATAGGAAATAGAATATTGATATCTCTGATTTATAATAAAGCTTGAAGTTTCTTCTCAAAGAGATTCGTAGATTAAAAGTCTATAGAGATAAAAAAAATTAATGAATCAGTATGATGTTTCATCTAAAATGATAAAAGCATAGGAAAAGAATAATAAACTTTTGGGAGAGAAGTTTTACTCTCAAGAAGAAAATGTAAATTAATAGGATCAAAGAATTTGGATTGAGGAAGAAAGGATTGAGGATCCTGGAAAGAAAAACAAGTCTCAGGATGATTTGATCACAAATGATTAAGAATATAGAAAATGAGTTTAAAAAGATGAAGACAATTGTCATATAATTAATTTCCACCAAATAAATATTTATTTCCAAAAAATTGTGTTCTATTTTTTTTAATTAGAATTTCAATGAAATACTTTTTCATAAAAACATGTTTTTTCTGATTTTCATCCAATCTATTTTGTTGAATGTTCTTTTATTTATTTTAGATGATCATGTAATAAATTATTTTTTTTCGTATAGTTTTCTCTATAACCCCTTTCAGGTGTTTCAAGACTTTCCCTATTCCTATTTGAAAATCACAAAGTGGTAGAACTTTATACATATGAGGATAAGTTTATAGTAAGGGGGAGATACTTTAAGTAATTTGGGTAAATACATATTCAATAAGAGAATACGATCCTTAGGGTAAATGTTATCCCAAGGGGAAGTTTTTCATATTTAACTTTGTATTTAGATGAGTTATACACCCAATAAGAGATAATTATATATGTCTTGTTATGAATATGATGTATCCAAAATTTTAAGTATTTAATATTTTCATAGCTATTTTCTATTTAAGTCATATGGCTTGTTCTTTACAAAAAGGGGGTGATTATTTAGCTAAAAATATCTTTTTTACTTTTCCATTACTTTTGCTTTGGAAATCACAAACTCATTAATAAATACATAATTAAATGATTCTTTCATGTCTAAAGTGTGTTAGTTCTTTTGAAGAAAACATACTTTTCTTCCTTACATAGAATTCATTTAAAGTATTCATGAATTTACATTACAATTGTTTTAATGAGAATGAATTTGATTGTGATCAAATTCATCTTATCAAATATCTGAAAATACTTTATGTCATGTATTCATACTAATAAATTTTTTAATAAGGTTTTACATTGAAAATGAAATCATAAAATTCACACTCATAATGAAAGTCTTAATGACATAATCCATCAAATTGACTAAAGGATAAATTTTGAATATGTAAAAATATATTCAATAATAATGGAATACATTTCACTCTATAAATGTTGAAAATAAATATTACATCATGAATTCTATTACAATATGTGAAGAACAAAATGATGTCGTGTATTCAGTTATATTATTACCGTTAAAGTGCTAGGTGTCCAGGTCCTTTAAAAACTATCTAAGAAAATATGACTATTTGAAATCAAGAAGTCTTTTGGGAGGCATGGCTATAAACAAATAGTTGTCTAAATATATAAATAGAAGAGGTAATAGACTCACATAGAGACATTGTGTGATATCTATTCTAATTTTTCTACTATACTAGATCTATAAAGTTTACAAGAGTGAATAACTTATTATTTGTACCTTTATTCACAATGTTTTTTTCGATTTGTGATATTCTAATTGTTGTGATTATGATTGAGGGATTTTTCAGATAGGAAGATAAAGGATATGATCCCCTTCTTGATCAACAGGTTACGGGGATATCAAGACAGAGTCAATATTCATATCAAGGGCTATCGAGGATAGGTAGATAGCAAAATCTAATTATCATTTTGAGGATTCACAAGAATTACAAGACATACCAATAATCATATCAAGGTATTTCTATGGTAAGAGAAAGACATACATTCTTATAAGTATAAAGAAAGGACCTCTATCCAAGGTTACTAGATACCCTTCTCTTTGGGTTAAAAGAACTATATTCAATTGTAAAACTTGTTTTGTTACATGTTTTTTATTTCTCATACATTAATACAATGTAATTCCTTTTTATTCGTATTTCTATTTGTGTCTTTCTTATCATAATTTATTTAATTATGATATAATTTTTTTTACTTTATATTACATTGTAAATACATTTTTACTCAAGATAAAATTTAATACTAATTAATAATGAATAATTATTTTTTGTACTATTATGGCTTATCATAACCATTTTCATTATGATACTTTTTCAATACTCTAAAAAATCATTTTTCTTCTGTGAATATGATTATATGGTGTCTAAGTTAGCACCACATATTGAATATGATGCTATATTCTACAAAGATAGATTAATCTTTATGAACTATGGATTATATATTGGAATCAACTTGATTATGATATTCCTATCATCAAAACTAAGGGCCCAATCTAATTATTGATTAAATATATAAGAGGTTTTGGGAATACAATTTGTTTAATTCTAATAAAAAAAGTTTCTCTAAAGGTTAAAAATGAATGTTTTTAAACTTAAAATTTATCCCTCCCCCTCTTGTATTTATCCATCTCCATACATATTTATATCCAATATTTAACTTATTGAATCCCTATTTTTTATGCCTGAATAGAGACCTTAGTTAGTTTGGAGTTTTTTAGTTTGTGTTTTTGTTTCTACTATAGTAGAGTTTTGTTGGAGGTTGTCTCAAGTGAGAGTGTATCAGTTAGATGTGGGGTGTGTTGGAGTTTCTGTATGTCTTATAGTTTCGCCACCTAGTTCTACCTTTCGCATTAGGATAGTGTTCTCATAATTGTATTAGGTTTTCCCCTCAAGTTTATAAACTATATTGGGATGGTTTATCTAGGTTTTGACCTGTTTTCAGGGGGGGGTTGGTCCTGGGCTTCATTTAGATTTTCAATATAATGCGAATATGTTTCTTGACGATCGGGATTCATGAAAGCTTTCTCGGTACATCTTTAGTGATGTTAGGTGGTTCCTAGATAACTTTAGGAAGCTTGACTAGGATGATAATTCTTAGTTGGTATATGGATTTCCTTAGATCATAAGTGTTCTAATGGGTTTTTTTATTGTCCTTAGGACTTTGGGGGCTACATGGGATTTGTAGCGGAACCTAGTTATTGAGGAACTTCTCTTGTTCATTGGGTTCCTGGTAGTTTCTTCCCTTTAGGTGGAGAGTTTTTTGAGTCTGTGATGGGTTTTGGTGGAAACTTGGTTTTAATTTTTCTATGCTTGATTTCTCAATGTTTATTTTATTATTTTGTTTCTTTTTTTGATACGTTTGAACTGGTTTTATGAATTATATTCCATGTGTATTTTCTGATATGTTTTTAATTTCATGGTGTTAAAGGATGGGTACTTATATATTCTACCTTGTGTTGCGGGTATTGGTGCGTATTCTTGGACTTCCCTGATTGCATGATCTCATAAGTTGACTTAGGTAAGTGTAGGTGTGTTATTTGTTTATGTTTGTATTTTTTAATTCCGAGCATGTTTAGAAACATTATAATGTCATTAATTTGGGTGGTGTGTGTCACATTGATACTGATAGGGGACTGTTTGGGTTGTATCATATAGGTGCTTTCATTTTTATCATGTGATGCCTAAATTAATGGTTTTAGGTGGTGAAGAATCATTATGTGGTTTGATCTTAATTTCCAATGTGTATTTTTGTATCATTGTTTCATATTGAACATTGTTTATGAATTCTAATTTCTAAGGTGGAAGTTTTTGAATTTTTTATTTTCCATTTATTTTGTTAATTAAAATGTATTTTTTAATATGGTTTTTATTAATAGCTGTTATGCAGCTAGTAAGGGTGGACCACCCTTTTATCCTCCTCCGACCACATGTGGAGGCATGGTTCACGACTGCTTCCAGACAGTAATATTTTTTTTGTTTCTAGTTGCATGCCTTTCCTTGCTTCCTCAAAATAGTAGATCAATTACGGATTCATCACGTGAGTGGGTTTTATGCATCTAGATTCCAAGGGAAAGGAAGAATCATTCTCGGTATTTAACAACAATGTCAAACTTGGTGTGGCAGTAGATGTTCGACTCGGTAGAAATTTATTCCTCATGGTGGTAGCGTATTTATTAGTGGTGGCGCATGATTGATTGGGTAGTTTTATCTTCCTCTTATCTTCTTCCCACACAGAGGAATGATGGTGACTCATTTTAGGATTTCAGTTCCATATGGATTCATGGAGGGGTGAATTTTTTATTGTACATCCTTGAAGGTACACACTTGAGCTTTCTCCTCAAGAGGTGGTGATTGACTTTAGAGGGAAGCATCTATGTTGGAGAGGTGATATTCTTGGGAGACTTATGATTTCTCCCAAGGAAAATTGGGAGCCTAAGGTTTCTATTTTAATTAATCTTGATCTCTAGGAATGATGATCGACCCCACAAAGTTTTTTATTTAGGACATAGCATCTTTTCTCTCTGACGAGTCTATGAAGGACACCTTCAAGCATCATAAAAACATATTTAGGTGTTTTGGTTCTTAAACCCAGAGGGCCACCCACAATGAAGGAGTTCTTGGAAAGTAACAAAAGACTGGGAGAACTCTGACTTTAAGATAATTATGAATAAAACCTCACAAGAGGTTTTTGATTGAAAAAATGTTATACCAAACCCCTTTTAAGTGGGGTTTTGGTTGCATTTTATTTCTTTGTCAATTTGATCCATGTAAATGTATTTATTTTGAGCTACATCAGTTTTTTGTTGGTGAATTGTATCTTGTATTTATTTTATTTCATAGTAAAGGAACCCCTAATGACTCTACCCCATGCACGTAGGCCGAACTCGTCAAAGCACATTACGTCTCTATTCCCCTTTTACTGATTTCCATATTTGATTCTTAAATCAATAATTTTGAATATTGCTACTACTTGAATTTATTGACACTATTAAATCATTTAATAATTCTTATTATTATAATTTATTATGAATTAGTTTATGTTTATTTAATTCTATGTTTTAAGATGATAATAATAAATATTAGTTTAGGATTTCTAAATTTTGAGTTTGCAAACCAAATTTATACCCAATGGATCCTGGCTATTCAAATGGGGACTGCCTTTCCCTGCATAGCCCCCCCCCCAAATACCAATATAGTCAATGTTGTGTATGATTGAGGGGACCACAAAGAGGAGTTTTGGATACTTGATAAAGGATCGGAATCCCTAAAACTACTAAATAAAAAAGAGTTCAATGAGAATGTTTAAGTGTTTTTAAATATAATATTATTTTCCTCATAATAGTATGTGTTATCTATTGAATTTACATAATATAAATTAAAATTTTGACTAATAATTCATATAATGACCTATATATATAATGATGTTAACAATCCAAAGGAAGAACAAATGATTGATTCTGAAACTACTAAATTATTAGGGGATAAAAAACAAGCTGATGAATAAAAGAATAATGATATAGAATCACTATGTGAAATAAAATTATCAAGATAAGGAGCAAGGTTATAAAATTTTAGGTTGGCTTGAATCAACACGGCTAACCTCTTAATCCCAACAAGTAAATGTTCATTAGTTATGTTAGGGTCACAATGAGAATGAATATTCCAATGAATATAGAAATTTGGAACCGTGTCTATTCTATAATTAAAGAAACTCATTGGTAATATATTAAGGTAAAGTTGTGACATAATTTTATTATATTAAAAAAATTATATAAAAAAATTTCGATTTAATTTTTATTATTACTTTCATTTTTTATTTATTTTAGACTATTTTTACAATCAATATATTTTCATGTCCGCTAAAAAATCTTATTGAGGCTTCCAGACACTTTGTACAAAACAACATCTCATGGATACTCTGGAGAAAGTAAATCCACTACCACCTGTTACATATACACACATTATAAAATAAAATACATTGAAATTTTTCATTAGTTATCATTATTGGAAATAATTTCAATTGAAATTTAGTAGACAATATTTTATTTGAAATTATATAATGTATCCACATTAATTCATAAAAATTAATTTATGAAACAAAAATGGAGTGTGGAATATAAAAACATGAAACAAAACCAATGTATCTCTATTGGAATGCAAGTATGGGGTACACTTCACTTGAAAAGAAATTGGTAGGTATTTTAAATAAATAATAAAAATTTTATGTTAATAAGTTCATTTTTTATATGAAAATTTGTCAATCAAAATCTGAAGCCACTTCTATCCCATGTCATGTGTTATGGATGGAGGCTCATATAAATAAACATGGTCAACTAGTTGATGAAAACACACAAGAAGTATGGGATGCATGCATAAATATGACATAATATTAATTCACTATGATTTATAAAAATATTACCTAATAATAACTATTTATGTCCATATTTTTTATATGGTTTATACATAATATTCAGCATTGACAGTACCTGAGGATAAAATAATTTTAGTAGCTTTGAAGGAGCTAGAATAATATTGTCATGTTAGAGGTTTTGGTTTTATAGTGTCACCTCAAACATATTTTTAGAAGACAAATATGCACGAAAATACATATTATATGGTGAAAGGACTACAAGATCAAATAGATTCTTTGAATGATATTATTGTCCAGTCTATTTTGGTGGATTAATATAAGCAGAATTATCAAAGAGAACTAGTAATGGAATAAATAATAAAACATGAAGATCTGACTGACCCCACTTGTTTTGAGGCTATCCATTTTCCTAAACCACATACCTTACATGAGGTAATCAATTTTTTCATTACTCCATCTCTTAAATTTGAATTAAAAAACTAAAACTAAATTTATATTAATATAATTTTACTGGGTAAAGTTTAATTTCTTTTATATTTATCAACACCAATGTATCACCTTGTTGATAGGGGTATGGTGTATAATATCCCTGGATAAATGGTAGACACAAATCATCTCCCAAAAGATCATATAAGAGTGGGGATTGATGTAGCTCAAGATCCAAGTGTTGAGTTTCCTATTACACTTGGTGATATAGATATAAACATAGACAATGATGTTATTGTAACTTTCGTAGCATGACTATCTAATATTATAAAGATACATGAGGTATGTCTTTAATATTTTTTATCAAATGAAAAACATTTAGTAGTTTATGAAAAGATGTCTGAAATGACATACAATATTAAAGATGGAAAAAATTGAGGGAAAATAGAACATCAAATCAAGACAATCCATTATATCAACCAAGAAACCAAAATGACCTTTTTGGAGTACCTTTTCCCCTCCATTTCCACTTCTACATATATTAACATTATAAGTTCATGTAGAAACAGAATTCAAAAATAGATAAATTCCTTACATTAAATATTGTGAATAAATATTTGGAGATTTCATAACATATATAGTTGGTCTGGAGATTATAAATGAAATTATAACGTTTTAATGGTTGGGAGTCTTTATTTTGAATTCATACATGATGTGCATTTTCATAATCCGTTTATCTAAGAATTGATCTATAATGTTTATTAAAGTTAATAACTATTCATATTTTATACAAGAATTTATATTATTAATATACAAATGGAAACCCCAATGTATTAGGATTTGGGCTCAATAATCCTAGTATTGTTTGTGGAAATGAATTTTATTATGACTTAAAATATATTGATAAGAGAAAAGAATAAAAATGAGTCGTTTGAGAATAAAATAACATAGAAAAAACTATTCTTGATGCCTAAATTACAAGGGAAAATGTATGTCATCTAATCATATATAACTTGTTTTTTTTATTATTTATATTTTTTTAGGAATAAGTGAACACTAATAAAAATTAATTTTTATACCATACATGTTTATTTTTCAGATCTAATGCTAGGATTCCAGTAAAACAAAACACAGATGATGACTATTTTGAATTTATAATTCAATGCAATAAACATTTTATTGATAAAAATTTAATTATATGATCCCATTAGTGTTTTAATAAAAATATTTTTATTACTGGGTGATCTACAATTATGGGATAAATCATTGTATGATATTGGTGACTAAATATAAAAAATTTATTCATTCATAAAAATTGAAATATATTATGATACATATAATAAGATTTAACAATACAAATATATCTCAAAAACAATTTACTGTTTTTATTTATGTTTATTAATTTTTTGAAGCTAGATAATGAAAATAATTATGGATATTACTTTTGAAAATTTATCAAGGATACCATATACCATTAAAATTCTATCATTCCCAAATAGGCAACTTCTAAAGGTAATTTCAATTTCATTAAATATATTACCTAAATTTTTTTTCTCCATATTATATCTGTACTACCAAGATTTCCAAAAAATTACATACTTAGAATAAGAAGAAGTAAATTGTTTAGAGATTAATGGGTAGAATACATTGTGTTAGAGTGTTTTCTAACATCAAATTTAGGTGATTACCTATTATGTTTGTGATTTAGTATTGGATATAACATTAAAAAATAATTTGGGAAGTGAACCATTAGTATCACAATGCTTATTTATTATTTTTGAACTATTTATCAAGGATAAGTATTATAGAGGATTATTCTCTATGGATTCGGATGTGGATAATAGTATGTTTGAATATACATGTACTCTTAAGAGATTGGGATTTGAGATTGAAACTACGATAATGATGGTAGGGAAATAGATCAAAAAAGTATAAAATCATCATGAAATGGTGAATTACAACTACTTATTAATTAAATTTTTTCATCATTTTATTTATTATTTTAAATCTAATTTCCTTATTATTTTTATCTTATACTTATTTAGTTTCCTTCAAAGATCATTTTGGTAGTTTTTCTTTTCATTAAACTATCTAAAAAAAGCTATAAAAGAGAGAACATGTTCCTTTAATATAGAAGTGGAAACTACATGCTACATAAAATTTGAAATGAATCATAAGGATGCATCTAACAAATCTATGATCACATTGATTTTATTCAATTTATTTTTGAAAGATACTCTGCAGTTCAAATAGACTCTCTTGTCTACTAAATGATTGTACTATAATTAATTGAAAAGTATGACTTCCCAAAAGATATTTCATGAACATTTCCTTGAATGGGGTAGTAATTAGCCACAATTTAATCAAATATACCTCAATCTGGTATACATTGTTCTCGGTAAAACTAGAAGTTTTTGTTTTTAGCTTATAATTTAAATTTTATTTCAAAACACACATCACATACTCAAAACCAATAAAACACATTCATATTGTTTTGAAACATTAGAAAAACTATACATAAAATATTAGTGATGTGTAGGAATAAACCATGCCTCAGTTTGATACATGGTGTATCTAATATGACTCAAAGTGCATGGTTTGAGTTCAAAATTGATATTTTAGATCAAAACACATGTGACATACACAAAATTGAGAAAATTCATTAAATAATTTTTTTTGATACTATAGAAAAGAAAAATCCATAAGTCATTTGGGACATGCAAAAATAAAATACACATCAATTTGACACATGGTGTGCTCGATATGACTTCAAGTGTATGTTTTTGTTTAAAATAGCCAATTTTGATCAAAACACAAGCCACATTCTCAAAAGTAATCAAAAATATTTAGATTTTTTATACTTTGAAATAATGATTGATACCATGTGTATGACATGTAGGACTCATCCACATCTCAATCTGAAGCACAATGTATCTAGTAAGACTTTAAATGTATGTTTTTAGTTTAGAATTTATATTTTAGTTAAAAACACTCATGAAAACCTCAGAACAAATAAAATTCATTCATATGGTTTTGATGGTAGAGGATAATGATCCATAATTAATTTTTGTCATGTAGGAATTGACTTCATATTAATCCAACACATGATTTCTATGGTATGCGTCGATGTGCATATTTTCAATATAGAAGTTCCTTATATGTTCAGAATGTGCGTCACATATCCAAAATCAAGAAAATGTGCTCATATTGCTTTCAAACATTAGGAAAAAAATTCATAATTCATTTTTAATGTATAATAATTGACCTCAAATAAATTTGAAACATGATCTTTTTGGTATGACTAGAATTATCTGTTTTCAATATAAAAGTTCTATTTTATTTCAAAATAAGTAATTTTCCCAAAACCAAGAAAAAGTGATAATATTGTTTTCAAATGTTATTATAATGGTCCATAATTAATTTTTTACATGTAAGAATAAAAAATACATCAATTAGATGGAAGATATTGTAGTTATCACTAGAATTGTGTGTTTCCAATATATAAGTGTCATTTCAGTTCAAAACAAATGTGGAACACTCAACATGAAGTGTGTAAGGGAATATAATATCCTGAGATATTATAGTATATTTAAAATTTTAAATATATTCAATCTATCCTATATATTTAAATGCATATAACCTTTATTTTAACTTATGTTTCATATAATGAGTTTATTTAATGGCTTGCGTTACATGTAAGACTGAATCTTACCGAATATTGGTAATATTATTATTTAAAATGAAAATTAATATCTAGATATTAAATTGGTGGGAATTAATAGAATTATATAACTTATGAAAATATAATTTTTTAATTCATTGGTCAACAATTGATTAGATATTAATATAAAAACCATATTAATACAAGGGAAATGTTGTAATAAAAAACTATTTTTATACTAAAAAGGCAGTTTATTTTAATAAATTAAATTAATTGATATTATTTTATTATTATATATATATATATTAAATAAAATAGTTTTGATGTTTTTAAAAGAGATTTGAAAGGCATATGATAAGAACAAGTCTAATTTCACGCCAAAAAAATTATATTTTTTAAAAGTAGTTTCACCACCATTTAATGGTTTAAATACTTTAAATACATAATTTCATACTTAAATAAACCTTATTTTTTAAAATAAACTAAATTTTTTAAAGAAAAATTTCAGAATAATCTTAGGTTAAATTTTGGTATTTTTCTAAAACATTTAATTTGTTGATGAATAGTAATGATACTGATTTTTAATTGAAAACTATTTTTCATCTAATTTATTTAATAGTTCAAATTACACATTTTATAGGTTTAAAATATTAATTAGATAAATTATAAATCCATTAATATAGTTTATTAATGGGAATAAATTTGACATTGTGATTCAATATAAAAACATTTCAAACTTTTAAACAATTTTATTTAAAAATGTTCAGTCTTATCCCATTTGTGGGATTAATGTTAAATTAATTTAATCCAATTATGTAATTTTAATTTGTATAAGTGGATTACATATTTTAGATAATAATAATTTATAATTTATAATAAGGTTAACCTTGTTTTTGATTAATAATATTAGTTAATATAATTAAAATTAATTATAGTGATTATCAGAAAAAACAAGATTAACCAGGGACTAAACCTTAAATTTAAGGGTCAAAATGACCTATAAACATGTAAAAATACATTAGATGTCTATATTTAGATCATATACTCTCCTTTCACTAATTGGGTTCATTATTAGATCCACATGACAAGTAGAAATCATTAGTGGAATCCCCCCTTTCAAAACATTACAATAATTCACTCCTCCTCCACTATAAAAAGGCACTCACACCTCCCACTTATTCACACATATAAATAAATTTGAATCATAAAAACCAAGAAAAAATAATATCTTAAATCAATAAACTCATCTTATAATCCAATATTGTGTATGGAATCAAACCAAGGATGTCCTTTGGTGCAAACTAAAGGGAGTTACCCGAAGAAGTGGTAATGTTCTTCAACGAGCACTTTGGTTTTATTTATTTATCCACCACTTAAATTGTTATTAAATATTGATTATATAATAAAATTAGGATATTTAACATAATTATATTTTTTATTTCAATGTTATGTCTCACACTCACACACACTTCCATGAAATGGTATATGCAATCATTATTTGTGTCTACGACGGACCACCGCCTTGCAAACCGTTGTCATTCATTATTCCATTACAACCTTTCATGGATGGGAATAATGAAAATTTTATAGTATATATATTATATATATTATATATTAATGATTATTTAATATTTATATAACACATAACTTTATTCCTTATATTTTGTGGAAATACGATAACTTAGTCTATGGATGTGTGGACCACTACCTCCTCAAACTGATGTGATTCGTTCACGCTATACATGGAATGTATTCAGGATTGTTTTCATAAAAATATCTAAAATATATGAAATAATTATTACACTGAAATTATAATATAAATATATAAATATATCACTTAAATTTTAAATATGAAAAAGAATTAGAAGTAGCATGCATGCGTTTATACTTCAAACAGTCTCCATGAAAGGTGTATTCCATTTCATATCTCTAAATTTTACAGATTGTTTTAAATACATATATAATGAATATATATGATATTTAAATCATTTTATAACTCTTTTATATGAATAAATCATTATTGAAATATAAATAAAAAAATAACATGTCAAAATAGACTTGAAAAAACAGGACTATTAACACATGAAACGATGAAAATTATGAATGATAGTTAATAAATGATTAATAATATATTATAAAAAGATCATATATGATAATATAAATATGAATATAGTATTTATTTAAGTTATTAACATTTTTTATACCAATATTTATAAGTTTAAATTCCTCACAGCTAAAATTAATCACAAGGTAAGGGATTTCTCCTCAATTTACATTCCATTGAGACTTATTTTTTTATACATGAATTAACATTAATAAACTGTATAAACTAGACTTTTTTCTTTTAATATCATTATTAACTCATAAATCATGGTATTTTAAGTCTCAATTTAAACTATATCATTTAAGGGGTTTATATTTTAAAATTATTAGGTTGAAAAATTTATCATTGCAATATAACTTTATTTTGTAATTGTTAACTTTCTCTTGAAACAATCACTTCCATATGATCATTTTTATTATAAATTACATTTAAATAAAATATATATATTCTCATGAAATGGATATTATTATTTCATTTTTATTCTAAATTTAATTTATATTAAATATCTATATTTTCATGCAATGGATATTATTATTTTCTATATTGTACATCATTTTTACATATGGTGTTCACTTTGATATTACTTGATTAATTGGGTAAATATTGATAAATTCATATCTTTTACTCAATACAGATATTTGATGACAAGGAATGTTTTTCATTAATTAAAAATATTTTTTGATATATGAGGAATGATATTGACATGCACTACATGGGTTTCAGATTGGTTAATACAAGCCCCTCAATGCATCAGTAGTCTCATGAGATGAAATTAGCTAGCCAAATCATATGGGTTTCTACCCAGTATGTTTTAAACTGTCTTGAGAATAGATATTGATTTTAAAGGTATCCACTTACTAGGAAACAATATTTCTAATGATTAAGATTTGAATTTATTGAAAACAGAATTATTATTATCCCTCAGATTTTTTCTTTGAAATTATCTATAGAGTCATTTTATTTCACATTTTATTGATTAAATGGTTGTGTGTTCAGTTATTTCCCTTTATATATTGAGTATTACTTATCTAGTTCTTTAAATGGTTGTGTGTTCAATTATTTACCTTTAAGTATTGATTATTATTTATTAATTCATTATATATTCCACTATAATTAACCCTTACTGAGCATTTGAGCTCACCCTTATTTTTTCCCATTCCCCTGGTCATGAAAGAAAAAATATTTGAAGAAGACTTCACAGAAGTTGTTTATATCTTTTTATTATGTATCACGTTTTATTTTAAATTTACCAACATAATATGGGTATCATGTATGTAATCTAGTTTTTCCAAAATTGATAATCGGATCGGTCCTTTAGGATATATTCCTTGTAATCATGGAAATGTAATAATGTAATGCATGGGCTCTGGGATTCTGTGGTCGGGGTGCTACAGTTAGTATCAGAGTGCGTTTAGTAGAAACCCTGGAACCATGATTTTGGAAAACATATATTAAGGAATATAACATCCAGATAGTCTTTGAGAACAAGTATCGAAGAAAATCATAGAATTTTTGTAAGATATAGATTATGTGGGTCTTCCAAGAAATACATATATGTTTCGATACTACAAGTAGATGTTGTTATGGAATATATGTACCTATGGATAAAATTTTTGAAAAGGTGTGTCAACCCTAACAGGATCATAACCTGGTACATGAAAATGAGCCTTACTATACACCTCATTTGACACTCCTAAGGTATACTCTTAGGAGAATTAAAATTTTCTTTATATACCATTATGAAGGATTTGAATGTAAGGATATCCCCATCAAACCAAATTTTATGATTATAAGATTATAAATATACAATTTTTTTCATTTTTGGAATTATAAATTATTATAATTTTATGAACAAATCCATTAAGCTCCATTTTATAGAAATGGATCCTATAAGGAAGAATGGTACCACTACTGATGGAAGATGTAGAGATTTCCCTTCTGAAGGAACAAATATAACTAGTATTTGAATATAGAGAAAATTATTGATATATTAGGGAATCTTAATTAGGTTATGATAAACAATCTTTCCCACATATAGAAATATTTTCCGCAATGAGATACTTCTTTGTTGGATCGCTTTATACGATAAAGGACCCCATCATTTTGTGGGACTACTAATCTAATTGTAGCGGAGAAAATGATTAAATCTTTGAAGAATATATTTATACCCTTATGGTGTGTTTAAGATTAAAAGTTTATGATTGTAGTGTATTATCTCAAGGGATATGTTGTTCAATGGTGCTTGTTAATCCAAAATACTATATAGGAAGAAGAAATTTAACTCATGGAATGGAATGATTTTAAGGACGCATTCTTGGAAAATATTTCCCTTCTGAGAATATGAGATAAAGAGAAATTTAAATAGCTTAAATAAATATTTTGATGAATGAATTGAAAATTATGAATATAACTTTAAAATATTATAATGTTATGCTATATATTTCATATGCAACTCATATTTCAATATTGGCCATTTTCATTAAAGACTTATGCCAAGTCTCTTAAGGTCATGTGTGTCTCATTCCTTTTCATCATATGTAGAAATAGTTGTATGTGATATCAATATGGAATTTTTTATTATTATTCTATAGATTAAAAGGGAAGATAATAATAGGATGGATGATTAAATAATAGATAATGGGAATAAGGGAATGAAGGATTTTCCAACATGTGATAACTGTGGAAAGAATCACCCTGTTAAATGCTTGAAAGGATTTGGAGTTTGTTATAAGTATGGAGAAATGTTTCACCTAGAAAATTAATGTAAAGAGAAGAAGGAAAATTATGTTATTCAATGTTAAAAATGAAATGAGATGGGGCTCTATGAAAACGAATTCCCAAAGAGTCTAGAGAATATACCTTAGAAGAATCAAAGGGATCAAGGTCAAGCATGTGTTATTGACACAACCAAACTGGACTAATTAATTCGATTCAGTATTTGCATCATTGAAATATGTTTTAAAGGTATTTTATCGATCATGTTACCATAATATGATTTTTGAAATATATAAATATTCTAATATATTAATTTTTCATTAATGATTTAAGATCATATGTTGATTGATACTAAGAAAAGTGATTTAGAAAAAAGTTAAAGTTTTTGGAAAAACTTGGTTGAGGGAAAGATAAGCCTTAATATTTTCCTAATATTGAGATAATGATATTGTATAAGGATATGATTGATATTGATAATGTAAATTGGATAATATTAACTACAATGAAAATTATTCTAAACTATTAGAACAAAATATTTCAGAAAGGTTAACCATTTATGAAATGGTTTAACTTGAACATTGGGTGTGGTTTTTTAGATTGTTGGATTACTTAAACCTATGATAGAACTTGTGTTAAAAGGTGAAGTAGGAATGGGAAAGTCATACACAAAGGATAATATTGTGCTATTGAAATATAAATGCATCTTGTAATGATATTCCCTAACATTATTATAGGCATAAATAATTCCTCAACTCTAGGACAAGGGTTTTGAAAAAAAAATTGTCTAATTATAATCATTTTTTATAGCAATGACATTTTTTATAACTATAGGTTAAGGCTTTATGGTCAATAAATTTTAGCTGAACATGTTTCCTATCCTTCTCCATCATAATTTGATAGATTTATTTCTCTTCCATGTCTATGTTTTCCATAATGTTCTCTTATTTGAAAGCCTAGTTTTATGATGACCTTTACATTTCCCTTCCCCTATTATTAAGAAGATATATTATTGACCCTATTTTTGATGGGGTTTTTCAAAAAAAAATTATTTTCAAATATTAAACCCTCGATTAATGATATCAATTTTAAATTGTGGGGATACAATTTTTAAAAGGAGGGGAGAATGTAACACCTAGAAATTCTAAAAAAGGGACATTCTATTTGATAGCATGTATGACATGAAACAAAAATAACATAAAGGAATATAATCTTTTGATATTTACAGTATAATAACTATTTTTAATATTTTTAATATATTCAATATATTTCAATTCCCACAACATTTATTTTAGCTTATGTTGCATGCAGTGATTTTCTTCGAGGGAAAGCACTACCTACAAGAACAGTTCTTAATGAATACTATTAATAATATTATTTTAAATGAAAATTATCTTTGAAAAGTAAAATTGGTGGTTATGAATAGTATTTAATAAATTTCTAATATATATAGTTTAATTAATTGGTTACTAATTAATTAGAAATGAATATAGAAACCAAATTAATATAGACAATTTTTTTTAAAAAACAAATTTTATGATCCAAAAATAATTTATCTTAAAAAATAAAATAAATTACTATTATTGGATGGTATTAATGAAATATATATATTATATACTCAATGTAATATATTTTAATTATTTTTAATATGTTATATAGTAATACAATTAGAAGAATTCCAATTTTACACATAAAAACATATATTATTCAAAAGGCAGTTTTCCACCCTTTTAATGGTAAACCTATTTTAGAAAAAAATTAAAAAATTTATAAATATTATGTGTAAAAATAAAAATATTTTTTAAATTAGGGAATAAATATTATCTTAGGTTAATTTTTTGTTATTTTTTCTGAAATATTTCATTTTTGATAAATATTGAAAAATTATGAATTTTAATTGAAAATTGTTTTTTCATCTATTTTGTTTTAAGGATGAATTATATTTTTTACTAGATTTAAATTTTAATGTGATAAATTTTAAATATATTAGTCCAAATTAATATATTGTATTAAATGTAATATTTAAATTTTATATAAAAACATTTTGAACATTTGAACATTTTTTCAATAAAAAAACCCACTTTCTCATCACGACTACGTGATTAATATTAAATTAATTTTGAAAAGTTATATGATTGGAATTTTCTAAATTAGATTCAATATTTTTAATAATAATAATTTTTAATTTTTAATAATTTTAACTTAGTTTTTTACTAAAACTATTATTGAAATAAATTAAAACTAATTACAATGATTAAGAGAAAACGAGCTTAACAAGGGACTAAACCTTAAACATAAGAAACAGAATGACCTAAAAATTTTCCAAAACACATTGGTTGGAAATATTTCGAACATATACTCTATTTTATATAATATTTTCATTATTGGAGACACATTACATGGAAAAAACGTGGGTATAAATCCTTCTCTAAAAAATGTATAAGAATGTCACTCCTCCACTACTATAAAAAGGCACTCAAAGTTCCCACATATTAATGCCTCTAAATTCATTTGTATCATCCCAAAACTACCCAAATAACTTACCAATATCCATCATCTCATTATATAAGAATCACCTTGGGTTAAAATCAAACCAATGAATATTTTTGTGAAAACCAAAGGGAGTTACATGAAGAAGAGGTAACATTAATCAATGAGCACATTAGTTTTATTTATTTCTACACACCTTAAGTTATTATTATATATTGATTATATAATAAAATATTTCTATTAAATATACTTATTTGTTTTAATTTCAGTGATAGTACCTAAACTCACACACACCTTCATCAAATGGGATACACAATCATCATTCGGGTGTAAGAAAAACTACCACCTCATGAACTGATGTCGTTCGTTCTTCCATTACCACTTTTAATAGATGGTAATAATGATAGATTAAAATATTATATATTTTATATATGATATTTATTATTTATTTATGATTCTTTATCTTTTATATAACACATAACTTTATGCTTTAATTTTTTTGGAAATATAACAACTTCGTTTGTGGACGTGTGGACTACCGCCTCCTCAAATCCATGTGATTCATTCATGCTATACATGTAATATATTAAGGATGGTTTTAATATAACATATGTGAAATATATGACATAAGTATGATATTTTAATGTTAATATACCTATATATATCACTTAATGGTTAAATACAACAAATAAAGTAAAGTAGTGTTCATGCGTACATACGACCTATTGTCTCCATGAACGTTGTATTTTGTTTTCTATCCCCAAATTTTAAAGATTATTATAAAATTAAAAATAATTAAAATATATTATTTTTGTATCGTTTTTATATACTTTATATGATTAAATAATTTTTGAAATAATAATAGCAAATACAGAAGGTTAAACAACACTCGAAAAACACAATTATTAACACACAAAATGATGAAAATAAGGAAAGATTGATTAGAAATGAGTAGTATGATTTTCTAAGAAGATAATATATGATATTATAAATATTATTTTGTTTCTTATGTAAGTTATTATCATGTTATAAACCACTATGTAGGAGTTAAAGTACCAGAAAATTATAAATAATCCTAAGGAGATGGATTTCGTCACAATTAATATTCCATTTAGTTTTATTAATTATTATACACAAATTGAATTTAATGTGGTGTATATACTTTTGATTTGGAATTTAATATCATGATTCACACCTAAATTATGGTATTTCACATATATCTTTTAACTATCTCATCCAAGATGTTTTTACTTCAAAATTACTCAGTGGTAAAAGTTATCTTCCCAATATCACATTCTTTTGTTATTGTTAACTTTATCTTGAAACAATCACTTCCATATGATCATTTTTTATTTTACATTAAAATTAACTTAAATAATGATACTCTCATGTAATAGATTTTATTATTTTATAAATCATATACCATTTTTATATGTTGTGTTCAGTTTGTGAGTTATTTTATTAATTGGGTAAATATTGATAAATATGTATCTTTTACTAAATATATGTAGATATTTGATGATAAGGCATGTTGTTCCTTAATTAAATAGAATATTTTATACATGAGGAGTACATTGGACATGCACTACAAGGGTTCAGGACTGGTTAATTGAAGACCATAAATGCATTAGTAATCTCGTGAGTCAAAATCAGTTGGCCAAATCAGATTGGTTATTACTCGGTATTTATTAAATTTTCCTAAGAATAAATCTTTGTGGTAAATATATAATGTGCCTAGGTTAGATTACATCCAATAATTAATAATTTATTTTATTTATAATTTGGTTATTTTTATTCTCCATGATATTATTTCTGTAAAATTATATATGGATGCATTTTTGTTCCCAATTTATTGATTAAATAACATGTGTGTTCAGTTATTTACCTTTACATATTTATTATTCATTATTAATTCATGATATCTAATACACTACTTAACCCTTTCAGAGAATTTTAGATCACCATTATTTTGTTTTCTTTCACCAGGTCATGAAGAATAAATCATTATATAATCTTTCAATGATGGTCTTCATATCATTTTATTATGTATCATGTTTTATTTTCTATCTCCTTATATAATATGAGTATCATGTATGTAATCTAATTTTTCCAAAACTGCTCAAATGATTGGTCCTTCAAAATTTGATTCATTGTAATCATTCTATGGTAATAAAGTAAGTCACTAGATTTGGGCTTTTGGGGTCATATAATTATAGACAAAACCAAGAAAATGAGCTCATATGTTTTCAAAAATTAGGACAGAAAATCATTACAAATTTCTAAAATTTTGGAATCTAACTCATAGTAATCTAATAAAAAATGTGAAAGATATGACTCAATGTATGTTTTTTTCAATACAGGTGTCACTTATTTTAAAATTCATATCACATTTCCAAAATCAAGAAAACAAGATTTGATTATTTTCAATCATTAGGGAAAGGATCCATAATTTATTTTCAACATTTAATAATTGACCATAAGTCAATTCAATGGATGATGAAGCATGTATGGCATGAAGTGCATTTTTTCAATATAGAATTATCATTTTAGTTTAAAAATCATGGAATAGAGTTAAAACTAATAAAATGATCTTGGATTATTTTCAAACATTAGTAAAATAATCAGCAATCCATTTTTAATGTATATGAATCAATATCACATTAATATGACACATGATGTGTTTGTCCTAACTCAAAGCATGTGTTTTTAATAAAAAATTGATTTTGAGTTTAAAATGTGAATCACATAGAAAAAACCAAGGAAACAAGAATATTTTATTTTAAAAAATTAGGTCAAAAATCTATAATTCAATTTTGATGTTTATGAATCAATAAAAAATCAATATGTCACGCGATATGGTCAGTAAGACTTGAATTTCATGTTTTTAATACAAAATTTTCATTTTAGATCAAAACACGTATCACATAGACAAAAAAACAAATGATAATGGATTATTTTAAAAAACTACATCAATGATTAATAATTAATTTATGACATTTAGGAATTGAACATACATCAATCTGATAGATGATATGGAAGATATGACTCAAAGTGTGCGTTTTCAATACATAAGTATTATTTTAGTTTAAAATTAATGTAACATAATCATAACATAGAAAATATATTGGATTTTTTTAATACATTAATAAAATGATTAATAATTCATTTAAAACATGTATGAATCCAATGAACATCAATCTAACACATTATGTGGCCAGTATGACTCAAAGTGTGAAAGTTCAATATAAAAGTATCATTTTGGTTTAAAACATGCATCACATAACCAAATTGAGAAAATTAGTACATGTTATTTTAAAACATTATGATAGATATCCATATTCAATTTGTGATGTGTAGAAATCGATCACACATCAATCTGATACATGATGTAGATGGTAGGACTCATAGTGCATGATTTCTATATAAAAGAGTCATTTTAGATTAAAATTTTAATCACATATCTAAATCCAAGAAAACAACCATAGATTATATTCAAAAATTAGGATAGAAATACATAATTAATTTGTGACATGTAGTAATTGATAGCATGTCAAGTTGACACATAACATGTTTGGTGTGATATGAAGTTAATGTTTTCAATATAGAACTATCATTTTAGTTTAAAACATGTATCACATATCCAATACTGAGATAAAAATCTCATATTTCTTTCTAAATTTATGAAAATGATCCATAATTCATTATTGGTGTATAGTAATTTACCACACAATTATATGACAGTCATTGTGGCTGAGATGATTCAAAGTGTGTGTTTCTAATATAAAAGTTTTATTTTAGTTTAAAATGTGTTTCACATAACCAAAAATTAGAAAGAAATATCTTTTTTTCAAAATTTAAAAAATGTTCCATAAATCATTTGTGACATGGAGGAAGGTACTGCACATCAATCTAATGCACAATTAACTAATAATATCAGTAATATATATACATTAATTAACAATATGATTTATCATATATAGATTATTTAACATCAAAATTATAATTTGTTTGTTTATTTATTTTTATTTATTATTAATAAAATAAAAATTTGTTTTATTTTAGGGACAAGATTATTCTTTGTGGTTGATATTTGAAGAAAGCCTGTTATAAGTCATGGTTTTGTATGTTGGTTGTAATTTTTTTAGATTAATTTTACATATCACATCAATATAAATATATTTTATGTATATTTTGAATTGAAATGATATAGAAATGTTATATTGGTGTTTTAATCTAATTTTATATCGATATTTTTCCTATGTACTTGTATACTGATTGGGTTTTCCATTATAGGGAACCTGCAGCATTGCAGTAACTGCATAGCTTTTATCAATGATAAAAATGATACTGATAAATGCTTCCTTTTTCAATTCTAGTAAAATCACTGATAAAGGGGTACATTATTAGTGATATTAAAAGTTTTGATAAATAGACCATTTACCAGCACTACATGAAAGTGCTGAAAAGGAGATCTTTTATTAGTTCTATTTAAAGCATTTATAGGGGCCTTTATCAGCACTAAAAGATATAACTAATAAATGGTTCCTTTATCATCACTTTCTTTTAGCACTGATAAAGGGGTCCTTTATTGGTACTTTCTTTTATCAATGATAAATGGGTCCATTATTGTTTCTTTTACGAGAATATATAAAAGCCACATACTTTTAAGATCACGTAGATTATTAGTGCATTTACTCTAACTAATACCTTTTCTAGTGTTATTAAATCCCTCACCTGTATTATTGATAATTCCTAAAAGGATAAATATTTAAAGCTCCAAAACCATTTGGATAGTCCAACAGCAGCATAAAAACTTATTATGTACCATAGAAATCACCTTACCCAATCTTTCCCAAATAGTCTTAATGCTGGGGCACTAAAATTTAGCATGCAATTTCGTATTTGAGATCCAAATGAAAAAAGGCATACATCATCCCTGAAAATACATATTCCCCACAAAATATCTAAAAATGAAATTACATTAGCAGTAAATCTGTGTAAAAAATACTAAACCTTTGGAATTAAGTGGGAAGACTAAAACTTCATCCAACCCAAATCAAAACCTTGGAAAATTCTTCACATCTCCAAAAATATCTAAACTTTACCATCTACCATATATTTTGAGGGGAGATCTAGAATATTGAATTACCAAACATTTTTCTATAAATAGGGGTCATTAAGATCCAATTTCTATCACTCTAATTGAACAATGAAAATAGTTTACAAAAATTATATCCAGAAAAATATTTGTTGATAATATCTTATGCAATCACAATCCTAATTTTAGTAGGGTCAGTTGATAAAATAAACTAAAAAAATCACCCCCAAGACAAGGATTTATTTAGATATTAACATAATTACCATAAAAGTTGTTCCAAAAAAACACTATAGTAGAAGGACCATAGCTTCCAAAATACTCTAACACAAAAAAACCATTAAAGATGTCCAATGGGATCATGCAGCAAACAAACAAAGGGGATATATTTTTTACTCAATACCCAAGAAGAAAGGGAAACATAAAAACATAAAATCCTCCAATACTGTGTAGAAATAAGTGATGTGTTAAAAGACCCCATATTCTAGAATTCCAAACCTCCATATTCATTAGTGAGACATAATCTTTCCCATGAAACCATGTTAATCTTCTTACTATTAAACACAGTACCCCGCCAGAAGTCCAAGAACATGGAATGAAACTAATTGATAATAATGTCTATAATTTTTAATAGGGATATAATATAAGTAGTAATATCTTGAACTACTTATTTGATCAAGATAGTATTCCCATCCCTCAACATAACTTTCCCCATCCAGCCATTAATTTGATTCCAAACCCTATCCACAATAAATTTAAGCACCTACATTTTACATCTTCCAATAAATATAAAATTTTCCAAATAATTATTATGATTATGAACCGCATTAACATGTAATAAATCACACAACTCATTCCTCTACTCTTGAATATGATTTTGGGTGTGTATTTTTAGTTTTTAATCATTGTTGTTTAGTTCTTTTAAGAGTGGGGTTAATTTGGTTACTCCCCTCATTGAAAGGTTTAGGATCTCATAAAATATTTCAATTTAGTTTAATTATGTTCCCATTGTGGATTATTATTTTGAATTAGTGGATTTGAATTTCGATTTTTAAGGTATTTCATTATTTATTCAGAAAATAACAATATTTTTTAGTTTTGAAAATAATAATAATTATTTATAATGTTTCATTTTATTATTTAATTATATTACAATCTTAAAGAGTGGGTCATAGAAACAAATTGTGATTACTTTTAAAAATATTAATAAATGAGAGAATGAGGATTCCATAATAAATTTAAGAATCACTATATATGATCATAATGGACTAGTGAAAATTATATTGAAAATAAAGAGTTTTTAGGAAAATATAACAATTTTTTATGAATTAAAAATCATATCCTTTTCACCCTTTTTTTAATGTCAAAAGAGAATAGTTTATAAATGAAAGCCATAGAATGTTAACTATATTTTGAAAAAAAATCTAAGGATTATGAAAAATATTAAGAAATAATAGAAGGGGTATTTCATAATAAAATAATTAATATATATATTTATAGAGGACTACTGAAACTGATATTGAAAATGAGGAATATTTAGGCAAATAATAGAATACTTTATGAATGGAAAACTATAACCTTTTTACCCACTTATATGTACATGTTAGTGAAGAAAAATATCATTTATTTATAATTATATTAATTAATTAATTAACTACAACTATAATAATTATAATTACATTTTAATTTTGAAATTACTATAATTTATTATATTTATATTTATTTTAAGAGTGCCAAATCAAGTATAAATGATTTAAAATTTGTAAATTTAATTTAATTAAAACTGAAAAGGTTAGTATTTAAAATATATAAATATAGATAAATTTTAATTTTAATTAATATTAAAATTTACCATATGTATAAACATATAAATATTTTCACTGATATTAAATATAATAATAATATTATTATTATTATTTTAAAAATATATATAAATACACACACACACACACATATATATATATATATGAAAATTTTAGTGAATGAAGATAAATTTCATCATTATAATCATTTTATTTGAAATATAATTATATATATTTTATATATTCTAAATATATTAATATATATATGTAAATTAGATATATAATTAAAAAAATAGAGTACTTGGAGAGTATTGAAAGAAGAATAATTTCATCATTATAATCATTTTATTTAATTATAGTTATTATATAATTAAATATACTTTTTTATAAACAAGGAAATTTAATTAAAATATCCAATATCTAGAAATATAAGAGAGTTTATCCAAGGAAGAAAATTGACCAACTAAACATGCAACATGATAGTACGGCCCCAAGTTTCCATAAAATGGGCAGCCATATTCGCTTCTCTTTTGTTCAAAGAGAACTTATATATGGAGAAGAATTAAGAAAGTGAGTGTATCTTCATAACCAATAAGCCAAAGTATTAGAGGGAATTCCTTAATACTTGGATCGCAAAAATACTGTCAAGGAGTCCTAATTCCAAAATTATGGATCTCTCTCCTTTCTCGATAGAAAATTATAGAATCTCAAAGATAAACTAGGATTCCGCAATATGAGGTTCCAAATGAGCATGGAATGATTTCTATAAGAAAACCACCATACATTTGAGGCATTCATAAAAAATACCAATTCCAATGGATATACTATTGGAAGTGATGCCTCCACACTAATTTTTAGCATATCCATTTTGGGAGAGTTTCCCAAGCATGTGATAGAGTGAGAAATGCGAACCTCAAACTACACCTCATTCCCTTTCCATAACTCTATACAAGATGGCACACACTCAATCTAGTGGGACATTAGTCTCCATAAATGAGGAAATAAAAATTCATATCCTCACACCTAGATAATCCATGAGATAGTACAATGTGAAACCAGGATTTCTATTGGGAGAGAATAAGACCTTTTCAAGAGAAGAATTTTAGGCTCAGTCACCATATCAACTAGATAATCAGGATTTGAATCTCATGCCTACCAGATTGGCCTTCCCTAAAGTAGATGAACATAACATGAGATTGAGACTTTATCACAGAAATTTACATGGGGAATATAATATCATCATATGAATAGAGTAACACGATAAACTCTTTATAGGGCAGGATACCAACACACACTTTCTCCCTAAAAACTAAACATTAGGAGTGACTACCATCCAGCATAGTGTCTTGAAAAAACATAATTATTCAGGATTAACATCGAGAGTTCCATATTATATGTAGATTTTTCCAAATAGTTTCACAATCTCTCATTGCTTTGGAAATGTCTATCCCAACCCTTGACCAATATAAATGGGATACTCAAGATGATGCTTCTATATCTTTCACTAAACTACTTTTCCTAAATTTTAGAACACCAGGCATTTTTTATAATGTACGATAGTTATTTAAATATTTCATTTTTTACCTAGAGACCATTAGTGGGGTAGAATTAATCACTTTATCATCAACCAGCAATGGGACCTTCTATATATTCACCATTTCTTCATCCTCAACTCTCAATTATGGTCTATTGTAAAGGGTTTATCATAACCTCAATAAATGTATCTATAGAAAATTAATACTATAACCCAATATTGAACCATATAATTCTATATGAGGAAAATACATAGCCTGATAGTTTCGAGCATATAGAGAATCAGGGTTTTGGAGTAGCCACCACCCTTATAATTTTAGTAGCACAATATTGAAATGTCAAAAATCCTAGAAATTGATTCCCCAAAAATTTTTATGGAGGAAAATATTTCCCCAAGACATCCAATGAATTTTGTTTCTCCCACTATTTATCCCCCCTAGAAATTTGTATGGTGGGAGTGGATCTGGTCAATAATAAAACTAATAATTTAAAAAGGATATATCATAGGCTAGTATTTCCTGTATAACATCCCTAATCAGAGTCTCTTTTCCAACATTTGAGATCCTCTTAAAGTTACATACCTAATTTTTTTTATCACTCTCTTTAGGATACTCCAGAAACCCTCCCTTTTAGAGTGATAAGAGATTTTAAGAATCCTTAGTTATTTATTCTTCTATTCAACGGCCTAAATTCCACAGGTTATATTGAGTTCATCCATCATACAAGCCATAAATCCTGAACTGATTGGAATTTCTGACATAGTAAGGTTGTATGACTATCAAGAAGCATTCTCAAACAAGCCAATCAAGTGATGAATAAATTTGTATTATTCAAGGGTGGTTCTCGATAAAACCAATACTTCTTTAGGGAAAAAATGGGATATAGTTGGATATCATCTACATACCTTCTCTACATGAATTGTTTCCCTTTACTACTGCTGAAATAATATTATAAAACATGGTGTCCACTAAAATAAAAAGCAAAAGGGAATGAGGATCCTTATAACAAATACCCCTAGCATGAGAAAAGCTATCATATATGAAACCATTGATTTTAATACTAAAAGAAACTAAAGATACAAATTACATTATTACATCAATACATTTAGGGAAGAATCCCATTTTATTTATAACAAATTTAAGAAAGGTCTACTCAATCATATCATATGCTCTTTTCAAATCAATATTCCAATCTATAACAACTCTCTTAGAAACCAGGTGAGTTTTCATGGAATGAAAATATTCACATAAAATAATGTAATTATCATATATGAGTCCTTTGGGAATGAGACTACTCTTATTTTCAAAAATAATAGAAGAAATCCCTGAATGTATGTGGTTAACCAGTGTCTTTGAGAAAATTGTGTAGATAACATTTTATAAACTGATAAAACTAATGTCTAAGACTGTATAGGGTTTTTTATCTTAGGGATCATAGTAATATAATATTTTAATATTTCACATAGAAGATTTATTTACCCACCCATGGGTATTTCATGAGACCTGAGACATCACACTCAATAATATGCCAAAAATTTTTTAAAAAAAATACCTAAAATCCACTCGGTCTTGGTTCTTTAGTGGAATTGTTCTGTTTAAGGGCCATAAATATCTCATCATTAGAAAGGTCACATGAATTATTCTAGTTCATTTCCTCAATAAACACCAATGAAATACATGGAGATATTTTGGGTGAAATAGTCAACTCCCCCACTATATAAAGCTCCCAGTAAAATGCATAATAAGATCATGTATCCACTTCTCATTGGATATAGTGCCACCCTTCACATATGTGAATCCAAAAATTGTATTCTTACACCTCCTTAAATATGAATTATCATGGAAATAAAATTTAAAAGAGTCACCTTCCATGATATGGGTTTCACGTGCACACGAGGACTATCATTCCTTGATTTTAAGGGCCATATCCAACTCTACTTCACGGGTTTAAATACTTTCAAGGACATAATCATAAGGTGGTATGAGTATAGATATTTTAGTTTTCATTCAATATAATCACAATTATAATCATGTTAGTGGAAATTTATGTTCCTCCAATACATTAAATTCTTTATTACATGTTTGATATTCTTTCACATATTGGGATTACCTATTTTCCAATAAAAACATTTTAATTCTTCGCATGCCATATCATTTAACCAAAATATTTTAAATATAAAAGTACTTATATATATCTAAATAATTCTTCCATGAGGGAAATTCATGAGTATAGGGATGTGTTCAGAAGTTATAGGAGAAATGTTAGAAACCTAGAAGAAGATGAAACATTATTTTTATTCACTCGATCCTAAAATTCGATAAAGATATTCCATAATATGATTATTTTCAGTGATCCCATCGAACCAAAGATGATGGTTTCCTAACTACCCCAAATAATCAAGGGATTACATCCAAGTATCATTATAAAACAACATGATTGGAGAAAAAGGAAGGTTGGATTCACCATCCATCTCCTATTATAATTATATTTTGTTAAATTCCCCTCCGACTACAAGAGGTATTGTTTATCTTGCATGAAGGTACTTAAGAAACTTTCATGAATTACATTTATCCCTCTAGGAGATCCATCTATAAAATCTAACAATATACCATACTAGGGTTCCTAATTGGTGAATTGAGGTATAAATGTGATTATAAGAGAAGTATTTAATCCTTAAATCCACCTACTCTCCATAAAGAAGAGAGATTACACCTGCATGTACACGTTAAAGGATGGGTAAGAAAAAATAAAAACATGACATTTTTGCAATAACATCTCTTTACATTTTATCTAATATGGTTTCAGATAGAAAATCTATATCAGGGATGCTTTTAGTCCAACTACACTGAAAATATTAATTGAGCGTGTGTTTCCAAGATTATGGTAGTTGAAGCATTAGGGTTTCATTGGGATAGGCCGGGCGAAATCAATCTACAATTCACCTATGAATATTCAATAAATGCATTATATTTTTTAATTTTATGTCTTTGGTCATATCATTCATGAACCAATGGGAATTTCATATGTCTTTTAGAAATTCTTGTTCTCATTATGATAATATCAAATATATTCTCCCCTATAAATTTCCTCCTGGATATCCATAATTTTTTAGATCATAAATTGAAGGTTCATAAAGTTCTTCACCTAGTAAAGGGTGATGTGGGAGGTCATCAAGGGGTGGGAAGGTATTCTTGTAAGGGGGTTTTTACATGGTATTTTTTGGGCTAGTGGGGGGTTTCTCATATCAGTTGACTACAAAATTCATATGAGAATAGATAACATTTAACAACCTTGGATGATTAACCTGGATTTCACAGTCTTTCGCTAAATCACCAAAATTAATTAATATTTCTTGAACATTAACCTCTTTTAGTCAAGAGTAATTCTACTATTTATTGGGAATAATAGGAGAACATATCAATGTGGTTTTGGTTTGTTCTTGGATAAAATTATAGTAAAGTTCATTTGATAGTTCTTATCTATTTATTTTATTTTATTGTTCTAGATTAAAGTACACCCCCAGGTGTTTGGAATACATCTATAGGTCATACCATAGAATAATATTTCTTTATGCATCTATCATTTTTTCTTTAAAATATTTTTCTATATGTCCGAGACATCCACAATAAATGCATAAAATTGGTAAATTTTCTTACATGAAGGATATACAGGTATAAGATTATTCCATAGACAAGAACATCCCTATCAAAAAAGGTAGTTTCCCATATATCTGAACCCTAATTCACACTATTTTACCCTTGTGAAAAGGATATGAACGGTCATATTCCATGATCTCGCCAATTGTGGCCCTAATTTTATGAATTATATGTTCACATCTTCTATATAAGTTAATACCTCTAAGCCGAATATAGATTTTTTTTGGAGAAGGTAATGTGCTATATGTCACCTCTATTTTTTAGATCCTCTATGAAGATGGGATTATAATTGAAGGGACATGGTCTCCTATAAACAACCCTTTTTATTATTATCATTCAAAAACCATGTGGACCAAAACAATTTTCCAATGGCCACATCCTCATATAATAACCTCGTATCATGCATCATTTTTTCTAGTGCATTAATATTAATGTTTCATTTGGGAATGATTTTTTTAACAATCAGAATGGACATACAATGAATCAGAAACACATCCTTGTACTTATATTCCACAATCACCACATTCTCCACATATTTCAATGAAATATTTTTCTATTTCAATAACAAATCAAATTCCATCCCACAACACTTTTAAGAATATATGAAACCAATCATTATCTAAGAAGGATTTTAGATCACCTTCCATGATTATGTCATGCGTTTTCACAAAGATTCCACAGACTGTCATCGAATGAGGAGTCATTGTTGACAATCATGATGAAACCAACACTCTGAGGACCCATCAATAAATGTAAACTTCCAAAGGAATGTCAGAATATAGAAACCCTAGGAGGGCCCTTTAAACCAATGGACAGTCTAATATAATTATATATACTTATAAAATTATTATAATTATATAAATTATAATTAACCAGATGATTATTTATTTTTAAAAAATATTTAATAACTATTATTTTACAAAAATGATTTCCAAAATAGTTTTTTATATAGGATTAAAAATATATAGAAGTTATTTTCTTTGAACCACTATTATATTTTAATAACAATAATTATAATTATTTGTTAATATAATATTACTCATAATTTAATCATTCATATTATTATTTAAACATATTGTATATTCAAGGGGAGGTGCATGAAAAAAAATTAGGATGAGTATAAAAAATATTATGAAATTATAGAATAATGGATTATAATTAAATTACGATGCAATATATATTATGATAATCAACCATTGAAAATGATAGAAAAACAAGACATATTTATTAAAATAAAAAAATAATTTATTAATGAAAGAAACATCATTTTTAACCTCTCTTACAAATATATTAATTATGTAACATAAATGAATTATTTTAAAGGTATTTTTCATTTAATTTACATTATTTCTTTGTTTTGGGGTTTTCCCATGCATTTTTGTGGAAATTGTGGGTTTTCAAAATTTGGGCCAAACCGTGAGCCCAATTCTAAATTTAAAAAATAAATTTTGTTTATTTTATTAATCCTAAATTTTTCAAAATTATTAATCCAATAAATTTAACAATTTTCCTTCCCTAACCTATTAACACCTCTATGTCAATTTAGACCCTTTAGGAATCCATAATAACTCTATATTTGGGTTTTTATTTAGGGAACTAGGTCTGCCTAAAAGGCCATTTCTTGTTTTAAAAAAATAATTGGTTACTTAATATATTACTAAATGTTTATTATTTTTTTGGTTATTAAAGGTTTCACCCAAACCCACATAACCCATACACGTTCCCATTATCGTTTTCCCCTCTTTAGAGCTCGTATGGATCACAAATTAGGGTAGAACTTCATAGGGTTTCTCAAATCATCCAGATTTGTAGAGGTAACTTCTTTCCTTCATAACTCTTTAAATAATTACTATTTTCCCCCATTTAGGTTTCTACATGACCATATATTCATTATTATAACCTCAATTTAATTTTTATATTTTTTAAAATTCATCTAATGATGTATTTGTGGAGATTTCTTCAATATCCCTCAAGTAAGTGGGTCTCCTTCATTATTATTTCATTTTGATTAGGGTTTCATTCGATTTTCATAAGGTTTCTTCCCTTAAGCATGAGGATCCTAATGTCAAGAAACTAGGTTTTCATTCTGGATTTCATGGTCTATTATTTTTGTTTTAGTATTGATATAACTCCCTTCTGGTGTGGCGGTGGTGCGGTTTGATTTTCGCATAAAGATTCAAGTGTTTTCATTATTTTGGTAGGTGATTCCATTGTGTATGTAATATTTGTGACCAAAATTCTATGTTTATGATATTTTAATGTTTAATAAAATTTTTTAATTCTTAAAAAATTTGTTTTCATGGTGTTTGTAATTAATGGGAATTTTAAGTGACAATTTTAGGTGAAATTGGGGGTTTTTTATATAATTTATTTATTCGTTCATTTGGGGATGACCTATAATTACCTAGTTGATTTTTTTGAACTCTATTAAGGCTGAAAATAATTTTTTGGATATTTATTCTCTTTTTTTCATACTAATTTTCGTTTAAATGGTGATTGTGAAGCCAATAGACCTTAAGTGCCATGTTTGTGTGAAAATGGGGGTTTTTAAAAGATATAACTTCTTGGTTCATATGGGGCTGCCCCATAACTAAGCTGTTGGTTTCATTGAAATGTATTAAACTGAAATTTTTGTTTTGGTGATTTAAAAGTGATCACATAGTGTTCAAAGTGGATATTTCAAAGATTTTTTGGTGCAGAACAATGTGAGATTTTGAGAAGTTGTTCTATTGATAATCAAAATGTTTTATGGTGTGTTTTAAGTGGTATCAAATTTGTATAACTACTATATTGTTTCTATGTGACCATTAATGGTGTTTTTATATTAAAATTAATTTATTTTTCTTGATTAAATTGTTTGATCACAAAAGGGGAATCCCAGGTACCGAGGTGGGCTGATATGTACTAGTATGACTAGTGAACCAGATGGGTTTTGTCCCCGTTTCAATGAGAAAATGGATAACAAAACTCTAAATAAAATATGTGAATGATGTTTATAAAAAAAATAGGTTATGGGTATGTTCTTTATTAGTGGCTCGTTCACGGTAAAGTATTGTGATTTGGATACATTACACCGAGGTACGAGGTACATAGGGCCTGAGACTATCTAGTTGCCTAGGGGTGTTCCCTGTTTTGGTGCTCATCTTATTTGTGGTATTTACCCTTGTATTAGGGTGTTTTTGGATGTAATTTAATGTATATCACAGTTAATGTTTAACTGGGTTAACATTCAGAAATTTTTAGATTAAAAACTATTTTCAATTGAAAGTTTCATTTCGTGGAATTTATCCCCACTTTTCTTTATACATTAAAACCGCCTTCTTTTTCATCTTGTATTTCATACTATTTAGAATATTTGGGTGGTATCCTATTTGGATTAATATAAAACCCTACTTACACTTCTTTGGTGTAAGTAGTCTTGGTTATGTTTGACTCAGGCAATGGAAAAGCCTTCGGTGAAGGCGATTCAGGTTGTTAGTCCCCTCCTACGGTGTTGTGTTGTGGAGACGACTCAGGGGTGATGACCCCTTATCGTGTGGAGTCTTTGTGGATAAATTTCTCTTATTTTTATTTATATTTGAACCTCTTGTACCTTATTTGAAACCATTTATTCAGTTATATATTTTTCTTAATTCTTGTTTTCCATAGAAATTTTAAATTCTTATTATTGATGGTTTTTTATATTTTATGCTTTCACACTTGGGTAAATCGTTCCCAAACCAAATTTATTGATACTAGGGTACTTATGCCAGCCCATTGGGATATGTAATTCTCTTAGGGCCCTATCACAGGCTGGATTTGGTACCAGAATTAGTGACAAACATTTTCAGTTCGAAACAAATTAATTAATCAAATAACTAATTTTAATTTTAATTTATATAATAACATTTCAAATTGAAATATTTATAATTAAATTAAATTATTATTGTAATTTTAAAAATATATCAATTAGAAATAATTTAAAATTTATAAATATAATTTAATTAAAAAGTTAATTAAAATTTAATATTACTGTAGTTATAATTATATACATATAACTGCAATTCTTAAATATAAAAAATCATTTTGTAGTTGGTGGCATACCTGAGTTATAAAATCACTTCATACTTTTACATCTTACAAGGTATCAAATCTGGGAATCCCCTTTAAGAGAAGATTTATCTATCCATTTAAGGCATTAAATAGTGCTCACACCATAGGCATTAACAATGGGGGAAAATTTATCTATCCATTTAACGAATTAAAAATTAGTCCACACTATAGGAATGAAAAAGGTGGATGCACATCAATAGGTTGTAAGGTAGAAAATTGATATCATATCAATTGCATGGGGTGAATAGGGTGGTGGCGTGGCATGGAGACACAAAGACATTGTTGGGAGGGAGGATCAAAAGAGAGATGGGTGCATTAGAACCCATCAATCGGCCCTCTACCCACAAAGATTAATATTTTTGGATGGAGGGGTGCATGTTATAGTTTTACCGAGGGAAACATGACATAATTATTACTGGTAGGGGGAGGCGTGATGTGTTTATTGATGACATAATCTTCTTGGGTGATCTATAAGGTGACTTGGCATGAGTGGTTGGAGTTTTGACATGGTATGAAGCATGCCTCACTAGGTTAGCATTTTGAAAGAGAGATGTGTCTTTTGGAACCTATTAACCATCCCTCTATATAGAAAAATTCATAATTTGGCATGGAGGGAGGACATTCCACAGTGCGATAGAGTCCAACATGGTATTATTATGCTTTCACAGGGGGTGGAAAGATGTAAATACTAGTGAAAAGGTGTGATACTACTCTTATGATATGAGACTTTCTATCATTTTCTTTTGGGTTATTTGGTCCACAATCAGTTGGGATATTTGGTCATCAAGATCCTGATATTTCATTCCATTTAAATTTAATAAAATATGTCCTTTGGAAGTATTTAAATCCTTTAGGGGGGATTATGCTTGACCCACTGAAATGTTTGGATATGTCCATATTTTCTGTTTATAGTCCCTTCATCTGAATGTATATTATTTTAAAAAATAAGATATATATATATTATAAATATAATTAAAATAATATTTATTTTGGTGGGAGATATTTTCAATATGGTTAATTCTATCGTTATAATGATTAAACTTATTTATATTCCTAATTTTATTAGTTACAGTTATAAATTTTTTTTTATAATTAAAAATATAATTAAAAGTTTACTGATATTTTAAATAATTTCATAAAATATTAAACATATAAAAAATTATTAAATAATAAAACTAAAAATTATATTTCTTCTAAAAAACCCACTAAGGTTTTTTTGAATTTCCTCATCCATTTTTACATTTGTGGAAGCGTTTATTATTTTAGTATATATGTTTTCATTCCATTAATAGAATAAATTAAAATTATTATGAAAAAAAACTAATTATTATTTAAAATTTTAATATTTCCATTTATTAATTATTTTTATTTCAAAACTAAATACTTTCATGATTTATAAGAACCCTTTTTGAAAAATCATAATAGCGTCTGTTTGAATAACGATAAATAAAAATACCTTAAATTAATGACAAAAAGTGAAATTTGTAATAAAGATAGATAATAGTTGACTCTTTAATTTTTCTACATACACAAATTAACTATTTTTTCATCTTTTATATAATTCTCTGACCCAACCAAAGACATCGTCTGACAACACTACCCCCACTTCTCATCAACCTCCAATACCATCACTCAACTATATTTTATAGAGGAGCGCCTTTCATTATGAGAGGTCTAGAATCCACACACATTTTGTTCCCTTTTTTACTTTATACTTTTATATAGTAGAAAAAACATCCATGAACTGATTACCGAAGGTCGTAAAGTGAGGTTACTCCTCAACAACCTTGTGATTCCCAGAACAAAATGTCTTTCAATAGAAGTAAAAACTCAAAATAAAGATGAACCACCAAGATAGAAACTCTTATAGGTAGGGTCCTGATTCATGTATTCACCAATGATAAAAAAAATCAATGGATTGAAGAAATCCACACACTCAATTTTAACTGGACACTACAGTGCCATTAAACCCATCACTACCCCTACTTCCACCATGGGTCTAATGTCAGTGGAGAATGTAAAGGGTGTGATGACCCTAGGATTTTATTTAGATTATGGAAGATTAAGTCTTCTTCCTAACCATTTGATGAATATTGATAATTCACAGGTTTATTCTTCATCTCCCCCTTCCTAGTGTGCGGGTTCTGAATGCGCCCTGTGGAAATGTTATACAGTGAAGAATCAACAACCCCTTATAGTCAATGATGGGGAAAAATATGATGATATATGAATCTTTTTTCTTTCAATTCTTATTTATACTCAAATATATGGATTTCAGAATCAAATATAATATCACCATGGTGAAACTCCATATGTTGGAATTTTTTAATTTTATTTTTATGGAGTTGGAGATGTAGTTCTAGAGGGTTAATGTATATTTTCCTAGTTTTATAGTTTTCTTAATAAACCTATTTTGTTTTGTATTAATGAATTGAAATTTTTTCAACCATATTTGTAAGATTTTACAAGTATATAATTGTTATTTTATAGCTCAAATTTTGTAGGATAATTTTTATTTATAATTAAGTACCCAATTTTTAATAATTAAAAAAATATTATATGTGTTTATATTTCAAACAAAATATAACTCAATTAATAAAAATTAAAAAAATCACTTAAAAAAATAAAAAAAAAATCAATTTTTTTAAAATTTATATTTTCATCATCCATATAATAAATTTTTTTATGTTTATAACTTATTAGAAATTCATGAAAGTGAAAAAAAATTGATTCAAATTTTAAAAAAAATTGAAATCAATCCCAAAAAATTGGTATATTTATTTTTTTTATTACATAATATTTGGTTTGTTGATACTTTAATATTGTAAAAAATATTCCTTTTATATAAGATAAAATACACTTAAAAAATTAAAAATTTTAAAATATGGTTATTTTATAGAAAATGATTTGTTTATGTTATAAGAATTTAACTTGGAAATTATACTAAGAAAATTCACTAAAAACTTTTAATGGAAAATTACACTAAAATAATACAAACATCAAAAGTAAAATACTTGTGGAAAATGTAGTTTGTAAATTATAGTTTAAAATCCCACTAAAAAATTATAAATGATAAAATTTCAATAAATATTAGATTCTAAAATACAAAGGGAAAATATTATTCTATATTTTGTAGTAGAAAATTTAAAATAAAAAATATTGATATTAAATTTCCTTGAAAATTAATTTCAAAAAATATAAATAAATATAATATTGGAAATATCACTATTGTGTTATAGTTAAATAATACAATTAAATTTTTATGTTAAATTCCTTGAAAAAGTCACTATAATAATAGTGGAAATTTTCACAAAAACAATACAGTGGAATATTCCTATATAAAATAGTAGTAGAAAATTCCAATTTAAAATTTGATAGCCCTGTTTGGGTGTTGTTAATTCCCTATATGTCTTTGTGAAAACAAAATTTATAAAATTTTAACTATACTACTTAATTAATTTAAAATGGGTATAGTAACTGGTCGATATCGATCTATTTGGATGGTTAATTAGTTTACATAGTTTTTAAAAAATACCTAATTTTATCAAATTAAAGAAATATGTGATACAAGACTTATTAGATTGGGTTTGAGAAAGAAAAAGAAACAAAATATATTTATTGGGTTGTGTGAAAACAGATTTAAATAAGTGTTAAGGTTTTCTAATATCAAGGTTCTAGTGATATTTGAATTTAAAAAATAGGTTGATTTATGATTGGTTTCAGAGTCAAATGTGGAAGATCCAATTTTCATGGTATCCCCTCCTTGACATGAAATACCCTATTTCTCCTTATATGGTAATTTAATATTTTTCCGAATCTTATTTGTCTCGATGCTATATTTAAACATAATTTACCCTAAATTTAACAATGGTCTTACCACATTTTGGGTTCTTAGTCGCGCAATTTTAAATACCCTATTTTAATTCATTTATCAATGGTCATGAAAAAAGTAAAATAAACTTATCGGATGTTGAAGATAAAAATCACAAAAATGGAATACAAGAATAAATGAGATAAAATAAATCTAACACACCTCCCCCCTTTTATTACAACACCCTAGACATGGAAGGTGTACCCCCATATTCTAGTTAGGAGAGGTTTAAAGGGAAGGAGGAAAAAACAAATAATGAAAATAGAGATTACTCGAGGAGGTCCCTATGCAATGCAGCTTCTCGCTCAAAAATTTTGTCTCTAAATCCAAATGACTCCCACAATAACAGGAAGATCCTCTATTTTTAGGCATCTAATAGGCTCTACCCAACGTTTTTCATGACATTTAATATGTTTAAACGTCAACTAATCTGGATTTGAGGTTTCCTCTGTGATTTTTGAATCTGTGTGAATCTTGTGTAATCATTATTCATATATTTCGAACTTTGACTCCTATAACCATGTTTAATTGGGACTCACAACATGAAACTGAATTTCACAATGTGTAATAGCTTAACGAATAAGGATTTTATGAATTTACTTCATGGTATGCGTCATGTTGTGAAATGAAACTACACACCGTTTAATAATGTTTCACAACATTTATTTCATTTTTCTGCTTTGGATCTAATTTCACCTTGGTTTCTTCGGTTTTTTCCTTAGAAGTGCTCCATGGTCAACTTGAAAAATATGGTTGAGCACTATTATTTCCCCTTTTCATTCCATTTTCCTAAATTCATTTTTTACTACCAAAAATCTTAATACAAGTCAATTCGTTCCAAATTTGGCATGGTTATTCATTTAAATACACAAATTACCACACTAAAATACCATAAAGTGTATGTATAAAATACCCTTATCAAATATGCATTGTAAAATCCTAGGGATAATCTCACATAAAATTTATAACTATATATTCTTCTTAAAAATTATTTAGATATTAAAAAATTTTCAATATTTAATAAATTTATAAAATAATAATGTTTTTTACTTTAAAATAAATTCTTATATAATTCAAAAAAATTAAATTCCATGAATGATATAATTAGGTGAATTTTTTTCTTATTTTTAATTAATGAAATGTTTTATTTGATAATATAGAAATTATTTTTTAAAAAATAATAGGCATACTTATTTATAACCAAAACAATATTATTTCTTTTAAAAATATAATTTTTTTCATCTAATGAATTAAAAAAATACATCCTTTTAAAAAATTTATTCATTTACAAAGTCTAATGTTTTATGATTAAAAAAATAAATGTGATCCAAAGTCTTACACGAAAATATATTAAGAAACTAAAGACCTATAAATAATTGTATTTCTACAATATTTAATTAGACTATTGAGGAAATTATTACCATTACAGTATTTAATGAAAGGGTCACACCTAAATTTTTCATTATCAAAATAAGTCTTTCTTAATAAGGAAAGGGTTAATTAAATAATGTTTCTATTTCCAATAAAAAATTTAGTTAAAAGGTTTACCCAAGTTTCATTAAACAACTACCTCTTTGATTGGTATTTTCGATGATGGTCACATGAAAAGGACATATGGATTCTTTCTAAAGAAATATATTTATATTTATCTTGAATATTTTAAAATATAAGAACTGTAATTAAAATATAAGTAATGTTGTTATCAAAATTCAATAACTCGCTCTCGTAAACTTATTTTTCTGTTTTCTTCAAGCTATTCTTATTTCATGACTGGAAAAAATATATGTTGTTATTATACATTTAATTTTTTTTGCATTCGAATAACCTATGGATATTAAATTTGAATTTATATTTTATATCTATGGAAATTCTTAAATATTTTTTAGTTTCTACTTGAAATTTTATGTTGAACCCAAAAAACCTTATTCATCACCTTTGTAATGTTTTTACACTTTTTTATTAGTGTGATGGGACTCTGGATGGTCTTTTGAAGGGGGATCTCTGTGAAAGATCTTGGTACCTTTATAACAAGTTATTTTTTCTTTCACTAAACAATCAATGTCTATTTAAAAATGATCTTTATATTGAAAATACACAAACTCGAAGAGAAAGTATTTTTTGAGTGGACAGGGTGATATTTTTTATCTAAACCACTATAAATATCATGAGTGATTCTTACTATGTTTTTTTATTTCTACTTCATAATTACTTGAGAATAGTGGGAAAATATCCAATATTTTTTCAAAGATGTATTGATGTAAAAAATTTATGAACTCAATTAACCCCCTCTTATGTCACTGTACAACCCTAATGGATCAACACCAATGACACATACAGGTCTCTATGTTGTGTCTCCTGCCAATTGCATCCTGTTGAATGTATGGTCACATAGGTTTCGGTGCCACTAGTCAGCATGCCACAGTACCCCCATTCCAGTAGTCATTGTATTGTGTTTCATAACGTTTCTCCATAGTAGATAAACCCTATAGCCCACATCATATATATGGGTTGGTAGAAGGTCAGTTGATAAGTTCAAATACACTCATTACTCCTTTGATCTTTCCACCTAGTGATTCATATGTGTAGTCACATCATGCCACCTAAAAGGTCTCCCCACTCACTAGTCTGAAGGTCGAGTTCCCAAAAGGCCCAAATTCATGGCTTGAAATCCCAAATCATGTGAATAGTACAATTATTATGGTATTGTTGCTACAAAAATGCAACATTGCCTGCTAAATTATTTCTACAATATTACATTAAATAGTATTGGATCCATGAGTAAATGAGACTGAATATATCTATGAAACACAACATATAGAACTGTGAGAAAGGAAGGGTAAAGGAGGCAGAAAGGATGATGAGTTGTATCTTTGCGTCCAAGAGATGTACGGGTGATGGAAGAGAGTTGATTTCATGATTCAATGTTATTCAAAACAACTTCCCCGTGGCTAAATTTTTTCTTGGGGCCTTAATTCAGAATATCTAGTATCCCATTTGGCTACATTTGGAAAACCATCTTCTCTTCTTGGGCTTTAGTGGCTACTGCTATAATGAAGAGCATGTAAAAAAATGGCATCTGAACCCATTATCAACCATAAATAACCATAATTAATAATCACAATCTATCATAATAAAACCAAAAAAAATTAATAGACATGAAAAACAACTCATCACCCAAAAATGCATTGTTGAAACAAAAAATATCAGAAATATAGATCCAGTTCACTTTTCATCTACTCATTTTCTATAATAGTCAGCGGATATCCACTTTCTTTTATATCCAATATAAGTCTTAACCCATGTTTACCATCATATACTAACCTAATATAAAGAAATAGAAAAATAATTTTATAATCCTAGAAATAATGGAAACGAAAACTAAATTAGAAATATATCAGATGATTTTGTTACCATTATAATTTAAAACATGAAGAGAGACTTATATATAAATAGAACCAATACTAATTATGTTCACTAATTATTATTTTTAAAAAGATCCTAGGGATATAACAGGTTATGATTTAGTACAATTGAAATGAGATAAAACAAAAACTTGTCATCTCACAGACCTCGTCACCAGAATCATATTATCACATGACTTGATGAAAAGGCATAGCTTCAGCCATCTAAAAAATCTATCAAATTATATAGATGGTAAAACAGTTTTCCCAAATTATAAACAGATTTGGATCTTCATCCATTGATACTTAAACTTCATCTAAAAATAGATTCATTTCATAAATTATTTGAAATGTTTAAAAAGAATGAAACTAGAACTTAATCCATTGATTCTTCATTCTAGTTATAAAATAAAAAAACCTCAAATATAGAATAGATAAAATAATTAAAATATTCATAAAATAATTCATTAATTAAGTAAAATAATATCTTATAAACAAAAAATATAATTTCCTAGATAGAATTAAATCAGAATTTTTTTGGATCTCACACATAGGTTTAGTACACAACAAAATGTTAAATAACTAATTGATAGAATTTATAATTGAATCTAGGAAGAGACGAAGACCCTTGGAAAATTATTACACACCTTCATTATCCATCCACTCTATCTTAGGAGTTAGATTAGGAGCTATTTACAAGTTATCCAATTATAAATATAAATATCATACTTGTTCACTCTGGATGTATCTTGATGCCTCACTTTTATCTCCCTTATATCCAGGAATCGACTAAGAAAATCTAAACACCTACCACATTATCAACTTATAGACCATTCCTATATGTATTGGAGATCTTTTTAATACTATCCAATTTTTATCCAACAAAATCTATCCTATTTTTGGTTAGTATAACTGAAAACTGTTCAGATCAATGAGAAAACCCTAAACGAATACCTCATTTGAAATTAGGTTAGATCCAAACATAAATTTTTAATTAAATATATTGAAAATAATATTTTTAGTAGTTTCCTTAACATAGATTAAAGGAACCATCTTCAGTAATCAAAAATCTAGGCAAACTTATATAGTTAACATACTTGGATAACAAGGTTGTCCAAAATTTGTTCAATAAGATTTTCCTAAAATAGTAGTGAACATACCTGGATAACAAGGTTTTCCTTAAATTTAAAAATATTATTTAACAAGGATTTCCTATAATATAATTATAATATTTCATATTTGTTAATTAAGAATGTAAAATAATAAGTATTAAACTCTAACAGAAAAGAAATTGAAAATTCAAATGTAAAAAGTATAATTGAGAAGAAAAATTGTGGGTTACCATTAAACAGCTATGTGAGGATTTTTATATGTCTAAAAAATACCTTAAACTATAATTCCCAAAAATTAAAACTAAAATTATTAGTTTAAAAACACTTTCATTAAGAAAATATAAAATGAATATGCATTTGAAATTGTAACAGCGCACACAGAAAAATATAACACAAATATATCACAACATTCCTTCATTTTCAAAAAATAATCAATTATAAATGATTAAATAATTTCATGTTTGCTATTGGAATGACTATAAAAACCACAAATCATTACATGAAAAAAATATGTGGAAAAAAATATAGAAAATACATAATAGAGTTTGGAAAACAAAATTAAAAATATAAAAATAGTTTGGAAAACAATCAATACCAAGTCATTGGAAAAAAGATATAATTTATTCATTTCATGGGTGGTTCAGAAGTGATTATTCCCTAACATTAAATTGGTAACTGATAACTTATTTTATATCTCCCTTTAGCATTGTTTGAGACATGTGCTTCATTATATACTAGAAATGGGTGAGAATCCTTTTTTTTCTACCCACACTACACAAGTAGTATACACACTCCCAATGAGTGTTAATTGAAAGAATTACATATTATTTATAGTATAAATGTACTCCCAATGATTCTAAAGAAATAAATTAATACCAATTAATATTAAAATCCAATACCTAAGGGGAGGGTGAGGGGAAATTGAATTTATTGGACACAAAAGACAAAAAATTCCTGAGCACGGGGATGCTGACGAAACATGTGATCGTGAATATGAAGACGACACACATAAGAAGGTGATTAGATTTCTACCCAAAAACATTCATCTTTCTCTCCCAATCTCATCCAATGACTATATGTATTGACTCCTGATGACTGATGTAACTATTTATTATAAGCAAAATGTTCCATAAACAATTTTAAAAGAGTTTTGACAAACAAAGGCCAAGTATATTCTTAAAATAAATGACAATTTCTTAATTTTTTTAAAAACCCTTGATCACCTCATGCACAATCATGATTTATCTCTTATTTCTTATTATTTATTGGGATCTTATAGTTTTAACACTCACAGATAGTCACCATATGCACAATTTTAAAAACCACTTGAACTTAATTTCATCCTCACCAAGGGATTCTACAAATATATACCCATATTTATTTTTTATAGTTCTATACATAAAAAATGATATTAATAAAAAAATACAAACAATCGAACAAAGAAACAAATGATGTAAATGATGGTGATAAAAAATACTAGAAAATTACAAAACCACTGATGTATTGGTGATGTTGAATATTGATTATCTTTACCCTCATATATTTAAAGTCTAAGATAATTCCCTGGTACATTTTTTTCATCTTTCCCTATGCAACATTATTCATATAAATATCTTTAAAAACTAATCATTATCATTCTATTTTTATAAACATTATTTAACCAAAAATGCACTAATTGTTGATCGTAGGGTTACATCACCTTCCCGATGAAAAATAATGGTCTCTGAAGGCATTCACTCAGTTCCCTCTACTTATCGATATAATAGAGCGCATTGTACTACATGGTTCTTCACCCTCTACCCCACAACAGTGCTTCCATGCAAGAAATTCTGATCAATGATAAAAAACACTTCCCAATAAAAAATGAAGTCATAAAATGTCATCAAATACACTAAATAGATTTCATATGAAAAAAATAAAATTCAAAAATAATACTCATTAAGTATAAAATTAAATTGATGTTTTTTAAAATATTTTACAATGTTACATGAAATATTCTTAATGTATTTGTTGTTAAATGTCCAAAACATCTAATAACATATCATTTATGTTATTAAAAAATTATAATGTTTGATTCATGTTAATTTAATTTCACTTTATTTATTTCTCTTTGATGCATGTCTGTTAAAAATTTATGTATATTTAGTAGCATAAAATGCATATTCTCTTTTCCCTTATAACATGAATATTATATTTTAATACCTTTTAAAATAAAATTTCTTTCATGTTTTCGTAATTTTATATAATTTTATAACATGCATCATCAAAAATAATATTATACATGAAAATGAGTTGGTCGTGACATTAAAAAACAGACTAGAATAGAAAGTATTATTTGATTACATAATTAATGAATTAATCTACTTCAATAATCATATGTTTACATAGATTTCAAAAAAATGTAAAAAGAAATTACACTTTCCTTTACTAGACTACAATACTCTAACATTGTTATTAAACCCTGTAGACTAAAATTTTGAAAAGATTCGACCATTATAGAGGATTATTACTATACTTTCATATTTAATTTAGTTCTCAATTAAAATTTGGACTTCCATTTATATTGAAAAATCATACCACCTTGAAATTTTATTCAAATAGAACAAAAAATACTCCCCTTGTAATTCTAGTTTAAAAAATTATTTAAAGAGGATAAAAATAGACCCAGACTTTGGATTAATACCATGGTCCCACTTCATCAACTTCAAATACTACAATCCCATTTTTTTACAAGACATTAAATAATCATAAAGAATCATATTCAATTATAACATAACCAAAAAAATGAATAAACATGGAAAAACCATTTTTTAATGCAAGGGGTTGGAGGCCTTACATTAGTGCCCGAAAAGTGAGGTCGGGAGTGTTTAACCATCTCCATTAACTATTTTATGTATGAAAAGATGAACTGGTTTAAATCTAGTGGACTATAGTTCATAGAACACTGGTAAAATATCTTGATCATCTTACCTTTGTTGTTGGCTTGGTAACATATCTACATGGAATTAGTGGGGGTGAATTGTTTTAGGATTACATAGGGAACCTTAAAGATGATGGATGAATATATCTAAGGGAAAATAAGTATAAGATAGGTCTTGTGTAAGATAATCAAATGATGACACTAAAAAATCTAGATTCCATATTTCAGACAGACCATGTATGAAATCTATGTAGAAGCAGGGCATGTGTGAAATTTAAGTGGAACACAAAAAATCCTAGATGAGAAAGAGATGGGGGTAACGATTGTACGTATTCCATAGATTACATAGATTCTATATTTCCATACATAATAAAGAATATAGATTTCACATATTAAGAATCCTCGATGGCTTTTACTTAAAAACACACCTAGCTTATACTTAGATTTCACATAGGGATGAGGAATCAATAAACGTTAGAGATAAAACGCAAAAAAAATACATATTTAAGACCATGTAATGACAATGAGGTGATGATAAGTTGTTAGAACACTAAAATAGTGATGAGGTGCCAAATTTTTAACATAAACATGAAGTATCGACAATTCCAAGCCCTCCATAACCTACTGAGGATGAGTCCAAACCTTTCGGGTCTTCATGAAACACATTATCAAGGCATCCTAAAATCATAAAAAACAAAAAAACAAGAAAACTCATTTCACCATAATTATACTGATTCCTGAACTGAAGTTCATTTCAATCACAAGAAACCCATGATTTCAAGTGATTAGATATGCAATTAACATCCAAAAAACACCATAAAAAACAATAAATATCATTTAATTAGAGTTCCACTAAAACCCTAAGTGAAGTTTATTGAAAACACTAGATACCCTTGATTTAATTTTATTAAAACTTGAAGAGGAGATATATATACCCGAACAGAGGCCCAAACATCAACTGATTTAATGAGAAATGTTTTTATGTCCATGATCATCTAAAAACCTTGTATATATATTTAATATAGAAAAAATTAAATTGAACATCAGTAGATAGATAGGTGGTGGTGGAGAACATATGTTGTGGGTGTGGTTACAGGTGTAGGAGACTGTGATGAACCAGGTGTGTGAGTGTAGGTAGAGAACACTGGTGGGGAGGTTGTGGGCGATGAAGTTGTTGGGAGAGGAGAGGCGTGGGAAGAAATAGGCAAGGAATGTGGGAGAATATGTTTTTTTCTAATTTATCACCCTTATTTTAATTAATTGATCTTTAAGTCTAAGTGAAAATCTCATTTCTGTTTTTTTAGAATTCATATTTTTTGGTTCATTTTTTTATCATCATATTTCCTAAGATTGTTTTGTCAATATCGACATAATTTTTTGTGTTCAAATTAATATTTTGTGTTATAACCACATTTATTTATGTTGATAACAAAATTTATTTTATTAGAAGGATGACTAATAATAATTAAACTATTATTATTGAATGATTTTTTTATAGTGAATAAATTATAGTAACATAATTATATGTTTAAAAAAATGTAGTCTCTAATAAATAATAATAATATATTAAGTTGTTGGTAAAAAATATTAGTATTAACTATTAATAACAACAAATACATAATTTCTCTCTATCATTGAGATCCATTTCCTTGGGCATTCCTCTGGTTTTTGTTTCCTAGGTTTTTCCTGGGACCGAAAGAGCTTGGATAGCATTCTCTGCATCTTTGGTTTCCATTTGTAGCTTCTTCTCAGACGTCGGTTCTTCTTCCCCCTCACCTAAAGTATAGTGAAATGGAATCTAATCAAATAAACTGATGGTAAACACTCTTTGTGATAGATAAGGTGAAAGTGAAAATTGTTGCTATGAAATAGGAGGATCCATTCTTGTTGCACCATATGTCCCTTCTAACAATAAGAAAATTCATCTCTAATCGGATTTTTAATCTCGGATCCCTAAAGAACACCCTTTATATTTTTTTTCTTATAAGAGGGTGGGATCACTAGGGAAATTAAGAAGATTCTGCCTGATTTTTAAATTTTTTAACAATAGAGATAAATTGGATGTTCTTAAAGAGATATTGTGGCCATTCGACAATGAACTTATCTTAATGGAATATCAAGAAAATAGGGAGAATTTTTATAATTATAACATTGTTAAATCCTTATTTTGGTTAAATCTCACATGAATTCCCTTGTGTGGAAGATTAGAGAATTTTATTCATGATATGGGTGGATAAATTGGAAAATCTATGGAATTGGACCGATCATACCCAATTAACTATGGTATAGCAGTACGAGTTCTTGCTATAGATAATATTGGTATGCCCATTATTCCAAATAATTTATGTATATAGAGGAATACATTTCCTAGATCTCATTTATGTATAAAAGGTTACCTATTAATTTTTTCTTTTGTGTATACCTAGGGAACATGAAGAAAGAATATATATCTAAGGCATCAGATAGGGAGAGAAACATCATATATTATTTAGGATTTTAGATTCAAGAAACAAACCAAGGTGGGGGATTTTATTCTATTAGATAAAAATTAGAATTATAGAGATAGAATATCAAAATCTATGAGTACACTATCATCTCCGGATAAAAATAACATCATCACTCTAGGACCTCCTGATTTTACAACTAAAAAAAGTTCCTCCCCAACCAAAAGAACATGAATACCAAGGCTATGGTGGCAACATAGACAATTTTTTAATAATATAATAAGCACACTTTAATCCTATTAAGATGATTTATTCCTATCCTCCACACAAGTTTTCAATTCCAGAAGAAAAGAAATAAATTCCCCACAATCCCAAAAAAAATATGCTCATAGACCCCAAACAAAGTTCTACCCCTTCCCATGGATGTTTCCTCATTTCCTTCAGTCTTAAGTGAGGGTCCCATTTCAGCATCAGTGTCTAACCAAAAAAAATTGGATGCGGAGGAGGAAATCAAGAGGAGATAATACTATTAAAATAAATGTTGTAGAAACTAGTGGGGATAAGTAATACATAGAAGGATAACTGGATAATGAGAGATTTACCAAAAGATAGAGTGTGAAAAACGATGTATCATTCCTCAAGTTTTTAGATGAGGATACTAAATTTATCTTTCACCACTGATCCTAATTATTATTCTAATATGGAACTATCTTTGTCTTAGAAACCCATGGTCATTTTGGATGTTTCAGTACCATTGTTCTAAATGTCATCCTGATATGGTTTTGTATTTGAACCCATATTGAAAATCAAGGAAAATGATGGTAATATAAAAAAATAAATTTTCAAGTTTGTTTCTTGGTCTCCCACCTTGGTCAACCAGGTTTCCTTTTTCTTCTATGGAGAGAAGATATATATATATATATAAGGATTACTTCTTTCTACTCAAACTATGTTGTAGCCTCTATTCTCCAACCCAAAACCCTATCTTAGGCCATTATTGGTTTTTATGGATGTCCCTCTCATAGAAACAAATGGAAACCATGGAATCTCCTTATAATATTGTGTGAAAAATATCCTAGACAAATCATTTTGTGAGGGGATTATAATGATACCATGTTCCAGTATGAAAATAATGTGGTTCCAATAGATAATTTTCTAAAATTATTGAATTCTAGTACGAATTGTAGATGGATAATCTAGAATATTTTTGGTATATTGGTAAACATTTTACATGGTTTCAAGGGAACTCTAAATGAACTCATAATGTGGAACATCTTGATATATTCATGGGATCGTTCGAGTGGACCAACATCTTAAAGCACTTCCATGTTTCTCACATGAAAACCATCACTTATAACCATTGTTTAATCATTATTGAAACTTTATATGTACATAAGAAATCGATTTATGAGATTCAACTCATATTTGAAAGATTTTGGGTCACAAAAAAGGAACGAGAGGAGGTGGTTTGATCTTTCCGAACATTGGGATATTCTGACATAGGAAATAAGCTTAACTTAGTGGATACCAATTTAAATAAATAAATCAACACAAAATAACACCATCCAGATACCATATTCATCACCATTTAAATGCGGTTGAATGTTCTCTACTCATATCCCCACTAAGATTCCGATATTTCTAGAATTGGATCACCTAAACCAGATTTGGACATGACACCTTGTACTTAGGAAAGTTTTTGGGAAATTCATGCACATGAAATTCACATCAAGGAAGGGGATGCCAATACCTCCTATTTTCACTAGAAATCATCAGGGAGGAGATAAAAGAGTTCAATCAATAGTCAAAAAAATTTATAAGGTAGGTTCAAAACCGTAGTAATAGAGATCCATGACATTATTACTCATTTTGTTCAAGTTATTTACATGACCAGTGAACCTTCAATCTCAATCGATATTTCTTCTAGTATTAATCTAGTAACATCTAGGACTATGACATAATCTAACATGTGACCTTTATGATGATTAAATTCTAATGAATCTTAATCAAATCCACTCTACCAAAGCTCCTAGTCTGAGTGACTTACATTCCCCCTTCTGAAAAAAAAATTGGTACCTTATTTTTTAAGATATTTTGATCCTTATAAAGTATATTTGGGAATGGAAAACTAATTTTTATTCCATGTATGAAACCATCATCACTCTCATCCTGAAAATCAAAAAAATCCTAAATGTATCAAATTTCAAGTACATTATCCTATGTAATATGGTTTATAAGATTTTCTTTAAGGAATTGGTGAACCACCTATTCTCATGGCTCCCAACTATCATCTCATTAAACCAAAGGGGTTTCATCCCTAAAAGGCTAATTACTGATAATTCCATCATTATGAATGAAATTTTTTATTTGATAAAAACATGATCAGTTGTGAAGTGATGTATTACGGCATGGAAAATGATATGAAAATATATTATTATGTAATGGAATGGACATTTTTACTGTTTTTCATAAAAAATGGGATTTTTTGAAATGGGTTAAGACTATCATGCAATGTGTCATGTTAGTGTATTTCAGAATCAATATTAATGGGGGTTTATCCAAGAGATTCCCTCCCTCAAGGGGCCTCTTCCAATGGAACCCCACTCCCTTTTCCTGTTTAATTTTTTCAATTATGCCTTTTCAAATCTTATTTCATATGTATCTAGGAACAATACTATTAATGGGTTGAAGGTCTATAATCATAAACTTACCATTTATCATATATTTTTTTATGACTATAGACTTATATTTTTATGAAATACCTATTAAGAATGAACCTCAATATATTATCATATCCATTATTATGAGAAGTCATTCAGTCATTCATCTAGTTTGGAAAAATCTGAAATATCATTTAACTTTGGATTCCAACTGGGTCAGAAAGATGATGTCAACAGAATTTCAGGTATTCAGGTAGTTAAAAGGAACAAATAAATATCACAGGCTTCCCACGGTCATCACTTGATCCAAAAAAGTTGGTTTTATAGTTATTCTTGAAAGGGTGGGAAAAATATCCAGGGGTGGACAACTAAGAGGATTTCCAAATTAGAGAAAGAAACACTCAAAAGGTCAGTGATACAATCGATACAAAGCTATTTCATGTCCCTATTTAATCATTTTGACTTTGTTATTAGCTAGATCCACTCCCAAATTGCTACATTTTGGTGGGGACACAATAATGGAAAAAATTCTATTTCCTTTCCTTGAATAATATTTTCATCCCTATATCACATGGGGGAATGTGTTTTTGAGATCTGTACCATTTTAACGATGCCCACTTGGCTAAAAATGTCTTGTATATTTTTCTACACTTAGACTACCTCTATTATCAAATTCTCAAAGATAATTATTTTCCCCATTCATATTTATGATGTTTGATCTTGGTCCCCTCACCCTAGATTCCTATGGAGGTGCCTTTGGGGATCTCACACACTATTTATATCTCAGCTCTACTGGAGGATTGGAAACGGCTCAACGGTTAAAAATTGGAAATATCCTTAGCTGTTAAAAAATGATGGTCTGATGAAAACCTCTCTAGCACCCCCGGTTTTGAGGATGTGAATATTTTCTCTCTCTTAAAAAATATAGGTGTTGGATAGTGTACTTAAAATCTCAAAAAATGGTCAAATTATAGTGATAGAAATCATATTATGATTATTCCCAAGATTAAGTGCGTAGGGAAAGACACTATTTTTTTCTTCAAATAAATTTTACAAGTGTTCTCATTTTGGTCCATCTATGTTTTGGCACATGTAATAATGAACCTATAGGGTGAGTTGATCTAGAAATACTTGTGGTTCTTTGAAATCCCTCCAAAGTTTCAATATTTCTGATGGAAATTATTTAGGAAAATCGTCCACTCAAATAAATTCCTCTCATATCGACATGCATATGATGATCCTTCATGCTCTTTTTTCAAGTCTATGCAGGAATCCCCCATGCATGTTATCTTTCATTTACCTAGTAAAATGGTAGTTTGGAACTCCATGAACTCAAATGGTGACCAATTTTTTACTTTGGCACACAACCTTCTAGCATTGTTTATTTCCACGAATTACTCTCTCCCTACGAGGACAGTGGTCCTTTTATAAACAATTTTAGGGATCATTTGGGTTAGAACAAATGACCACATTTTCTATCATATTTAAAGAAAAAACTCATTTTTGGTTTACTAATAGAATTCATGGTTGGATTCATGGAACTGGAAGGAAATGAAAAATATCTCCTCATTCTCTCCCCCACTTCTTAACTAGTCGATATACACCCCAACTGGTGTCTATAAGATCCAAGTAGATGCTTTTGTACCTATATATGGTATTATTAGCATCGGTGTGTTGTTTTTTAATTCCCATGGGAAGATTACCATAGCTCTCTATTCTTCGCATAATGCCTTTGGGGATCCATCCATGGATGAATCCCTTGCATTTTGAATTAGTATTATTTTTCCTATGCAGTGAGGTTAAAAATACATCATCATTGAATTAGAGTGCCTCACTATTATTAATGATATTCACTCAATGGAAAGGGTATTACAATATTTTGGCGCTTTGATTCTGAAGATTCTGTCACTAGTCCCTCATTTCTCAACATTCTATTTCTCCTTTACATAAAGTTAGGGTAATAAAGTAGCTCATTTTTTGGTGAACGAGGGTATTTTCAGTGTTACTCACACTTAGTTGGATGATTTTAGTAGATGGATGATATCTCGTATACTTCCAGATCATTGATCATTTATTGAATTCCCTTTTGATTGTCAAAAAAAATCATATATTGATAAAAAATTCTCATACCTAAATTTTATACTAACAAAAGTTAATATATATTAGGATTACTAATTTATACCAACAGATATATCATCTTTCACTATTTTTTTGGTAAAAGTAAATTTCTTTTGTAACCCCTTTGTCTCGTGGTAGTTCCAGACCTCAATCTAACCAAAATACCATTATACACAAGCTTCATTAGGGATCAACTAATTTTATAAAGAAATTCATTTCACCCCATCTAATGAATCCATGAAATTGTAAAGACACTACTACCAAATACACAATAAATAGTGGTATCCTTTAATAGTGCTAGATAAAATCACTGATAATGGTACCCTTTATTAGGACAAAAAAATGCTATTAAATATATTTAATCATTATCACTTAAAAAATCACAAATGAAGGATAAAAAAGTGTTATTAAAGATATTTTTTTATCTGCACTTAAAAAAAATCTATCATAAAGGGTAACCTTAATCAGTTCTTTTTTTAAGCACTGATAAAGACCACCCTTTATTAATTATTTTATTATGTGTTGACAAAGGTCACCTATTTTAGAACATTTATTTATAGTTGATAAAAGCTAACCTTTATCAATTCTTGTATTTAACGTCGATAAAGGGTTGTCCCACACAACTTCATCTCACATCAGACGTCTAATTATTTTTTGTTATACTTTATAAGTCTGTATATTCTTCTACCATGATGTTCTATGGATATGGGGGATCGACACCCACATACACCTTCACACACATGTACTACATGGTCCAACTCCACCATACACTATCCCAACTACCAAGCCACTCTATATGAGTGCCTCCTCCTTGGCCCAACTACTCAGTCGACCTATACACGAGCCATCTCCTCTACATGATGACCAATTTATTATACGATTAAAATAAAAATAAATTATATATATATATAGTAAAAATGAATATATATATATATATTTATAGATTATAAATAGTAATAAATATTATATGTTAAATAAAAATATATAAAATGAATAAAATTAAATAATTAAATAAATAAAAATTTAAAAATTAAAAGATTTAAAAATTTAGTAAATTTTTTTTAATGAAACAATTATTAATATAAATAATTAAATTTAATATATAAATTTATTAATTATAAATATTAATAATGTAATATCCAAAACTTTTCTAGAGTTATCCTAGACATGAATTCAGGTACATTTCATGCTTATTTAAAAAAAATTATTAGATTTATGACTTGGGGTGTGTTTGGGTTTAGTTTTAAATAAATTTAGATAAAAAGGGTTTGTGCATAGTTGGCACACAATTTACCTAATTGTGTGCCTCTGCCCAGGAAAATATGATCATGGTTTCTTTTCACCCGAAAATCAGTTTTAAAATACCTTGAACCCTAGAAACACTTCTTATTAAATCTAGACTTAGGAATAAACATTTTTAGGTGATGCCATATCTTTCTGGAGTGGTTCCAAGAACATCTGACCTCCGTTATTCAAGATCCAAATCCCAAATCAAAGATATGGTCTTCTCCTGGAATGTGGATCTCTTTTTGATCCCTATCCTCTCTCTTTCCTTGATCTTTTGGAGGAGTTTATTCTCTATTTGTTTATATATAAACCTATTTGGAGAAATCTAGATCTAGAATTGTAGATCCAGATCTTGATTGACAAGATCTTGATATCTTTGATCTTGATTATGGATTTAGATCTAGAACTCAGATCTGCATCGTTTTGCTACTAGGATTTTGGGGATCTCTATTGAGAAAATGTCCATCAACTAATCGAGGTAGGTGGTTTAAAACCTAATTCTGATAATCATAGATTTAATTCATGTATGAAAATTTTTAGAATTACTATAATTCTTTAGAAATTGATTCTTAAATTAGGTTAACAAGGTTGACCAATTTATTTTTCAATGATTTGGTGAAATAAATGATTTTTTGAGAAATTGAACATAAGAATAAAATGTTTTCCTATTAGATAATTAATTTTTAAATCGATTACAGGGTTTAGGAATTTTAATTTATATAATTAATCAGTGGATTAATTATGAGATATTCAATTGGTTATGTTGAGATAATTAATTGTGAATTAATTATGTGATTTGATATTATGATCAAGATAATTAATTTTAGGATTATTTATGAGGAGTTTATATTAATAGTGGGATGATTTATTATGGAAAAATTAATTATTGCGATATGAATTGTGATATTCATTAATTAATTGATAAAATTAATTAATGATGATTGAAATGTTTAGTTAATTGTTGAGTTAACTAATGGATTTGTTGTATTTAATTAATTGTTGAATTAGTAATGGGATTAATAGGGATAATTAATTAAGAATTAATTATGTGTGAATGAATGGGAACATGTTCATTCAAAATTGATAAGTACAAATGGTAACACAGTCATTATACTTGTGAGTAAGAGAATGGGAACATGGTCATTCTAATGAGAAGTATGCATGGTAACTTGGTCATTATACTTATGAGTAAGAGAATAGGAACACTGTCATTATATTGAAAAGTAAGTATGGTAACATGGTCATATTACTTAAATTTTTGATATTTGTAACTTTGGAAAGGTGGCTTATTAATATGAAATTAAATAATGGAAATAATGGAACTCTGAGTTTTGGCCTCACAGGAGAATATTTCGAACTCCAATATGAGTTAAATAAACTAAGGATATATCATAGAACCTTTGAATAATTTGAGCTCCAAAAATAATCATGTATTAAGATATGATATTACCTAGGGAACACTTTAGGCTCTCACACAAGACAAAGCTAGTATTGGGGTATGTGTCTCCTTGTGAACCCTTGTGTTAATGTAGTTAGATAAGAATAAATGATAATGCAATAACTGGTTTTTTATGCATCGTACTTATTTATTATAGAACAACATACACAGTATTTTTATTTGATTGGTTTTTTACACCATTGGTGGTGGCCTATTGAGTTATACCCACACCCTATTTAGGATGCCTGATCAGTACCCGAATAGATTACATTCTTGCAGGATAGGATAAGGAAAAAAGGGTCAGATATTGATTGCTAATTTGGGATGGATCTTTTATTAGGGTACCAAACATTGTCCATAACCTTCATGGGAACCATCCTGTGGCACCCTTGTCGAGACGTTACAAAGCAGTATCATAGCTCCCATTTTCTTTCTTCTTATTTTGTCTTTATATTTATGGAAAGGTAGATCGGAGAAAAGTAAGAATTGGGGTTTAGTAATGACCTCATTCATGGGAGTTGAAACCCATGTATGAGGGGAAACCCGATTACCCAGGGTGGAATTGTTGTTATTGTTGTTTTCTATTATAGTTGAATATTATTTCACCGTGGGTGACACAGTTGTTATGGGATTTGATTATTATTTCTGAGAATTTTGATTATTGATTTGTGGGACACAATTGCATGAGATTTGAGTCTGCATACATTTTTCTTGGCACTCATGGTTATTTTGACATGCATAATTTTACGCATGAATGGTAAAACGGAATATAGGTAAGTTTTTAAACATGAATTATTTTCCTTGTTTGTGATATTAAAATGAAAAATAGTGCCTAATAAGAATTGAAAATGGTTGTAAAAAAATTATTCGAAATGAGAATAATTGGGTGTCTAAATGATAAACTCGATTATAACTATGTGGTTACCCCTGTTAACCAAAACCTAGGAGTATGATGGTTAACGGTAGTGATAGAACCTTGGTTTTTACCATATGGATAGGTGGGATAAAAGACTTTTAGTTACTATTCCTCTTACATAAATGTTATAAGGTTGTGATATGAGACATGAGATGGTTGTTTGGCATTGTAGAGAGTATGCGTCCATGACACTTACTGAGGGGATGACCAAGGAGAGTGCCTTGGATTTTTTTACAATTAGGGAACTTGGGTCCCCAATTGTTTCAACAGAAGATGAAGAGAGAAGTTTTAAGAAGACATCACTCAATTCATGAAATTTATGGATGGAGACCCAGGGTGAGTTGTGAAATGTATGAATGAGTTGAAAAGGGGAGTTTCAAATGGAACACCCACCAACTTCTACTGGAGATGGTGGACCTGAGGGAGCTTAATTCTAGGTTGAGTCCCTAGAGAAAATACATGACCATTTGGATACTCTGGCTGAGAGGAGTTCAAGTTGTATACTTACATTATACGAGGATCACCAAATCGGTTTTGGGACATTCCTCAGTGAACTGGACAGACTGATTGTATGTTATGGAAGAACTTCTTGGAGAGGTTCTTGGATAACTTTTATCCAGAGATTTTGAGATAAGAGAAATATACTGATTTCATGCATCTAACATAAGGGATTAAGTCAGTGACAGACTATGTTGGGAATTTCATAGATCTGCAATGCTTCGATCCAACTATAGTAGGATATCAGGATGCTATGGAAAAACTTTTTTAGGATGGATTTATGTGTGATATTACAACCCATGTGAATATATTCATTCTGAAGAAGTTTACATAAGTGGTGGATCTGGATCTCATAGATGAAGGGAACATGAGGTAGGCTTCCAGTGCTTGACATGTGGTTTTTACTAGCCTATCAAGTGGTGCGACTTCTGAGATATGGAAGCACCATTATGAAAACCTTACCTAAGGTAGTGGGAAATGGAATATGTAGATAATAGGGTCGGTTGGACATGACCTTATTAGGGTGATCTATTATTAGTGAGGTAGGTCGTGAAACTACCATCTACATTATTCCTGGCCCCCAGTAGAGTGTCTATCTTGTAGCAAGATGTGGCATCTATAGAAATTCTGCAGGTCGCAATGACAGGCTAGTATAAAAGGAGAAGTTGGGTAGATTTAGATTATGGGTAAAGGATCTTCTATAATATATCAAGATAGAATTTGGAGTTCTACTGGCTGAGTCAATAGAGGTAGTGGGTGTGGTGGTTCTGGGAAGGAGTGACCACATTAGAAGAGTGGTGCTAGTCAGGGAGGTCAGATAAAATCATAAGAAAGAGGGGAAGAATAGTTATATGTATAATAACATACACTTTTGGATAGTGAGTCTGGACCATTGGAAATCATATTAACTTTTCTATTAGCATCAACTTTAGCTAGTTCCTTGTTTGATAATGGTGTCTCTCTTTCCATTATATCTATGAAATTTTTTGATGATGTGAGCGTGATGGTGGAGTTTTTGAGTGGTGTAATGACTATAGATACACAATTGGGAGTGAGGTCTAGAGATATCTATCTAAGCAAGGGATGTTCACTAGAGATCGAGGAAAATCATTTTCTATGGGATCTCTCTGTTCTAGATATGAAGAGATTTGACCTAATTATAGGGATGGATTGGCTAGTCAACTACTAATCCCACATCTACTGTAACAATAGGATAGTGACCTCTATATATCCAAAGGGTGACTAGTATATTCATCATAGAGAGTGGGATGTCCATACAGACTAAGCATGGCCAATTAGTCAGCAACTGGGAGAGCTCCTATCCCATGTTTCTAGTATATTGTTGGATGAAGGGGGTGTTCAGTAAGATGTCCTTCCACCTGTACTAAATCTATTTCAGGATGTATTTCCTTAAAAATTCTCATGGATACCACCTAAGAGAAATATTTAGTTATAGATCTCATGCCGAGGGCAGAGCCAGTATTTATTCCACTGTACAAAATGGCACCAACTGAGCTTCAAGAGCCTAAGTCTCATTTGGAGGAGTCGGAGGATATAGGGTTTATCTGTCCAAGTACATCGCCTTGGGGATCACCTATTTTGTTCTCAAAGAAGGATAACAATAGTTTACATCTGTGGGTTGATTTTGAGAAGTTGAACAAAATGACTATGAAGAACTGATATCCTCCAATGGCCCGAAGGCCTTCATTTTTTATTGATTTTTGATAATCCACCTCTCAAGGGGTGAGGTGGAACCCTTACAAGGCCTATAGGCGTAATTATTACATGTAATGTAGTCCTTAGAGTAATTCAATGCTCGTAGGCTTCAAACATTACATACAACCCAGACTATCTACTTGGAACTGCTCCTCCCTAGCATCTTCATCGTAAAATCAGCTCTCCACCTTCGCATGGCTGTTCGGCTAGGCATTCCTGTGCATGCACAGGCTTGTCCCGATGGCAGGTGTCATACCCTCTCATTCTTTCAATCCGTTTAGCTTCTTCTGTGGTGAAATCTCCTTTCTCATCATCCTTGTAGAGCTTGTTCCTTGTAGGTTGTCTGATTTTCATCTGCACTAAGGTGGCCCGAAGGCCTTGAGGTGGCCCAAAGGCCTTACTGACCCAAAGTCCTGGGTGGCCCGAAGGCTTTACAGGACTCAGGGATCAAATCGGTTGCCCAAAGGCCCAAACAGGGGAATATTCTCGGCTGTTATAGTTCCAAACAGTGCCTGCTACAGTTCCCGCTACAGTACCTACTATATTACTACATAGTTCCCACTACAGTACCTACTACAGTACTGCTACAGTTCCCCGGAAATTTTCTCTCCACCTGGATTTGATCCCTGGTCGTTTGGATGCACTTACGGAGTCTTTACCAACTAGGCTAAGGCTCGTGTGCAAGAAGAACTGATATCTACTTCTGCATATTGATGATATGTTTGACCAATTGATGGGAGACTATGTGTTCTCAAATATCGATTTGATATTAGGGTATCATCAGTTGATAGAACGGACTTCTAATATACAAATTATTTCATTCAAAAGTAGGTATGGCCTTTATGAGTTTTTCATAATTCATTTTTTGTTGACAAATGAACCAACTGTGTTTATAGCTTTCATGAATATGGTCTTTCATCTGTATCTGGATTAGTTCATGGTGGGGTCAATGGGAAACATCTTGGTTCACTCCAAGAATCATGACGATCATGATCAACATATTAACAACATCATTAGTACACTAAGATAGCATCAGTTATTCACCAAGCTATCTATGTGTCAGTTTTGGATTGACCAGGTACACTTCTCGGGGTACATCATCTCAGAGAATAGTGTTTCAGTCAACCCAGAGAAGGTTCAGTAAATGGTTTCTTGGGAGAATTATAATAATTTGTTTTATATCTTATGCTTATTGGGATCATCTGGATATTATAGAAGATTCATCCAAGAATTTTATTATTTGGAAACACCACTTTTGAGATTGACCAAAAAGCGAGTAAATTTTGAATGATAAGAGGCTTTTGAGGGAGCTTTACATGATTTAAAGAAGCACTAAACATTTGCACACATTTTTAACCAACCCAGTTATGTGAAGAGTATATGGTTTATTGTGGTGCTTTGGGGATCAGACTTGGAGTTGTGCAAATGTCAGGAGATAGAGTTATGGCGTATGGGTCTAAGAAGTTGAGGCCTCATGAATAGAATTACCCTACACATGACCTCAAGTTGAAAGCAACGGATTATTCGCCTAAGTGTTGGTGAAACTATATTTTGGGAGAAAATATTATAATTTATACAGATCAAAAGAGAAAGAAGTATATATTTTCCCCCTGTTATTTGAATCATTGGAAGTTGAGATGGAGTGAGTATATTCAGTCTTTAGATTTTGAACTAGAAAATATGGCCAGAAAGGGAAATAATGTAGTTGATGGCTTGATAAAGAAAAATTAGACTCATATGGTTCAGGGATCGAGTTTTAGAGTGAAATATGATGACCTTGCTAGCTGAAATGCATGTGGTGGTTCAAGAGTGTCAGGATTAGATGACTCTGGTTTTAGTTGTAGTTGAGTCTATGATTTTGTGATAGATTAGGAATAGACATCATAAGGATCCTGAGTGCTTATATTTAAGGGAAATCATTGATTTTGGGGATACATCATCGAACTTGTTGATAAATGAAGATGATATCATCTCTGTAAAGTATCGAGTTGGGGTACCTATAAGCATACGAGAGGAGATCATGTGGAAATTTCATACCTCAAAGTTGGTGGTTCATCTAGGTGTAACCAAAATGTACCATGATCTACAATAAATGTTTTGGTGGCCAATAATGAAAAAGGAGATAGTAGTGTTTGTAATAAGATGCTTCACCTTTTAGCAGGTGAAAGAGGATCATCAACAACTTGGTGGTTTGCTACAGTAGTCGCCAATCCCAGAATGGAAGTGGGATGATATGCCTAGGGATTTTTAGGTGGGTATCCCAAAGACACTTTGGAATACTGACACTATTTGGTTCATTGTGGGTCGATTTAAAAAGGTATCGCATTTCTAACCTATTAGGGATTCATTTATAGTAGAACAGTTAGGATAACTATACCTTCGAGAGATAGTTCATCTGCATGGAGTGACATACACTATAATTTCATATCATGACCCACATTTTACTTCCTGCATGTGGAACTTCTTGCTGAAAGTGCTTGGTACAAAGGTATTATTGAGTCTGGATTTTACTCCACAAACAGATGGGCAGTTATAATTTACAATACAGGTGTTGGAGGATATGTTATGGTCATGTGTGCTTGACTTTGGAGGATTTTGTGAAAATCAGTTGGATTTAATGGAGTTCACCTATAACAACAATTATCAGAAAACTATAAAAATGGCACCATGCAAGTCTCTTTATGTTAATCCATGTCGATCAACGTTATGAAGGATGGAGGCTAATGATTCAGAATTGTTAGAACCGAGTCTCGTGTAAGATACATCAGAGCAGGTGCAGCTGATTCGAAATTGTATGGGTATGGTTCAGAGTAGATAGAATTCATATGTTTATAGATGGAGATGACCCCTAATGTTTACAGAGTGTGATCATGTATTACTTAGGGGGTTGCCTATGATGGGTCACTACTGGATACAGTAGCATGACAAGTTGGCACCTAGGTTTGTTGAACTGTTTGAGATAGTAGAGAGAATCAGGATGGTGGAATACTATTTCGATCTTCCATAGAGATACAGTGTTATTCATGATTTTTTCCATGTATCAAAATGTTAGTGATATCACCATGTCCTTTGTCATGTGATTCATGTGGATGAGGTTGACATTGATATAGATTCATCCTTTGAGGAGCATTAAATATGTGTGTTGGATTGCAATGAAAAAGTGTTATAGGGAAAGACTTTACCAATAGTTTGTGTGTTATAGAAACATGGAATTTTATATGAGGAAACATGAAAAGATAAGTAGATATGAGGGATCATTGGCCAGATCTTTTTGGCTTGGATTCTTAGAAAGTATTGGAAGTGCATCTTGAGGATGAACTATTATAAGGTGGGGAGATTATAATATCCTGAACTTTTCAAGAGTTATCTTGGTCTTGAATTAAGGTACTTTTTATTTTTATTTAAGTACATTTTCCTGAAGTTATGACTTGGGGTGTGTTTGGGTGGAGTTTTTAAGAAATTTTGAGAAAAAGGGTATGTACACAGTTGGTGCAAGGTTAGGGAAAACCACCTGCCCTTCCCAGATAACCATGTCAACCAACCATATAGGTTCACACAGCTTGCACACAGTTTGAAAAATATAAATTCAAACCCAGGTAACCATGTGACTCTAGATAGTGAGGTGTTAATTGTTTGTGCATAGTTTTCCTAACCCTGCACCCATGCCCAAGAAACTGTGTACAAAGTTTATCTTCACCAAAAAATTAGTTTTAAAACCCCCCACACCCTTAAAACACCTCTTGTTTGACTTAGACTTAGGAATTAACATTTTTCGGGTGATCCCAGTGCTTTGTGAAGGGGTTAAAAGTTCTTTCATCCTCTATTATTCAAGATCCAAAGCCCAAATCGAATATCTGCTCTTCTCTCGGTGTGTGGATCTCATCTTGATGCCTATCCTCTCTCTTTACTTGATTTTATTCCCTGTTTATTGATATATAATCCTAATCGGTGATATCTAGATCAATAATTTTAGATCTAGATATAGATTGATAAGATCTTGATATCTTTGATATTGATTTAGGGATTTTGATCTGGAACTCAGATCTACGTCGTTGTGCTGCTTGGATTTTTGGGGATTTCTGTTGAGCGAACATCCATCAAAAAAATTGAGGTAGGTGTTCTAAAACCTAATTCCCATAATCATAAATTTGATACATTTATGAAAATTAGTATAATTTCTAGCATTCTTTAGCAATTTATTCCTAAATTGGTTCAACTAGGTTGACCAATTGATTTATCGAAGCATTATTGAACTAAATGATTGTTTGAGTAAAAGATCTTGAGACTACGAGGCTTCCCTATTAGATAATTAATTTGGGAAATTGATTATGAGATTTAGGGATTATAATCTTTATAATTAATCCATGGATTAATTATGAGATATCGAATTGGTTAGGTTGAGATAATTAATTGTGAATTAATTATGTGCTTTGATATTAAGATCTAGATAATTAATTATGGGATTAATTTTCAAGAGTTGAGATTTAGAATGGGATAATTAATTCTGGAAAAATAAATTATTGGTATATGAATTCTGAAATTGATTGATTAATTGATTTAATTATTTAATTATGATTGAAATGTTTAGTTAATTACTGAGTAAACTAATGTATTTATTCTATTTAACTAATTTTTGAATTAGTAATTGGATTGATGTGGATAATTAATTATGAATTAATTATTTCTGAATGAATGGGAACATAGTCATTCAAAATTGAGAAGTACAAATGGTAAAATCACCATCATACTTATGAGTAAGAGATTGGGAACATGGTCATTCTAATGAGATGTATATATGGTAACATAGTAATTATACTTATGAGTAAGAGAATGGGAACATGGTAATTCCATTGAGGCGTAATTATGGTAACATAGTCATCTAACTTATGTTTTTGATATTGGTAACATTGGAAATGTGGCTTATAAATCTGAACTTGAAGAGTGGAAATAATGTAACGTTGAGTCATGGCCTCACACGAGAATATTTCGAACTTTGGCATGAGTCGAATCAGGTACTGAGATATCATAGCACCTTTTAATACTTCGATCTCTTGAAGGCAGTAGGTATTAAAATATGATATTACCTATGGAAAACTTCAGGCTCTAGCATGAGACGAAGCTAGTATTGGGGTATGGGTCTCCTTGGTAATATTGGAGTTAATGTAGTTAGATAAGAATAAATTATAATGTAATAACTGGTAATTTATGCATTGTACTTATTTATTATAGAACTACATACACTATCTTTTTACTGCACAGGTTTTAGACACCTTTGGCGGTGGCCTACTGGGTTATACTCACAGCCTATTCAGGCTACCTAATTGGTACCCAAATAGATTATATTGTTAAGTGATAGGATAAGGGAAAAGGCCCTGGAATGGATTGTTGATTTGGGATGGAGCTTTGATGAGGGGAATAAACATGGTTCGGAACACGCTTGGGGAGTCGTAGTGTCTTTATTTTCAGTTTCATTATAGACACCTGGAACTTATATTGGCATAGTATATTTTCCCTTTTATTTGAGTATTTTTTTCCTATTTGATTATCTTGTGACATGAGTATTGTTCTAGTTATATATGATTCTTTGTTTTTTATTTATTTATACAGTTGTTTTAATCTAATAAATGAGGGTATAGTCTCCCCATGACTGACTTATAGGACCCTCGCTACTAGTTGAAAGCCTCTAGCATATTGGGAGGCATGCTTGAGGTCATGTGGCAAACCGGATCAGGGCATCATCACGTGGCACCTCGGTGAGGACATTACAAATAAATATTATATATTAAATAAAAATATATATATTGAATAAAATGTAATCTTTAAAATCATTAAAATCATTATAATCATTATAATCATTATAATCTCTTATTTTTTAATATTTTTTCAATATATTCATCTTTTATTTAAATTCCACTCATTTTTAACATGCATTTAATTAATATTATTTATTTATTAATAATGTTATCTTTTTATATACTATTTTTGGAATTTAATGATTCTAAATATTAATTTTTTTAATATATTTTTAATTTATTTATTTTTAATGTTTTATTAAATAATTATTCATTAATATATTTAATATATTTAATATAGAAATATATTCATATATATATTTCTATATATATAATATTTCCATAAATATGATTTATATAATAAAAAATATGTTTGTTTAAATTAAATAAGTCTTATATTTAGTGATAAATGGGTTATAATTAAAAATTAATATTAATTAAAAATATTAACTAGTGGTATCGAGTAATGGATGTATAATTAAATTTCTTTTTATTCAATTTATCATGAAATTTCAGGGCCAATCACACCCAACACTAAAAATTTTATTGAAAATAAAGATGCAAAATAAGGGAAACATATGTGGTACAAAGTACCACCAAAAAAGAGAGATGGAAAACAGAGCCATCCAATAGAACACATGTGACCCAAAGTCTCCAAACACAAAACAAAAAGTCGCCTTAACCCACCAACCAAGGTCGACCCATCCCGTTCACAACATCAGTTAATTTCATTCATCATTTATATTTTTATTCAATAAATGATATTTTGTACATTTAAACATTTTTTAGAATTTATTCATTTTTAATATTATTTTTCCATTAGTAATATTTTTTGTTTTTTTAAAATTTTCTAATTTATTCATTTTTTAACATTTTTTCAATTTTTTCAATTTTTAATATTTATTTATACAAGTTTATTCATTATAATTTTTTTAATATGGTAGTAATTTATATAAGTAATATGTATTCATTTTCATTTTAACGTATCTATTTATAAATATCCATGTTTAATTTTTTAAATAATCCATATAATTAATAACACATATTCATTTTTTAAATTTATTCATTATTATTATTATTTATTTCATTCATATATTTTACAAAATATATATTAGCATTGTTTGATTTGAAATATATCAAATTTTTGTTATATATATACACACACCAACATTAATTTCACACACATTTATGTAATTAATGTAATATTATATAAAACCACACACATATAATATTTATATATTTTATTCAAATTTAGTTATTCATTTTATAATTTCATTTAATAAAATAATATATTTAATATATTATGTTTTTAATCGGTAAATTGTGTTTATTAATTTTTAATATTTATTCATTTTTTTATTTTCTGGAATTTAATCATTTTATTATATTTATTTATACATATTAATTTACTATGTTATAATATTTTTAATATGTATTCATCTTAATTTTAATATATATCCATATTTAATTTTTATAATAATTTATAAAATTAATAAAACTTAACATTTTTTAGTTTTTTATGTCTACTAATTTATATTTATATAATTTCACGCTTTTTTAACATTCATGAATTTAAGACTATATATTAATTAATAATGATAAATATATATATTTAAATAAATATTTATAAATAAATATATTATATTTTTTTGAACAATTATAGGATAAGGTACTATGTCTCTATCCCATTTATTAAAATAAAAATTGTACAATTGGGAGAAAAAGTCTGATATGGTAGGAAAACCATCGACAATAAAACCAAAAGGCATAAAAAGAAAAAAACATCAAAATACCCAAAGCAGCACTAAAAATCAAATTCAACAACACAAGATAGATTAGGATCACTACAATCCCTTTCCAGGAGGGTCTCTGCTGCACAGATTTCAACCCCAACTCTAAGTCATTGTTCATTACTTAGGCTCATGGACTTCATCTGAAGGTAGTTCGATTGAATCTACTTTACCCATATCACTGGTGACCACCACATAAGGATTCCCTAAGAGTGAAGTATCATCCAGGGGTATTAAAAGGGATCTCATTTTCCATGACCTAGGTCCCAGTCCTAAGTCCCATAACACTTTCTAAAACCCCTTCCATATTCATAGCTTCCAAGGACACATCCTTCGCCGATTCTAGCTCTCCAGAATTTTTGGGAAAACAAACTATATAATTTTTCTTTTTTTTAATTTTAGAAACTCATATACTCAAAGAATCATTTTTACTTATAATGTTGTTCTTATGTGATTTACTCTAATATTCTCCATCCATGGAATCCCAACTCCCAAGATTTTATTAAGGAGAATACTTAAGAGGGCCTAGATATTTCTTTTGACCAAACACTGAATCCATTGGTGTGTCCATTTGAGGACCACCAATCATGGGAAGACCATCAGCACCACTATCTTGGATCATATAAGTCCACACATTGCTTTTGGAAAACCCAGAAGATTTAGAATCAAATGCATCCTTAATTATAGAAGAAACAACAATTACACTTCCTTTGGTGTGATCTAACCTGAGATAAGTGTCCACTTAGTTAGAATGGGGAACAACCTTCCAATTCCAATGTGATCATTCCTTCTAAACCATCGAAAACTATGTCCTCAGAGACAAATCCTCTATGGTGAAACTTTTCACTACTAAATTGTCAATCAATTTTTAGGTTTGGGTGACAGTTCTATAATTTTATTTCTTAATGACCGCATCATCCAATTTTTTCTTACATTTTATATCTCTTGAACAATTCATCTTCTCTTGATAATGGTGTTGATCAAAAAAATATTGTCTCACTACTTAATCAGCTAAATTTTCATCACCAAGAAACCCTTATTCTACAATCTCCACCATTGTCTGTGTGTCCTTCTTCCCATTAAGATCCATTTCCCACACATAGGTAGAGGCATTAATTCCATGAGTTTATAAATTATCTATAACATCATCAAATTCCCTTCAATAAGGGTAACTCTCCATTGGTGTAGATCCATACTTGATGAGTATTTATATAATAGAGAGTTCAGACGGTCTAGATTTAGAGAGATCATCCAAATAAACCAAATTCACATCCTGAACAAGCTCACAAACATGTTTGTCCCCCTCTAAGACCACCTAATTGTGCATTCTTATATCTTGTGGTTAAACATGATCAGAATTTATAGGACCAACTTGTGAATTGGATTTCAAACATATGATATTTTTAAAGCATTCATTTACATCATAACCTCTCGCTAATAAAAAACACAAACAATAGATCTCATTTAACTCAAAACATCATGTCATGTGACCTTAAAATCCATAAAAAATCAAGGAAGTTTTTCATACACACTTATTAAATCGTTCTCATCATCATCAATTGAAATGTAAACTCTATCAACTAATGTATAACATTTTAATGGGAAACCCTAGTAGATATTTCCATATCATAAATTATCATAGGGTTCCAAATTATCTAGATTAAACCTTATATCTTAACCCACATCTAAACAGAGTAGTTTCCAACCTTTAGAGGATTGAAATTCCTATCCCTATCCTAGATGTGTAGAAATACAGGATTGATAGAGATCAATCAAAACCCCAATCCTACATCTTTAAATCTACGGGTGTGTTATTTTTCTACTCCTCTCTCATTTATTAATTTTTTATACTATCCTTGAAGTGAATCGCCTCCTTTGTGTATACCAAGAACTACCATGTGTAGACACCAATGATATCAATTTCATACAGGTCGTTTGGTAGGGATAATTCTATGGAAAATGAGATGATTTGGGGGGGTTTAAAATATATTTCTCCTATAAAATGATTTAATTATCATTATGTTGTGGTTTTTTGTTTTCCAGTTCACATAAAATTTTCCATAGCATAAACAAATTATGCCAAATATCTATAAATATTTTTGTAAAATCAATTTAAAATAATGCATCACTCAATCTAAATACCTTGGGATGATTTAATTAAAGAATCATCCCAATATGGATGCCTAATAAATGAATTTCACTTATTTCCACTTTATTAGTCTCCCTATAATGAAACATGGAATTTTTATAAAATAATTTATTTATTTTAATTTGTGTATTTATGCATTTACATTCACTTAAATATTTTTATATAAGTACATATAAGATTTATCTTCCCTAATTTTACATAATATTTCTAAAATATTGTTTGATATATGTTTACTTTAACATCCAAAAGGAGTCCCTCAATATGCATCCATATTCTTTTCTAAAACCATGAAATTAATTACATTTTATTTTAGATATGTTAATGTAAATAAATTTCTTGAGGAAAAAATACATGTTTTTTAAAAATATGTATAGAAACTATTGATGAAAATGTAATGGGTTTCACATTGATGAGGTGGAATTTTTCTACTCAAAAAATTCATTGACATATCAAATTATGATATGGAATTTCTAAATGATCACTCAATGATAAATATATCATTTATCTCAATTTTTTTCTAGTATCTATGACAATATAAGTAATATAACTATATTTTTTAGTGTAATAAATTTTTTGGTATAGGTTTATAGATGCTCCAAGATGATAATTTTGTGATTAAAATAATATAATCTTAAAAGAGAAATCATAATTTTACTAATGATAATGTAGATATGTATTTAGGGAATTTTAACATTGAAATTAGATTCTTTGTGATGTTAATATATACTTTAACTATTGATATATTTAGAATTTTTTTTCAAAATCTTCTAAGAATGTAAATAATATTAATAATGTTTTAAAATATTTCAAACTATTAAATTTATCATAGTAATTTAACTTATAATGGTAAAAATATTTATTGATTAACCCCTCAAAAAATATAAATAATATTTTTAAATTGGGATTTTTACAAATTTTATAGAGTTCACCATTAATTTTGTTGAGGATTATTTTTTAACATTATGTTCATTAATTTCATATGAAGTGTATATAATATTATTTTATAATTTAAATCAATTAAAAAAACCTGAGCCTAAAAAATATTTTTTGAGGTACTATTTCTAGAATAATTTAACTAAGGGTTAGATGAAAATTCAACTAAGGGTGACCCTTTAATTGGGAGATCGTAACCATTTCACATTGATCCCAATATATTTAATTCCTTGTACATTAGAGGGGACCATAAAGACGGATTTGGATACTCGATAATGGAACTAAATCCCTTCAGCCACTAAAGAAAAAAAAGTTCAATCACAAGGTTAAAGTGTTTTTGAATATAATATTATTATACCTATAATATTATGTTTTCTTTGATGAATTTACATAATCTAAACTAAATTATTGACTAATCACGCATATAATGGCTTCTATACATGTTGATGTTACCAATCCTAAGTAATAATAGGTGGTTGATGTTGAAACTACTGAATTATTAGGTGACGAAAAATAGGCTATTGAACAAAATAAGAATGATGTAGAGTAATTATGTTAAATAAAATTATCAAGGTAAGTATCAAGGGTATAAAATTTGAGGTTTTATAGAATCAATATGGGAAACCTATTAACCCTAAAAAGTAAATGTTCATTAGTTATGTCTGGTTCACAATGAGAATGGATGTGCCAATTGATATAGATATATGGTACCATATCTAGTTTATAATTAAGGAAACCCATTGGGAGTATATTAAGGTAATTTTGTGATATAATTTCTCTATTTTATAGAAAAAATATATAATGAAAGTTGTATTTAAATTTCATTATCAATTTTGTAGTTTATTTATTTTATATTATTTCTATAATAAATATGTATTAATGGCTACTAGAAAATATTATAGAGTATTCTATAAACATCTTATAAAGAATCATCTCAGGTATGCCAAGGAGAGAGTAAATCCACTCCCGCCAATTTCATATGCACACATTATAAAATAGGATACATTGAAATCTTTCATTAGTTATCATGATAGGAAATCCATTCAAGTGAAATGTAGTTGATAATATTTTAATTCACGTTATTTATTTTATACACTTTCATTAAAAAAAATTAAATTATGAAATAAAAATGGATTGATGAAAATAAACAACATGCAACCAAACCAATGTACCCTTCCGGGAGAGAAAGGATGGGGTACACATTACTCGAAATGAAATTGGTATGTATTTTAAATCTATAATAAAAGTTTTATGTGATATAAAATAAAATATGTTCCTTTTTTATATGAAAATTGATGAATCAAAATCTGAAACCACTTCTATACCACGTCATGTGCTATGGAAGGAGGATCATATAAATAATGTGGGTAAACTAGTTGATGAAAAAACACAAGCACTATGAGATTCATTCATAACTATGAAATAATATTAATTTACTATTATTTATAATATTATCACATAAAAATACATTTTTTTCATCTACTTTTCTATTGTTTAGACAGAAGAATCAACATCAACTATACCTGAAGATAATGTATTTTCAACAGCTTTGATGTGGCCAAAACAATATGGTCGTGTTAGAGGTGTAGGTTTTAAAGTGTCAACTAAAACATATTTTGCGAAGATAACTCGAAAAGTAGATACATATTAGATGATAAAAGAATTGCAGGATCAAATATATTCTTTGAAATATATTATTGTTCAGTCTAGTTTGGTGTATTAATATATGTGAAAGGATCAAAGAGAGATGGTAGTGGAACAAATAATTTTACAACCTCGAATGGCCCGAAGGCCTTTATTTTTTTATTGATTTTTTATAACAACCCATTCAAGGGATAAGGGGGAACCCTTATAAGGCCCGTAGGATAAGAGATTATATGTCCCGTAGGCTTAAGAGATTACATTACCTGAAGGTCTCTGGGAATTCAACTAGACTATCTACAAGGAACTGCCCCTCCCCTAGCTCTCCACCTTCGTATGGCCATCTAGCTCGGATTCTCGTGCAAGCATAGGCTAGTCCAGATTGCATATCTATACCCGATCATTCTGAAAATTCCATTTCGCTATGCTCTGGTGAGTGAACCTTCTCTGAATCCTCTTATAGGGCTGCTCCTTTTTTGTAGAGGGTGTCTAGGGAAACTGCATGTGGGTCGAAGGCCTTGAGGTGGCCTAAAGGCCTTAAAGGTGGCCCGAAATCACTACTGACCCGACGGACTGGGTGGACCGAAATCCTTAAGGACTCCAATACCAAACCAGTGGCCCAAGGTGAATAATTTCAGCTGCTACAGTACCTGCAATAATACCATCACAGTGTAGAGTTCTTCACAGTACCTGTACAGTGTACAGTTCTGCTACAGTACCGCATAGTGTAAAGTTATGCTACAGTACTGCTATAGTGATTCTATAGTGCTTCTACAGTACCCTTGTAAATATTCCTCTACTTGGTTTTGAACCTAGGTCTTGTTGATTCACTTAAGGATACCTCACCAACTGGGCTGAGGCTCATGTGTGCAAATAATTGTACAATAATATCCAAATTACCCAACAAGATTTGAGTCTAGGGATTGAACTCAACCACCTACCATACCCAATGAAATCATGGTTTTTCATTACTCTTTCTCCTAAATGTGAATTAAAAAACTTAGAATATCTTTATACTACTAAAATTTTATAGGGAGAATTTGTATATGATTTATATCTATAAACACCTACACATCTATTAATTGTGAGGTGTGTGGTTTATAACATCTCGGGATACATGCTACACACTAATAAAATATGAAAATATCACATGAGAGTGAGGATTAAAGTATCTTATGAGTCAAGTATTGAGTTTCATGTTCCACTTGGTGATCTGAATATTATTATGGTCAATGGTGTTATTGTAACTTTTATATCATGACCATCCAATCTTATAATGATACATGAGGTATGTCCTTAAAAATTGTTTTTAAAATGAAACAAATTTATTAGTAGATGAAAATATGTATGAAATGAGTTATTGTAATATAGATGGATAAAAGTTTGGGGAAGTAGAAGGTAAAATCAAGAAAATATAGTATATTAACCATGAAACCAAAATGTCCTTCTGGGAGTACCTTCTCCCCACCTGTTCCATTGCGGTATATATTAACATTTTATGTTCTTGGAGACACAAAATTAAAAAATGGAGATATTCCTTACATTCAATATTGTGAATAAATATTTGGAAATTTCGTAACAAACACAGTTGGTATAGAGATTATAGATGACAGTATCATGTTTTAATGGTTGGGAGTCACAGTTATGAATACCAAAATAATGAATATTTTTAAAATACTTCTATCAAAAAAGTGATATATAATGTTCATTAAAGTTCATATCTACTCATATTATCTATATGAATTTATATTATTACTATACGAAGGTAAAAAACTATGAATCTGGATTTGGACTCATTAATTCTTGTATTGTTTTTACATATGAATTTTTTTAGGCTTGAATGAAATTTATAAGAGAAAAGATGTACAAATAAATGTATTTGAGAAAGAAATAATATAAAAAAACTCTTCTTAATTAATACATTATAGAGATAAAATTATGAAATCTAATCATATATAATATATTTTTTATTTTTATTACTTATTTAATTTTTTTTGGAAGCACTAGATGCAGATCACAATCAATTTGGATATCACAAATGTTTATTTTTTAGATCCAATTCATGGATTCCTATCAAACCAGCCACATATGATGACAATTGAAAATTTATAATGCACCAAAATAAATATTTTATTAATAGACTTTGAATTATACGATTCAATTTGTGTTTTAATAAAAAAATTATTATAGGGTGATCTACAAATATAGGATAAATCATGGTATGAGGTTAGTAACTGAACATAAAAAGTCTATTCATTTCCTTAAATAGAAACATATTAGGGTATATATAGAAATATTTAACTATCAAAACATATCTAAAAAAGTCACTTATTTTAATCAATGTTTATGAAATTAATGAAGTAATATAATGACAATAATTATGGATATTACATTTAAATTTTTTTGAAGGATATCATATATGATCAAAATACTTGCATCCTTAAACTGGTAATTTTCGAAGGTAATTCTTATTTTGTTAAAAAATATTAATTAATAATTTTTTTCTATATTATATTAGTGCAATTAATATTTCCAAAAATCTATATACTCAACATAAGAAGTAATTTTTTTAGAGATTAGTGGAAAAACTACATGGTCTGAGAGTGTTTTTCAACAACATATTTTGGAGGCTACATATTATATTTATGGTATATTGTTGGATGTGACATTAAAGATACATTTGGGATGTGATGAATTAGTATCTTAATGCTTATTTATTATTTTTTACCTATTTTTCCAGGAGAAGTATATTACAGGGGTACACTCTATGGATTCTAACCTAGATAGTAATTTTTTTAAGCTTATCATGCTTATTAGAGATTGGAATATGTGGATGAAATTATGATAATAACCCTAGGAAAATGGATTGAGAATGAATAAATTCATCATATAATGGTGACATCCTACTACTTATTTAGTCAATTTTTTTTATCCTTTTTTCTATTATTTTTATGATATTTTTCATTTTATTTTTATCTTATACTTATTTAGATTTTTTCATAGATAATTTGGGAAGTTTTAATTTTCATGAAACTAGGTGTAACAAGACAAAAATTAGAGAACACATTCCTTTATAAAGAAAGTAGAAACCAAATGTTATATAAAATGTGAACTTAATCATACTGAGGCACCAAAAAATATATGATTGCACTGATTTTCTTCAATTCATTTTTGAAGGAGACTCCACAGTTCAAATATAATCTCTTATTTAATAACATTTTTTTCTTCAATTAAAGGAAAAGTATGACTTTAAAAAATATATATCAAGAACATTTTCTTTTAACACTGTATTAATCAGCCACACCATAATCAATTTCACTTAAAAATGATATACATTGTGCTCAGTATAACTAAAACTATATATTTTTAGTTTATAATTTCAATTTTAGTTTAAAAAACATCACATACTCAAAACTAATAAAGCACATTCATATTGTTTTTATACTTTTAAAAAACTATAGATAATTTATTAGTGATGTATAGAAATCAATTGTCCCTCAATATGATACATGGTGCATCTGGTATGACTCAAAGTGTAAGTTTTGAGTTTAAAATTGACATTTTAGTTTAAAAAACATATTAACTACAAAAAACTATGAAAATGAATTTAATTATTTTGATAATATATAAAAAATCCATAAATAATTTCTGGCATATAAAAATCAGCTACACATTAATCAGATACATGGAGTTCTCAATATGACTTGAAGTGTATGTTTTTTGTCTAAAATATCTAATTTAATTCAAAACATGCACCACATTCTCAAAACCAATCAAATATATTTATATATTTTTTATACTATGGAACAATGATCAATAACACATTTGTGACATGTAATAATCATCCTCACCTAAATCTAACACACTATGTATCCGGTATGACTTGAAATTTTTGTTATTAGTTTGAAATTTACATTTTAGTTCAAAACACGTGTGACATACTCAAAACCAAGAAAATGAATTCAAATTGTTTAGATACATTAGGATAATGATCCATAATTCATTATTGGATTGTATTAATCAACCACATGCCAATCCAATAAATGATGTGGATGGTATGACACAAAGTTCATGTTTTCATTATAGATGTAACAATTTTGTTTAAAATGTGTGTCGCATAGCCAAATTTTAGAAAATGTTCTCAGATTTTTTTCAACCTTTAGAAAAAAATTCATAATTAATTTTTGGTGTATAATAACTGATCGCAGATAAATCTGACACATGATGTGGTTGGTATGACTTTAAATATTTGTTTTCAATATATAATGTTTAATTTTAGTTTAAGAAAAATTATGTACCCAAAACCAAGAAAAATAGCTCATATTGTTTTCAAAAATTATAATAATTATCTATAATTAATTTATGACATGTATGAATCAAAATTACCTCAATTTGATAGATGATGTGGTAGGTATGACTCAAAGTGTTTGTTTTTTGAATTAAAGTGTCGTTTTGATTCAAAACAGATGTGACAAACTCAAAAATGAGAAAGCATATTCAGGTTGTTTTGATATTTAAAAAATGATCCATAAGTAATTTTGGAAAGGTATAAATTGACCAAACTTCAATCCAACACATGCTTTGGAAGGTATGAATCGAATTTCATGTTTTCAATATAGAAGTTCCATTTATGTTTTAAACATGTGTATCATAGACAATGTGACACCCCAAAATTCTAACAAAAATGACATTATATTTGATAGTGTGTATGACACACAACACCAAGCATATAAGGGAATATAATATTTAGATACATTATAGTATAATTACTATTTTAAATAGATTATATCTATTCTATATATTACGATCTAGGCAACATTTATTTTAATTTGTGTTGCATGCAATGATTTTATTCGATGTAATGTGTTACATGCAAGACCAAATCTTTCCAAATAATATTAACATTATTATTTAAAATGATAATTATATATTAGTCGTTAATTTTTTTGTTATTAATATTATTAACTAAATTATGAAGATATATAGTTTAATTCATTGGTTACCAAATAAATATAAATGAATATAGAAACCAAATGAATATAAAAGAAATGTTTTTTTAACTATTTTTATGCACAAAAGGAATTTATCTTAATAAATTAAACAAATTAATATTATAGGATTATATTAATTATATATATATATTATTCAATAAATATTTTGATGTTTTTTCAATAGATTTGATAGGAATATGACATGAATAGGTCTAATTTTATGCATAAGAATCTATATTTATCTAAAGGTGGGTTTACAACCTTTTAATAGAAAATCTATTTAAATAAAAAAATTGGAAATTTTATAGACATTATTTTTCAAAATAAAATTAATTTTTGAAATAAAATTTTCAAAGTTATCTTAGGGTAATGGTTTGGTATTTTTTTTTGAAATATTTAATTTTATTATGAATAATAGAAGTCATTGAATTTTTTTTGAAATGTTATTTTTATAATAATTTATTAATAATGATATATTATATTTTTTATTGGTTTTAGAGTTTAATTAGATAAATTATAAGTTCATTAATAAAATTTGGGTCACTGGAAGTAATTTCACACTGATATTGGATATACAATAATTTCAATATTTTGAACATTTTTACTTTAAATTGGAAAAAGTGTATTTCATATTTTTAATAATCATAATTTAAAATTTATAATATTTTAAACCAGGTTTTTTACAAAAAATACCTGTGAAATTAATTAAAATTAATTATAGTGATTATGAGAATAACTAGTTTAATAAGGGACTAAACCTTACTCTTAAGGGCCAAAATGACTTAAAAACTTTTCCAAAATCCATTTTATGTACATATTTACACCATATAATCTATTTCATATAATTGTTTTCGTTATTGGAGATACTTGACATGGAAAAAAATGTGGTTTGAAATACCTCTTTCAAATATTTACAAGAATATCACTCATCCTCCAATATAAAAAGGCACTCAACCCTGCCACTTATCCACGTCTCTAAAACCCTTTAGATAATCACAAAACACACCAAATAAGATTCCAAAACCCATTACATAATCTTATAATCATCTCTTTGGTAATAAATCTAACCAAGGAAGTCCTTTGGTGCAAACCAAAACAAGTTACCCAGAGAAGAGGTAACGTTCTTCAATGCGAACTCTGGTTTTATTTATTTCAACATGACTTAAATTATAAATATATATTTATTATATTATAACATAATTATATTCAATATAATGAAAAAACAATTCCATGGTAGGACCTACACTCTTACACACTTCCATCAAATGGGATACACAGTCATCATCCATGTGTATGACTGACTACCACCTCGCGAACCGATGTCGTCCGTTCTACCATTATCGTTTCTCAAGATTAGAAATAATGATGGATTTATAGTTTATATATAATATTAATTATTCCTTTATTGTTATTTAACATTTATATAATATATACCTTTATTATTTCAATTTTTGAAATACGATAACTTCATTTGTGGATGTAAGGACTATTGCCACCTCAAAGCAATGTGATTCATTCATGCTATACGTGGAATGTATTAAGGATAGTTTTAATGAAAATATGGGACATATATGAAATAAATATGATACTTGAGTTATAATATACATATATATCAAATAATTTTTAAATATGACAATGAAATGAAAGTAGTAATCATGCGTACGCACAACCTACCATCTCCATGAACAGTGAATTTCATTTCTATCTCAAAATTTTTTGGATTGTTATAAATACATATAAAATGAATTTATATAATATTTAAAAAATGTTTCAAATCCTGTATATTATTAAATAATGTTTTACATAATAAAAAATATATAAAAAGTCAAGAAATACTAAAAAGGATGACAATTAACACCTGAAATGATGAAAATAATGAAAGATTGTTAACAAATGGGTAATAAGATATTATAAGAAGATAATATATGATGTTATAAATAAGATTATGTTTATTTTATATATTAGTAACATGTTTTTATGTAAAATAAAGGAGCTTAAAGACCACAAAACTAAATTTAAACATAAAGTAAGGTATTTTGTCTCAATTTTCATTCCATTGAGACTTATTTGTTATTATAAACCAATTCACTTTAATGTGGTTCCACTTTGTTATTTGATAAAATTATTCTCTCTTAATTCATTTTATTTTATGTTTCTCTTTGAACTATCTCATCCAAGGGGTTTTCACTTGAAAATAACTAAGTGGTAAATTTATCTTTGAAATACCGCTTTCTATTATGATTATTAAATTTCTCATGAGATAATCACTTCCTTATAATAATTTATATTTTACATTAAATTTAACCTAAATATACATATTCTCATGGAGTGTATATTATTATTTCCTCAACTATATAACATTTTTATATATGGTTTTCACTTTTAAAGTTATTTGATTAATTAGGGAAATATTGATAAATCTGTATCTTTTACTGAATATAGATATTTGATGATATGGAATGTTGTTCATTAATTAAATAAATTATTTTATATGTGATTAATTCTTGGGAAATTCACTACATGGGTTGGGAACTAGTTAATGAGGCCTCCTAATGCATTAGTAGTCTCATTAGATAAAATGAGTTGGCCAAATCAGATGTGTTTTTACCTAGTATGTTTTAAATGTTCTTGGGGATAGATATTAATGGTAAAGATATCGTGTTCATGGGAAACATGACATCCATTAATTAAGAATTTATTTTATTAAAAAATTTATTTATAATTATTATCCATTTGTTTTTGTATAAAAGTATCAATGGAAGTATTTTATTTATTGTAATATTGATTAAATGGCATGTTTGTTTAGTTATTTACCTTTCTATATTGATTATACCTTATCCAGTAATTTTAATGGCACATTTATTCAGTTATTTATCTTTCCATATTGATTATTCATTATTAATTCATGATATATTTCACTATAATTAACCCAAACTAATCATTTTATCTCACCAATTTTATTTTTTCCTTTACCCTAATTGTGAAGAAGAAATATGTAAATAATATTTCAAGGATGTTGTTCATATCATTTTAATATGTATAATGTTTTGTTTTCTATTTCCCAATATAAAATATTTATAATTTATGTAATTTTGTTTTTCCTAAATTGAAAAACTGATCAATCCTTTGGTATTTGATTCCTTGTAGTCTTTCCAATGTAATAAAGTAAATCACCAGCTTCGTGATTTTGGGCTTATGGTACTATAGTTGGTATCATTGGATGTTTAGTGTAAATATTAAAAACTAGATTTATGAAATAATATATTAGGTAACATAACCCTGTGATATGCATTAAGGATAAGTACATAAGAACATCCTATAATTTTGGTAAGGTAGAGATTATATGGGACTTCCAAGAAATATATCCCGGTCAGGATATAAAAGGGGGACAAAGTTCTGGAATAGATGTACCTAGGGGTGACAACTTAGAAACTATCATCAGGCCTAACTAGATCATAATATTGTACAAGATAACATTCCTTAATGCCAATCTATTTTCACTCTTATATGATATGCATAAGATAATTCACATTTTCCTTACAAACCTTAATGAAGGATTTTTATGTAAAGATATCCCCAATGAATCCAAAGATTTTGATTCTAGTATTAGTAATGCACAAATTACTTCCATTTGTGGAATTATACATTATGATAATTTTATGAACTAATCCATTATGCGCCATTGTGTAGAAATGTCACATGTGTGGAATAATGGAATCACGACTCGTGGACAATATAGATATTTCCCTTATAAGTGTACCAATACAGCTAGTATTAGAATAGTGAAAATAATGGCTATATTAGATAGGATTAATAGGGTTTTGATAAAAAAACCTTTCCCATATATATTAATCTATCAAACAACGATATTATCCAATGTTGGACCACTTTATGGGACAGAGGACCTCATCATTTAGGTGTAATACTAATCTAATTGTATCTGAGTAATGGAGTAAGTCTCTGGAGAAGATATTTATAGAATTTGGATGTGTTGAAGAAGAAAAGGTTACACTAGAGATTTATATTCTTAATGATTATTCTGATCAATGGTGGTCATTAGTCCAAAATACTAAGGAGGATTATGAAATATAAGTCATGAAATAGAAATATTTTAATCACGTAGTCTTTGAAAAATATTTCCCTCATGAGAAACAAAATATTATTAAGATAAAGTTTTTTAGTTTAAATAAAAAGGATGAATAAAGTTTTTCAGAGTATGAATAAACATTTAAAATGATATAAATGTAAGCTACATATTTCATATAAAACACATATTTCAAGACTAACCATTTTGTAATAACATAATCCATGTCTTTGGAGGGATATGGTGTCTCAACACTTTTCTTCATATGATGAAATAGTTTGTTGTGTTATTAGGAATGAGAATGAATTATCTAAGTCTTATAGATTCAAAGGGAAGAAAGAGAAGAAGATTAAGAAAGAGAAAATAACATGTAAAGGGAAGAATAGAAAGAAGGATTTTCTAACATGTGATAACTGTTGAAATAGTCAACCTTGGAAATGATTTAAAGGATTGGGAGTTTTTTATAAGTGTTGAGAAAATAGTCACATGGAAAAATAATGTAAAGGGATGAAATAAAACACTATTATTTAGTGTTATAACTACAAGGATATGGGGAAATATTAAAACCAATTCCCCAAGAGTTAGGGTAATATACCTTGGAAGATGCTAATGGGTAAAAGTCAAGATTATGTTTTTGACACAACCAAAGAGGAATGATTAATGTGATTATGTATTTGGATTATTAAAATATGTTGTAAAATTATTTTATTTATAATGTTCTCATCATATGATTTAATAAATATATAATTATTGTGTTGTATTATATTTTCATTAAATATTTGAGATTATATCTTGTATGGTACAGATAAAAGTGATTCGTTAGCATGTTAAACATTTTGGAAAACACATGGTTGAGGGAAAGATAAGCCTGAATATGTTCCTGATGTTGAGATGATGATATTGGGTATGGATATTATTAACATGGATAATTTAAATTGGATACTAATAACTACCGTGTAAATTATTCTAATGTGTTATATCATAATCTTTTGGAAATGTTAACCATTTATGAAATTCATTAAGTTGAACTTTGGATGTGGTTTTAGAGATTGTCGTATTGCTTCAACCTTTGATGAAATGTGTGCTAAGAGATGAAGTAGAAATAGTTTGAGTCACAATAAAATGATAATATTATCCATTTAAAATATAAACATATCAATTAATTACAATCCCTTACATTCTTATAGATGAAATGAATCCCTTAATTCTAGGAAGAGGGTTTTGAAAAAAAAAATGTTATCCAATTCTGATCATTTATGACTATATAAATGACCTTTTTCATCACTATGGTTTAAGGCTTTGTGATAGTTAAATTTTAACTAAAAATGTTCTCTATCATTCTCCATCAGAACATGATAGTTATATATCTCTTCCATTTCTATGTTTTCACTAATGTTCTCTTATTTTAAATCCTGGTTTTATGGTGACCTTCACAAATTCCATTCCACCTCATTAAGAAGATGTGTTATTGGCCATATTTAAAATGTGGGTTTTTTAAAATATTTTGTTTAAAAATATCAAACCCTCAATTACTAAGATTAATTTTAAATTGTGAGGATGCAATTTATTTAATATAGGGAGAATTAAAACCCCATAATTCTAAAAAATGATAATGTATTTGATGTTGTGTATGATACACAACCCCAAACATGTATGTAATATAATATACTAATATTTATATTATATTTACTATTTTAAATAGATTCAATCCATTCTATATATTTTAGTGAACACAACATTGATTTTAGCTTGTGTTTCATTCGTCGATTTTCTTCGATGGCATGTGTTACACAAGAGACCTAATCTTACCGAATACTATTAATATTATTATTTAAAATGAAAATTATTTCCTGGATAATAAACTGGTGGTTAAGAATATTATTAAATAACTTATAAAAATATATAGTTTAATTAATTACTTACCAATTAATTATAAATGAATATAGAATCCAAATGAATATAAAGAAAATGTTTTTATAAAAAACTATTTTTATGGTATAAAGACATTTTATCTTAATAAATTAAATAAATTAATATTACTGAATTATATTAATGAAATATATATATATATATATTCAATAAAATATTTATGAAAATTTTCTAAAAGATTTGGTAGGAATATGATAAGAACAAGTCCATTTTTATGTATAAAACCTATATTTTTTTAAATGATATTTTCCTACCTTTCAATGGATAACGTATTTTAAATAACATTTTGTACACTTTTATAAACCAAATTTGTCAAAAAAACTTCATTTTTGAAATAATTTCATCAAAAATAGCTTAGCTTAAATATTTGGTATTTTTGTAAAATATTTCATTTTTTGATGAACAATGCAAAATACTACATTTTAATTTAAAAATGTTTTATTAATAAATTCATTTATAAGGATAAATTATATTTTTATTGGTTTTAAAGTTTAATTAGAAAAATTATAAATATGTTAATCCAATTTATTCCATTTTAATCAATTTAATATTGATATTGGATATAAAAACATTTTAATCTTTTGAACATTTTTACTTTAGAAACCTGCTTTCATATCCCGTATGCGAGATTAATTTTAAATTAATTTTTTCAAATTATGCAATTGAAATTTGGAAAAAAGGATTTCATATTTGTAATAATCATAATTTATAAATTATAATAAGTTAAACTTTGTATTTGATGAAAAATATTAGTGAAATAAATTAAAATTATTTATAATGATTAAGAGAAAAACTAGCTTAACATGGGACTAAACCATAAACTTAATAGACAAAATGACCTAGAAACGTTTCTGAAATACATTTTATGGAAATATTTATACAATATAGTCACTTTTATCAATTGTTTTTATTATTTGAGCCACTTGACCTAGAAAAAACTGGGTGGAATTACATCTTTCAGAACATTAAAAGAATACCACTCCTCCTCCACTATAAAAAGGCACTCACCTCTCCCACTTATTCAGGCATATCAAAAGCTTATTATCATAAAAAACCCTAAAACATTCTACGAAAATCCCTTCCATAATCCTAGAATAATAAACTTGGTCATAAATCAAAAATAGTAAGTCCTTTGGTGCAAACCAAAGGGTGTTACCTGAAGTAGATTTAATGTTCTTCAATGAGCACTTCAGTTTTATTTATTTCTACACCCCTTAAGTAATTATTATATATTTATTATATAAAAACACATAATATTAAATATAATATGGTGTATTTATTTCTTTTATATGAACTATACTAACACAAACCTCCATCAAATGGGATACTAAATCATCGTTTGTGTGTACGGTGGACTACCACCTCACGAATAGATGTCGTTCGTTCATCCATTAAAACCTTTAAAGGTTTGGAATAATTATGGGTTTATAGTTTATATATGATATTTATGATATTTATGATGTGTGTACATTTTTAATTTCTTATATAAAACATACCTTTATGATTTTTATTTTGTGTAAATACAATAACGTCATTTGTAGACGTGTGTACTACCACCTCCTCAAAGCGATGTGATTTGTTCACATTATATATAGAATGTAGTAAGGATTGTTTAAATAAAACTATGTGACATATATTAGAGAAATATGATAATTTAATGATAATATATATATATATCCCATTTTTTAAATATGATAAATAAATGGAAGTAGTGTTCATGCCTACGTACGACGTACCTTCTCCATGAACAATGTATTTCATTTTCTATCTCCAAATTTTAGGGATTATTATAAATAAAAATATACTGAATATATATGATATTTTCTTCATGGTTTAAAACTTTTATATTATTAAATCAAGATCAATATAAGATCAAAAAATATAAAAATGTCAAAACATACTCGAAAAACCTGACAATTAACACGAAAAATGATCAAATAATGAAATATTGTTAAAACATGGGTAATAAGATACTATAAGAAGATCATATATGATATTAAAAAAATTATTAAGGTTATTTTATAAGTTATTAATATGTTTTTAACCACTATGGATGAGGTTAAAGACCATGAAACTAAAAGGAATTATAAGGTAAGGGATTTCGTCAAAATTTAAATTCCATTAAGACATATTTGTTATTATACACCAATTCATATTAATGTGGTTTATATAATTAAAAATTTTCATTTAATATCATGATTCAAGAATACTTATGTTTATTTTATGTTTCTATTTGAACTATCACATCCAGGGGGTTTTGACTTTAAAATTACTAAGTGGTAAAAGTTATCTTTACAATATCACTTTCTTTTGTGATTGTTAACTTTATCTTGAAATAATTACTTCCATATGATATTTTTTATTATAAATTAAATTTAACTTAAATAAACATATTCTCATTCAGTGTATATTATTATTTCTTAAACCATATACCATTTTGACATATGTTATTCTCTTTGAAAGTTATTTGATTAATTGATGAAAATTGATAATCCATATATTTTTCTTGATAAAAATATTTGATGATATAACATGTTGTCTATTAATTAAATTGATTATCTGATATATGAGTAATGATTTTAAAATGAAATAAATATGTTGGGGATTTTTTAATTCATTCCCCTCAACTCATCGGTAGTCTCATGAGTCAAAATATATTGGCCAAATCAGATGGGTTTTTTCCCTGTATGTTTTAAACTACCTTGAGGATAAATCTTGATAGTAAAGGTATAATGTGACTAGGAAACCTAAAATCCAATAATTAGTCATTTAATTTATTTATAATTCAGTTATAATTATTATCCATTATATTTTTTATATGAAATTATTTATCAATGGTTTTTATTTACCATTTTATTGATTAAATGACACTTGTGTTCAGTTATTTACTTACATTATTGATTATGACTTATCCAATTATATAATGGAATGTGTGTTCAGTTATTTACCTTACCATATTTATTATTCAGTATTAATTCATGATAAATTCTTCTATACTTAACCCTTTACTGAGCATTTGAGCTCACCATTATTTTGTTTCATTTCCCCATGTTATGAAGAAGAAATATTTGTATAAGATTTTAGGGATATTATTCATATCATTTTATTATGTATCATTTTTTATTTTATATTTCCTCATTTAATATGAGTATAATGTATGTATCATGGTTTTTCTAAAACTACTAAACTGATCGGTACATATGGATTTTATTCCATGTAATCATACTAACGTAAGAAAGTAATGCACTAGCTTCAGGCTTCTGGGGTTGGACCATTACAGAAAAAACTAAGGCAATGAGTTTAGAATTCATTCAAGCATTAGTACAAAAATGTATAATACATTTGTGACATATTTGAATTTACCTCATGTTAATTTGAGATGCTATGTGGTCGATATGTCTCAAAGTATTATTTTTCAATATAAAAGTGTCATTTTAGTTTAAATTGTCTATCACATAGACAAAATCAAGGAATTTTTTTTGATTGTTTAAAAACATTAGTAAAATGATACATAATACATTTTCAACATATAAAAATTGACCATTTGTCAATCTGATGGATGATGTAGGAAGTATGACTCAAAGTATGTGTTTTCAATATAAAAGTTTCATTTTAGTTTAAAACACATGTCTTAGTACAAAAACCAAGAAAATAATCTTATATTGTTTTCAAACATGAGGAAAAACAATCCATAATCCTTTTTTTGATGTGTATGAGTCAACTATATGTCAATATGATCCAAGATTTGTTTGGTATAACTCGAAGTATGAGTTTTCAATATAAAAGTTTCAGTTTAGCTTAAAATTTTCATCACATATCCAATACCAAGAAAACAAGGTTTAATTATTTTGAAAAATTATGAAAACAATATATAATTTATTTGGGATATATAGGAATCAATGAAAAATCAATCTATCACGTGATGTGGTGGGTACGACTTTGTGATGGAATTATTTTTATGAATTCCTTTATCTTATATGAATTGTTTTATGATGTCACGATGTTTAAGATTCCCATTTTTATTATATGGGTTATGCTATGATGTATGGTTTATGATTTTGTGGCACACATAAGAATGGTATCATTATGAAATGGGTGTGACCTATATCTCCCTCCAATTCATTGGGTAAAGATTTTATATCTCATGAGATAGACATGGCTGGAACGGTAGGTTATACTGGTTCAGTGAAACAGGACTGAAATGAGGAGTGAACTCGGTTCAGAAAGGGACTTTGTCCACTAAGATAGTCTTGGAAATGAGTCTTGACTAATAAGAAATTATTCTATATGATTATGTGTGTATGCCACAAAGTTTCATGTTTTAAGTTATGATTATAGTGATTACATTTCACTACTATGATTTATCCCATGTTACTAAATTATGATCTCTTTTGCAGGTTAAGATTTCCAAAAGATATGTTCTTATGAATATGACGTGATTGATATTTCTTTTGTTTACCCTTACTGAGCATTTGAGCTCACCCTTTTATGTTTTCTTTTCCCCAGGACATAAAGAAAGGATTTAGGTTTAAAAAAAGAAGATCTTTATGGGAGATGTTGAAGATCTTTCACCACGATTAGAAGATTATATTCTGAGTTTCCAAAGACACTAAACTATTACGGTCCTTGTGTGTGTGTTTTTGTTATGTACTAAGTATTCCCCAAAAGTAATATAATGTCTATGTATGTCAAGCTTTGGGTCTCTACAGTTGTTATTAGAGGAAAGGTTTAGTCAACCTTTGGAAACTAGGATGCGAAAACGTTAGTGAGATCCCTAGAGATATTTCTAATATCTAGGTATGTCCCTAAGGATAAGTATACGTATAGGATACAGTCCTAGAACTATGGTAATGGTCATAGAATTTAACCTAAGATGTTAGATATTGAGGATACTCCCCCTTTATTATGTTGTTTTCCCTAGCATGATTTTTGCCTCTCACACTATTCTTTTTGGGTTTTAGACGATGGCTGGAACCCGAAGGAACCGTGTTGATCAATGTAATGGACAATGCAATGATTGTCCTCCTAAACAAACAAATGTTATGGGAGATGGAGTGAAAAATCTTATTGCTATACTTATACAAGCTATGAATCATTCTGGAATTCCAAATGAGCAGAGAAGGGAACAATATTCTATTGAGTCCTTCATGAGGCAACATCCACCTTCTTTCAGTGGGTCTTCCAATCCACTTGTTGCTGAACAATGGATCAGTACCACTGAAAAGATATTTTTAGTTCTTCAATGTTCTGAACATGATAAAGTCATCTTAGCAGTATATCGTTTGGAAGGTGAAGCTGATCAATGGTGGAATCTTATCAAGAATACGAGGCCAAGAGATGAAATTGAGTCCATGGAATGGGATGATCTCAAGAACTTATTTTTAAATAAGTACTTCCCTCGTATTCTTCGAACAAAGATGGAGAAGGAGTTTCTTGAACTAAATCAAAAGGATGATGAATCTGTTGGTATATACGAAGCGAATTTTACGAGGCTTTCAAGGTATGCATCTGGATTTATCATCCAACCTGAAAGTAAAGTTGATCGATTCTTCAGTGGCTTAAAACCAAATCTTCGAAGGGCATTAGCTATAAGAGACTTCAGTAGCTATGAAGAAATTGTGCGTTGTGCTATCAAGGTAGAAATGGAAGTTGGTGTTACTTATCCATCTCATAGTTTTGACAAGAAACGAAAGATGGAGTTCAAGGAGAAATCTCGGAATAATGGTGAAAATAAGATGAATGTTTCCTTATGCTCAAAGTGTGGAAAGAAGCATGGTGGAGATTGTCTTAAAGGGACAAGTAAATGTTTCAAATGTGGAAAGGAAGGTCATCGGGAATTTGAATGCCGCAATGATGAGAAGAAGATGCCTAATGATGCAAACAAAGGTAGGGATACATAGAATGAACCTACTATACTTCAATGCTTCAAGTACAAGGAAATGGGGCATTATGCTAATAAATTCCCTAATCCAAGGGTTAGTGATGATCGATATGAGCAACCAATTAAGGCAAAGGACAAAGGGAAGTCACATGCGATCACCATTGGCGATGTTGAATATGACAACGATGTGGTGGAATGATTAAGTGTTTATATAATGGGATTCCAGAATAATGTTGTATATAGTATCGTGGAATATTGGAATATTTATGTTTTGGTCTATTGTGGTTTTCAATAATTTTATGGCATCGGTAACCATGAAAAGTGATTGAAATATTTTTGGAAAGCAGATGATATGCACATAATGAAAGGATAAAGAGAATCTAATATGTTTGATAGTATTCATGAGCTCATGATTGATATAAGGACTAAGTGATATCATGGTTTGAGGATATAGAATTTTGAGGATTTTGGTATGTGGAAAGTTTTAACTTTTAACTGCATTCATGTTTTCACTAAGGTTCAATGGATATTCATTCTTCAAGAGAATACATGATTAAGGTATTCACATGTTTGTAATTTGACCAACAAGATATATCTGGGGGATAAATGATGGCATTCACGTGATCATTTTCTTTATACTATGAGCTTGGACCGAAGTATTTTAGATAAGCCTAAAGATTGGAATGGATTATGTTGGACATAAGTTAGTATTGTTTAAGGATAAAACTTTTTTGATATTGTTGATGGGATGTTATAGTAATATAGCTTTAGAAAAAGGACAACCTGCAGGACGGGCAACAACCCATCGCGTCGGACAAGGCTGTGGGAATCGAACCCACAACCGAAGTGTGACGAGCCTTTATCGCCTCCCACTGGCCTACATGAAGTCCATGTTTAGTATAAACTAGTTTTATTATATTAAGCAGTATGATATATGAAGTATAAGTCCATTTTAGGAACCATATATGATTAATATCACTATAGATGATAACTTTTCTAACCTTTTGTTTGAGACAGATGGAATGACCCATCATTCTATCACATGATCTGCTAACACATCACGAATGAAAAATTCAACTTCATTTCTTTAAGAGATGAAGTGGAAATTGTCCAAAGAACGACAAAAGGTGAGACTATACCAAAATCACGAAAGTATTTCTTCTAATTCCAATTTCATCAACTTTAGGAAAATGATCTTGAAAACCAAAAATGTTGTCCTAGTGCTCTTATATCTGAAGAATCAGATGGTACCTTAGATCATCACAAATTTATGGCTTTGTGATTGCTGTCTTTTCCATAGCTATGTTCTCTAACACTCTCCATCAGAACATGATTGTTAGATTTCTCTTCCATATCCATATTTTCACCTATGTGGAAACCCAGTGCTTAGTTTATTTGGGTAACCGTTACGTTTCATACTTTTGTTTTTAAAGATTGGTTTTGGTATTCCTTTTTAAGATGTGGGTTTCTATTAAAGAAACTTTCGAATAGTAAACCCTTTATAACCCCGATGAATTTTGAGGGCGAAATTCATTTTAAGGGGGGTAGAATGTAACAGCCCGAGATTTTATGAAAAATATTCTTTTTAATTTCATTAATGTCTTGTGTTGTACGCTACACCAAAAGGAGCTTGCACAAAACGCATCCTTGACTTTCCTTACACGCAATCGCGACCTTCCTCGATAGCGTGTGTAGTACGCAATACCGAGTTTCACTAAACAACGATATGCTATTAAAATGCTATTAAAACTAGCCGTTATGAATAGTAATAACCACATTTTGAAATTTTGTAAATTTTATTTTTCAAAATGGACTTCATTTTTGGATTTGGAATATCGAAATTATATTAGGGTAAAATTTTGGTACTTTTCAGATAACTTTCATTTTCTGATGAATAGTGAAAATTACTAAATTTTAATTAAAAACAAATTTTTTAATGAAAATAATTAATAGTGATAAATTATTAATTTGAGTGGTTTTATAGTATATTTAGGATATATTTTTACAATTTAATACAATGTTGTTCATTGTATGTAATTTCACATTTAAACCAGTTATAAACAAGTGTCAAGCTTTTGATAGTTATTATCTCTTAAAAACACGCTATTTGTTTTGACGACGGGAATTAATTTTTAAATTAGTTAATGTAACTGATATGTTTTGAATTTGATAAAATAGACATCATTTTTGAGTTCATAATATCAAATATATCTTAGGCCTAATTTTTGGTATTTTTCTGGAAACTTTCATTTTTTGATGAATAGTGAAACCACTAAGTGGTAGTTAAAAAAATGAATTTTTCATAAAACTTAATTTTACCACTTTTGTGAGTGGAATTTCAAAAATCTGAGAGACACGGTTGATGTTAGTAAGTAAAATGTGGTTCAATGAGATGAAAATAATTTTTTTGGTGAATAGTAACTTTTTACTTTTTTTTACCACGGTTAAAAGTAAATAGGGTAATTAAGGGTAAAAATGATATTATTATTACCCTAACACATGTCCTAATTCTATTGGACAAGTTTAATTTGACCAAAAATAACCTTAGGAATAAAATATGACCATTTAGGCCCACTTGGATTAGATTAGGACATTTATTATTAATTTATTTAAAGAAGGGTTAAAATAGTTAAAATCAAAGTTTAATAAGTAAATAATTTTTAATATGGGGTTATACATAAGATAAATTCGACTATAAATATTCATTAGAAAGATAAAATGATTTTCTACATAATGATATTTTGTTTGTAATTTTTAGACTTTAAATAATTTAATTTATTTATGACACAATGATGATGCAGTAATTCCCATAATAGTGAACAATTAGAATAATTGATATTATAAATACCTAAATAAGTATAATTTGAGACTTTTTATGAATTACACTAATTTTCTAGGTCAATATGACATGTTATTATTGATATAATTAACTTGGTTTGAGATAATCATTCTGTTATGATTTTCACAAAAATCAATTACTAAATAGTGTCAAAATTGACATAAAATAGTTTTTTAAAAATATATTATATTATTAATTGTTATTTTATTCCTAAAAATATAAGGTTCAGTAAAATGACTTAGATAAGGTTATATATATTAATAAAACACAACTTGGGGGTCGCTTGGATGTATATGGTAAGTTTATTAACTATATAATATAAAAATACAAAGTGACATGGTAAATGTCAATCTACTTAACTAAGAGTTAAAACTAAAAGATAAGGTTAATATAATGACCTAAACTTGTCTAAATTCCATTGGATGAGAGGATTCCGACCGATACCCACCTTATCTTATAAATAACTCAATTTGGAGCTATTTAAAACCGAACTTGACTTTATAATAAAATAATATATTTAGTTATTCCAAAGGTGCCCCTCTCCTCCCTTATAAAAGGGCACCTCCTCCCCCTCTTCCTCACACCACTTTGAGCCTTCATCTCGGCCAACCCCTGCCATTTTCTCCTCTCCACTTACCTAGAGACATCCTAGAGGTCCTGGTCTTCTTCAAAGACCAATTTTAGTTCCCTAAATGGAGGTCTCAAAGAAGCACTTCAAAGAAGAGGTAATATCCATTACCGATCCTTTCCAATTTCTTTCTTCTTCAACTTCTTCTTCTTTAGTTATTTCATTATGAAGTAATAACATCAGTATCACTCATATACTGATATGTTATTATAAGTATGAAACAACCCTATTTAACCATTTTTCCATCCTACGGAAAATGAAATCACCGCGCGTGCGTACGTACGGAATACCGTCTCCACGCCGTGGTGTAATCTATTTTCCACCACCACCTTACATGGATGGGTATAATGGTGTAAATAATGACTATATATGACTATTATAAATTGATACTGATTCTGAAATAGTATACATACACTCCAATACAATTCCACGATCATAGGAATGATATCATCACTCGTGCGTACGTACGGAATACCGTCTCCATGATGTGATGCGACTCGTTCTACATTATCTTCATTTCATAATTATTATATAAATGAATTGAATGAATGAATGTGATATATATTACACTAATACCATTATGTAAATGTGGTATCTATAACCTAAAGAGAAGAATAAGCATTTATTTGACAAAACACGCATAAGAACAAAAAGTTATAAACACCCGAATAACAAGTAGCAATGAAATATTACTACTAAGAAGCTAAGAATATGACCATATATGATATCATAAAAATAAGTATGATTCTAGAATAAGTCAATAACATTATTTAAATCATTATACAGGAGTTTCAGACACTTACAAAGCAAGTCGGACATAAGGTAAGGGAAATATCACAATCGCATTTTTATCCGAGATTGTTTATACTTTGGTATTTACTGGGGTGTATTTTATCATCCACATCCATGTTTCCTCAATTTGTAATATTTATATCCTTATAAAATAGTTTATATCCAATTTTACCCTTCGTTGAGTTTTTAGTAAAAGATATGAAAGTAATCTTTTGTCGTTTTTCATACGAGGTACTTTTTTACTTTTCCATCAAAAGTACGAGAAGAATGTTTTTTTTAACTTATACGGCATGAATGGATTTTTAAAACATTATTTCCAAGAAGCTTCCTTTACAAGTTTTCAAGTTTATTTTTAATCAACTTATTTTAGTTTAAAATTGTATGACATGTTAAGAAAGGAAATTTTTTTTGAAGTAGAAAGGATATTTTCCTCAAGAATGGAGTTCAAGTGTTTTATCAAAATTATTTTCCATCTAAGATAATAAAGGGTTCTGTTTCTATCCCTATTTTTTACATTGATTTGACTATGTTGTGATAGAATTATTTTTATTAATTCCTTTATCTTATATGAATTGTTTTATGACGTCACGATGTTTAAGATTCCTATTTTTATTACATGGGTTATGCTATGATGTATGGTTTATGATTTTGTGGCACACATAATAATGGTATCATTATGAGATGGGTGGGACCTATATCTCCCTCCAATGCATTGGGTAAAGATTTTATATCTCATGAGATAGACATGGCTCGAACGGTAGGTTATACTGGTTCAGTGAAATAGGACTGAAACGAGGAGTGAACTCAGTTCAGAAAGGGACTTTGTCCACTAAGATAGTCTTGGCAATGAGTCTTGACTAATAAGAAATGATTATATATGATTATGTGTGTGTGCCACAAAGTTTCATGTTTTAAGTTATGATTATAGGGATTATATTTCACTACTATGATTTATCCCATGTTATGAAATTATGATCTCTTTTGCAGGTTAAGATTTCCAAAAGATATGTTCTTATGAATATGACGTGATTGATATTTCTTTTGTTTACCCTTACTGAGCATTTGAGCTCACCCTTTTATGTTTTATTTTTCCCAGGAAATAAAGAAAGGATTTAGGTTTAAAAAAAAGAAGATCTTTATGGGAGATGTTTAAGATCTTTCACCATGATTAGAAGATTATATTCTGAGTTTCCAAAGACACTAAACTATTACGGTCCTTGTGTGTGTGTTTTTGTTATGTACTAAGTATTCCGCAAAAGTAATGTAATGTCTATATAGGTCAAGCTTAGGGTCTCTACAATTAAAACATGAATCACATATCCAAAACTGAGGAAACGACCTCATATTATTTTCATCAATTAGGATATAAATCCATAATTAATTTGTGACATGTAAAAATTAATAGCATGTCAATCTGACACATGATGTGGTTGGTATGACTCAAAGTTCATGTTTTCAATATAAACCTTTCATAATAGTGTAAAACGTGTATCAAATATCCATAACTAATAATAATATCTCATCTAATTCTCAAAATTTGTGAAAATGATCCATAATTAATTTGTGATGGGTAGGAATTGATCACATATAAATTTTACACACAATGTAGATAATATGATTTGAAGTTAGTGTTTGGAATATGAAAGAGTCATTTTAGTTTAAAATTTGTTTCTCATATCGAAAAACCAAAGAAATTAGCTCATGTTATTGTTAAAAATTCTGACAATGATCCATAACTGATTTTTGATGTGGAAGAATAGACCACTCATCAATATGATGCATGATTAATAGATAATATCATTAATATATATTTATATAAACATTAATTAACGATATGATTTATTATATGTACATTATATAACATTAAAATGAGAATTCTTTTATTTTTTATTTACAGTTACTAAAATAAACATTGGTTTTATTGGAGGGATCAGATTTTGTATAGATTTTGATCTTTGGGGAAAACCTATTATAAGAATTATGTTTTTTTACATTGGTTGTAATGTTTTTATATTAATTGTAAATATCACATCAATATAAATATTTTGTATGTAAATTTTCAATTTAAATGATATTGAAATGTTACATTTTTAAATTAATCTAATTTTATGTCAATATTTATTTCTCTGTATAGGTATATTGATGGGTGTTTCTATTATTGGGCTTCTGCAGGGCTGCTTCAGCATTGGAGTAGCTGCATAACCTTTATTAGTGCTAACAATATCATTGATAAACTCCCTCTTTATCAATTATATTAAAATCACAGATAAAGGGTGGAAATATTAGTGTAATTAAATGTTTTGATAAAAGCCAACTTTACTAACACTAAATTAAAGTATTGAAAAGGGGGTATTTTATCAGTGCAAGTAAAATCGTTTCTAAGGGGGGGCCTTTTCTGCGCTAAAAGAAATCACTAATAAATGGTCCCTTTATCAACACTTTCTTTTAGCACTGATAATGGAGTCCTTTATCAGCCCTTTATTTTATAATGGATAAGGGGGCCTTTATTATTACTTTTACTAGTATTTATAAAATTCACATGATATTAAGATCCCATTTATTTTTAGTGATTTTACGTAGACTAATACCTTTTCCGACATTATTAAAGGCCTCGTCTATAGTAATGATAATTCTTGAAATCATAAGGATTTAAAATCCCCAAACCATTTTGAGAGGCCACGAGAAATATAAAAAACCTCATTCTACACCAAAGAATTCATCTGAACCTATCTTTCCAAAACAGGCTTACCACTATGGAACTAAAATTAGGATACAAATTCATATCCAAGATCCACATAAAAAAGGCATAGATCATTTTTGATAATATATCGTCCATAAAAAATCTCAAACTGAAATCACATCAGCAATAAGTCTACATAAAAAACCTAAACCTTTGGCAACAAGTGGGAAGACTAAAAGGTCATCCAAAATGAATCAGACCCATGGAAAATCCTTCCCCTTACTAGAAAATTTCTATGCTTCACTTTCTACCCTATATGCTAAGAGGATCTCTAAAAGATTCCATCACCAAACATTTTTCTAAAAATAGGGATCTTTAATATCCAACTCCTACCGCTCTCATTGAAAAATAAATAATTTTATCAAAATTCCATTCAGAAAAATCATTATTGATAATATCTTGTACAACCTAAATTAGAATTTAAATAGGGATAGTCAATGAAATAAACTAAAAATAAGAACCCCAAATCTAATGATCCATCTAGATATTAACATAATTCTCATCATATATGTGTAAAAAAATACCCCCATCAGATGGACCTTAGCTTCCAAAATTCTATGACACAAAAAAAATTATTGATTTCAAAGAGGAAGTTGTGGAAAAAAGACATGAGAGAAATATTTTTCACTTAGGACCTAAGAAAAAAGTGAAATACATAAAAATAAAAGCCACTAACACTACATAGTATGGTTTTCTATTTTTAAAGTCCCCATATGCTAGAATACCAACCCTCCATCCATTTTAGGGAGACATAATCTTCCCCATAAAACCATTTGTATCTTCTTCCTATCATCCGCAAAACCCCACCAGACATCTAAGAACATGGAATTAAAATAATTGATAATTTTTTCTATGAGTTTTAATAGAGGCATAAAATAATTAACAAAAGCTTGCACCACTTATTTGATCAAGTCATCATTCCCATACCATAACAGAACCTTCCATATCCAACTATTAATTTTATTCCAAACCCTAGGCATCATAGATGAAAACACCACCATTTTATATCTTCCAATACTATCAGATGTCCCGTATAATTATAATTATTAAGAACCTAATTAACATGTACTAGAGCACACAACTCATCGCCCTTCTTTGGAATATGATTTTGGTGATCATATTTAGTTTTTAATAATTATTGTTTTAGTTATGTGAATAGTGGGGGTAATTTGGTTGCTCGACAGATTATAATGTTTTGGATCTCATCTAATATTTTAATTTAGTTTAATTATGTTCTCATTGTGTCTTTTCCATTTTTATTCAAGGGTTTAAATTTATATTTAGAATATATTTCATTATTTATTCAAAAACTAAAAATAATTATTTTTAGTTTTGGAAATAATCAATATATCATGTTATTATTTAATTATATTTAAAACTCAAACATTGAGGCAGAGAAACAAATTGTGAGGATTCTAAAAGATGTTAAGGAAACAGAGAAGGGGGATTCAATAATAAAATTATAAATAACTATATATAATTATAATGAACTAGAGAAAATGATATTAAAAATAATTTTTATTTTGGAAAATGAAATAATTTTTTATGAATGAAAACCTATATCATTTTTTACCCTTTTTTGAAAGTCAAAAGAGAATAGTTTATGAATGAAAAATTATATCCCTTTTATTAACTTTTGAAAAACTAAACCGTGAGGATTTTGAAAAACACTTTGAAATTAGAGAAGGGGTATTTCATAATAAAATTAGTAAAAATTATATTTATTTATAATGAACTTCTGAAAACAATATTGAAAATATGGAATATTTAGAAAAATAAAAAAAATAGATTGTAAATGAAAAACTGTAACCTTTTCTACCCTCTTATAAGTACATGTTTGTGAAGAACAATATCCTTTATTTAAAAGTATATTAATTAATTAATTAACTAAAACTGTAATATATAGAATTACATTTTATATTGAAATTACTCTAATTTTATATATTTCTTTTTTTATGAGAATTAAAAACTGATTATAAATAATTTAAAATTAATAAATATAATTTAATTAAAAATAAAAAATATAGTGTTTAAAATCATGTAATTTAGATAAATTTTAATTTTAATTAGTTATAATATTTACCATATGTATAATTGTATAAATATTGTCACTTGCATGAAATATAATAATAATAATAATATTTTATATATATATATATATATATTAGAAACATTTAGTGATAGATAGGCAATTTCATCAATATAATAATTTTTCTGAAAAATAATTATATATATTTATATATTATAAATATATTAATATATATATTAGACATATAATTAGAAATATATTTAGAGTAATATGAGAGTAGTGAAAGAAGGGTAATTTCATCATTTCAATCATTTTATTTATTTGCAATTATAATATATTTAAACATAATTTTTTATAAATGAGGAAATTTGATTAAAATATAGAAAACCTGGATATATAAGAGAGTTTATCCAAGGAGGAAAATTGACCAATACGACTGGCTAGTACAACCCCAGGTTTCTAAAAAATGGGATGCCATGTTCCCAACTATTTTAATTAAAGAGAACATGTACGCTGAGAGGAATTGGGAAAGGGAGTAAATATTCAGAACCAATAATCCAACAAATTAGAGGGAATTCCCTCACATATAAATCAAATAAATAATTGTGAGGCAGTACGATTAAAAAATTATGGATTTCCATAATTTCTCGATGTAAAACATTAGAATTTGGAAAATATATTGGGATTCTATAACGGGTGGATCTCAATGAGAATGGAAATATTTTATATAAGCCTTTACAATGAATATGAGGGAGTCATAAACCACAATACCAATAGAAATGGATACCCTACCAAAAGTGATGCCTCTTCATTAATTTGAATCATATCTATTAAGGGTGTTTTTCACAAGATAATGAATGAGTGATAAATTGGAACCTAAAACTGAACCTCCTTTCTTTTTAATAACTCTAGCTAATATGTATCACACTCAATCCAGAATAAGGTTGGCCTTGAATATTGATGAAATAAAAATCCATTTATTCACACCCATATAATCCAAGAGACAATTCATATTGAATCCTCTATCTTTTTTGGGTTAGAAGAATACTATTTCAAGAGAGGTGTTGTAAGATCAGTCACCATATCCATAAAAAATCTGCATTTTAATCCCATGCCTGCTAGGTTATCATGTCCCTCAAGCTTAAGATGATAACATGAGATGAATACTATGTCAAACACATTCACATGGGTCATATTATATCATCATATGAATGGAGGAACATGAGAAACTCTTTAGAGTGAAGGATACCAATACACACTTTACCCCATAAAAACTGGACCTTAGGAGTGACTTCCATCCACCATACTATCTTTAAAAAACATAATTAATTGGGAATCACATTATAAGATCCATATTATATATATATTTAACCATATATTTTTCCATGATCTCCTAGATTTTGAAAATTATATCCTAGACCTTGTCCTTTATAAATGGGATAATCAAGATGATGCTTCTATATCTTTAATTGAACTAAATTTTTCGAATTTCAGCACACCAACCTTTTCATATACTATCCAATAAGAAAATTACCATTGCATCTTCCTACCCAGATATCATTAGTGATGTATATTTTATCCCTTCATCTTCTACCATCCATGGATCCATCTATATCTTCACCATTACTACATCCACAACTCTCCAGTACAGTCTCTTTAAAAAGGTTTATTGTGACCATCATAAACATCCCTAGAAAAAAGTATGAGTATGACCCAATATGGAACCACAAAAGTACATATGAGGAAAAAATTTACCTTGGGAGATCTAAATGCAGAAGGAATCAGGGTTTTGGAGTAGTCTCAACCCTTACCTTTCCAGTGGCGCTGTATTGACGTGTTTCAAATCCCCTAACCCAATTCCCAAACAAGTTATAGATCCTCTTAAAGTTCCATACTAGATATTTCTTCCACTCTATCCAGAATACTAAAGCAAACCTACATTTTATAGTGATAAAATATCATAGGAATACTAATGTATTTATTATTCTTTTCAATGTCCCAAATTCCAGAGACTCGTTGGATTTCAATCATCCTAAACTTAAGGAAATTTCTGACTTATTTAAGTTTAAAGACTACACATATACTTTCTCAAAAATTTGAATCAAGTGGAAAATAGAGTTTCATTATTCAAGGGTGGTTCTTGAAAAAAAAAGATATATTTACTAGAAATATGTTTGATGCTTGGACTTCGAATACACACCTCCACTCCATAAATCGGGTTTCCCTTCATGGATGATAAAATAATATTAGAAAACATAGAATCTACTAAAATAAAAAGGGAAGGGGAAAGGGGATCCCCCTGAAAAATACCCCTAATAGGGGTAAACCTCTAAGAGATTAGACCATTGATTTTAATCTAGAATGAAACTAAAGATACACATTACATTATAGAATCAATGAATTTAGGGAAGAATCTCATTTTTTCCAAACAAAATAAATAAAGGTCCACTCAACTATATCATATGCCTTTTTTCTATAAATATTCCAATAAATAAAACCTATTTTAGCCACCATGTGTGTTTTAATGGAATGAAACACATCACGTACATAATGGAATTATTAGATATGAGTCTTTTAGAAATGAAATCACTCTTATTTTTAAGAAATAATAGAATAAATCCATGAATGTAGGAAGTTAATTGGAATCTTTGAGAAAATTAGGTAGAAAACATTGTATAAACTAATAGACCAAAATTATGATACTAAATAAGGATTTTTTTTATCTTTTTGGTCATTTTAATAATAGTTTCATTTAGCGTATAAAAGTTTTTTTATCCCACCCATAGATGTTTCATGAGACTCGAGAAATCACACTCGACAATATGCAATATTTATTTTAAAAAAAGGCATAAAATCCATTTAGTCCTAGTCCTTTAGTGGAATGGATTCATTTAAGGCCCATAAAGATTTAATCATTAGATATTTCACTTTAAAGTATATAATTCATTGCCTCCATAACCATTAATGCAATACATGGAGAAATTTTGGGTGAAATGATCACCCCCCCCAACCACTATATAAATCCTCTAGTAAAAAATCATAATAAGATCATGTATCACCTTCTCATTAGACATAGTGAAACCCTTCACATTTATGAGGTAATAAATGGTATTCTTACACCTACTTACAGATGCCTTTTGGTGGAAATTAAAGTTAATAGAGTCCCCTTATTTGATATAGTTTTCACATGCACATAGGGACTAAAAGAATTCCTTGATATTAAGGGCTACATCCAGCTCTGCTTTAAGGGTCAAAATACATTCATGGACTGAATTAGGTTTGTTCATGAGTATAGATATTTCTATTTTCTTTCAATATAATTACAATTATAATATGATTTTAGGAACTTTAAGTTCCTTCAATGCCTTAAATTTTCTATTACATGTTTGATATTCCTTCTCGTATTGGGACCCCTATCTTCCAACAAGAAATTACTAATTCTTAAAATTCCATATCTTTCACACAAAATCATTAAAATCTAAAAAATACTTCCATGTATTTAAATTATTTTTTTATGTGAGAAATCATTGAGGATAGGGAAGTTTTTAGAAGTTTCAGGATAAATGTGAGAAACCTAGAAGAATTTGAAAGGGGTTTTATATTTACTTTATCCCAAAAATAAATCAAGAAATTCCATAATATTATTATTCAAAATGTTACCATATATCCACATGAGAAGGTTGTATGGGTACCCAAAATTATAAATGTATTCCATCTAAGTTTCTGGATAGAACTCCAATATTAGAGAAAAAGGCCTGTATGACTCACCAATCATCTCATATCGGAATGATATTTCATTAAAGTCTTTGTTGACTATTAGAGGTCCTGGTAAGCTTTCTTGAAGGTGTATAATTAGCTTACATGACTTCTATTTATCACTTTGGTAGGGATATCTATATAATCCTACCAAATCCCATCTAAGGGTTCAAAGTTAGTGAATGGAGGTCGCAATTTGATTAGAAGAGAAAGATTTAACCCTTAAATCCAACTCCTCTCTCTGAAGAATACACATTCCACCCACATGGCCTTATCAAAGGATAGTGAAGAAGCAAATAAAACAAGTTTATTTTTTAATATCTTCTATATCCTTTCTACCTAATATAGTATAATGTAAAAAACAATATTAGGGAATCTTTTAGCACAATAGCACTAGAGCATCCGAACTGAGCATGGGTTTCCAAGCCCATGGTAGTTCAAGAATAAATTTTTCATTAGGATAGGTAGGGTAGGATCAATCCAACCTTCACCTATGAATCTTAAATAAATACACCATCTTCTTCCATTTTACATCATTTGGCATATCTTTCATCAACCAGGATACATTCCAATGTCTTTTAGAACTTCTTGTTTCCTTCATGATCTTATCAATTCCTTTATCCCCTATCACTTTTCACCTCCAAATACATTATTTGTTTCCTAGATATTGATGTTTTAAAAGGGTCCAAATCTAGTAAAGGGAGATCTGGGAGTTCATCAAGGTTTGGGGAAAAATTCTTGTCTGGGGGGTTTGAGAAGGTCTATTTTATGCTATAGGGTGGTTTTAATTTTCCCTCCACTGCAGCATGCCAATGAGAAGATATAATCTTTAACACCCCACTAAGATTAACTAGGATTTCACAAACCTCCTTAGAATCTCCAAAATTAATTTTGACTAGTTGAACCTATTCCTTTTCTAATAAAGAGTAATTTGGTGGTTTCTCAAGAAGGATATGTGGAACCATCAAGTTGTTTTAATTTTTTGTGCTAGGTAAAATTTAGATTTTAGGTCCAATGATAGTTTTTCTATACCTCTTTTGTTTTCTTCTTCCAGATTAATGGACACCCTCATGTTTTTTTAATGCACCCATGGTACTGTTGGCTATAAAATCCAGAAATTATGAGAAAACAATGGGATAACAACAGACAAAAAATGATCTTTCAAGATATCATATATATCAACAGATTACATTTGAACCATATTTATAGTCTATTAAAAGGAACCAAAAAGAACCACACAATATATTTAATGAAGGACCAAAATACAAATAAAAAATATTAAATGACTCACTTGGGATAAGAGGATGCATGGGGAAATGAGGGGTCACAAGTGAATATGGCACTTCAGGGGGAAGATAAACTGCATGGGATTATTTGGAAAACCAATGCATTGGTTTTCAATTTCCAAGAATCCCCTTCAAACCAAGACTGGCTTCATCTTGAGCATTGTTCTTAAATTTTTAATACATATATTGGTAGTATCTTTGTAAAAATATCTACCACTTGTTATGTAGTATGGAAATATTCTAATTTTAAAATTTTCTACATCACATGATCTCTCTGTAAATGGAATCGGGTATCAATGTGTTTTCTCTTCCCTATTGCACTGGATATTTAGAACGTTCAATTTCTGACTTATAATCCACGTATATCATTGTGGATCCATCATGTGGATGCTTCATCTCCTTCAAAAAATTTCAAAACCAAATTCCCTCACAAACAGTAGATAATGATAAAACGTACTCTTCTTCACATGTGGATAAGGTGACCATACTCTGCTTTCTAGAATTCCACATGAAAGTAGTCAATCAAAGAAAAAATACATACCCAGTGAAGCTTTTTATTTCTTCTTGGCCAACTTTCCAATCAGTGTTTGAGTAACCATATAGTTTTGCTTCTTCATTGTATGGATAAAAAATACCAAAATCCATTATTCCTTTGACTTCCTTTAGGATTCTTTTCGCAGCTAGCCAGTGTGATTCTTTTGGTTCTTCCGTGTACCTATATATAATCCCAACGCTATAGACAATAACTAGCCTTATGATTGTGAGATACATCAAGCTTCCAATTAGACTCTTGAACAAAGTAAATTCAATGATTCTTCCTTATATATCTTTTGTTAGTTTTAAGATCATTTATATAGGTGTTTTTAAAACATTACAATTGGCCATCTTGAAATTTTCAAGAAACTCCTTCACAAACAACTTCTAAGATATATAGACTCTGCCATGTTGTTTATTTACTTGTATTCCCATAACAAGGACATGAGACCTCCATTAGTCATATTTAACTCCTTAAACATGGCCCCCTTGAATTCATCAAACATTGGTCAGTTATTCCATTTAAACCACAAATCATCAACATACAAGCATGAAATTACTATATCGCCATGATCGTTCTTCTTGTTGTAAACTTTAGGCTCATATGGTCATTGGGTGGCACTGTTATTTTAAAGATAGTTGTTAATGTGTGAATTCCAAACATGTGGATATTGCTTAAACCCATAGAGAGATTTATTCAGATGATACACTTTTTCTTCCACCCCTTGCATAACAAAGCATTCAGGCTTGTCAACATAGACTTATTCTTCCATAATTCCATTCAGGAATGTGGACTTCACATCTAGCTGGTAGATAATCCAACTATGATGAACAATAAGAGAGATAATAATCCTTAAAGTTCCAAGGCAAGTAGCAGGAGCTATGATTTCTTCAAATTTCACCCCACTTATCTGTTTATAACACCTTGCTATGAGCCTTTCCAAACAGCGATCGATCTCACCATCCCCATTTCACTTGATCTGGTACACCCATTTGACGCTAATTCTCTTCTCACTTTTTAGGAGTGTATTCATATACCTTGAGTTATTTTTCTCTATGGAATTAATTTATTCTTCCATATAAATTCTCCAACATTCTTCCCTCATGGATTTCTGAAATGTTAGAGGTTGATGACCTTTATAAAAGAAAAAAAATATTTACCTCTTCGGTTTTCTCATAAATATCAATAAAATTTATTATCTTGATAAGAACCATAGGTGAGGATGATTTGGTCAAATTTTGACCTGTTGGAGTGCTTTTAGGAGTGGTGGAATGCAATCCTAGAATTCTTCCTACTAATCATGCGCCCAAAGAAGGTGTGTCATGTGTTTTCTCTTGATAATCATGTCTTTCCTCCAGATCTTCTATCTCGACTGGAATATTTTTTTTTGATTCTTCATCATTCCATTTCCACGCTTTATCTTCACTAAAGACCACATCTGTACTCACCTCTAATTTATGGGATAATGGATTGAAGAGATTATAGGCTTTATACAATTCAAAATAGACTATGAAGATCCACCTTTCACCACGATCATCAAGATTCCTTCTTCTCGCTTCTGAACTTGAGCATAGGGAACACTCCCAAAGATTCATAGGTGTGCTAAGCTTGATTTTTAGCCTCTCTAGGCCTCTTGTGTTGTCAAGTTTATGATGTTATTGGTTATACAATGGTTGAGAAGGTAGGATGTACATGCCACTACTTCTGACTAGATGCTCTCTGGAATCCATTTCTGCTTCAGCATGGTCCTTGTCGTGTCGAGGATGGTGCGGTTTTTTCTTTCTAGAATGACATTTTGTTGTGTCATGTAGGTAGTAGTATCTTGTTTCTTGATTCCTTGTTACCTACATTAAATCTTTAAATACATTTGAAATCTATTCTCCACCTCTTTCAAATCTGAGTACATTGATTTTGTGACCACTTCCATCTTCAACATGATCTTTGAAAATTTTAAAGATAGTAAAATTGGAATATTTTTCTTTCATACAATACACCCATAGGATTATTCTAAAATCATCAATTAGGATAATAAAATACCTATAACCTCAAAGTGAGGGTGCTTCAAGTGTTCTATAGATATCAATTTGAACCAACTGAAGTGGTTCTTTTTCCCTTTTGGACACTCCACTTGGGGGGGATTTCCATTGTTTCTTACCGAGTGTACATGCCTCACATACAAGATTTGAAATTTCAATCTCTGGTAATCCATGAACCATGCTTGATTAGGATAGAAGTTTAAACCCACTAAAATTAAGATGCCCAAACTGTAGATTCCATCTCCATGAGTCATTATTCATGACTCCAAAGAGACCCCCTTGACATTCGTGTTGATATAAAGCAAAAAAATACATTTCTTCTTCATTTGGACATGAGCCACAAGTCTTCTGTGAGCAACCCTAATAGAAAAAGAAGAATTCTCCATGTGTACAACATACCCCTTCTCAAGGAGTTAGTTGAGACTAATGATATTGTTTTTTATGTTGGGTACACAATACACATTAGAGATGTAATTTGACTCACCATTGTTCAAATATATTTTGATTTTAACTTTTCCAATCATGGGTACATTTAATGAGTCTCCAAAGCTTACATCGCCATGAACTTCTTCAGTGAGTTCCTTGAATAGATATTTGTTACCACTCATGTGGTTTCTTTCACCCATTTCTAGATACCACATATCTATCCATTCACAAGACTTTTCTTGTGTGATGAGGAGTTTCGTGACTTCTTCCTCATGATGAGATGATTCAGCATAGTTGGATCGTTTGTCATGATCCACTTTGCTCCAACACTCGGAGGCATAATGACTAAATTTCTTAAAATTATGGTATTGAACATTATTTCTGCTTTTATGACCACGCATTAATCGACCTCCACCATTTCCTCTACCATGGAAATTGGTAAAATTTTGTTGATTTTGTTGATTTATTGGATAATATCAATGCCCTATTCCTCTAGAAAGATGATCGCATCGTTGCGTGTGGCAATTATTTTGTTCTTGTATAGTCAACTTGGACTCTAAGGAATTCTCTATTCTTGAACCCACACTATTTTTCATTCATTTATCATAAACTTGAAACAACCCCCATCAATTAATCAATGGAATGTGTTTCCAAATCCTTTGATTCATTGATTTCCACAACAACATACTCGAACTTGGTTGTGAGAGATCGAAGGGATTTTTCAACGACTTGAATTTACTCCACTATTTCACCATTTATTTTCAAATTATTAATAATGACAATTAGTTGTGAGAAGTATACATAGATACTCTCACCATCCATAATGTCTTCTTCTTTGATATCCTCCCTTAGTGTTTGAAGATGAGGGAACTTACCTCAATCAATATTTTTGAAGATGGTGTCAAAGGTATCCCAAGCTTTCTTTCTTGATGTTTCTTTGGTAATCTTTTCAAACATTAATTCATCTAACACTTAAAAGGGAAGGAACAATTCATTTTTGTCTTTCTTCCTTTTATTTTTAGGGTTGTCTTTTCCCCATTTGTGATGGTCTCTTCTTCCTCTGTAGAGGGTATAATATACCCTTTGGTGATAATCTCTCATAATTATTGCGACCCATAAAACGCCTTCATTTAGATACACCACCTTTCATAGTTTTCCTTAGACTACTTCAGAACATGTGGCTGGATTGTTTTTTCCATCTTCAAAAATTTAAAGATACCTTGGTACTAGCCTCTGATACTAGTTTGTTGGATATACAATCCTGAAATTTTGAGAAAGAAAAATGGGTTAACAACAAACACCAATGGAGCTTTCAAAAATTCATATATATATATATATCTACAGATTATAATTGCACCTTTTTTATACGATATTAAAAGGTACCAAAAAGAACATCATAATAAATTTAATGAAGTAAGAATATACAATGAAAAGAATATTAAATGACTCACTTGGGAGAATCAGATCATGGGGAAATGAAGAGTCATATGGGAAAGCGATGTTGCATGGGAAAGATATATTTCATGGGCTACTTTGGAAAACCAGCAGATTTGTTTTCAATTTTTAACAAGGATATATAGTTAAAGAATATTTCAATCTCAATTTTTTGTTTTTCCTTGAAAAGTTTTTACATATGCCCCGGACATCCAAAATAGAATCAGAAAATAGGTAACTTTTCATAATCAAAGGATATATGGGTATTGGAGTGCTCCACAGATAATAAAATCCCTCTCATAAAAGTCTAATATGCATCTATAAAAACCCTGATTTTAAGTGTTTTCCCTTAATGAAATGGATATGAATGGTACCATTCCATAAAATCTCCAATTCTGGACCTGATTTCATGCATTATTCGTTCAAATCATCCACATAAGGGAATACCTATCATACGGATCGTGAAGTGGGTTTTGGATTTGGTAATGTTTTGGATTTCCCCTCCATTTTTATATTCTTAATTAATATGAGTTGATTATTGAAGGACCATGGTATTCCATTAAGAACCATATTCTTATCATTCTCATTGAAAATTTCAAAAAATATGTCACTCAAACCAATTTCTCTTATGGACACATCTTCATATCAACTTCATATACAATACACCGTATGTTTCTAGTTCATTCATATTAAGGTTTCAGTTGGTAATAAATTTTTCGACAATCAAAAGGGTCATACGATGTATCATAAAATTATCCTCATCCTCCTTTTAACAATATCTACCTTATTCTTTTCTTTCAATGAAAGGTTTATTCTATTTGCATAATAGATTAGATTTTATCCCATAAAAATTTTATGTAGAGATACAATTAATCTCTATAAAAGGTGGAGTTGGCATCACCTGATAATATTATGTCATGTTTTTTCAAAGATATTTCATTGATCATCATCGAAGGAGGAGTCACTAACAAAAATCTTGATCACACCTACACTGGGAGGAACTGCATATATATGGAAAATTCCTAAGGAATTTCAAACCCTAGTAAAACATAGGATCTCCCTATCAACCATTAGAGAGGATCATAGTTGGATATAATTAAATGTTAAATGGATATAATTAATTTCAATTATTTTTTGAATTTAGAAAATATATCTATTAGAAATAATTTCAAATTTATAAATATAATTTAATTAAAAAGTGAATTAATATTTAAAATTACTACATTTAAAATCATATAAATAAAATAACAATATTGAAATGTAAAAAATTTATTTTACTGTTGGTGGCTTACCTGATTGGTAAAGTCATCCCATAATTTTACATCAATAAATGGTTCAAATCCAAGAACCCCTTTAAGGAAAGATTTATCTGTCCATTTAAGTAATTAAATATTTACCCACACCATATGCATGTACAAGGGGATGAGATTTATCTGGACATTTAGGGGATTAAAAAGTGGCCAACTGTATAGGCATTAACTAGGTGGTTACACAACAACAGGAAGTATGGTGTCAGAATGAGGTCGGGTGAATGGTGTGGGTGAATAAGGTGGTGTCCCAACATGGCAACACAAAGACGTTGCAGGGTGGGTGGATCAAAAGAGAAATGCATGCATTCAAACACATAATTAAACCCTATATATATTGTGAATTATTATGTTTGATGGATGGGTGCTTGAAAAAGTGTGATTGGGGGTAGCACAACATGACAGTTATAGGCAGGGGAGGCATGACATGCTAATTAGTGACATATGTTTCTTGTGTGATCTGTAAGATGATGTGGTGTGAGTGGCAGTCGGAGAACCGTGGAAATAAGTAAGACTCGCAAGGACGGAATTTTTAAAGTGAAAAGTGTGTGTTGGAGCCTATTAACTGGCCCACTACCAAGATGAATTCCCGATGTGGCATAGAGGGAGGACCTACCACAATGTAATGGAGTCCAACAAGGTGTTAATGTGCTTTCATGGGGGTGGAATGATGTAAAGACTACTGAAAATGTGTGAGAACGGGCTTCACTTATAAGAATTTGTGCCATTTTCTTCTAGGGTATTTAGGCTACAATCAGTTGGGCCATTTGTTCATCGAGATCTTGGGCTTTCCTGCCACATAAATGTAATAAAATATGTCCTTTGGATATATGTTAATCCTCTTGGGGGATGAGTCTTGAACCATTACAATATCTAGATACATCTATATTTTTGGTTTATAGTCGCTTCATATGAATATATATATTATTTTAGAATATATATATATATATATATATATATATTAGAAATATATTTAGAAAATAAGTATAGTGGTTTAAATTTAATTATAAGTATAGTTTCATTATTTATAGTTATAAATTATTGTTATAATTTAAAATATAATTACCAATTTAATAAATGTTTTTAAAATAATTTCATAAAATATTAATTATTATAAAATTAATAATTAAATAAAGAAACTAAAAAAATATTGCTTCTAAGAAACCATCGAGTCGGTCTTGTGTTTGAGCCTATATTTGTACTATTGTGCATGCATTTATTATTTTTTTAAAATTTATTCATTCCATTAATAGCATAAGTTAAGAATATTATTATAAAACAAATTATGTTTTAAAATTTTAATATTTTCTTTTATTAATTATTTTTCTCACAAAACATAATACCTTCAGATTATTTGGGATCCCATTTTGAAAAATCATAAATGTGGATATTTGACTGATGAAAGTTTGAAATACCATAAATTAATGAGAAAACATAAAATTTTCAATAATGAAGGATAATAGTTGGATCTTTATTTTGTTTACATATAGAAAATAATCATTTTTCCATATTTTAAATAATTCTCTAACCCAACTAATGACCCCATCGCACCACACTTCACATACCTCTCATTTTCTTCCCATACCATCTATCCTCCATGTTCTAGAGAGCATAGCATTTCATGAGAAGTGGTACAGAATCCCCATTAATTAAATTATCTTTTTTACTTCGTACTCCTCTTATCAACATCCTTAAACTGATTCAAGAAGGGTGTAAAGTGCTGGAGACTCCTCAATGACCATTCAATTCATAGAACAAAACATCCTACCAAAACAGTAGAATCCTAAAATTAAGATGTTCCACCCAGACAGACACAACTCCAAGCTAGTGTTAGGATCATTGATTCACCATTATTCAGAAAAAAAAATCAATAGATTTAAGAAAGTGGCACATTCAATTTTCACTAGCCCCAATAGTCCAGTGAACCCACCACTCCTCCTATAACCACCACCTATCCAGTGATAGTGGACAAAGTAGAGGGTTTGACAAACCTAGCATGTATTTTTTTATGGATTATAGATTTTTAATGTTTCCCCCTACAATTTTATGACCATTGAGAATTAATGGGTTTATTATTATTCTACCACCTATTCACATGTGGGTGATGATTTTGCTCCATCAAAATGTTATACAACGAAGAAGAAAGAACTATTTAGAGTGGAAGATGGTGAAGAATGTGATGATATTTGCATCTCATTTTAATTCAATCCTCCCCTACACTCATGTCTGGAGATTTAATCATCATGTCTTACATCACTATAGTGACACTGCATCTGTTGAGATTTTTTAATTTTATTTTAATAGAGTTGGAGATTCATTTACAGAGGTTTATAAAATATTTTTTCTAATTTTGTTGTTTTTTTAATAAACTTGTTTTGTCTTATATTAATGAAATGAAATTTTATCAACCCTATTTAGAAAATTTTACTAGTGAATAATTTATTCTCTTGAAATTTTTTTGGATAATTTTTATCTATAATTAATTACTCAATTTTTAGGAATTAAAAAATAATATATGTGTTTGTCTTTCAAAAAAAATTAACTCAATTCATTAAAATTACAAAAAAAATTACTCTCAAAAATAACAATTTTTAATTTTTAATTTTTTTTTCTTTTATCATCCATATAAAAATTTTGTTTTCAGTTTATAACATGTTATTAATTCATGAAAATGAAAAATAAAATATCTATTCAAATTTAAAAAAATCAAAATCAATCCATAAAAATTGATATATTGAATTTTGTTATTACATAAATTTATGTTTTGTGTGACTTTAATTAGAGTGCCACCAGTTTCTGGTATATAACCCTTTATTTTTTTATCTATATAAAGTATAAGGGTAAATTTTGGGTGATTCTGGGGAACTTTCAATGTGTTTTGGGGGCTAAAGGAGAAGTCCACGGGCTGCACATGGATTTTCCAAACCATGCAAAAATCAATAGAGAAACCGTGCTCTTTGGAAGATGTTGAACTATAACATCAGAATGTTGTGTGAACTATTAGGGAGGCCATGTGAGGAGTTCATGTGAGGGTCTACCAAAACAGTATCTAACACATTATTAGATCACGTTTTTTCTAACCATGAGAACTGACCATGCATGGGGCCAATGTGAGATCCTTAAAATGTGGATATCACTCGTTTTTTACTCTAACTCCCTTATTTTTGATCCTTCGCAGTTTTAACTTGGGATTATTCTCCATTGAATGTTGGATAACCTATACCAGGAATTTTGGAATCTATATGGAGGCTTTTCTTGCTGATTAGAAGCCAATTCATCATAGTAAGTGCTCATTCTTCACCGTTCTTGTCTCGTTTTCTTATATATACTTCTCATATCCTCTCATTTTCTCATATAGATGCTCTTTATGGGTAGATATAAGATTTTTTATGCCAAATATGATGATATTTGGTCTCAAATGTGATATTATAAGAGATCTAAGGTGGTTTTATTGAATTCTTTCCCAGTTTTGTGAGGTTTCTTCATCTATTTTCGGTTTTCATCAAAAAATTTGAGGCATGTGGATTCAATCTCGACTCCTCTTACTAGAATTGATTAGATTAGTTTAATTTTCTTTAATTTCAATAATATTTTTATGAAATTAGTGTGTAAATCATGGTATAAATCTTCATTAGTGATGATTTATTGTTTTGATGGAATTGTATACTTTTGGTGAATTATAGTGAAGAGTGGTTTAGCTTCTTGATTTTAAAATGGTTATTTTAAAATATGATTTTTCAACAAATATTTTAATAGTTTATTGGTAAATTTTTTTCAATAAAAATGTTGTCTTATTGGAATGGATTCGTAGAAAAAGGGTTTTCAATAAAAGGGTGATTTTATTGAAATGGTTTTGGCATAGTTTTTGGGAATACATCGTGTGTGTGTGTTTATATTGCATTTACGAGGCTTGGACAAAATATAACCTTGTTCTCAGTTCCAAAGTTGAAATGAAACATGATATTTAATTACCTAGTGAAAACTTCATAGATCGACAAGAAACCGCTCATGTGTATGGAACTGTCATAATGAAGCATGCATGGTTGGTAGTGTTGATTTCTGGAATGGATTGGTTATTTAAAGGGAACTTGGGGAATGGGATAAGCTTGTGTGTGGTTTCTTTTTTTGAAAAGGGGTTTTGGTTGGAAAATATTTGATATATTACTTGTTTATATTAATTTATAAACTATATTTGAAGTTATTTATATTTAGTGAAAATTTGTTTTGGAAATTATTTTATAAATATTATTTTATATACATGTTTCTAACTCTTCTATCCTAGTGGCATGAATATGGAAGTCATTATGGAAATCCTACTGAGTTTTATACTCACCCATGCTTTGGAATATTGGTGATTTTGCAGATTCTATCTTCCGAGACATGGGAAAATGTAATGTATCACGAGTATTTAGCACCACCTCGTGATACTTGGGCCATTTGGTGATATTATATCATGGAGCTTGTGTAGAATGGAGTCTTGTTTTTGTGTTGGAGTTTCATGAAGTTATATTCTGCGGTGTAGTTTGATAGTTAGTTTTCATCCGCTATAGTACACTTTGGTGCGGTTTTTATATAAATTAAGTTGTTGAGTTTTACTTCATTTATTCATGCATCATATAGTGAGTTGTTTGTTTATAATTTTTGGGTTAATGGGTTTAATTATTAAAGGGTAAATCATCCCCCACTTGCAATTGAAATCTTTCGGCATTTATTACCTGCCTTTGGCATGTTGGTATATTACATAAGGACAATTAATGATTCATAGTATTCTCTAGAAAATGAGAATAAGTGGGTCTTTACAAATGGTATTAGTTTGTTCGATCAAAAATCTTATTTGAGAAAAGTGGTATCATCTTGTTCCTTTCATTGTGGAACAAATAGTCATCAGTTTTTGGGTTCTTGGGGTTGAAATTCATTCTTTCCTACTCCTTGAGTTGTGATCTTAGAAAGGAGTAGGATTTTTAGGGATTTAAATATAGTGATTTAAAATATGTAGCTAACCTTTTTATGTTGAACTTCAAGTTACTAGGGAGTTTGATACATAATCATTTTGGATACACTTATAGGATATTGGAATCAAATTGTCATGGGTTTAGCCAAGGATATAAGCATGGCGTGAATTATAGAGGAATGAATTCACACTGTATATTTTATTTTTAGTTATGATTTATGATTTTATGAATAGGTGGAAATTTTGGAAAAATGTTGCAATTTTTTTCAAATGAATGATATTGAAAAGGTCACTATTTATGAATTTTGAAAATAAATTAATGTTTAGAAGATGGAATATATTTTTAAAAAAATTATTAGACTCATTAGAGATTGTTTTCTTGAAAACAATGTGTTATAGTTGATTTGATATAATTTTAAATGATAATCCATCAGTTTCTATGGAGTGATAATTACAGATTTTATTGTTGGTTTAGAGAATAGAACATGTTAGGCATTGTAAAAAAGAAACCAGAAGAAGCTGTTGAGAATTTGGTTTCACCTGAACAATAGGGGAACCAACAGCTATTTGAGAGTATCGTCCAGGAATTCCAAGCTATGGACATATGGAACTGGAGGGATGAGACAAGACATGTGGATCATTCCATCTAGTTCCAGAAGTAGAATCCACCCATCTTTTAGGGTGATTCAGAACCAGAGAGGGCAGAGGTGGGGCTGAATAGGATGAATCATATCTTTGAATTGAACGATACACCAGCGGAGCCCATGGTTGTGTTAGGGATGTATATTCTCAAAGATATTTCAGGACAGAGATGGGGACTAGTGGTGTAGGATAAACTATAACAAGGCCTTATTTTGAAGTATTTTGAGGATTTTTTTAATAAAAAATTCTATCCTCACACATTAAGGTTCTAGAGAATGATGTACTTATTCATCCTGAAGTAGAAAAATCTCTCTTTCATAGACTACATGTCTAAATTCATGAATTTTTTTCACTTCACACCTGAAGTTGTAATGAGTGCAACCTTAAAGGAATACATCATCAAATCAGTGATAAGGTAGGAGGTTCTCTTAAAGATTGTGGTGCTCTATATTATGGATTAAACAGAGATGGTGAACAAAGTGATAGTGGTTAAATGTGATATCTCAAGAAATATGGGAGGACAGAGTTTGATGATACCAATATGGAATGGTGGTAACTCAAATACTAGGAACAAGCGAAAGAGGGAAACTTATTTCCAGGGAAGGAGAAAAAACTAGAATCAGATAGCTGGATTGGTAAATTTTACTCTGAGACCCATGACAATGGAGGTATGTTTCTAATGTGGATCCTTTGACCACATGAATATAGTCTGTGAAGCACCTCCTAATGCATTCCTTAATTTTAAATATATGGGAAATCTTAAGTTATATTATTGCAATTCTCCATGATCCAGTTCTCGAGACACTTCTCATGTGTCACATGCATCATATGCTTCGACTGGACAAGGATAGTCAAATCAGACTCATCAGTCAAATAGGGCTATCCATGGTGATGCAAGGAACACCAGGACTCCTCAACAAGGGAAATCTCAGAAAGGAAACTGGGAGAAGATTGCAGTAATGAAGAAATTGTATAGAGTAGAGAAGATGATTGTGAATGATCTGGCTAGACCATATACGGTGAGAGGTACAATTCTATTAAATTATATGCTTATGAAAGTGTAGTTTGATACATGTGCATCACATTCCTTCATTACCTCTCATGATGTTGATTTTATAAGTTTAAAATTAAAGATGATACCCTCTATGTTAAAACTTCAAACTCTTATTGGGAAAAGAGAATTTTTTGCCTTTGTGTGTTGAGAATGTTCTATAACTGTTGATGGAGATGAGCTGAAATGGGACTTTTAGGTGTTGGATATGGATTTATATGATGTAATACTAGGTTTGAATTGATTGACAATGTTCAAGGATCAAATCAACTGTTATAGAACAACGGTGAGTTTCACATCTGAGGATGACATCAACCATATCTTCATCGGAAAAAAGGTTATAAAGGAAGGTGAAACAGGCTTTTTATCCCCAGTAATGGGAAAATTTATTTACCAGTTGGCAGTGATGACTTTTTAATTTATGGAAGAGACTGAGAATAACTATTTTCCACTAATCATGGACTTGTTTTCTAATGTTTTTCTCAGAAATTTCTCTGGTTTACCACCGGTAAGTGAAGTTCAGTTTATGATTGATCTCTACTAGGGAACCAGTTCTATCTAACTTCTATCTTATCAAATGGCACCAGAAGAGTTAAGAGAGGTGAAAGTGCAGTTCGAATAAAAGGAAAGCAAGGGTTTTATTCGGCCAATAACGCCTCTATGGGCAGCACCATTCTTGTTCATGAAGAAATAATATGAAACTATAAGTCTATGTCTGGATTATTATAAGATTAATCAAGTTATGATAAAGAATATATAACCACTTCCATGCAATGATGACCCATTCGATCAATTGAGGGGAGCTTAGCGGTTCCCTAAAATTGAATTGTGATCAAGATATCATCAACTGGATGTTCACAAGGAATATATTCTAAATATAGCTTTCAGAAGGAGATATTTCTATTTTGAATACATAGTCATTCCCTTTGGTCTTAAAAATTCACCATCAGTCATTATGGAATTGATGAATCATATATTTCAAAGATATTTGGATTCTTTTGTGGTGGTATTTGTAGATAACAAATTTTTGTATTCAAGGAAAAGAGACGAGCAAGAACAAAACATGGAGACAATATTGGGAATCTTGACAGATCATTGTTTGTATACAAAATTATTAAGTTTTATTTTTTAGAAACAAGTTGTACTCTTTCTCAGCCATGTAATTTCTAAAAAATAAATTTCTATGACTCTAGAGAAGATAGTAGTTGTTATCTCTTAGAAACCTCCAAAGAATGTCATTGAGATATAAAGAATTATTTGTATAGTTGGTTTTTTATTGAAGTTTGGTTCGTGACTTCTCACGACAAGAATTTCCTATGATAGATTTTACAAAGAAGAACATTCCATTCCAATGGACTGTGGAACACCTGAAAGTTTTTCAAGAGTTGAATGTTTGTCACACATCAGCACCTATCTTGATTTTTCCAGAATCTAGACAAGGGTACATGGTGTATTGTGATTCTTTGGAATCTGGGTTGGGATTTGATCTCAAGAAAAGAGACCACATGGTTTCTTATGGATCAAGTTAGATGAGAGTTCATGATAATAATTTCCCAACACATGATTTGGATTTATCGACGTGATCAAATCATGATTCACTATTTTATATCACCCTTACATCACTATTTTAAACATGTTTTTTAGGTAAAATAAAAATTATTATATCAAATTTTAAATCACATTTTTTCAATTATTAAATTTTTATCACTATTATTGTGGGAAATTATTCTTGTTTTGGAGATTTCGTTGTGGGAGGAGGTGATTGGGAGGGACAAAGATGATCCAAAAGGAAAATGTTCCAAATTGCATGGAATCGCAATGACAGTTGTCCATTGTTTTGAACATTTTGCAAAACATGTTCATCAAAATGGGCTGAAAGATTCTAGGATGCTACATAACATCATAGGATAGAAATAATCATAATAAACCGAAGCTCAATTAGTCTATTAAGGGGGGAATCAGATCAAATCTATCCAGGGGACAAAATATGCACAAAGTCAAAGATTTTGTTCAATATTTCAATCATAGATCATGTTGTAATCCTCCATTGGCCTCCAAATTTTATATGAATATGGAAACGATGTTGGATTACAACTTTTCACTTTTTTCAAGTTGAGATCGGGCTATTTAACCACCAAAAATTGACACACAAGGGGTATCTAGAAATCTGGGTGCCCAAAACCACTTCCCAATTTGGTTATAAATTGACACCTTCAGCACCTCATTTGAAAGTTAGAATAAGGAGTGATGTGATTCCATCATTGAGTTCCAAAGGAGTCCTCTCATCACCTTTTAGTTTCTGGAACTTCCTATACTCATAGGGAGATCTCTTGAAGTAAGGATCCCTTCATGGAAGCCTTCCTCTCCCTCTCATGTTGTAATATTTGTCATTGTGTAATAAGCTCCTTAGTTCCTCTTATATTTATTATTTTTTCCTATATTTTATTCACTTATATTTTTATTTACTCATACTATTTGGGCATGAATCAAGAGTAGAAAAGATATCAGGTTCTATCTTTTCTAAATCTTTTCACATGCTAAACGTGTCTATGATGACTGCACCACCCATGAAAGAGTAGTTATTTTTATTAATCAATCTACCTATCACCTAATTCGTTCATTTTTTTGAATCAATTAGATGATTTAATTAACCTAATATGATCTATTAATTGAATTATTAAATTAAATGAAACTAAGAAAAAAATTTAATAATAAACACAAAACACGTGAGGTCGAGAATTGAATGAATTGTGAGAGAACGATATTTATCAGTTATACAAGACCACATGGGATCAATTTGTTGAGTCAAAATATAATATTAATCTCAATTAAACCTCATTTATAGATTGGATATGTTATTTAATTTACCAATGACCATAAGATAACATTATAACATCAATTGAAATATTGTGTTGTCAAGGCCCGTAAAATTCAAGGGAAATTTTGTCTTAATTTTTTTTGGGATTTTACAAGAACGCGGTTTCTAAGGGAACTTGATTCCGAGGCCCGGTGTGCCCGGAATTTCTATCCGAAGTTTAGCTCGGGTACGTTCAGTGAACGAACGAGCAGGTTTTTATAACTTTTGAATCAGTGCTTGGAATCGAATTCTGAGGGCATCGATGGATTCGCAGCACCGGTAATTGCTTAGGAACACCTTTTCCAGAGTTGCGTTTTCATGAGAAAAGTTGTTAAAAATTGTGGAAGTTAAAAATAAAAATTTCACTACAATTTTTATTTTTTCTTTCTAAGTGGTTAAAACCTTTGAGTGGAAGTTGGGGGAAACCACCCAACTTCCCATGGGGGTTTATTAGGGTGGTGGGGCCCACATGAACCCCACCCCTTCATATTCCCTAACTCCTTCAACTCACCATTAAAGTTGATAACTTATTTTAATTAAATAGGTGAGTTTAATTTGAATGTTTGAATTCAAATACTTAAGTCCTGTTAATAAAATATGGGAAGTACTTATTTTATTTTGGTTGGAACTTCTTGCATTGAGAAGTTTTGGAGAAAAACTAAGGGGATTGAAGATATTCTTCTTTTTCGACGAAGAACTCAAATAATGCGAAGGACGTCGGATCCTTGGAGATCGACGACGCAATGCCGACAAATCTTTTCTCTGCGACGCGACGATTCTCCTTCCGCGACACCTTCTTCGGCGACGGTTATTTCCGCGACGAACCTCCTCTCAAACTACGCTCGAGGTAGGTGGATTTTATTGTTGATGATTCTCGTGAATTCTTCTCTCATCTTTCCTTGTAAAAATGGTCCGCTTGTTATCAGTTAATGGGAGGGGGCTGGACCGCACAAACACGGCCAACCCTCCTCCCCTTTTTCTCATGTCTACCTTGTGGTGGATTTGATCGGGGATGGTGTGGTGTCGTCGCACCGCGTGAGGTCTTGCGGTGAGAAATGTGCAGCGCCATTGCGCCGCGCCGTTGAATCGAACAAGGTCACGGTGTCATGGCGCCGCGCTAGAGAACCCCGAAGGCACCGCGGCCGGTGCGGGGCCGCGGCGGAGGGGCGCAGCGCCATCGCGCCACGCCGGGCGGACCAAGGCCACGGCGGATCTGGGACCGGCTGTCTGTTCTGGGTCGCCGGCATCAGAGCAGGGGGACCGTCCAGCGTCGGTCCTATAGCGGCAACAGCCGGCCGGTCGAAGTGGGCCGGCCGGTCGGAGGAAGAGTCGTGGGTTCATAACCCCCGGCTGGCCGGACAAGAACGGCCCCCCCCACATGGGGGACGCTGATTACAAACAATCGGGGGGCAGAGCGCCCCCCCCCCCCCCCCCCCCCCCGCACCCATGATCGCTCGGCCGTTTCGGCCGAGCCACTTGGCCAGCGTGCCAGCGCGCCAGGCCGGCTGCCCAGGCCGGGCCGGGCCGCGCCCAAGCGGGCCGGACCCGGGTCGGGTCGGTCTGGGCCCGAAACCCCAACTTTTGGACCTCTCACGGTCGTTTGCCCATAACATGGGCTGCGGACATCCGATTGACGCGTCGTCAGCTGCGATGAGATCCTTGGATCGAGACTGTTGTTTTGGTATATTACACTCAGGGTTTCAGAGTACTTTGTGTTCAACCGGATTGGTTCGTACACGAAACCAACCGGGCCCTCAGAGCGGAAACGCTCATAACTTGAGCTCCGGACGTCAGATTGACGTACCGTCGACTTTGATGGATTCCTCTAAGTGATACGGACCTTTTGGCTTACTCCACTCGAGGTTTGGACGCAGTTGGAGTACGTTCGGGTTGGTTTTGACTTAAAAACCAACCGGGCCCCTGGAATGAAAAGGCCAATAACTCTCAGACCGGGCGTCTGATCGACGCGTCGTCTGTTGCGTTGAGTTCTTGTTGGCGATACGGAACTTTTGGATACATCAACTCTGGACTATGTGTCAGTTGATGTATCAGCCCCTCGGCTCGTAGAGCAGACCCTCACGAATGAGCTTGCTGTGTGCGGGAACCCTAGAGATGGCTGCGACTGCAACGACGATGACGACTGTGCAGAAATCCTCCGTGGATTCGACGGCGATGACTACAGCACTCAGCGATCCTACGTGGATCAGGGCTACCGATCCGGCGTAGGTCAGATCCTATGGGGGTCAGCGCTCAGCGGTCCTGTGTGGGCCAGTGCCTACAGATCCTATCTTGGTCCGATCCTGTGTGGGTCTGACGGCTTAGATGAATCAGTGGAAATATCTGATCATCTCTATCGTCTTGCGAAGAAGTATACCTGTGTTAGCTGAATCTTGACTTTCAATCCTTATCTTCGATAAGATTGACTTAATATCTTGTGTGGATTGCGTTTTTCTTTCCTGTGTGGATTGGGTTGTGTTTTCCTGTGTGGACTGGGTTGTACTTGAGCTCGGATGTTGGAGCCGAATGAGAATTGATGACTTTGTTATATGTATGGGCATATACCTAAGTAGTGCAGGATGTTACTTCGTGTTTGTATCTTTCCTTTGTGGATTATCCTTTGTGGATTCTGGGAGACCTTTGGGGGTCTCGGGGTCCCTACATAGTAGCTTACACTCACCCCTGCATGGGCTATGCCCGCACTACGTTGTGTTGGTTGCAGACGACGGACAGCGCTGATCGCGGTTGAGGCTTGCAGAGCAGGTCGGTACCTGGAGGTGGACCACTGGGTGGGACATACTCAGAGCGAACGGCTGGACCCGAGGATCTGTGGAGGCTATCTGTACCCACCCTTCAGGTGGGACTTCTAGTGGACGGCTCTAGGCTATGGCTTTACTTTCAGTTGTTGTTTCCCCTTTCCATTTGTACTTTACTTTCAGTTTGGGTTTGTATACTGGCCCACTTACTTATCTGCACTTACTATTGTACCCAGTTTTTACTTAGTGTTTACTTCTGCTTGCTTTCTCTGTGGTGTTTGTTTACTTTACAAAGGCAATGTCTTCCCTTTTTATCGTAAATTATGCCTTGTTTCTAGTCTCCAGCCCCTGGCCAATGGAAGGCGGGCTTGAGGCAGTCACGGCACAGGCCCCGAGGACGGGTCGTGACATGTGTTGTGATTTCATGTTCTGAAGAAAGCCTAGGGATTAATTCACTTCATCTTTTTGGTGAAGTTAATTATCATATAGTTTATGGGTTAAAAAATTAGGGGAACATAATTAAGTGTATATTAATTTAAATTATAATGATTAAAAATTAATTGAAGAGGTATTTTTAGATCGATTATTCCTTCTAAAAATATTTTCATAAAAAACATCTTCTCATTCTGTTTTATAAATCAAACTTCATTCCAGAAAAACAAAAATATATATAATTTTATTACAGAATTATTCTTCTATATTTATAACCAAAAACCCCCATCCTTAATATTATTATTCTTATTACCTTTTATGTTATTTTAAAAATATCTTTAATATGTTGTTAAATTTAATGTCTCCTTTCAGAGACAACCTTGGTCAGCCACTCTACTGCACCTAAGTACCCAAAAATCACACTTAATTTGAGAGATCCCACAACAAATCCTTTTTAATTGGCATCATTTTAAGGAGGTAAGTATTTTATTCAACTAATTATAGGTATTTTCTTACTTTTATTTTATCCATTTGTTTTATCTTCATTCTTCTTCATCTTTCCCCCTTCTTAATTTTTGTTTGTTTTTATCTCTCTTTTCTTCTTCCTCTCTCTTTTCTTCCCAATTAGACCATCAATTGAAACTTATTCTCAAGATATTATAGTATAATTTTCTCAATTTATATGATTTATCACAATATCCCATCCCAAAGATCTCTTTGATCTAAACCTCATGATTGAATGCAGCCTTAGGGCTCGAATCAGACAATCTCGGTCTATGGGAAGTGTCGACATTTACCCAACTAGGAAATTTCTACACTATAAGAACATTGAAATTGGAAAAACTTATGAATTCAACATAAAAAATAAACAAATGGATGAAAATAATAGTAACGAACATAATAGACCCATTTTAGAATTGGCTACAACATATATTAACTATCAACCAAATTTTATTGCATACCCAAATCTTGAATCAAACATTGAACTAAAATCTAGGTTAATTCACCTACATCAAAAATTTCATGGATTATCTAGTGAGGATCAAAACAAACATTTAAAAGACATTAATGTATTTGTCTAAACCCTAAAAACACAAAATGTCTCTCAAGATCAAATAAAACTAAAAGCATTCTCATTTTCACTTGATGGAGCTGCAAAGGATTGGATGAATTATTTACAACCTGAAGATGTAACATGTTGGAATGATTTGAAATGCATTTTCTTGAAGTTATTTTTTCCAGCATCAAGGACCACTTCCATTTGTAAGGAGAACTTTGGGATCAAACAAGCACAAGGGGAGTCAATTTATAAATACGGAGAGCGATTCAAGAAGTTGTGTGCAAGATTCCCACATCACCAAATTAGTGATCAATTACTCATTCAATACATCTATGAAGGAATCACACCAATGGTGAGAAATATTTTGGATTCCTCATATAAAGAATATTGTGGGTAAAACACTATTAGTTTCATGTGAATTGATTGAAAAGATGGAAAAAAATCCTAAAAATTTGGCAATTGAGGTATACCACATGTCAGGGGAGTACATCAGGTAAGTTACAATTCTCTTGAAAGTAAATTAACTGATACCGAGTTGGAATAATTGACCACTATGGTGAGACAAATTACTTCGGCTCAAAATATATCCCAACCCAATCCTATGAGACCTTGTGTAATTTTCACTAAAATACACCACCCAACTGATTGTTTCCCCCAACTACAAGAGACAGAAGTCTATTCTACAGTATTCCTTAGGAGACCATATTAGAAATAAAAAAAAGAACATCCCCTGAAGAAGTATGATTCCTTTTCTCCAATATAAAACCAAGGGTGTAAGTATTAATCAAACATTAGATATGGATCTAGATAACAAAAAAGGCCTACTTTTCAACAAAATTTCATGCAAACTCTACCTTACCAACAGGGTTTCCAACAACCCCAAAGGAGATTTAAATCCTAAGAATCAACAAGTCCAAAAAAATGTAATTATCAACCAAATATAGATTCTAAAACTAATGATATTTTGAAACAAATTGTTCTTAATCAACAGAATGATCTGAAGATTCAAGGTTCTATGTTGAGGGAGTTGAAGAAAAAAATGATCCAGATTGCCACCTCCCTCTATGGGTTGGTAAGTAAGAACTCTAGAAATATTCTGTTCAAACCTACTCCAAATCCCAAGGTTAATGTTAGTGACATCACATTAAGAATTAGTAAGAAAATTAATGATACTTATGCACTCACTATTCCACCATAATTCACCTCAACTCTAGAAAAGCTCCATTCAAGACCAGCTGATGAGAAGCCAAAGGATAAAGACAAAGGTAAGAGAAATATTGATGTTGTTCCTCCTAAAACTCTTCCCTTTTCAAATAAGGTTGTACAAAATAAGAATATAGTCAAGGAGGTTATGAAAAAAAAGTGGTTTTGTACACATTCAACCATGTGTAGATCAACATCCCTCTATATGAAGCAATTAATAACATCCCAAGGTATGCTAAATTCTTAAAAGAACATTGTACCAATAGAAGAGGGATCAAGGGAAATGAGAGGATCAATATTGGAAGGAATGTGTCAGCACACATTACACCAACTCTATCAATGACAACAAAGTGAAAGGATATGGGAATATTCACTATCCCATGCACTATGTGGGAGGTGCACTTTTCTAATTCTCTTTGTGATTTAGAAGCTTCCATAAATATAATGCCTCACTCTATTTTCTCTTCCTTATAGGATGGTGAGTTGAAGTAGACGAGAGTAGTGGTACAGTTGGTGAATATAGATACAACATATCTTATAGGAGTCCTTGAGGATGTACTTGTTTGGGTAAGAGACATGATCTTCCCAGCATATTTCTACATGCTTAACTTAGAGTATGGTCAGGTTAGTTCTCATGATCCAATTATATAATGTAGTATCTTCCTCAAAACTGCAAAAACTATCACAAATGTTCATGAGGGTACACATTCCATGGCTTTTGGGGTTTATGTTGTGATATTTAATGTTATAGACTCCGCTAAGTACCCCTCATAGGTGAATTATTCTTTGGTTATCTCCTATTTTGTACCTCCCAATAAAAACCCCATGGATTTTTATTGTCTTATGCTTAGGGATATTATGAGTATTTGTTCTAGTTTTATGTCTAGGATAAATTCCACTCCTATTTATAATGCATAAACTATCCTAGATTTTATTTTTAAATGGATTAATATTCTAATTTTAATTATTCTCACTCTGATTATGACATGGATGTTGAGTATACTGATGGATTTGATGCTTTATTCTATGATTTTAATGATGAATATTCTGATACTTTTTGCACGTATTTTAGTTCCTTCAATTTATCCGTCCATACAACACCCCCTTAATTGGAACTCAAGTCATTTCCACCTAATCTAAAATACTAATACTTATTAAGAGGTGAGAAATTACTTGTTATATTTCTAAAAATATCCCTTTTGAACATAAAGAAAAACATTTGAATATTTTGAGGGAGAAAATTTGGGAAATCAGGTGGACCTTTTCAGACGTATCTGGTATTAGCCCATCCATTTTTCATGTATATTATTAGTTTAGAGGATGGGGATAATCCTGTGAGGCAGACACAAAGGATATTGAATCCATCTCTTCTAGAATTTGTTAAAAAAAGTTGACAATTTTCTCGAGGAATATATAATTTATCCCATTTTAGATTTTTAGTGGGTCATTTCTATTCTGGTATTACCTAAGAAAATGGGTGTTACTATTTTTAAAAATGATAACGAGGAGTTGGTTCCAATGAGGGTGAAAAATAGTCGGCGTGTTTGTATTTATTATAGGAAAGTAAATTAGTCCACTCTCAAGGACTATTTCCCATCCCATTTATTGATCAAATGCTTGAGAGACTAGTTGGTAAAACAAAATTTTGTTTCTTGTATGGATTTTATATATATTTTCACTTTCTTATAACCCTAGATGATAAGGATAAGATAACATTCACTTGTTTATTTGTCACATTTTCCTACCGGAGGATGCCATTTTGACTTTTCAAGGCCCTAGGTGCCTTCCAAAGATGAATGGTGAGTATTATTTTCTAATTTTTTTGAGACCTATATGGAGGTATTAATGGATGATTTTACAGTGTATGGGTCTTCATCTGATGATTATATCTCTAGTCTAGGAATGGTTTTGAATAGTTGTATTGTGAATAATATTCTCTTAAAATTTAAAAAGTTTCTTTTCATGGTAGATCATGGCATTGTCTTAAGGCATGTAGTGTCAAAACATGGGATAATGTTTGATAGATCTAAGGTAGATATTATTTCATAATTACCTTGTCCTTCATTTGTGGGTAATGCTATATCTTTCCTAGGGAATTTCAGATTTTATTAGTGCTTCATAAAATATTTTAGTAAGATTACTCTTCCTATGAGGTGATTACTTCAAAAGGATTGTGATTTTTTTTGTTTGATGATTCTTACAAGACATCCTTTGTTGAGATAAAGATGTTTCTGACCACTCCACTAGTCATACATCCACCATAGTGGGGTCATCCTTTTGAGATTCTCTGTGACATCTCTAACTTTTCGGTCAGAGCTATCTTCTCTCATAGGGTGGAGGGACACTCACATGTGATTTTATATGCATATAGGACATTGTATTAAGCCAAATAAAACTACACAACCATGGAAAAAGAGTTTCTATCCATCATATTTTCATTAGATAAATTCTATTAATATTAATCGGGCTCTAAAGTAGTCATTTTTTATGACCATGAACCTCGGAAGTAGCTCTTGAAGCATCAAAATTCCAAGCCCAGTATTATTCGATGGATGCTTCTTCTGGAATATGATATTGAGATAATGTACAAGAATGGGTCAGAAAACCTGGTGGCAGACCACATGAGTAGGATTACTCACACACTAGAGGATAACACCTTCGAATTGGTACTAATTCAAGACACTTTCCCCAATGACCATCTTTATTCCATCTTAGTTAGGCCTCCTTGGTCAGCAGATTTGGTTAACTACCTTGTTACCTCTAAAATTATAGTAAATTTAAAGAAACTTCAAGTCCCATAATTAAAGAGTGAGTCTGGATTTTATGATTGGGATGATCCCTACCAATAGAGCATGTGTATTGACAAAGTTATTAGTAGGTGCATTTCTGACCATGAGTTTGAGTATGTTTTACATTTTTTTCATACACTTACTTATGGAGGACACTTTGGACCCCAATAGACAGCTAGGAAATTTTTAGACTCTATATTTTATTGTCCTAGCTTATTACATGATGGTCATGTGTTTTGCAAATTGTGCTCAAGTGGCCAACACACTGGGAACATTTCTAGGAGACATGATATTCCATAACAACCCATATTTTTCTATGATATATTTTATGAATGGGGAATTGATTTTATGGGACCTTTCCCTAGTTCAATTGTTTTTTGTATATTTTGGTTGATTTTGATTATGTGGGTAAATGGGTGGAGGATAAGGTCACTAGGACTGATGATTCTCATGTTGTAGTATATGTTGTCAAGTCACAGATTTTTTTTTGGTTTGGAGTACCAATGGCCATCATTAGTGACCAAGGGACACACTTCTATAATCGGAATTTGGATTCCCTCTTTCAAAAGTATGGGGTCACACACAAAACATCAACACCATACCACCCCTAAACAAATGGAAAGGTCGAGGTTTAAATCAGAAGTGGGAATAAATTTGGGAGAAAACCGTGGATCCAAATATGAAGGATTGAAGCAAGAGATTGTATGATGCGCTATTGGATTATAGGACCACATTCAAGACACCCATAAGTATGTCCCCATTTCAAATTGTTTTTGGGAAATCATTTCATCTCCCTGTGGAAGTTGAGCATTGCGAATATTAGGCTATAAATCAATGCTACATGGATTTGGCCTAAGATGGAATTTAAAGGAAGCTACAAATTCAAGAGCTTGAGGAGATTTTATTTTCATCAAATGAGAACTCAAGGCTCTAAAAGTAAAGATAAAAAATCTCATGACAGAATGATTCGACAAAGGGAATTTCATGTTAAAGTAAAATCTATACTCTATAGTTCATGACTAAAGTTGATTCCTGGTAAGTTCTGTTCCAGATGTTTAGGTCCACAATTTTTATCTAACGATTTCCCTTATGGTGTAGTATAGATCCAACAATAGGACACTTGAAGAATATTTACAGTCAATAGGAAATTTTTAAAGAAATACATTGAGGGAATTTTTACTGATGTAGTGGATTTCATCACAATACATGACCCAATCATCACTTAAGAATAACAGTTTGTTCTTAAACCTTTCAATTTTATATTATTTTTCCTATTTAAAATTCATTATTTCATGTGAACATATCATCTTATGGGTTCACATAGAGGATAATGTAATATTTTATATGTGGGGGAGGGATCCTTCTAGTTTAGTAATTTCAATTATTTTTCTGTTTTTCAAAAAAAAAGTGTGTTTTATTAAACTTTTTTTGTTTCTAAATATTTTAAGATGAAATGATTATCATCACCATTTTTAAATCTATATCAATAAGTGAAGAAATTTATCCCATGAAACCAAGTTTAAATGAATACTGAAAATGACTTTTCTCTAGTTCAAATCTTTAGTAATTTCATGAAAAGTAGTTTGAATTATGAATCCCATACCACATCTCACTGTCTTTATATTTGAAATAACTTTTATTTGATTATTATGAACCATTAGTTTCATATTATTTAAATTTAACTCACTTTTTGAGAGAACAAAACCATGGTTTATTTAACCAGAATTTGATTTATTCCTATCCAAAGATGAGGGTTTGAGGTACTTGTATTTTAACTGATTAAGGTATTTCTTTGGAATCAAAGCCCCTATTTCATAAGAATACTTTTTATAATGGATTACCTTGAAAATTTAATCCTTGCATCCCTTAGAAGTCATGAACATTCTGTTAGGTTATCCATATTACAAGACAATTTTCACAATCCAACTAACTCTTGAAGTGAAATTGTATAATCAAGTTAAACTTAATTGTGGGGGGAGATTTCTTGTGTTGTACTACCACATTTTTTGATACTTTGGGAGTAAAATTAAGTTTTGAAGAGATGTATTTATAGCTAAAAAAATCATTAAGTTGAAATCTATTCCTTTCTGGAGCTTCTAATAGAGGAAGGATGTCATGCCTATCTAGATATTTCAACAAAATAATGTTTGAGAAGATTGAAATTTTTCCTACCAAAATAATGAATGGTGTGAACATTCATTGTTTTTTCAAAATTATGGACACATATTGATGAAAGTGGATTCTGGAGGAGACCATATTTATGTGAAAAATAGAATAATGCAATTTTTCTTTAAAAAGATCAATCCCATCCTTATTCTACCTCAGAATTTTTCACATAAAAATCCTACCAACCGAAAGCCACAGAACAACCTAGTAAAGTCCTCATGAAAAACATATGTCCATGACTCAAACTAGGTGGTGATGTAGAAATTTATCAAGCCTGTGGTGACCCTTGTATGAGTTTATATGAGAAATACATTACTAAAAAATCGACAATTGTGTGATAAGAGAAAATTAAATTGAGGTAAGTGATTTGTGTGTATGGGAGGATAATGAAGTGGAAGTATATTGAATGATATAAATGGAGAACTTGAAATAAGTTTTCTTATAAGGCATTATATCCTTTGTTTCTTGGTGTGTAATTGTTCGATCTCAAGGATTTTTGTTGTAAGAAACATTGATTTGATATTTTGTTTTACTTGTCACAGTTTTTTGGAATACATGATATGAGGTTTTTTCCAGTAGTTAAAAAGTGTATGTTTGTGGTGTAATCGCTTCCTAATTCGCTTCTTTATTTCAACCTTACATAACTATTTAAACTTGTTTTGTATTTAAAATTACAAATATTATCTCAAATTACACATACCATTTTATTCAATTATTAAATTTTATCACTTTTAAAAAGGGAAATTATTCTTTCTTTGGTGATTTCATTGTAGGATAAGGTGATTTGGATGGTCAGAGATGATCTAGAAGGAAAATGGGCCAAACTTCATGGAATCACAAGGGAATTTGACCACTATTTTGAGCATTTTGAAAAATAAGTGCACTGAAATGGTTTAAAATTGTGCAGGACTCTCCGAAACATCATGGGATACAACTTATCTCAAGAAAAAATTCCCAATTCATCCATTAAGGGGCCATCCAAACCAATATTTCTTGGGGACAAAATTGGCACAAAGACAATGATTTTTTTCTATATTTTAGCCATATCTCACTTTGTAATCCTACAATGGATACCAAATTTGACATGAAGATATTCAAGATTCTATAATACAATCGTTATCATTTTTCCAAGTTGAGATAATGCCATTTTCCAACCCAAAACTGAGACACACGTGGTATCTCAAAATCTAGGTTCCCAAAACCACTTCCTATTTTGGCTATAAATTGACACCTTGGGAACCTCATTTGCAAGTTCGTCCAAAGAGTGAAGTGATGAAATTTTGGAGTTCCAGGGGATTCCTATCATCACCTTGTAGATTCTAGAAATTTCTATACTCATAGGAAGATCTCTTAAAGTAAGGATCCCTTCATTAAATCATTCCTCTCCTTCTCATGTCGTAATATTTGTCTTTGTGTAATAAACATCTTAGTTCTTATTTTATTTTTTCTATTTCCTCTATTTTATTCACATCTATTTTTATTTACTCATCCTATTTGGGCTAGAATCCTGAGTGAAAAATAGACTGGGTTCTATCATTTATAAAACTTTTCACATGAAAAACATTTCTACGATGGCTACACCACCCATTGAAGAGTAGTTCTTTTAGTAATCAATCTACCACTCGCCTTATTCCTTCATTTGTTTTAAGTCAATGTGATAAGGTAATTAAAATAATATTATCTATTAATAGAGTCATCAAATTAAATGAAACTTATAAATCATTTTAACAATAAACACAAAACACGTGAGGTTAAGGATTGTGTGAATTGTGAGAGCCAAATCTTAATCAGTAACACAAGACCACACAAGATCAATTTTTAGAGTCAAAATATAATACTAAACTCAATTAATTCTCATTTATAGAGTGGATATGTGCCTTAATTTACCAATGACCATAATCTAACATTATAACATCAATCAAAGAAGTGTGCTGAGATTGCATGTTTCAAAACTAGCCTAGGGTTCAATTCACATCATCTTTTTGGTAAAGTTAATTCACGTAGGGTTTAGGGGTTAACAAATTAGGGGATCATAATTAAGTGGATATTAATTAAAAATATAATCATTAATAAGTTAGTTAAGATGTATAGTTAGATAGATTACACCTTCTAAAAATATTTTCTTAAAAAACGAATTCTCATTATGTTTTATTAATCAAATTTCAATCTAAAAGAAAAATCAAAACAAATATAATCTTCTTCCAGCATTATTCCTCTAGATTTATTACCAAAACCCACATAATTTTAATTAGTGTTCTTATCACCTTTTTTTATTTTAAAATTTCTATTAGTATGTTGTTAAATTTAATTCCTCCTTTGAGACACAACCTTGTTCTGCTACACCGCTGCAACTAAGTACCCAAAATATCACACTTCATTTGAGAGCACTCACAACAACACCTTTAAAAATGGTGTTGTCACCAGGGTGGAAAGTATTTTATTCAACTAATTAGAGTTATTTGTTTACTTTTATTTTATCCTTTTGGTATATCTTCATTTTTCCTTCTTCTTTTCCCTTTCTTAATTTTTGTTTTTTTTCTCGATTTCTTCTTCCTCTCTATTTTCTTCTCTCTTAGACCATCAATTTAAACTTATTATCATGATACTATGGACTTGTTTTATAAATTTATCTGATTTATTACATTATCCCATCATGAGTATATCTTTTATTTAGACCCCGATATTGAACACGACCTTAGGGCTCGAATCAGACAATATCGGTCTACGGGAAGTGTCGACATTTTCCTAACTATATAATTCCTACACTCTAATAACATTGAAATTGGAAATACTTATTAATGAAAAATAAAACATGAAACAATGGCTGAAGATAATAATAATGAAATTAATAGAACTAATCGAGAATTGGATGCACCAAATATTAACTATCAACCAAATTGTTTTACATACACAAATCTTGAATCGAACTTCGAACTGAATCTGGGTTAATTCACCTACTTCCAAAATTTCATGTATTATCTTTTGAGGATCCAAAAAAACATTTAAATGAAATTATTGTGGTTTTCTGAACCCTAAAACCAATAAATGTCTCTGAAGATCAAAAAAACTAAGAGAATTCCCATTTTCACTTGATGGAGCTACAATGGATTGGATGTATTATTTACAACATAAAGATATAACATGTTGGAATTATTTGAAACAAATTTTATTGAATAGATTTTTTTCAATCATCAAGGACCACTTCCATTCATATAGAGATCTTGGGGATCAATCAAGCACAAGGGGAGTCAATGTATGAATACTGGGAGCGATTCAAGAAGTTGTGTGCAAGATGCCCGCATCACCAAATTAGTGAGAAACTCCTCATCTAATACTTATATAAAGGAATCACACCTATGGAGAGGATAATGGTGGATTTTGAGGCTTGATAAGCATTGGTGGAAAAAATACTAGTAGCTGCATGTGCATTTATTGACAAGATAACACAAAACTCCTAACAATTTGGCAATCGAGGTACACCACATGTGAGGGGAGTAAAAAGGGTAAGTTCATCTTCTCTTAAAATTCATTTATTTGATACCAAGTTGGAAGAATTTACTACTATGGTGAGACAGATTTATTAGGATCAAAATACATCCTAACCCACTCCAGTGAGATGTTGTGCAATTTTCATTGAAATAGACCACCTGACTGATTATTTCCCCCCAACTACATAAGACAGAACATTGTTTAGTGGTATTCCCTGGGAGACCATATCATAAAAAAAACACATCCCTATAAGTACTATGATTCCATTTATCCAACATATAATCAAGGGTGTAAGGATCAATTGGACATGAGGTATGGTTCTAGACAACAACAAATTCCCCATTTTCAACAAAATTTCAAGTAGCCACCACCTTACCAATACGGTTTCCGACAACCCTAAAGTATATTTAAAGACTAACTATCAAAAATCCCAAAACAATGGAATTATCAACCAAAGGTAGATTCTAACACTTATGATCTTTTGAAACAAATTTTTCTTAATTAATATAATGAGATGAAAACTCAAGGTTCTATTTTCAGGGATTTGAAGACACAAATGAGACAGATTTCCACTGCCCTACATAAGATGGTAAGTAAGAACTATATAAATATTCATTCCCAACCTACTCCAAATCCCAAGGGGAATGTTAGTGCCATCAAATTAACAATAGGTAAGAAAATGAATGATACGTCTACACCCACCATTCCGTGAGGATTCACCTCAACTTTAGATAATTTTCATTGATACTAGCTGATGTGAAACCAAAGGAGAAATAAAATGGTAAGAAAAAGTTTAATTATGTTCCTCCAAAACCCCATCCCATTTCTAAGAGGGTTGTACAAACAAATAATATGATTGAGGAGGTGATGTAAAAAATATTTTTTTGACACATTCAAGCATGTGGGTATCAATGTCTCTCTACTCAAATACATTAAAAAAATCTCAAGATATGACAAATTCCTAAAAGACATTTGTACCAATCGAAATGGGATTAATGGAAATGAGATGATCAATCTTGGAAAGAATGTGTAGCAATCATTACACTAACTCTAGTAATTCCAAAAAAGTGAAAGGATACGGTGATATTCACCATATCATGAATCATGGATAAGTTACACTTTTATAATTCTCTTTGTGATTTAGAAGCTTCCATAAATGTAATGTCTCAGTCTATTTTCTCATATTTATAGGTTGGTGAGTTGGATCTGATGAGGGTAGTGGTGAAGTTGGAAAATAGATCTACAACATATCCTATAGGAGTCCTTGAGGATTTACTTAGTTGAGTAAGATACATGATCTTCCAAGTAAATTTCTATCTACTTAACATGTATAATGATTATGAAAGTTCTCATGCTCCCATTATCTTTGGTAGGACCTTCCTCAAAACTAAAAAAATATCATAAATGTACATGAGGTTACACTTATCATGGTGTTTGGGGATGAAGTTGTGATATTTAATGTAACACCCCAGGTAAATAAAGAATATGACATTTTCACATTTATCCATATTTGTGAATAAAATATTAATATAACTTTAAAGGGGACTCTATGCTCGATGGCGTACCCAATACGCAACAATGAGTTTCCTTGGAATCTTACATTGCACTCTAATAATAAAATAATATTATTTAAAATTGTAGTTAACGCCTAGCCGTTGTAATGGAAGGAATGAACAGAACTAACTACAAAATGATTATATATGTTTGTCAAATATTTTTACTTTTTACAATAAATGTTAGAGGATTAAAATGCGAATGAATCCAATTTTAATCGTAAACATTCTAATATTCTTTAAAAGGTCGATTAACCGCCTTTTGATGACGAACCTCTTTTAAATCCACTTTTTGGAAATTTTATGTGTTATATTTGACAAAATAAAATTCTTCTTTAGAATCGGGACATCAAAATTTACTTTGTGTAAATTTTTGGTATTTTTCCGATAAAGATCATTTTTTAATGAATAGTGAAAAATGTTGTATTTTAATTCAAAACCTCTTTTTAATATAATTTATTTATATGATTAGATTATCTTTTGAATTGGTTTTAAAGTGAAATTAGAAAATATTTTTACCATTTAATCCAATAGTGGTCGTTGGAATTAATTTCATCTTGAAATTGGACTTAAACTAGTGTCAATCTTTTGATACTTATTGTTTCATAAAAACACACTATTTGCTCTGACAGCGGGAATTAATTATTAAATTAATTAATGTAACTTATATGTTTTGAATTTTGTAAAATAGACATCATTTTTTAATTCGGATTATCAAATACAGCTTAGGGGGAATTTTTGGTATTTTTCTGAAAAACTTCAATTTTAGATGAATAGTGAAACCACTAAGTGGTAGTTAAAGAAACTGATTTTTCGTTTAAATGAAACTTTTCCACTTCTGTGATTTGATTTTCAAAAACCCTACATTCATGGTTTCCATTAAGAAGTAAAATTTTGTTCAATGAGATTAAAATAATTTTTGTTGAATAGTAACTTTTAAGTTTTACTAATCATGATTAAAGGTAATTAGTGTAATTTAAGGTAAAAATAATGTTTTAATAATATGATATGAACTAGAAACATATCCTACCCTAATTGGATGTGTCATGGAAGACAAATACAATCCATGGGTCAACTTGGGGACCCCATGGAGCCACTTTGGTAGGAAAATTACATAAATAACTTTTTATTTAATGTTAAAATAAAAATGTCACAAACATGAGTTGTTTTACTAAAACAATTTTTAAATGGGGTTATACAGGTCATATTTTTTACTATAAATATTCATTAGAAATATAACACGATTTCATACATCCGGATATTTTTTTTATAATTTTTAGACATTAAATAAATTAATTTATTTATGACACTGTGATGATGCAGTGATTACCTCATAAATGAACGATTTAAATAAAATGAGAAGATAGGGTGAAATATAAGTCTTACACTTATCAAAAACCTATTGGATGAGTGGATTTAGAAACCTTATCACCTTATACTAGAAATATATCCTTTTGGGACCTTTTAAATCCGAAAAACATTTTATAATTAAAGTAATATTTTATAACTTTCCAAGAGTGCCCCTCCTCTCCTCTTATAAAAGGCCCCCACATCTACCACCTTACACACACCTCTCAAGCCTTTGGCTCGTCCAACCCCTACCCATTTCATCTCTACACATCCCTCTATTCATCATTGAAGCCTCACTTTGGGTAGAATCCTTTCAAAGGAAGCCTTTGAGCTCAAATCAAAGAGAGTTACCCGATTTAAAGGTAATGTCTTCCCTTGTGTTATTTTGTCTTATTTTGTTTATCCAAACCCCTAAACTCTTTTTATTACTTTTTTTGTAACAAAAAAAGTATCTTAAATATACTAGGATGTTTTTATAAGAATTATTCGAGCTACACTTTCACACACCTTCGTCTATTGGTTAAAGAACACACTGTTTCTGTGGATGGCGAATTACTGCCTCACGAAACGATGATTGTTCAATATTCTTTTAACACCTTAAAAGATGGCCATTAAGATGTCACTATATTTATATATGATATATAATATGTTTATGTTTTCATTAATTTTCTGTATTTTTTATTTATGGAATACCTTTATGGTTTCCATTATGGTTAAACGTGATATCTTCATTTTAGGAAGTGCGGACTACTGCCCCCTTAAAGTGATTTGATTCGTTAATGCCATATGTGGGACGTATAAAGGATTGAATTAATGGTATTACATATGATATCTTACGAGAATTATAATATACCTTTATATCATTATTATTTTATTCCATTGAATACAAAAAAAAAAGAAATGAAAGTAGCGTTAATGCGTACGTACGGCTTACCGTCTCCATGAACGGTACATTTCATTTCTTATCTCCAAATGTTATATACTATTTTAAGTACATATGTATAATGGATATATATGTAATATATTACATCTAAATTATAGATATAATTCTGGAATTATAATATATATATCTATCATTTTGTTTTAATTCCATTAATATGACAAAAAATGAAAGTAGCGTTCATGCGTACGTACGACCTACCGTCTCCATGAACGGTGCTTTTAATTTTTTCCAAATGCTATGGAATAGTATAATATAAATATATACTGGATATATATGATATTTAAAATATAAATACTATTCTGGATATGATGTACCTATAACTACATGGAAAATTCTTTTCCAACAAGTTCAATTTTTACTCATGTACCGAACAATGACAAAAACGTCTGATATGAACTCACTTTATTAACCAATTATTATAAAATTATAATATGTGATATGAACTGAATAATTATATTTAAAGGATTCCCTTAATAAATTATAACTTGACCAAATTTTATTATTCAGGAGATTAAAGAATGATCGAGTCATGTCGGACACGAGGTAAGGGATCCAACCTCTCTCTTTCTTTTTAAGTACTCTCTTTTGTGTCATTTCTTTTAAGCTCATATTTCTTATGTTTGGGGATGTTCTTTTATATTCCTCATAATTTAATTTTTATGTTCATATTATGAGAGACCCTATTTGATCTCATAAATACATTTTTTGTAAGTTTTAAGTGGTGTCGTTAGGCTGCCGAGTTTTCGTAAGGGATTTTTCATCTCACTTTTATTCCCGTGACATTTATGCTACGTTTGCCACTATTTCCTTTGAGTGGTGTATGTACTTCCCATTATTATACTATTTTTGTAATATAATTTCATTTATGGGTATTTACATCTTCATTGTATGACCCTTCTTCTATGGGGTGTATGTTTCGAATGTTACCCAACTCGGTAAGGGGACCTTTCACCCTCCTCTTTTTAAAAGACTTCTTTTGTTATGTCTTTTAATTCACATACTATTATGTTGGGATATGTTCTTATATATCCTTATTTATGTAAATTTTATGTCCAAGTGATATGATACCATTTTCTCTCTCATCAACTCATTTTCTGAATTTTAAAGTGAGTCGTTAGGCTGTCGGATTTCTATAAGGGAACTTGTTAACCCACTTTCAATTCTTTGGGTTAAACCTCTACTTCTTGATTTTATTATGCCAAGATTATGTGTGGAAACTCTATGTTGTAATTTCAAGAAACCTTTGTGTAGATATACTATTTCTACACATAATCATCTCATTGATAAATTCTTACGAACTTGTGTGGTAAATAATAACCCAATCTCATTTCATTAAGTTAAATACCTATGTCATTGGTTTTCGTTTTTACAAGATTATTTGTGAATGACCTCTTATGGTTTCACACTTAATATCCACTTATATTGGGTGTATTTTTATTTCTCACACATAATTATGTGATAGATTTATCCTTAATTTAAGGATACCATCTTTATAATGGATTTCATCTCAATTTACATTTCCATTGAGACTTCATTGTTGTTATATACCAATTCACTCTTATATGGTGTGTATACTATCCTTTGACATATTATATCATGAATCCCTTTATTCTCATGATATTATAAATCTTGGATTAAATTTTATTCCGCAATTATTTGTATTCAAGTGTCTCTCATTTTGTTAAAAACACTTTAACAAAAATATCATTTTAAATGTTTTAAAGATTCATTATTCTAAATATTTATCTTTAATGTCCATGTTTTCAAAATGGTTTTCAGTATTTATTTATATGGACATTAATGTTTTAAAATTATAATTCCATTAAAATCTTCAAATTGGTATGGGACACTTTGATTCAAAAATCTCTTTTAAATGGTTTTTGAAAATGGATTGACTAATTCAATATCTTGGAATTACTTATTGTGATTGAAAATGAAATGTTTTTATTAAAATGTTTATATTTTCAATATTTTATTTGTAATGATGGTACTTGGACATTTTATGGGTGGTTACGTGATAAACCATATGACGGGTGGTGTCGTGAATACCAGGATGGGTGGTTACGTTATAACCTCCAATGCATTGGGTATGGAAGTTGGTCGTATGGTTATTCCATTAAGTATGTGTGGAAGTCGACCGTATGGTTATTCCATTTAAGTATGTTTATGTCCCAAGTTACCTTTATATGTTATGTCTTCTTTATATGGGTTTTATGGTAATCTTTTGGTTAAAAAAGGGTAAGTAATGGTCATTTATTTCATGAATAGTTTTTACAACTTCATAAAGGTGAAAAGTATTACTTTGGTAAAGTATTCATGGTTTACCTATTGTTTTGAAAAAACTAATAGTTTTCCTTCTTTGTGTATCCTTTACTGGGCTTTTTATGCTCATCCCAAGTTTTTGAAATGTTTTCCACAGGACTTAAAGATGAATAGGGTCAAGGATGGGTTCAATGAAAGATATGTTATCTAAAACATGGAACTAGACATGTTTCTTTTTAAGAGTTTTTTTTATTAATTTATGGAAACTTAGTAGAAGTGTTACTATGTAATCTTTTGAGATGTAATAGTTATGACCTAATTCTCTAAAACTCTAAACCTAAAAAATATCCTCTATGTGAATTATTCATTTAATTCAGGATTAAGTAAGGTTTAAGGCCGAGGCCTTATAGTTGGTATCATAGGTCGGTTTAGATAACTTTAGAGGTTAGGGTATTCTCTAAGCATAAGTGACATTACCATAATGGATAGGATTTCAGAAAGAGTCCTAGTTTTGATAAAGTGAATGAGTAAGTATATCTTAGTGTTTATCTTTCTCATTAGTACATGATGGTTTTGTTGATATACTCACACTGACATTTCTATTTTTAGTGAATGGATGGATCTAGCAGGAACAAAAGTGACAATAAGTTTGAAGGAAACTGTGGTGGTTCTTTGATTAAGAGACTGGATGAAATGGGGGATTCAATGAGGAAATTCGTGGTTGTTCTAAACCAACTATCAAGGAGTCATGATCAACCACTTGTACCTTGGTATTTTCTATAATGCATCATGTACGAAATGACCAATCGATGTGGAAGTTCAGGTAATAATTATAAAGGTAATTATTAGGGTTTATGTGATCCTTACTTTTGAGGTAATTATGGGTTATTATATGTTATGATGGAAAATGAAAGGCATGAGATAAACTTGAGGTTAAAATATGTTATGATTATTTTTGAAGATTTTATCTCATTTTGGGGAATGTTTCAAGAATTATGTAGTTTTGGAAAAAGGACAACATGCAGACCGTGTGACAACCCATCGCATCAGACAAAGCTGTAGGAATCGATCCCACAACCAAAGTGTGACTGGTATTTATCGCTTACCACTGGACAACGTGAAGTCCCTGGTTATTTTGACTAATTATTTTTAGTTAGATGATTTTAGGAATCAAGAGTAAGTTTATTTTGGGTTATCTATGGAAATTATTAACCTATCATGGAGGTTGTGTGATTAGGTTAATTACTTTTCTATATGAGACTTTAAGAGCAAATGATGTTATTTGGAGATAAATGTAAATTTGTACCTTGGAAGACTATTTTATTAAATCCTTCAAATATTTGGGTTTCAATCTTAGTTTGGTTTACTTTGAATAATTTTATGGACAAATTGTTTATCTAATGGTCTTCGTTGAACATTGGGTTTGTTGGACAAATTTTGGAGATTATGAATAGATTTTCTTTTTTATAAAGGATTATTCATTTGGGGATCTTGTTCTAACAATTTTTGGTTTTTGATTTTGTCTAAAGACATGGGAAATATATAGTTCTCTTTTGTGTATTAGGTGATTCTCAATAAGTTGATTATAGTACTCTTAATGCGAACAAGTCTTCCTAAATACTCATCTTTTGGAGAAAATATGAGTTTGATTAAGGAATCTAGTAAAAGTTGAAAGTCTACGTGACAAGTAAGTATGTTTCATTATGATTTAGTTAAGCTCAAAAATAAATTCCTCAATGAAGAGTAACTTAAAACAAAAATGTTGTCTGTTAACTTTTCCTACTGGGGAATCGAATACCGTTTAACCCATCACAAGTTTGTGATTTTCTTATGGTTAACTTTCTCCTAGACATGTTTACTATCAGTCTCCCTCAGAACATGACCCTTTATTTTTCCTCCATATCCATGTTTTCCTACATGGAATCCTAGTATGAGTTAACTCGGGTGAACTTTGTACTTCTCTTTCTTTATTTTAAAGTGATTTTTTTACTGACTCTTGTTCCAATGTGGGATTTTCAATGAAGTTTCCAAGCCCAATTTTAAAATTGAGAGGATGCAATTCCCAAAAGGGGGGAAGGATGTAACACCCCAAGTAAATAAATAATATGATATTCTCACATTTATCTATATTTGTGAATAAAATATTAATATACCTTTAAAGCGGACGCTATGCTCGATGGCGTACCCAATACACAACAACGAGTTTCTTGAGAATCTTACGTTGCACTCTAATAATAAAATAATATTATTTTAAATTTTAGTTAATGCATAGCCATTGTAATGGCAGGAATGAACATAACTAACTAAAAAATGATTATATATGTTTTTCAAATATTTTTACTTTTTACAATAAATGTTATAGGATTAAAAATGCGAATGAATCCAATTTTAAGCGTAAACATTCTAATATTATTTAAAAGGTCAATTAACCGCCTTTTGATGACGAACCTCTTTTAAATTCATTTTTTGACAATTTTATGTGTTATATTTGACAAAATAAAATTCTTCTTTAGAATCGGGACATCAAAATTTACTTTGTGTAAATTTTTGGTATTTTTCCGATAAAGATCATTTTTTAATGAATAGTGAAAATGTTGTATTTTAATTCAAACCCACTTTTTAATCTAATTTATTTATATGATTAGATTATCTTTTGAATTGGTTTTAAAGTGAAATTAGAATATATTTTTACCATTTAATCCAATAGTGGTCGTTGGAATTAATTTCATCTTGAAATTGGACTTAAACTAGTGTCAATCTTTTGATACTTATTGTTTCATAAAAACACGCTATTTGCTCGGACAGCGGGAATTAATTATTAAATTAATTAATTTAACTTATATGTTTTGAATTTTTTAAAATAGACATCCTTTTTGAATTCGGAATATCAAATATAGCTTAGGGGGAATTTTTTGTATTTTTCTAAAAAACTTCAATTTTAGATGAATAGTGAAACCACTAAGTGGTAGTTAAAGAAACTAATTTTTTGTTTAAATGAAACTTTTCCACTTCTGTGATTTGATTTTCAAAAATCCGACATACATGGTTGTCATTAAGAAGTAAAATTTGGTTCAATGAGATTAAAATAATTCTTGGTGAATAGTAACTTTTAAGTTTTATTAATCGCGATAAAAGGCAATTAGTGTAATTTAAGGTAAAAATATTGTTTTAATAATATGAAATGACCTAGAAACATGTCCTAACCTCATTGGGTGTGTCATGTCCGATAAAGAAAATCCATGGGTCAACTTGGGGACCCCATGGAGCCAATTTGGTAGGAAAAGGACATAAATAACTTTTTTTAAAAGTTAAAATAAAAATGTCACAAACATGAGTTTTTTTACTAAAACAATTTTTAAATGGGGTTATACAGGTCAAATTTTTTACTATAAATATTCATTAGAAATCTAACACTATTTCCTACATCCGGATATTTTTTTTATAATTTTTAGACATTAAATAAATTAATTTATTTATGACACCGTGACGATGGAGTGATTACCTCATAAATGAACGGTTTAAATAAAATGAGAAGATATGGTAAAATATAAGTCTTACACTTGTCACAAACCTATTGTATGGGTGGATTTAGAATCCTTATCACCTTATCCTAGAAATATATCCTTTTGGTACCTTTTAAATCTGAAAAACATTTTATAAGAAAGTAATATTTTATAACTTTCCAAGAGTGCCCCTCCTCTCCTCTTATAAATGGCCCCAACCTCTACCACCTTACACACACCTCTCAAGCCTTTTGCTCAGACAACCCCTGCCCATTTCATCTATCCACATCCCTCTATTCATCATTGAAGCCTCACTTTGGGCATAATCCTTTCCAAGGAAGCCTTTGAGCTCAAATCAAAGAGAGTTACCCGATTTAAAGGTAATGTCTTCTCTTGTGTTCTTTTGTCTTATTTTGTTTCTCAAAACCCCTAAACTCTTTTTATTACTTTTTTTGTAACAAAAACAGTATCTTAAATATACTAGGAGGTTTTTATAAGAATAATTCGAGCTACACTTTCACACACCTTCATCTATTGGTTAAAGAACATATTGTTTCTGTGGATGGAAAATTACTGCCTCATGAAACGATGATTGTTCAATATTCTTTTAATACCTTCAAAGGTGGACAATAATATGTCACTATATTTATATATGATATATAATTTGTTTATTTTTTCCTTAAGCTTCTGTATTTTTCATTTATGGAATACCTTTATGGTTTCCATTATGGTTAAACGCTATATCTTCATTTTAGGAAGTGTGGACTACCGCCCCCTCAAAGTGATTTGATTCGTTAATGCCATATGTGGGATGTATAAAGGATGGAATTAATGGTATTATATATGATATCCTACGGAAATTATAATATACCATTATATAATTATTATTTCATTCCATTGAATACAAAAAAAAGAAATGAATGTAGCATTCATGCGTACGTACAACTTACCGTCTCCATGAACGGTACATTTCATTTCTTATCCCAAAATGTTATATACTATTATAAGTACATATATATAATGTATATATATGTAATATATTACATATAAATTATAGATATAATTCTGTAATTATAATATATATATCCCGCATTTTGTTTTAATTCCATTAATATGACAAAAAATGAAAGTAGCGTTCATGTGTATGTACGGCCTACCATCTCCATTAACGGTGCTTTTAATTTTTTTTCCAAATTCTATGGAATAGTATAAAATTAATATATACTGGATATATATGATATTTAAAACATCAATACTATTCGGGATATGATTTACCTATAACTACATGGAAAATGCTTTTCCAACAAGTTCAATTTTTACTCATGTACCGAACATCGACAAAAACGTCTGATATGAACTCACTTTATTAACCAATTATTATAACATTATAATATGTGATATGAACTGAATAATTATATTTAAATGAGGTCCTTAAGAAATTATAAATTGACCAAATATTATTTTTCATGAGATTAAAGAACGATCGAGTCATGTCGGACACGAGGTAAGGGATCCAACCTCTCTCTTTCTTTTTAAGTACTCTCTTTTATGTCATTTCTTTTAAGCTCATCTTTATTATGTTTGGGGATGTTATTTTATATTCCTAATTATGTAATTTTTATGTTCATATTATGAGAGGCCCTATTTGATCTCATAAATCCATTTTTGGAAGTTTTAAGTGGCGTCGTTAGGCTGCCGAGTTTTCGTACAGGATTTTTCATCTCACTTTTATTCCTGTGAAATTTATGCTATGTTTTCCACTATTTCCTTTGAGTGGTGTATGTATTTATCATTATTATACTCTTTTTGTAATATAATTTCATTTATGGGTATTTAAATCTTCATTTTATGACCCTTCTTCCATGGGGTGTACGTTTCGAAAGTTACCCAACTCGGTAAGGGGACCTTTCACCCTCCTCTTTTTAAAAGAATTATTTTGTTATGTATTTTAATTCACATACTATTATGTTGGGATATGTTCTTATATATCTTTATTTATTTAAATTTTATGTCCAAGTGATGAGATACCATTTTCTCTCTCATCAACTCATTTTCTGAATTTTAAAGTGACGCTGTTAGGCTGTCGGATTTCTATAAGGGAACTTCTTAACCCACTTTCAATTCTTTGGGTTAAACCTATACTTCTTGATTTTATTATTCCAAGATTATGTGTGGAATATATATGTTTTAATTTCCACAAACCTTTGTGTAGGTATACTATTTCTACACATAATCATCTCATTGATAAATTCTTACGAACTTGTATGGGAAATAATAACCCAATCTCATTTCATTGAGTTAAATACATATGTCATTAGTTTTGTTTTTCCTAGATTATGTGTGAATGACCTCTGATTGTTTCACACTTAATATTCACTTATATTGGGTGTATTTATATTTCTCACACATAATTATGTGATAGATTTATCCTTAATTTAAGGATACCATCTTTATAATGGATTTCATCTCAATTTACATTTCCATTGAGACTTCATTGTTGTTATGCACCAATTCACTCTTATATGGTGTGTATACTGTCCTTTGACATATTATATCATGAATACCTTTATTCTCATGATATTATAAAGCTCGGATTAAATTTTATTCCTCATTTATTTGTATTCAAGTGTCTCTCATTTTGTTAAAAACTCTTTAACAAAAATATCGTTTTAAATGTTTTAAAGATTCATTATTATAAATCTTTATCTTTAATGTCCATGTTTTAAAAATGGTTTTCAATATTTATTTATATGGACATTAATGTTTTAAAATTATAATTCAATTAAAATCTTCAAAGTGGTATGGGACACTTTAATTCAAAAATCACTTTTAAATGGTTTTTGAAAATGGATTAATTAATTCAATATCTTGGAATTACTTATTGTGATTGTAAATGAAATATTGTTATTAAAAGGTTTATATTTTTAATATTTTATGTGTAATGATGGTACTTGGACATTTTACGGGTGGTTACGTGATAAACCATATGACGGGTGGTGTCGTGAATACTAGGACGGGTGGTTACGTTATAACCTTCAATGCATTGGGTATGGAAGTTGGTCGTATGGCTATTCCATTGAGTATGTGTGGAAGTCGACCGTATGGTTATTCCATTTAAGTATGTTTATGTCCCAAGTTACCTTTATATGTTATTTTTTATTTATATGGGTTTTATGGTAATCTTTTGGTTACAAAAGGGTAAGTAATTTATATTTATTCCATGAATAGATTTTACTACTTAATAAAGGTGAAAAGTATTACTTTGGTAAAGTATTCATGGTTTACCTATTGTTTTGAAAAAACTAATAGTTTTCCTTCATTTCGTATCCTTTACTGGGCTTTTTATGCTCATCCCAAGTTTTTTAAATGTATTCCATAGGACTTAAAAATGAATAGGGTCAATGATGGGTTCGAGGAAAGACATGCTATCTAAAACATGGAACTAGACATGTTTCTTTTTAAGAGTTTTTTTATTATTTTATGGAAACTTAGTAGAAGTGTCTACTTTGTAATCTTTTGAGATGTAATTGTTATGACCTAATTCTCTAAAAATCTAAACCTGAAAAGATCCTCTATGTGAATTATTCATTTAATTCTGGATTAAGTAAGGTTTAAGGCCGGGGCCTTATATTTAATGTTATGGACTCCATGAAGTACCCCTCAGAGGACGATTCTGGTTTTTTTATCTCCCATTTTGAACCACCAAATAAAATCTCCATGGAATTTGATTGTCCTATACTTAGGGAGATTATGAGTATTGGTTCTAGTTTTATGTCTAAGAGTACTTACATGCCTATTTCTAATGAAAAAAAAAATCCTATATATTTAATTTTGAAATGGATTTATATTATGATTTTGATCATTATCTCTCTTATTATAGCATAGAAGTTTATTATGCTAATGGATTTGATGATTTATTCTATGATTTTAATGATGTATATTCTGATACTGATGTTCACTATGTGCATATTTCAGTTCCTTCAATTTATCCATCCATACATCACCCCCCTTCATTGGAATTCAAGACCTTTCAACAAAATCTAAAATACTCATACTTGTTAATTGGTAATAAATTACCTATTATAATTGCTAAAAATTTCCCTTTGGAATATGAAGAAAAACATTAGAATCTTCTGAGGGAGAAAATTAGGGAAATATAGTAGACCTTGGCTCAGATATCTGGTATTAGCCCATCCATTATTCATGCATAGGATTATTTTAGAATATAGGGCTAAACCAGTGAGGAATCCACCAAGGATATTGAATTTAAATCTTCTATAAGTTGTTAAAAAGAATTTGAAAATTTACTAAAGGAAGGTATAATTTTTCCCATTTCAGATTCCCAGTTGGTGAGTCCTATTTATGTTGGGTGAAATAAAATTGTTGTTACTATTGTTAAAAATTATAAATAGGATTTAGTTCCAATGAGGATGAAAAATAGTTGGTGTGTGTGTGTATTAACTATAGTAAACTAAATCAGTCCACTCATAAAGAAAATTTCCCCTTCCATTTATCGATCAAATGCTTGAGAGACTAACTAGGAAAACACATTTCTTTTTCTTCGATGGATTTTTTGGATATTATCAGGTTCCTATAGCCCCAAATACTCAGAAGAAGGCAACATTCACTTTTCCATTTGGCACATTTTCTTACCGGAGGATTCCATTTGGACGTTGCGATGCCCCAGGTACCTTTATGAGATGCATAGTGAGTATTTCTTTCTTGATTTTACTGATACCTAGATGGAGGTATCTATTAATGAGTTTACAGTGTATGGTTATTCATTTTATGCTTGTATCTCTAGTTTGGGGAAGGTTTTAAATCATTTTATTGAGAAGAATCTAGTCTTAAAATTTGAAAAGTCCCATTTCATGGTAGTGCATGGCATTGACTTAGGGAAACTAGTGTCAAAACATGGGATAGAGTTTGATAGATCTAAGATAGATATTATTTCATCCTTACCCTATCCTTCATGTGTGTGTGATATTAGATCTTTCATAGGGAATTTCGGATTTTATCAGCACTTCATCAAAGATTTTAGTAAGATTTCTCTTCCTAGGATGTGATTACTTCAAAATGATTCTAATTTTGTGTTTGATGATTCTTACAATATTACCTTTGATGAAATAAGTAAATTTATTTCCACTCCACTAATCATACAACCCCTATAGTGGGAGTTTCCTTTTTATCTTATGTGTAACATCTCAAACTTTTTGGTCAGAGTTATCTTATCTCAAAGGGTGGAGGGACGCTCATATGTGATTTCATATGAATCGTGTACATTGGATTCAGCCCAATAAAACTACACAACCATGGAAAATGATTTTATTTCCATCAAATTTTCTTTTGATAAATTTTGTTCATATTTATTGGGCTCTAAAGTAGTTTTTTTCTAACTCTGTTGCGCTTGAGTACCTCTTCAAGATGCTAGATGCAAAGCCTAGGCTTATCCGATGGATGATCCTTCTCCAGGAAATCGATATTAAGATAAATTAAATGAAGGGTTTAGAAAACATGGGTGTGTACCACATGAGTAGGCTTACTAACACAATAGATGTCGACATATTGGACAAGGTACCAATTTGGGACACTTTCCCTGATAAGGATATTTATTCCATATTAGGTATGCATCCTTGGTATTCAGATTTGGTAAACTAACTCATTACCTCCGAAATCCCTGCAAATTTAAACAAATATCAAGTCCAAAAATTAATGGGTGAGTCAAGAATTTATGTGTGGGATGATCCCTACCTATGGTGCATGTGTATTGAGAAAGTTATTAGGGGGTGTGATCTCTATCATGAGCTTGAGTGCGTTTCATATTTTTTTCATACACTATCTTGTGGTGGAAACTTTAGACCCCAACAGATAGCTAGAAAAGTCTTAGACTAAGGATTATATTGGCCTAGATTATTCCTTGATGCTCATGTGTTTTTCAAGTCGTGCTCATGTTGCCAACACACTGTGAATATTTCTCAGAGACATGAGATACCCCAACAAACCTTATAATTATATGAGATTTTTTATGTTTGGGGAATTGATTTTTTTGGTCCCTTTCCTAGTTTATTTGGTTTTTTGTATATTTTGGTTGATGTTGATTATGTGAGTAAATGGGTGGAGGATAAGGAAACCAGGACTGATGATCCTCATGTTCTAGTATAATTTTTCAAGACATATATTTTTTTGTATGTTTGGTGTACCAAAGACTACCATCAGTGACCAAGGTACACACATCTGCAATCATAAATCAGCTTCCCTCCATCAGGATAATGGGGTGACACACAAAACATAAAAACCATACCAACCCCAAAAATGTTCAGGATGAGGTTTCAAATCGAGAGTTGAAATAAATTTTGGGAAATATTTACAATCGAATATGAAGGATTAGATTAAGAGATTGGATGATGCATTATGGGATTATAGGATATCATACAAGACACACATTGTTATGTCCCTGTTTTGAATTGTTTTTGGGAAAGCATGTCATATCCCAGTGGAAGTCGAGCATCAAGAATATTAGACTATAAAGAAATGAAACATGGATTTAGACCAAGCTATAATTAAAAGGAATCTACAAATTCAAGAGATTGAGGAGATTCTATTGTCACCATATGAGAACTCAAGGCTCTATAAGAAAATATAAAAAACATCTAATGATAGAATGATCCAACAAAAGGGAGTTTTTTATTGGAGAGAAAGTCCTACTCTATAGTTCACGACTAAAGTTGATGTCAGGTAAGTTCTGTTCGAGATGATAGGTCCTTATACTGTGTCTAATGTTTTTCCTTATGGTGTAGTGGATATCACACAAGAAGAAACTAGAATAATATTTATAGTCAATGGGAAATGTTTGAAGAAATACATTGACAGAATTTCTACAGATGCAGTGGATTTGATGATACTGTATGACCCCATCATCACTTGAGAATATCAAGTTATTCCTAACCCTTTCAATTTTATATAATTTTTCCTATTTAAAATTTTTCATTTCATGTGCACATATTATATCATTGGTTTACATTGAGTAAAATGTAATATTTTAAGTGTGGCAGAGGGAACCTTTAAGTTTAGTAATTTCTATTTTTTTTATGTTTTTCCAAAAAATGTGTTTTTTTAAATTTTTGGGTTTCTCTAAAATTTTTGAGCTGAAATGATTTTCATCTATCTTTTGAAATCCATATCAAGAAGAGGAAAATTTTATCCCATGAAACTGATATTAAACTAATTCTAAAAATGACTTTTTTTCAAGTTCAAATCTTTAGTAATTTCATGAAATATACTCTGAATTTTTAATCCCATACCACATCTCACTATATTTATATTTGAAATTACTTTCATTTGAGGCTTTTGAACCATTATTTTTATATTCTTTACATTTACGTTACTTCTTGAGAGAACCAAACCATGATTTATTTAACCAGAATTTGATCTATTTTTGTCAAAAACATGAGGGTTTGAGGTACTTGTGTTTTAAAATATTGAGGCATTTATCTAATATTAAATCCCATATTTCATAAGAATACTTTTTATAATTGCCTATCTTGAACATTTTAATCCATTTATCCCTTATAATCTATGAAAAACCTCTTAGGTTAGCCACATTACAAGCCAATTTTCCATATCCAACCAACTCTTGAAGTGAAATTGCATAATCTTGTAGAACTTAAGTGTGGGGGAAGCTGCCTTTTGTTGTGATACCACATTTTATGATACTTTGGGTAGAAAATTAAATTTTTAATAGAAGTATTTTCTACAGAAAAAATTCATTGTGTTGAAATTTGTGCCTTTCTGGAGCTTCAAATAGATGAAGGAAGTTTTTCCTATTTGGATATTTCAAGAAAATCTTGTTTGAGAATATTGACATTTTTTCTGTCAAAATGATGAATGGTGTTTCACATGCCTTGATTTTTCATGATGATGGACATGAATTGATGATAAGTGGATTTAGGAGGAGACCATATTTAATTGAAAATTATAATAATGTAATATTGCTTAAAAAATATCAAATCCGTCCATATTCTACCTCAAAATTTTTCACATCAAAATCCTCTAAACCGAAGTCCACATAACAACCCTGAAAAGTCTTCATGATAAACATATATCCTGGACTCACATCAAGTGCTGATGTAGGAATTTATCAAGCCTATGGTGACCCTTGTATGAATTTGGATGAGAAAGACATTACTGAAAAATTGACATTTGTGTGATAAGAGAAAATTCAATTGAGATAAGTGTTGTGTGTTCATGGGAGGATAAATTAATTGGAAATATATTGAATTATATAAATGGACAACTGGGAATATTGGTTTTTTATGAGGCATGATATCTTTTGTTTTTTAGTGTGGATTTTTTGGATCTCAAATATATGTGTTTTAAAACAAATTTATTTCATATTATTTTACTTGTTACAATTTTTTGGGAATACATGATATGAGGTTTTTCCCTTGAGTGAAAAAGGGTAAGTGTGGGGGTGTGATCGCATCACAATTTACTGCTTTATTTTACCCTTAAATCACTGTATAAACTTTTTTTGTATTTAAAATTAGAAATATTATCTGAAATTTCACATCCCATTTGATTCAATTATTAAATTGTTTTCACTATTAAAAAATATCAATTATTCTTTTTTGGTGATTTCATTGTAGGAGGAGGATATTTAAAGGGTCGAAGATGATCTATAAGAAAATGGGCCAAACTACATGGAATCCCAAGGACATATGTCCACTTTTTTCAACATTTCGCAAACTATGTGCCTCCAAATGGGCTGAATGTTTTTAGGACACTCCATAACTTCATGGGCTACAACTAATCCAAATAAACTGAAGCCCACTTCATCCATTATAGGGTCTATCCGAACCAATATGTCCTTGGGACAGAATCTTCCCGAAGTCAAAATTTTGGTTCTGTAGTCAGATAATATCTCGCAATGTAATCCTTCACTAGCTACCAAAGTTTACATGGAGACATTAAAGATGATTGTATACAACTTTAATATTTTTTACAAATTGAGATAAGTCTATTTACCAACCCATAACTGAGACAAAATTGGTATCTCAAAATTTGGGTTCCGAAAACCACTTCCCATTTTGGCTATAAATTCACACATTGGGAACCTCATTTGCAAGTTCTTACAAGGAGTGAAGTACTAAAATTTTGGAGTTCCAGAGGAGTCCTATCATCACCTTGGAGGTTCTGAAACTTCCTATACTCATAGTGGGTAATATTGAAGTAAGTACCTCCTCATCGAATCCTTCCTCAAATTCTCATGTTGTATTATTTGTCTTTGGGTAATAAACATCTTAGATCCTCTTTTTTTTATATTTTCCAATGTTTTATTCAATTATCTTCTTATTTACTCATCCTATTTGTCCTGGAATCAAGAGTATAAAAATATTGGGTTTTATCCTTTTTAAATCATTGCACATGCAAAATGTTTCTACAATGACTACACTACCCATAGAAGAGTAGTTTTTTTAGTAATCAGTATACCTCTCACCTTATTAATTAATTTATTTGAATTAATGGTCTAGTATAATTCTTCTAATATTATCTATTAATTGAGTTGTTAAATTAAATGAAACTAATAATGTAATTTCATAATAAACACAAAACACGCGAGATCGAGAATTGTGTGAATTATGAGAGCGCGATCTTAATCGATAATACAAGACCACACATGATCAATTTTTAGAGTCCAAATATAATCATAAGCACAATTAATCCTCATTTTTAGTGTGTATATGTACCTAAATTTCCCACTGACCATATGCAAACCTTATAACACTAATCAAACCAAAGTTCTATGATTTCATGTTTTGAAGTTATCCTAGAGTTTTATTCACTTCTTCTTTTTGGTAAAGTTAAATCTCATAGGGTTTGGGGGTAAAAAATTAGGTTATTATAATTAAGTGGACATTAATTTAAATAATAATGATTAATAATTAAGTGAATAGTTATAGTTAGAATGATTAAACCTTCTAAAAAAATTTCTTAAAAAAATATCTTATCATTGTGTTTTATTAATCAAATTTCATTCCAAATACAAAAACAAAGAAATATAATCTTATTACAGCATTTTTATTCTATATTTTTATCCAAATCCTCCCATAAATTTTATTTGTGTTCTCATTCCCTTTTATTTTATTTCAAAATTCCTTTAAAATGTTGTTAAATTTAATTCCTCCTTTGAGAGACGTCCTTGGTCAGCCACTCTGTTGTACCTAAGTACCCAAAAATCTCACTTCATTTGAGAGCTCCCACGACAGCACCATTCAAATTGGAACCATTTATAGGGAGGTAATTATTTTATTCGATTAATTATAGGTATTTTTTTACTTTTATTTTATCCTTTTTTATCTTAATTATTCCTTTTTTCCCCTTTCTTAATTTTTGTTTGTTTCTCTCTCTCTCCCATTCTTCGTACTATATATTTTATTATCTATTAAACCATAAATTGAAACTTATTCCCATGATGTTATGGTCTAAATTTCCTAATTTATATGATTTATGACATGATCCCATCTGAAGGATGTATTTGATCTATACCTTGAGATTGAACACAACCTTCTGGCTCAAATAATACAATCTCAGTCTATGGTAAGTGTCGACATTTACCCAACTAGGGAATTCCTACACTCTAAGAAAATTGAAATTTAATGAACTTATGAATACAATATAAAACAGTAACCAATGGCTAAAAATAATAATAATGAACTTAATAGAATAATTTGAGAATTGACTGCAGCAGATATTAACTATTAACCAAATTTTTTTGCATACCCAAATCTTGAATCAGACTTTGAACAAAAATATGGGTTTATTCAAATACTTTTTAAATGATTTGTATTATCTTGTGAGGATACAAACAAACATTTAAAATAATTTAATGTGGTTTTTTTAACAATAAAACCAAGAAACATCTCTAAAGATTAAATAAAACTAAGATCTTTCCCATTTCCAATTTATGGAGCTGCAAAGGATTTGATGTATTATTTACATCTTGAATTGTAATATGTTGGAATGATTTGAAATGTATTTTCATAAAGTGATTTTTTTCAAGCATCAAGGACCACATCCATTCATAAGTAGATCTTGGGGATTAAGCAATCACATGGGGAGTAAATGTATGAATACTAGGGGTGATTCAGGATGTTTTGTGGAAGATTCTTGCATCACCAAATTATTGAGAAACTCCTCATCCAATACTTTTATGAAGGAATCAAATGTATGGAGATTATTATGGTGGATGCCATAGCTAGAGAAGCATCGGGGGAAAACACAAGTATTTTCAGTGCATTGATTGAAATGATGGCACAAAACTCCCAAAAACATGGCGATCAAGGTACACCACATGTCAGGGGAGTATATCAAGTAAGTCCGTATTATCTTGAAAGTCATTTAATTGATACTAGTTGGTAGAATTGACCACTATGGTGTGACATATTTCTTTGTCTTAAAGTACATCCCAACCCACTCCTATGTGACCTTGTGGAATTTTCACTAAAACAAGACCACCGAACAGATTGTTTCCCCTAACTACAAGAGACATAAGATTGTTCTGCGATATTCCATGGGAAACAATATTAGAAACAAAAACAACTAAATACCATAAATAATTATGGTTCCTTTGATCAAACATACAACCAAGGGTGTAAGGATCAGTCGGTCATGAGTTATGGCTCTGGACAGCAACAAAGGGCCCCTTTTCAACAAAATTTTCAGTAGCCTCTACCTTAACAATAGGGTTTCCAACAACCCGAAAGGATATTTAATGCCCAAGAATCAATAAGTCCACAACAATTGAATTCTCAACCAAACAGATATTCTAATACTAATGATATTTTGAAAAAAGTTTTCTTAATCAACTGAATGAGTTGAAGAGTCATGGTTCTATGTTATGGGAGTTGAAGACACAAATGATCCAGATTACCACTTCCCTCCATGATCTTGTAAGTAAGAACTCTAGAAATATTACTTCCCAACCTACATCAAATTCCAAGGGGGATTTTAGTGCCATCACATTAAAAAGTGGGAAGAAAATTAAAGATACTTCTACACCCACCATTTGACTAGGATTCACCATAACTTTAGAGAAGCTCCGTTCAAGACTAGCTAATGAAAAACCGAAGGAGAAAGACAAAGGTAAGAAAAATATTGATTATGTTTATCCTAAATTGCATCACATTAAAATAGGGTTATACAAACTAAGAATATGGTTGAGGAGGCGATGAAAAAACAAATTGGACACATTCAAGCATGTAGAGATCAAAATCCCTATACATGAAGCCATTATGTAAATCCCAAGATATGCCAAATTTATAAAATAAAATTGTACCAATCGAAGTGGTATCAATGGAAATAAGAGGATAAATCTTGTAAGGAATGAGTCAATATTTATAAAACCAACTCTATTAATACCAACAAAGTGAAAGGATCCAGGTATATTCACTATACCATGCACCATGGGGGGGGTTCACTATTCTGATTCTCTTTTTGATTTATGATCTCACATAAATGAAATGTTTCACTCTGTTTTTACTTCTTTATAGGTTTGTGAGTTGAAGCCGATGAGAGTAGTGGTTCAGTCGGTGAATAGAGCTATAGGAAATCATGTGGGAGTCCTTGAGGGTGTACTTGTTTGGGTAAGAAACATGATCTTCCAATCAGATTTTTATGTGCTTAATAATGAGGATGATCAGGTAAGTTCTCATAATCCCATTATCTTAGGTAGGAAATTTCTCAAAACAACAAAAACTATCATAAATGTCCATGAGGGTACACTTTAGATGGAGTTTGGGGATGAAGTTGTGATATTTAATGTTTTGGGCTCCATGATGTACCGCTCAGAGGATGATATTGCTTTTGTTATTTCCCTTTTTAAACTGCCAAATAAAATCCCTATAAAATTTTATTTTCCTATGCTAAGGGATATTATGATTATTGGTTCTAGTTTGATGTCTAAGATCACTTCCACACCTATTTATAAGGCATATAACTCTCTTATATTTTATTTTGAAATGGATTCATATTCTGATTTTTATAATTATCACTCTGATTATGACATGTAAATTGATTATGCTGATGGATTTGATACTTTATTCTATGATTTTAAGGATTTATATTTTGATATTGATGTTTATTGTGCGCATATTTCAGTTACTTCAATTTATCCATCCATACATCACCCAAATTCATTGGAAATCAAGTTGTTTCCACCTAATCTCAAATAATCATACTTGTTAAGTGGTGAGTAATTGCCTGTTATAATTTCTAAAAATCTCCCTTTTGACCATAGAGAAATAAATTTGAATCTTTTTAGGGAGAAAATTAGTGAAACAGGGTGGAACTTGGCTAACATATATGGTATTATCTCATCCATTTTTCATACAATTGATTATTTTAGAGGATGGGGCTAAACTAGTGAGGCAGCCACAAAGGATATAGAATCCAACTTTATAGAAGTTGAAAATTTTCTCAGGGAAGGTATAATTTATCCCATTTAAGATTCTCAGTGGTTGAGTCCTATTCAAGTGGTGAATAAGAAAAGTGGTGTTAATATTGATAAAAATGATAAAGATGAGTTAGTCTCAATGAGGGTAGAAATAGTTGTTGAGTGTGTATTGATTACAAGAAACTAAATCAGTCCACTCGCAAGGACCATTTCCCCCACCCATTTATTGATCAAATTATTAAGATACTAGCTCGGAAAACACACTATTGTTTCTTGGGTGGATTTTCTGGATATTTTCATGTTCCTATAGCCCCGAATAATCAATAGAAGACAACATTCCCTAGTCTATTTGGCACATTTTCCTTCTGGAAGATGCCATTTTGTATTTTTAATTCCCTAGGTACCTTTCAGAGATGCATGGTGAGTATTTTTCTGATTTTATTGATACTTATATGGAGGTATTTATATAAGATTTTATAGCTTATCGGTTTTCATTTGATGATTTTATCTTTTGTTTGGGAATGGTTCTGAATCGTTGTATTGAGAATAATATGTCCTTAAACTTTGAAAAGTGTCATTTCATGGTAGATTATAGAATTTTCTTAGGTCATTTACTGTCATAAAATGGGATAGAGTTTGATAGATCTATGGTAGATATTATTTCATCCTTACATTATCATTCATGTGTGGTGATTCTAGACATTTCCTATTCCATGACAAATTTTATCAGCACTTCGTCAAAGATTATAATAATATTTCTCTTCCTATGACGTGATTACTTCAATGGGATTCTGATTTTGTGTTTTATTATTCTTGAAGGAATTCATTTAATGAGCTAAAGAAGTTTCTGACCACTTCACTAATCATATATCCCCCATAGTGGGAGCTTCTTTCTGAGCTTATGTGTGATGTCTCCAACTTTACATTTAGATTTGTCTTATCAAAGAGGGTTGAGGGACACTCAAATGTGGTTGTCTACGCATCAAGGAAATTAGATTCAGCCGATCAAACTACAGAACCAAGGAAAAAAAGTTTTTTCCATCACATGTTCTTTATATAAATTCTATTCATATTTATTGAGCTCTAAATTAGTTTCTTTTTCTCACCATGAAACTCAGAGGTGCCTATTGAAGAAGCTGGATCCAGAGCCCTGGCTTATTTGATGGATTATTCTTCTTCATGAATTTCATTTTTATATAAAGGATAATAAGGGGTCATAAAACCTGGTGGCGGACCACATGAGTAGGATTACTCACACGCTAGAGGATGACACCTTGGACCAGGTACCACTTCATGAAACTTTCCCCGATGAGAATATTTATTCCATCTCAGGTACACATCCTTGGGATGCATATTTGGTTAACTAAATTGTTTCCTCTGAAATACCTACAAATTTAAAGAAACATCAAGTCGAAAAATTAAAGATTGAGTCTAGATTTTATGTGTGGTATGTTACCTACCTATTGCACATGTGTAGTGGCCAACTAATTAGTAGTTGTGATCCTAATCATGAGTTTGAGTATATTTTACATTTTTTTCATACCACCCATATTATTCTATGAGATTTTTTATGTTTGGAGGATTTATATTATGGTTCCCTTTCCTAGTTAATTTGGTGTTTTGTATATTTTGGTTTCTATTGATTATGTGAGTAAATGGGTGGAGGCTAAGGCCACTAAGACTGATGACTCTCATGTTGTAGTAGACTTTGTCAAGACATAGAGTTTTTTGAAGGTTTGGAGTACAAAATTCCATCATCAATGACCAAGGGACACCCTTCTACAATCAGAATTTGGCTTCAATCCTTCATAATTATAGGGTGACACACCAAATATCAACACCATATTACCCCTAAACAAATGACCTGGTTGAGGGTTCAAATTGGGAGTTGAAAAAAATACTGGAGAAAACTATAAGCCGAATATGAAGGATTTGACCAAGAGATTGGATGGTGCTTTATGCGATTATAGGATAATATAAAAGACACAAATCATTATGTCCCTATTTAGAATTGTTTTTGGGAGAGCATGTCATCTCTCAGTGGAAGTCAAGAATAGGGAATATTGGCTAATAAAGAAATGCTACATGGATTTGGCCTTAGCTAGAATCCAAATGATTATACAAATTCAAGATCTTGATGAGATTATATTGTCATTATATAATAACTCAAGGCTCTACAAGGAATGATCAAAAGAATCCCATGACATAATGATCCAACAAATGGAGTTTCATGTTAGAGAGAAAGTCATACTCTATAGTTCATGAATAAAGTTGATGTCTAGTAAGTTGTGTTTTAGATGGTTAGGTCCTTATATTGTATCTAATTTTTTTCTTCATGGTACAGTGGAGATCACAGAAGAGGACCCTGGAAGAATATTTACAATTAATGGGAAATGCTTGAAGGAACACATTCTCGTAATCTCTAGTGATTTAGTGGATTTCATCACACTATATAACCCCATCATCACTTGAGAATATCAAGTTGTTCCTAACACTTTCACTTTTATATTATTTTTCATATTTAAAATTATGAATTTAACGTGCACATATCATCTCATGGATTCAAAATTTGTGAAATGTAATATTTTTTATCTTGGGGAGGGAACCTTTTAGTTTAGTAATTTCTATTTTTTGTTTTTCAAAAACAATTGTGTGTTCTTTAAAAAAATAATTTTGAAAATTTTGAGAAGAAATGATTCTCATCCCCATTTTAAAATCTATTTAAATAAGTGCAAAAAATATCCTATAAAATTGAGATTAAATGAATGATGAAAATTACTTTATTTCAAGTTCAAATCTTTTGAAATTTCCAAGAAAGTACTCTGAATTTTGAATCACATGCTGCATCTCATTGTCTTTATATATTATATCACTTTAATGTAAGGATTTGGAACTATTAATTTTATATTCTTTACATTTACCTCACTTCTTGAGGTAACCAACCATTCTTTATTTAACTATAATTTTATTTATTCCTATCAAAACTTAAGGGTTTGAGGTAATTGTGTTTTAAATGATTGAGGAATTTCTTTGGTATTAAATTCCTATTTCATATAAATCCTTTTTATAATGTCCTACCTTGAATACTTAATCCTTTTAATCCTTATAATCCAGGAATATCATGTAAGTTTAGCCACATTATGATCCAATTTTCCCTATCCAACCATCTCTTGAAGTGAAATTTCATAGTCTAGTTGAACGTAATTATGGGGAAAGATGTATTTTGTTGTGAGTTCACATTTTTTAATAGTTTGGGTGGAAAATTAAATTCTTAAGAGATGTATTTTCTTCTAAAAATCATTATTTTAAAATTTTTGCCTTTATGGATCTTCTAATAGGGTAATGAAGTTTTTCCTATCTTGGGATTTAAAGAAAATTATGTTTGAGAAGATTGACATTTTTCTACTAAAATGTTGAATAGTGTACACATTCCATGATTTTTCATGATGATGGAGATGAATTGATGCTAAGGGGATTGAGGAGGTTACCATATTTAAGTGAAAATTAGAATAATACAATTTTACTTCAAAAAGATCCAATACCTCCTTATACTTTCTCATAATGTTTCACATCAAAATCCTACCAACTGAAAGCCAAAAAACAGTCCTAAAAAGCCCTCGTGATTAACATATGTCCTTGACTCATATCAGGTGGCAATGTTGGAATTTATCAAGCCCATGGTGACACTTGTATGAGTTTGGATGAGAAATACATTACTGAAAAATTGAAATATGTGTGATGAGAAAAACTTTAAGGGAGGTAAGTTTTTTATGTGCACGAGGGGATAAATGAAGTGGAAATATATTGAATAATATAAATAGAGAACATAAAATAGTATATTTTTATGTGTCATGATATCTTTTGTTTATTGGTGTGGAATTGTTGGATCTCAAGAATATGTGTTTTAAAGTTTGATTTGACTTGATATTGATGTTTATTTCTAAAAGTTTTTTGGAATAAATGATGTGAGTTTTCTCCCAGGAGTACAAAATGGTAAGAGTGGGGGTTTGATTTCATCAAGATTGACTACATTATTTCACCCTTGCATCACTGTTTAAACTTGTAATGTATTTGAAATTACAAATATTATCTCAAATTGCACATCCCATTTGATTCAATTATTAAATATTTATCACTGTTAAAAGGAAAATTATTCTTGTTATTGTGATTTTGTTGTAGGAGGAGGTGATTTGTAGGGTTGGAGATGATCTAGAAGGAAAATGGTCCAAACTGCATGGAATCCCAAGGACATCTATCCACTATTTTGAAACTTCTGAAAAATTTGTGAATCCAAATGGGATAAAAGTTTTTATACCACTCCATAACTCCATTGTATAGAACACATCTCAAATAACTGAAGCTCGGTTCCTCTATTAAGGGTTCCATCCAAACAAATATGTCTATGGGACAGAACATGCACGATGTCAAAGATTTGGTTCTTTAGTTGGGACATATCTCATGCTATAGTCCTCTATTGGCTAAAAAATGTGACATGGAGATATCTAATATGATTTTCTACAACTTTTCTCTTTTTTCCATGTCTAGATAGGGTCATTTATTAACCCAAAACCGAGACACAATTGGTATCTAGATATCTGGGTTCCCAAAACCACTTCCCATTTTGGCTATAAATTCACACATTGGGAACCACATTTGCAAGTTCAACAAATGAGTGAAGTTCTGTAATTCTGAAGTTCCAATGGATTCTTCTCATCAACTTGGAGTTTCTGTAACTTCTTATACTCATAGGGGGAGATATTCAAGAAAGGATCCCTTCATCCAATCTTTCCTCTCCTTTTCGTGTTGTATGATTTGACTTTTATTAATAAACGTCTATGTTCCACTTTTATTTATTCTATTTTTCCTCTATTTTATTCACTTATATTCTTATTTACTCATCCTATTTTGGCTGTAATCAAGAGTATAATGATATTGGGTTTTACCCTTTCTAAACATTTTCACATACAAAATGTTTCTATGATGACTATAGTACTCATGTAAGAGTAGTTATTTTTAGTAATCGATCTACCACTCACTTTATTCATTCATTTGTTTTGAATCAATGAGATTCTATAATTAACCTAATATGATCTATTAATTGATTTATTAAATTAAATGAAACTAATAAAGAAATTGAATAATAAACACAAAACACATGAAGTCAAGAATTGTGTGAATCGTGAGAGCGCGATCTTTACCGGTAATACAAGACCACACAGGATCAATTTGTAGAGTCAAATTATAATAATAAACTCAATTAATCCTCTTTTATAGAGTGGATATGTGACTTAATTTAACATTGAACATAATCTAACCTTATAACATCAATCAAAGTAGGGTGTTGTGATTGCATGTTCCAAAGCTATCCTAGGATTTAATTCACTTCATATTTTTGGTAAAGTTAATTCTCTTAGGGTTCGGGAGTTGTAAAATTAGGGGATTATAATTAAGTGGATATTAATTTAAATGATAATGATTAATAAGTAATTTAAAAGATAGATTTAGATCAATTAGGCCTTCTAAAAATATTTTATTAAAAAATAATTTTTTGGCAGTGTTTGATTAATCAAATTTCATCCCAAAAACAAAAACCAAAAAATATAATCTTCTTCCAAAATTATTATTCTTGATTTATAATAAAAAAATATATAATTTTTATTACTATTATTATTCCCTTTTATGTTAATTTAAAAATACCTTTAATATGTTTTAAAATTCACTTCCTTCTTTGAGAGACGACCTTGGTCAGCCACTATGCTTCACCTAAGTACCCAAAAATAGCACATCATACAAGAGTGCCCACGATAGTGCCTTTCAATGCAGTCATCCATGATTTAAAGACTTGGTGTCATTAACTATTTGGTGAGAAAATTATCATGATTAAGGATCATAAAATCTTGAAACATATTTTCTCACAATGAGGTTTGAATCTGAGATAAAAGAGATGGATGGATTATCTATAGATGTTTGAATTTGACTTGATTTATACACTGAGAAAAGGCAATACAGTGGTAGATGTATTATACAAAAATTCATATAAACATTTCGAAAAAATAAGCTTCATAGGAGTGGTAGTTGATATCCGTCCATACTGACATGCATTTGGAATGTGAAGATCAAGGTGATGTTGCAGTTTTCTTTTTAGTTTTTGTGGTTATTTATTAGGTAATGATGGTCAATGAGGAACAAAAATATAATAAAAAATTCCTCGTTATGATTTAAAAACTCATTGGTGGGGAGACCATTGAGAGATGGAGGTTGGATGGGAGTTTAGTGTTGTGGTTCAGTAAGCAGATGGTTATACCTATGGATTTTTAAGAACATCTCTTTTTTACTTACCATAATTCGAGGTGGGTTGTTCATCCTGGAATACAGAATATGTATAAGGTGTTTGAGGTGTAGTTCTAGTGAAATGGTATGAAACAGAATGTGGATGATTTTGTTTTGAAGTGCATAACTTGTCAGCAAGTTAAGGTAGAGCATCAATGAACAATGGGTATATTATATTCTTTACCTATTCCATTATGGAAATGGGAGAAGATAATGATGAATTTTGTTACAAGTCTATGAATAATGGTTCTGAAACCTGGTTTCATATGGGTGATTGTTGATATGCTCATGAAGTCAACTCATTTCATCCCTATTTGTGAAACTCATATGGTGGAGGATCTGTCCAAAATATATATCTAATATGTGATGAAGAGACATGGAATACCTGTTTAGATAGTCTCGTATAGAGATTTGAGGTTCACTTCTCATTTCTGGAAATCCTTACAGAAATCCATTGGAACTCAGTTGACCATGAGTATGGAGTGTCATCCTTAGATAGATGGGAAATTTCAAAGGACGATGCAGACATTGGAGGACATGTTTTGGGCTTGCATAATGGATTTTGGTGGATCATTAGAAGGGAATATACCCTTAGTAGAGTTATAGTATAATAATATCTATTAGGACTCAACACATATGGCTCCTTTTGAAGCATTGTATGGGTGTCCCTGTCATTCTCCACTTTGTTGGGTGGAAATAGGTGAACTTCACTAGTTTGGCCAAGCCTTAAACAAGAAACAATGGATATGATTCAGTTCATCAGGAAATGGATGAAGATGGCTCAGAGTTGTTATAAATCTTATGTGGATCATTTTCAAAGATATTTATCATTCATGGTGAGTGATCATGTGTTTTTGTTGGTCTCTCCAAGGTTTTTACATTGTCGTTTTTGGAAGTAGGTCAAGTTATCTTCATGATACATTGGAAATTTTGAGATAATAAAATGTGTTGGAGAGGTTGAATATCAATTTTAATTTCCACCATAGTTCAGTTCAGTGTATAATGTGGTCCACGTACCTTAGTTTAAAAAGTATCGACTTGATCCCAACCATGTGATCTGAGGTTATCATGTTAACTTAGAGTCGGATGCTTCATTAGTACATATCCGGGTGCAGATTGTGGATAGGAAAGTGAAAGTATTTCATTTCAAAAAATATTATTCTAGTACATGTTTTATGTAAACATGGTCAGACTCAGAAAGAGACTTAGGAACACGAGAAAGAAATGTAAGATAAATGGCCAGAACTCTTTCAGGGCAACATTGGTATTCTATTTTCCAAGGATGAAAAGACCAATGGTGGGGAGAATGTATTACTCCTTGTTTCTAGTATGTAACCATTTCGTTATATTTTTATGTACATAATGTATTAGGGTGTAGGTTGGGAGAGTCTGGAAAATTTTCAAGGAGTGTTTGGGGCTAACGGAGAAACACACAGGTTGTGCACGGTTTGTCTAAACCATGTGGAAAACCCAGGATAAACTATGCACTTTGGAAGATGTTGGAATGTAGCTTCGACATGGTGTGCACAAAGTTAGGGAGACCATGTGAGTAGGCTATGCCAGGATATTTTCAAATAGTAGAGAACACATGGTTAGTGCACAGTTTGTCTAACTGTGCAAACTAACCATGCGCAGGGCCAAAGTGAGATCCTTCAAAGTGGATCTCACATGTTTTTCACTCTAGCTCCCTTGTTTTTTTCCTTTATGGCCCTAAATCGGGATTCTTCTCCATTGAATGTTTGATAACCACTCTAAAGTATTTTTGAATCAATCTAGAGGCTTATCTTGGTGATTATAAGCCAATTTATTATGGTAAGTGCTCGTTCTTCACTGTTCTTATCTCGTTTTCTTATATCTTCTTAGATATACATCTTTTCTCCTCTCAGTTTCTCAGATCTACACTCGTTATGGTAAGATCTATGATTTTGGATGCCAGTTATAATGATATTTGGTCTTGATCATGATAGGAGAAGATATCTAAGGTGGTTTTGTGTAATTCTTACCTATTTTTGTGAGTGTTCTTCATTCATTTTCATTTTTTATCAAAACCTTTGAGGTAGGTGGCTTCACTTTTGACTCCTATTTCTTGAATTGATATTCTTAGTTTCAAATTGTTTTAATTTCATGATTTTTTTTATGAAATTGGTGTGAAAATCATGGATTAAATTTCCTTTAGTGAATATTTTTGGTTTTTATAGATCTGTTTACTTTTGTTAAATTACGGTGAAAAGTGATTGAGCTTCTTGATTTTAAAAAGGTTGTTTTAAAATAGGATTTTATGGGAAATTTTTGAATGGTTTTATAGAAAAAATTTAATAAAAATGTTGTTTTATTATAATGTATTTGTTGAAAAAGGGTTTTCCATAAAATTGTGATTTTATTGATATTGTTTTGGAATGTATTTTGGACATACATGGTGTGTGTGTTAAAATTGCATTTATGAGGCTCGGTTGAAATATGACCTTGTTCTTAGTGCCAAAGGTGTAATGGAACATGTGATTTAATTAACTTGTGATGAATTAGTAGATCGACAAAAAACCCCTCATGAGTATGGAACCGTCATAACAAAGAAAGCATGGTTAGTAGTTTGGATTTGTGGAATGTATTGGTTATCCCAAAGAGAACTTATGGAATGGGATAATAACTAATTTGGTTTCTTTCTTTGAAAATTGGTTTTGGATGGAAAATTGTTGATATAGTACTTATTTATATTGATTTATAAACTATTTTAGAATTTTATTATATTTAATTATAAATTGTTTTGGAATTTTTTTTATACAAACTATTTTATATTCATGTGCTTAACTCTTCTATCCTAGTGGAAAGAGTAGGGAAGTCATTGGTGAAATCCTACTGAGTTTTATACTCACCCCTTCTTTGGAACTTTTTTTATTTTACAGATGCTATCTTCTGGGACATGGGAAAAGGTAAAGTATCAAACGTATTTAGCACCCCCTTGTGATGCTTGGGTTGTTTGGTGATGTTTGAGCATGAAACTTGTGGAGCATGTAGTATTGTGGTTTTCCTGTAGTTTCTTGTAGTAATCTTTCGTTATTTAATTTGATATTTACTTTTGTTCTTCTGTAGTAAAATTTGGTGTTGTTTTGATATAAATGAAGTGGTTGAGTTGTCTTTCATTTATTCACACATCATATAGTAAGTTGTTAGGTTATGGTTGATAGGTTAATGGTTTTAGTTCTTAAATGTAAAATCACCTCTGACTTTTATTTGAAAACATTCAGTCTTTATTGCCAACATTTTCTTTCTTGGGTATGTTGCTTAAGGATAAGTAATGATTCATCGTATTCTCAAGACAATGAGAATAAGTGGTTCATTTCATTAATAGTGTAATAAATACATCATTCTTTATATAAGAGAGAATACACTTAAAAATATTTTTTAAATTTTGTTAAATACTGTTATTTAATAAATAAAATGGTTTTTCTTAAGTTATAATTTTTCAACTTGATAATGCTAATAAGAATATCCACAATAAAATTTTAATGGATAATTCCACTTAAATTTTACAAACATAAAATATATAATTCTTATGGAAAATGTCCTTGGAAAATTACAATTTAAATCCCACTAAAATTTTATAAAAGATAAAACACTGATAAAAATTATATTGTAAAATTCTAGTCAAAAATAATATTATTTACTTAATTATAGAAAATTTAAAATAAAAAATACCAATAGAAACATTTCTTGAAAATTAAATACATAAACTATAATCAAATATAATAGTTTAAAATATCACTATAATTTTATACTTAAATAATCTAATATAAATTTTATTGTAAAACACCTCGAAAATGTCACTATAAAAATACTGGAAAATTTCACAAAAAATATTGTGAAAAATTCCTCAATAAAATTTTAGTAGAAAATCAAAATAGAAATATTCATTGGAAAGTACTTGGGAAAATATCATAGAAAATTTATAATTAAATATTCCTCTCAAAAAATATTTAAATATATTAAAATATTTTAAATATTAAATAAATGTTTATATAATGATGTTTTCACATCAAAATAAATTCGTATGCATTTCAAAAATATTGTGTTCCATTAATGATATCATTAGTTGATTTTTTTTCTTTCTTTCAAATTAATTAAAAGTGTAATTTGATAATATAGACATTATTTTTTAATAAAGTACTGACATGCTTCATTATAAAAAATAATAATTTATTTTAAAAATATAATTTTTTATAATGATTTAATAAAATTGATAGCCTTTAAAAAAATTAATTCCTTTTTAAAATATAGAGAATTTTATTTATCCTTTTTTAATTGATTGAAAATTTTTATATATTTTTTTAAATATGAGGAAAGTTAATAAGTTTTTTCTAAGTTAATAGTCATATGAATTGTTGAAGTCTATTTCCAAAGTGTATAGTCTTATGATTAAATGAAAATAAATGTGATCAAAAGTCTTACAAAGTAATGTATTTAGAAACTAATGACCAAAAAAAGATATTAATTTTTCAATATTTATTTATATTATTAATGAATTTATTACCATTATAGTATTTTGAGAAATGACCACACCTACCTTTTTCAGTGTAAAAATAAGTCATTCCTATTGAGGAAAGGGTTAATTAAATAATTTTTCTATTTCCATAGAATCCTAAAGTTCCAAGTTATACTCAAGTTACATTATACTACTACCTCTATGATTGGTACTTTCAATGATGGTAACATGAAAAGGATGTATGGATGCTTTATAAAGAAATATATATATTTATCATGACTATTTGAAAATAGAGGATCTTGAATTCAAATATAAGTAAGGTTATCATTAAGATTCAAAAAATCACTCTTGTAAAATTCTTTCCCAATTTTCGTCAAGTAACTCTTGTTGCATGACTGAAATTGAAAATATTTTGTTGTTTTTAATTTAATATTATTTGTCTATAGTTGAATAACCAATATATATTCACTATGAAATTATATTCTTTCTCTATATACAATCATCCTCATCTTTAATGTTCTACTTGAAATTGTGTGTTGAACCCAAAATATATTATTTATCCCCTTTGTAGTGTTTTCAATCTTTTTTCTTAGTGTGAAAATACTATAGAATGGTCTTTCGAAGATATATCCTTGAGAGAGATCCTAGAATAATTATAACAAGTTGTAGTTTCTTGCACTCAACTATAAAAGACCTTGGAAAAAGGATCTATATAGTGAAAATTTCCAAGCTCAAAGAGAGAGTATTTGTGGAGTGTACTAGGTGATCTTTGTTCCCTAAAACATTATAAATCTCATGATTCATGATTCTTATATTTTCTTAATTAAATATATATAATTATTTGTCAATTGTGGACCAATTCCAATAGGTTTCTAAAGAGATATTTCCATTTGGTGTAAAAATTTTATGAACTCAATTCACCCCCTCTTGTGACACTGTGTGACCATGCAAGAGAAACACCCACGACACATACATGTCTTTGTGTTGTGTCTCCTTCTAGTTGTGTCATGATGTCTGTATGGTCATACAGGTAGCGGTTCCACTGGTCAATATGCCATGTTTCTCCCATAACAGCAACCATTTCATTGTGTTTCCTATCGTCGCACCATGGGAGATGAGCCCTACCACTCACATCAAATATCTGAGTGGCTAGAGGGTTAGATGATGAGTTCCAATGCACTCATCACTCTTTAGAACATCCCACATTGTGATTATGATGTGTTTTAAAATCATTCAACCTATGACATATCCCCACTCCATTAATCTAGTCCAATTATATCACTCAATTTCTTAACATTGGTGGTTTGAAGGCCCAATTGCCTATAGGCCCAAATGCATGGCCTGAAAGCCCAAATTTTGTGAATAAAAGCATTATTGTAATATTGTTGCTATAACACTAATACAGTACCTAGTACGTTATTTCTACAACACTACTTCAAATAGTCTTTTATCAATAAGGAAATGGAATGGAATTTATCTATGAAATGAAAGCGAAATAAATGAAGGGAAAAGGAGACAGAAAGGGTGATGAGTTGTAGCATTGGGTCTAAGAGATGTGTGGGTGATTTAAGAGAGTTTCTTTCATGCCTTAATGTTGTTAAGAACAAATACATTGAGTACATAGATGTGATTGTCTCCATTTTTTATAATCTCTTGTATCCTATTTGGATACACTTATAAAACTATCTTCTCTTACAGTGCTTCAGTTCCTACATTATCATGAAGAGAATATAAACAAAAAAATGTCATTTTCACCAATAATGCACCACAAAGAACCATAATTTACAAACACAAGCCATCATAGCAAAACCAAATGAAGGAATAAACATGAAAAAACCTAATAACCCAAAACAAAACATGAATAAAACAAAAAATACCAAAAATATAGATCCAATTCACTATTCAGCTACCTATTTTCTATAATAATCATTAGAGATCCACTTCCTATTATATCCACTAGATGGCTTAACCCATATTTACCACCATGTGATAACCTAAAAGAAAAATATAGAAAAATAAGTGTAGAACCATAACAATCATGGGGAAAAACTAAATAAGAAACATGCCATATGATTATGTTACATTTATGATTTGATCTATTCTGAGATAATCATATATAAAAAATAATACCAACTCATTCAACTAAATATTTATCAATAAAAGAACATAGGGATAGAATTGGTGATGAGTTAGTACAAATTAAATGAGAGATATAAATTTGTCATCCCAAAAATTAGATCATCGTAATAATAATATTATATAACATGGTGAAAAATAATAACCTCAATCATCTACACAATCTCTCAATATATGTAAATAGTAAAATAGCATTCTAAAAAGATAAACAAATTTGGATCTTTATCTATTGATACTTAAACCTAATCAAAAAACATATTCATTTAAAAATTAAATTTCAAATATGAATGAAACAAGACCTTAATCTATTGATAATTCATTTTAGTTATGATAAAAAAATACGTCAAATGAGAAAGAATTAAAATAATTTATCTTAGAACATAATAATTCATTAATGAAGTAAAATAATATCTTACAAATAAAAACTAGAATTCCCTTTATAGAATTTAAATAGAAAACTTGGTTGATCTCACACATAGGTGGAGTAAAAAACATACTTAAATGAATTATTAATATAATTCAACATTTAATCAAGGAAGAGATGAAGATCCCTATAAAACTATTAAATATAGCATTCCACCTTTTTATTACAAAACCATTCATTTCATTTTACAAACAGATGATCTTTAAAGTATAATGTCTTGGAAAAAGGTAAATAATACATGATTACTTAAAACATTACTCTATTAAACTTTAAATTATTCATCAAGGTTTATCCTTCATAAATTTATTTCATCTCATAACCTGGGGACATACATCAAAGGAAAGGGTCAGTAGAAGGCCCAGTAAGGGAAAACAAGTGAAATAGTTTACATGTGAACTTGAGTGATATCAATCAGAACATGAGGAATATCATAAAGGAATGATAAAGAGGCATATAATATGAATAATAACATGAATAATTACTTTAAAATGTGCTTAAAGCATTTAATTTTCATATTCATAATCATAACACCAAGGTTCATCCCTAAGGTGTCATAAAAATTACCAAGGTTATTCACCAAGGTATCGTAAATCTTTTGATCTCTAGAGATTAATTTTTCTACCCATTTCATTAGAGTGATATTAGGTCGCACTCTTAATATTTATTTATTTTTATGTGATCCACATAGATCATAATAAAACATTTCAGAAATAACCCAAAGAGAATAAAATAAATGGGTTTTTTATAAAAAAATGTGATGTTTTAAAAAGTGCTTAAAAACATGATCATTAGGTCATTTATAACCCACAAAAAGGAATGTGGGATTTATGTATTAAAATCAAATGATCACATAAATATTTTTTATGTCATGATAAATACCCCTGGAAAGGAAATAATTTTTGGGAGATCATTTAAAAAAATAACTGAGGGATTTTGAGATAACATTTATGCAGCATAACGGCTATGAAACATAGTATTAGAAAACATTAAAAAGAGAGGGTACAGAGGTAAACCATTCATATATAATAATAGTGTAGTATAATAACATAATAAAATGTAAATAATATCATTTTATGGAAATGTGAATGACATACCACATAGAAGAGAACATGAATAGAAAAAAGAGAAGTTGAGAATTTCCTTATGAAAATTCAGTAGCCTAACGACGTCGCTTAAAAATTCAAAAAATTAGTTGATGAGAGAATAAAGGGTATCTCTTAATTTTGATATAAAATAGACTTAAATAAAGATACTTAATAACATACCCCAACATAATAAAATGGAAATTAAAATACATAACATAAAATAAGTCTTGACTAAAAGAGGAGGGTGAAAGGTTCCCTTACCTTGAAGAGTAACTTCAAAAACTCGATGATTGGGACCCTATGGGATTGAGGTAACCTTTTGAGGACTCCTTGGGAGGGAAAAATACCAGAGCTTTGTTTAGGAGAAATTTTTAATGAAAGGACTAAAGGAAAGTGTTGGTATGTATAGCAAAAGTGAGGGAATATTTTATTAACATCCAAGGGACACCTCATTAGTGGTATTTGCAAAACCATTCGCCTCCCATGGTATTTTCCAATGGTTTGGCCACTTGGGAGACCTCATATAATATTTTAATCAAAATGGGTGGACCCGTATTGTTAATTACATATTACATCATTATGATGTAATAAAACACACTGAAAGCAAAAAAACTTTATTTTTACTATTTTCCGAAAAAGAAAAACATTTTATAAAAATATCATAAATTCACTCTAACCTAATATCGATGTTCTGAATTCAAAAATGAACTCCACTTTATGAAAATAATTTTCTAAATATGAGATATTAAATATTTATTTAAAATCACTATTTACCATAAAAAATACTAATACTTAACAAATAATTTTCAAAATAGTTATTTACTTCGGCTATTATATCATATTACCATTCAATATGAATAAATTGTATTTATACTTAATTAAGTGAAGTTACTATTCCATTGGTCATATTAGTATTCATAAGGGTAATATTACTATTCATAATTTACTATTCAACAAAAATTAATTTGATCTTATCAGACCCCAAATTTCTTACTAATCACAATTGTATATGTCTATTTTTTGTAAATCATTTCACATTATTATTTATTTAAATTATAAAACAAAGTATAAAATTCTATTTTTTTAAATATAAATCTATAATATCAAATTTATAAAAATTCATCCAATATGTATTTTGACATTGGAAATTCAAAAAATTTACAATAATAAGAAATAACTATTTTCTCTATACAAAAGGATTACACAAAGTAACTAAGTCATTGTTACATAGCCCCTTATAACATCGGAATATCACATTAGATTAATGTGTGAAATGGGGTCAGAATCTTGGGGCTGGTCGGACAACATTTCCTGACTAGTGATTTATATTATCTTTACCTTCTCCCATATGTGATTTCATTCAAGCTTAACATGTTGAAGCTCAGATTGGGATTGTTCTAGAGTAAAACCTAGTGATGCAACCTCCTTCCAAAGCTCTGATAGATGAGCTTCGTAAGGCCTGAGACTATTGGATGAGGCCATCGACTCTTCTTTCTGCATTAGTTATCTAGTATTATTTCTATTTTAAAGAACAATTATAACGTTAAAAATTATTATTGTTTCCAACTGTCATACTAACCAAAGGTCATATAACAGTCAAAACCCGATGGTCACATTTCATTTATACTTATATATTTCTTATTGATTATGAAATCGTAAGAAATACATTTTCAAGAAACAAAATATTATTCAAAAGTTTGCGTCGTTAGATTAAAACCTTTGAATATCCCTCAACTCTGATTTAGGATTTAGATTAGAAGATCCTTCCATGTTTTCCCATTATAAATAGAAATCTCAACCCTCTTCACTCTTGAAAAGCCTTGAATCCTCACTTTTATACCCACAAATTAGCTAAAAAATCCAAAAACCTACCTTGTTAGCAACATACAGACCATTCCTCTTATTATTTTAGGTCTTTGTAATACTATTCAATTTATTTCCAACTAAATCATTCCTATCCTGGGATAGAATGACTCAAAACACTTTAGATCAACGAAAAAACACTATACCAATATCTCATTTTGACATAGGTCAGATCCACACATAAACATTTCAACCAAACCATTGAAAATAATAGTTTTAGTGACTCACTCAAAATAGATTAAAGTAACCAACTTCATTCATCAAAAATCATCACAAACATATAAAGTTAACATACCTAGATAAAAAGGTTAACCTAAAAATTTTCAATAAGACTGTCCTAAAATAACAGTGAACTTACATGGATAACATAACATGAAAAAAAGGAAGTCCTTAAATTTATAAATATTGTTTAACAAGGATACCCTAAAAAAGAATTATAATATTTAAGATAAGTTAATTGAGAATGAAAAACAATAAGTATTCAAATCTAACAAAACAATTGAAAATTAAAATGTAAATAGTTACGAAGAGAAGAAACATTGGGGGTTCACATTAAAAAAATGTTTGAGGATTGTTCTATGCCTAAAAAATAACTTACACTATATTAAAAGAAATAAATCTTAATTAGGTGGCATAAAAACAATTTAAAAAATAAACTAAAAATAAATATGCAATTGAATTTTTAATGGTACAGATAGAAAATTATAATGAAACTATATCACAACATTTGTGTAACGACCCAAACTTTTATTAATGAAAATTACTATTGATCTAATTAAATGTTTTATTATGTAAAATGGTTATATAAAACATATTAAATTCCTTAGTTTTATGTATTTTTATTTTAAAATACAATTATGAATTGTTACCATTGCTAATATAGTTTTAGAACAGTGATCACATGATTTGTATAAATATAGGGGTTTAACAAATCTAATTTACTCATCCAAAGGAAGCGAAGGCCTAATCCAGTAGAATTTCTCCATATGAAGACCATTTGTAGAATATCATAAAGGAGGTAGCATCACTAGGATTCTCTCTTGACTAATCCAAATCCATGCTTCAACACATTAATATTGAACGGAACTACCTACGGGAGAAGTGGAAGTTAATAGAGATTACCAAATGAGGTATGTTATCCAAGCCACCCCCAAGAGTATGTCACCATCGCACACCTTACCCTTAAGTATTATGAGGGTTTTATAAGTGGTTTTGTAACAAGGCCTTAGCACTATGATTATGTGCTTTAGTTTTTTTATAAATAATATACATTCATTTTATTATTGTTACTTTGTAAATGGTTTTTAAATTACAAATAGTATTTTTAGTTAATAGTTAATTAAGAAATCTATTTTGATGAATTAATGGGTTTCATAATTAAATATTATTTTAATAAAATATTATTACTAAATTAATTTTTATTAAATATAAATGATCATATAATTTTTTATGAATTCAATTGTAATTATTATTAAGGTTTGAAAGATATTTTTTTTCAAAACACATGAATTTTTTATAAATGCTGGTTTTTATTTTAGAAGTAAAAAATTCACATATTTAGAAAATTATTTAGATAAAATGAATATCTTTATTTATTTCAAGACATCAAAATTAGATAACAGTGATTTTTTTATAATTTTATGAGATAGTCGAATTTTTGGGTAAAAATTAAATACCATTTAAATATATAATGTGTTTTATGACATCATAATGACCCAATAGTGTTGTAATAAAATACTATAAAATAGTATTTCGGCCAATATAAGTTTTAACTTTAAAATATTTTGATTTTAGATTTGTTTTATTAAATTTATGGTGCCTTAGTTGAACCTCCAAAACATATAAAATATTTTTACATTTTAAAATGATTTCCTTGAGAGTGTGACTCAACTCCACATAAGAAATACTAATATTTAAAATATTTATTCCATTGGAATTGTAAAATAATTTTTTACTCTCCACTTTGGAAAAAAATGAAAAAAACCCCTGGGATTATTTGTGGTTTTCATTAGTTTAATGTGTAGTGTCCAAAACATAAATAATAAAGAATTCCCTCTCCTTTCCTATATAAACCCACTCAATCTCTCGTTCCTCTTCACTCAAACCATTTGGAGCTCGACCAAACTATGTCATCCTTTCTATACCAAGATCCAAATAATCCCTTCTCAATCCTCTCCCAATCTTTTGGTATCACACTTCTTAGTAAGAAATCCTCACTTTCCTCTCCTCCTTTCAAATTCAGCATCTTATTCGAAAGTTGTTCTTGTAATTTAGAATGGTTATAATGTAATTATTTTATAATAATTCTATTACTGACCATTTGATGTTATTATAATTAATTATTATTTATCATCCCTCATTTTTACCCTTACTTAAGCTGTTACTATGCCAAAATTTCGTAAGGGATCTTCTACCCTCTTCTTTTTTATCAAGAATTATTTTCATGTTATGTATTTTAATTTTATTTATTCTTATGTTGGGATATGTTATTAAATAACATCCTTACTTAATTTTTTTTTTAAATAATTAGAGGCCATTTCACTCTCATTTATCCATCTTATGAACCCTTATGTACACTAGTTACCATGCCGAATTTCCATAAGGGATACCTTACTTTCTCATTTGTATCCAAATTTCTTTATGTTGTAATACCCTTTTACTTTCAATTAGAAATGTTGGGGTATAAATTTTCACCTTCCCCATACTTTCCTCCTTAGGGTTTAATGATGATATAACACTTTCTCTCTCATTAATCACTCCCATGTACACATGTTACCATGCCAAGATTTCATAAGACTTATTCCATTTCTCCTCTTTCATCATGTTACTCTATTATGTTACGCCTTCTATTTCTAAAATACCTTGTTTTGGGAAATGTATTTATATAACCCCATTACTATCCATTTCATGTATATATGATGAGATACCACTTTCTCTCTCATCAACCATTTTTTATGAATTTTTTTTTCCATGTTGTTAGGTTGCTGAAATTGCACCGTGATTTTCCAAGCCAAAATCATCGTTTAGTGAATACCATGCCCATTTCTATAGAAAGTGTATTCACCTTTATGCACATATACATATTGAATTGTACTTGAATTTATTTATTCCACATTACTTAATCATGTTTTATGATGTTGAGTGATCTATGTTATATGATCTATGTGGCACACTTATGCATGAAATGAAATGTTTATGAAGGGTGCACCCTAATAGCACTCCAATGCAATGGGTAAAGATTAGTGTCCTGATACGCCATATGAAATGAGGGTTTACTCATTCTAATTCAAGTGCAATTAGTTTTTACTCATGCTAATTCAAGTTTAATGAGGGTTTTCTCACGATCTATGTGCAAAGATCCTTGGATCATGATAATATCATGTTAAATGTTGTTGCCACGTCTCCACATTATGATAATCATGATATATCAATCCTTTATGTTAGTGTTTCTATTATTCTCTATTGATATTCATATTTCTTAACATGTATTTTATTATTCATGTTATTCCTTGTTTACTCCCTTACTAGGATTTATAGATCACCCTTTTCTTATGTATGTCCTCAGGTTATCCCATGCAATGCTAAGTACGAAGGAATTTTGTGGTCATGTAAAAGACGTTTTCAATAAGGATGTTGTATTTTATGTCTTAATTGGTCATGTAATGTTCCTAATTTTCCAATACCCTAGACCTCTTGATCCTCAGATTTGTCTTAATTGTCAGTTTATGTAATGAATCAAGTTTATGTGTATAATAAAGATCACGGTTGTTAAAGTTGGTATCAAATGATAGGTTTAGTTATTTTTGAGATTCTGATTAAAAACCCTAGTTAAGGTCTTAAGGATAATAGTAAGTATAATAAAAACATCCCAAAATTTTGGTGAGTATATATTAAGTGGTTTATGAAGCAAATACATCCCTTTCCGGATATGAATAAGTAGAGGTGTCTCTGGCACAGATGTATCTTGGAGTAAAACGCAAAACACTACTTTGAGATAGACTCGAATAGGAACTGGTGCATGAAAACAGGCCTTGTTGCACTCTTAGTTCAACACTAAAAGTGGATATTATTTGGTATGTTTGTAATATTACTATGAACTATTATTAAGGGAATAAAAAATTCACCTAAGAATATATGTTGGGAAGTAGATCATCGATAACATATATTGAAGCCTATAAATTCATAAGTTAAAGAAATAAATGTAATTTATAAGATATCTATTTTTTCATTGGTTTCCCCTTTATTTGGTCCCATGCTCTCCAGCACCACATCAAGTCAAGTACCTTAAGTAGAATGGTGCTTGACCTTATCTATACCTACAATAATATAATCTGTTTGGGTCCAAAACCATGACCCAAACAGGGTGTGAGACTAAATACCTGTATGAAACCACCTGAAGATCTGTGCCTAATAATCAGTGATTATATGGCAGGTAAAAGTACAGAAAGTAGTAAATAGGAAAGCACTAAGCAGTAACCAATCCACAGTTTAAAGCATTCAAATCACCACACAACATGCAATAGCTAAACAAAGAAGATAACACAAAAGGTAACCCTCTGGGAAGTATCCAAAGCCTATCCCCTCTGGTCCTACCTAGCAACAAAAGCAAGAAGCTAAATAAAAGGTAACCCTCTGGGAATTACTCATAGCCTATCCCATATGGTCCTACCTTTCAAGTACAAGCAAACAGTTAAACACAAGGTAACCCTCTGGGAAGTACTCACAGCCTATCCCCTCTGGTCCTACCTTTCAATTAAAAGCAACCATCTGTACAATACACTTAGTCTAACCCCTCTGATTCATCTTAAGCATAGACTATCTGAAGAAGCACTCACCGTCAATTCCCCATATAGTCTTTTATCGGTACTAAAGGTTCTCTGGGGAAGCACTCAACATCTCATTGCCCCTGTAGTCCATGTCGAGGAACTACAGAAACTCTGGGGAAGCACTCATCTTCAATTCCCTATGTGGTCTTGCATTGTAAATTATAAAGACACTCTGGAGAAGCCCTCATCATCCATTCTCCCTATGGTCTATACACCAGGTTCTCACTGCCCTGTGTAAGTCACGCAAGTGTAGAAGTGTGTAACGGCCAAGGTAAAACTCAAGAACTGCTTGGCTATCATTCTACAGCACAACAGCATAACAATAAAACAGTCACACCATCCTATAATACTAGGCTTGGGAAATTAAACAGTAGCTTAACAGGAAAACAAGACCCTAAGGTCAAAATAGGAAAAACATGCATGGGAAATAAATCCAAATCATAATAATTCACCCTATTCACAATCAATAATCATCTAATCAGGCATACCAGCATAGCAGAGAAACAACATGGCTAAAACGGTAAACGCACAATACCTCATTCATTGGTATTGGGAAGATTTTCACATAAAACTCAAATAATTTCATCAAAAAGGCACAAACCACCTACCTCAGGATTAGGAGATCAATATAATTGAACCACGAAGCATGAATCTCCTTAGAACAATGTAGATCTAAGAAAAATCATAAAACATGAAACCCATGATAACGTGGAAAAGAAGAAGAACCGGGAAACGAGGTTCTGGTAGAAGAGATAACTCACCGATGCGATTCCAATGCAATCAACAGTGTTCGAATCGGAGGAAGGATGGAGGTTCGGGGGTTCTTCGAAGTTCTGCGGCCGTACGAGTTCTCTCGGGCGAAGGTGACCTAGAAGAAGTTGACTCTGGCGATTAGATGTGACCTCAATGCATTTAATGAAAAAAAAATACATGATGTGTACTTTTAGAGTACATGGTGTGTAATTGATGTTTCCATACTCTGCATTAGGTAGCCTCCAAGTCACTTACACATAGCCGTGTGTGTGGATACGACACGGCCAGCACACGACCTATTGTGGCAAGGAAGTACACGGCGTGTACTCATAAAGTACACAGAGTGTACTAAGAAAATTTTCAGATAATTACCCTTTTCTCCAAAAAAAGACCAGAAAAGGAAAACATACCTGAAAAGAAGGACTGCGTTCTTACAAACTTCCCATTTAAAGAAATTTTTCCCCAAATTTCCCTACCGCGGCGTAGAAGAAACCACGAACAGTTCCTGCCACTGTGCTCGTACATCGGCATCCCTCTCACATGTCTCGTCCTGCACTCGCTTGTGCTGCCATAGCACTCGTACCAGAGGAACAGACCGTCCATGGAGAACCTCTTTACTACGATCCACAATTCGGATAGGACACTCCTCAAATGATTCATCCACATCGAGATCAACCTCCTCATGTTGAAAGACATGAGACGGGTCTAAAAAGTAACTTAAAAGCTGAGAAACATGGAAGATGTCGTGCATAGCCCGGTACCTCTAAGGTAACTTAAACTAGTAGGCAGCCGGCCTAAATCTCTCCAACAACTCAAACGGTCTGACGTACCTCGGTGAAATCTTTCCCTGTCTCTAAATCCTCTTGTGTCCCAACCTCGGTGTGACATGTAGGAAAACTTGATCCCCAACCTCGAACTCCAGAAGTACTCTCCGCTGGTCAGCATAAGACTTCTATCGAGATTATGCAGTATCCATCCTCTTATGAATCAACTTTATCTACTCTGTGGTCTCTTGAACAAGATGAGGTCCCATCCAAGCTGCCTCTCCTACCTCCAGCCAACATAAAGGTGATAGGCATGTCCTACCGTACAAAGCCTCATAAGGTGAAATCTGAATAGTTTATTGAAAATTACTATTGTAGGAAAACTTCACAAGAGGTATATGATTCTCCAAAGAACCTCCAAAATCCAGAATACATGCTCGGAGCATGTCCTCAAGCACCTGAATCGTATGCTTGGACTGGCCATCTGTCTGGCGGTGGTAAGTTGTACTCAAAATCACCTGTGTACCCAAAGCTTTCTGAAGCCCCCGCCAGACCCGATATGTAAAACGTCCATCCCTTTCTGAAACAATGGAGTTTGGAACTCCATGTAGACATAAAATCTCATGGATGTACAATTGTCCCAACTCATCAACACTGAAGTTCTACTTGATCGACAAGAAGTGAGAAACCTTCGTGATTCTTTCAATGACAACCCAAATAGAATCATTCCCTCGAGGAAACCTCATAAAACCTGTCACAGTGTCCATAACAATGTCATTCCACTTCCATTAGGGAATGGGTAAATGCTGCAAAATCCATGCTCGTCGTTGATGCTCTGCCTTCACCTGCTGATAGGTAGAACACCTCATGAGGAAACTGACAACATCCCTCTTCATACCTGGCCACCAACACTGAGGGTGTATATCACGATACATCTTGGTGACGCCAGAATGAACAGCCCAAACTGATGAATGAAAATACCATATTACCTCTTCGCGTATATCTGTTGGCACCCATACACACCCCTGGAAATGCAAGATCTCATCCTCTCCTATGGTCCATCAATAAATAGGGTCATCTCCTAACACACTCTCCCTTAGGACTAGGCCTTCAGAATTTGATAGTTTCCTCATTGGAACTCAATAAAGAAGAGTAAAGATAACAGTTACAGAAGGTAGAAAAGTCTACCCCTTTCTGTCATGCACCTCTAAATGCATCTCAGAGAACAATGCCATAAGCTACAACTCACTACTAGCCTCCCGAACTGCCTATATTTGAGTCCTCCTGCTCAATGCATCAGCCACTGCGTTGCCTTTCCCAGGCGTATAGGCAAGCTCAAAGTCAAAGGACGTAGGTACTCAACCCACCTGTGCTGTCTTAAATTCAGATCACACTGAGTGACGATGTACTTGAGACTCTTTTGGTCGGTGAAAAACACAAAGTGCTCTCCCAGAAGTTAATGTCTCCAATAGCATAAGGCAGGAACAACAGCTGCCAACTCCATATTGTGCATCTGGTAATTCCTCTCATGTGGCCTCAACTACTGAGACTCATACGCAATGACTTTGTTTCCCTACATAATCATAGCTCCCAGCCCGATACGTGATGCATCACAGTAAACAATATAACTCTTGTCTGGATCTGGAAAGACTAGTATAGGTGTTGAATTCAACCTCCCTTTTAGCTCCAGAAAGGCTGACTCACAGAAATCTGACCATAAGAACTCCACCCCCTTCATGGTCAGACCTTTCAGTGGTGCTGCTAATCATGAAAAGCCCTATTTAAAACGTCTATAGTATCATTCTAGCCCTAGAAAACTCTACACCTCAAAGACTTTCTTTGTCTTCTATCATGAAACTACAGCTCGTACTTTCTCTAGGTCTACTAATACTCCTGCTTCTGAGATAACATGAGCCAAGAATTAAATCTGATCCATCTAAAAGTGGAACTTTGAGAGATTAGCATATAACTGATGCTCTCTCAGTATACTAAAAATGATCTTAAGATGGGTAGTACGGTCATGTCGAGTGTGAGATTACACCAATATATAGTCTTCTAAGACAACCACGAAGGAATCCTTGTATGGATAGAACACTCAGTTCATCATCTCTATAAAAACTATAGGTGTGTTCATGAGACCGAACGGCATAACCATGTACTCATATAGACCATACCTACTCTTGAAAGTCGTAAGAGGTATATCTGATGTTATAACGTGCACCTGATGATAACCGGAGCTCAGGTAAATATTTTAGAACTCTCGCGCTCCTTGAAGCTGATCAAAGAGATCATCGATCCTGGGTAAAGGATATTGGTTCTTTACCGTCAACTGGTTAAACTTCTGATAGTCCATACAATGCCTGAGGGTATCATCTACCTTATTCGCAAATAGGAGAGGAGAACCCCAAGGAGAAGTGTTGGGTCGGATAAAACCCTTTTCCTGCAACTCCTCTAACTTCTTATTGATCTCCTGAAACTCAGTTGTACCCATCCTATAAGGTGGAATGGACACTGGTGCTACTCCTGGCACAAGATCAATCAAGAATTCTACCTCACTCTCTGAAGGAAAATGTGAAAATTCATCTGGAAAGAAATCTCTAAAATGATCCACCACTGGAGGAAAGTCCAACTGTGAAGTCCCCTCATCATCCAGATAAAGACTAGAAATATGGGCTATAACTCCTCCCAAACCATGATACTATGGACCCGCTCTTCTTGCCTGGAAATCCCACTCGCCCCTATGAAGAAAGGATCTACCCCTAGTGATACGAAACTCACCCTGTGGCGATAAAAGTCGATGACCACCTCGAATGGAACTAACCATTCCATCCCAAGAATGACATCATAGTCTGTCATCTCTAAGACATAAAGATCCCATAATAAGTGACATCCACCAACCTGTAGAGGTCACTCTCTGTACTGACATACACTAGCTATTCTAGTCCCCAATGGAGTGTCTAATGTCATGATATTAGTAGAAGAAAAGATTCAGAACCCAAGTCTCTCCATGACAGCAAAAAATATAAAGCTATGGGAAGCCCCTATATCAAAAAGAGCAGAAGCTAAAATTGAGGCTACTAAGATTGTACCTCAAATGATAGAAGGTTCAGGATCCTACTCTGGTAGGGTCTTCTCCACTGCAAAAGTCAGGCCTGTACCACTACCCAGTTTCCCTAATTGACCACTCTGAGCTGATCCTCCCTGATGTCACTAAAATGTGGGAGACTAGTTACCACAACCATGACCTCCACCTCAGCCTGAACGGCTGAAAGAACTCCAGTTCCTAGACTGGTGAGAAACTGGTGGTGCTGCTTCTAAAGGAGAAGTCATAGAAGAACCCCTATCACCAGCTGCTGGAGAGAAGATCTGATAGAAGCGCTGAAGGTGACCCATCTTGCTGCAACATCGGCACTCCACTGGGTCTTCTGGGCAATGTGGCCTCATATTCATGCTCTTTCAGCACTGTTAACACACCACCTGGCTACTGGAAGATGCATCGTGCCTCCTTAGAAGGTCTTCATGAGCCTTATAAAACCCTCTCGAAACTGTGCATCAGCACCTGTTTCCAGAATGACAGTAGGTGCCAAGACTGGTACAACAGGAGGAAATCTCACTGGCATGACTCGCCAAGGTCAAGTGCACACCTTAGATCATGATAATAAATTACTAAAGACAAGGAGTGTAAGAAGGGAACGGGATAAAGAAATCACCCATGTTTAAAAAACATGACTACACACCATGTACATTTACTACACATCGTGTTCCTTGAATTCATTCACATGGGCATGTACTTCTGCCTAAACTGGTCGTGTAACACCCCAGACACACAGCGTGTTATCTTAACACACGTAATGTACTTGAATCCTCTTTCCTTGACCGAGTGATTCTACACGGCTAAGAAACATGGCTCTCCTAAGATAAGACTACACAACGTGTTAAAGAACTACACAGTGTGTACTAGAAAAGCTTCACATGGACGGTGTTGTTAGTGACACAGCCTAACACATGGATCAAACTACACAGCATGTTCCAGATAGAAATGGTGTGTATGAGAAGGGATAACACTAACCCGTGTTGTTTGTGACACGGCTGGGTACCTAGGTCAGACTACACGGCGTGTTCAAGGTAGACACGGCGTGTACAAGAAAGGGTGACACCAACCCGTGTAGTTCGTGACACGGCTGGGTTTTTTGTTCAGACTACATGGTGTGTTTAGATGGAACATGATGTTTATTAGACACGACTCATCCAACCTGTGTTTTTAATGACATGGGTGGGCACGGGGTCGACTCTACATGGCATGTATAGATGATACATGGCGTGTTCACTCCAGAAATTCTCCATCCCGTGTCTCTTCCCACACGGCCTATGACACTGTAAGAGACTACAAGGCGTGTATATAAAGTACATGGCATGTACTTACGAAAAATTGTTTCTTCCCAAACAGAAGAACACAAGGTGTGTACTTAACATTACACAGCATGTATTCTAGATTTTTCTAGATAGTAAGCCTTAGAAACTACTCCGGAACCCAGAAAACACTGAAACAAGCATTGAACGTTCCAAATTATGATCCATGTGGGCCCATACTCCCCACAAATCAATGTTTGGAATCTTGTACACATTATAACATGGAAATCAAGGTAATTATCTACCAAATTCCGGTCCATGAAGGCTCATAACACCTCAAGAACCAAAGTTTGGCATTCATTCAAAAAAATATCTACACAAAAAAAACCATATCAAACAATAGGTATTTTTATCAAGGAAAGAATCACAACAACATGCATATTTTAAACATCATCTATCACAACAACAAGAAATTTGTAATTAATCCTAGATGGAATGGAAAAAATTCATGACATGTGATTTCTAGAAAGTGACTATATGATGCATGAGATGGAATACCCTCATATCATCAGGTTGCAACTGAAATAGAACCTCAATAACATCAACAATAATAACACAAATCATGTGAATCACTCAAGGTGAAATCAAATCAACTGTAATAATTGAAAAACCAGAAAAAAACCGCAATTAAACAAGGTAGATTGGATTTTCCATATACATGGGTTAGCTACTCTCAGGCACAGCTTATTACCAAGTACCTGTTCCTTGCTATCCCTCACTAAAGGCTCCAAACAGTAAATCAAGAGAAAAGAATTCCTCTGATACCACTTTGTAACATCCTGGTTCCAGAAGCCACCCAGAGGCTCCCCATACCCGGTTGGTCACATGGCCTCAAGCGCATTTCCCAGAATGCTAGAGGCTTCCGACTAGCAGTGAGGGCCTTGGGTGTGATAGTGGGAAAACTATGCACTCATTAGCAGAGTATACAGCAGAAGTAAACAAATAGATACAAGATCGGAAGTAGTAATAATGGAATACATCATAAACTAAGAGTATAAACTGGAAAACACATATATAAAATGATGCATGATACATATGTCTAGGAAAACAACCAAACAAGTCCCAAAGTTGGAAATAAAAACATTACTAAAACAAGTACAAAAGAAAGATAAACAGCTCCTCAGCATCACAAGTCATAGCTTGGTCCCATGCTCTCTGGCACCATAGAAAATAAAGTACCTAAAGTAGAAGGGAGATTTCCCTTATCTATACCTCCAACAATATAATCTTTTTGGGTCCAAAAGCATGACCCACATATGGTATGAGACTAAATCCTAGTAGGAAACCACCCGAATATATGTGTCTAACAATCAGTGAGTATATGGCAGGTAAAAGTACAGAAAGCAGTAAACAGGAAAACACTAAGCAGTAACCAATCCACAGTTTAAAGCATTCAAATCACCACACAGCATGAAACATCTAAACAAAGCAGATAACACAACAGGTAACCCTATGGGAAGTACCCACAGACTATCCCCTCTGGTCCTACCTAGCAACACAAGCAAGCAGCTAAATACAAGGTAACCCTCTGGGAAGTACTCACATCCTATCCCCTCTGGTCCTACCTATCAAGTACCAGAAAACATCTAAACACAAGGTAACCCTCTGGGAAGTACTCATAGTCTATACCCTCTGGTCCTAACTTTCAAGTACAAGCAACCCTCTGGACAGTACACTCATTCCAACCCCTCTGGTTTAGCTTAAGCATAGACTCTATGAGGAAGTACACACCATCAATTCCCCCTATAGTCTCTTATCAGTACTAAAGGTTCTCTAGGTAAGCACTCAACATCTCATTCTCCATGTGACCCGTGTTGAGTAACTACAGAGACTCTGGGGAAGCACTCATCTTCAATTCCCCCTGTGGTCTTGCATCATAAATTATAAAGACACTCTGGAGAAACCCTCATCATCCATTCTCCCTATGGTCTATACACCAGGTTCTCATGAACTTGTGTAAGTTACACAAGTGTATAAGTGCATAATGGACAAGGTAAACCTCAAGAACTACTTGGCTAGCATTCTACAGCACAACAGTATAACAGAATAACAGTCACACAATACTATAATACTAGTTATGGTAAAATAAACAATAGCTTAACAGGAAAACAAAAACCTAAGGTTAAAACAAGAAAAACATGCATGGGAAATACATCTAAATCACAAAAATTCACCCTATTCGAAATCAATAATCATCTCCTCAGGAATACCAGTATAGCAGAAAAACAACAGGGCTAAAACGGTAAACGCGCAATACCCCGTTCATGGGTATTGGGAGAATTTGCACATAAAACTCAAATAATTTCAACAAAACGGCACGAACCACCTACCTTGGGGTTAGGAGATCAATATAATTGAACCACGAAGCTTTAATATCCTTGTAACATCATAGATCTAAGAAAACACATAAAACATTAAACCCATGATAACTTGGAAAAGAAGAGGAATCATTAAACAAGGTTCCAGTAGAAGAGATAACTCACCGATGCAATTCCAATGCAATAAACGGTGTTCAAATCGGAGGAAGGATGGGGGATCGGGGGTTTGTCTAAGTTCCACGTCCATACGGGTTCTCTTGGACGAATCCGACCAAGAAGAAGTTGATTCTGGAGATTAGACGTAACCTTGGTGCATTTAATGAAAAAAAATACACGGCGTGTACTTTTGGAGTACATGGCGTGTACTTGATGTTTCAATACTCTGCATTAGGCGGCCTCCAAGTCACTTCCACACAGCCGTGTATGTGGCTACTATACGGCCAGGACACGACCTGCTGCGGTAAGCAAGTACACAGCGTGTACTTTGAAATTTTTCAGATAATTCCTCTTTTCTCCAAAAACGACAAGAAAAGGAAAACATACCTGAAAATAAGGTCCGGGTTCTTACAAAGTTCCCCCATTAAAGAAATGTTTCCCCGAATTTCCCTAGCGTGGCGTAGAAGAAGAAACCCTAAATAGTTCCAACCATTGTGCTCATACATTGGCCTCCCTCTCCCAAGTCTCATACTGCACTCGCTCATGCTGCCATAGCACTCGTACCAGAGGAACAAACCAGCCATGGAGAACCTATGTACTATGATCCACAATCCGGATAGGATGCTCCTCAAATGATGCATCCACATCAAGATCAACCTCCTTAGGTTTAAAGACATGAGACGGGTCTGAAAAGAATCTTTAAAGCTGAAAAATGTGGAATATGTTGTACATAGCCTGGTACCTCTGAGGTAACAGCAACCGGTAGGCAACTGGCCCAACTCCCTCCAACACCTCAAAATTCCCGACGTACCTCAGTGAAAGATTACCCTGAATTTGAATCCTCTTGTGTCCCAACCTCTGTGTGACAAATAGGAAATCCTGATCCCCGACCTCGAACTCCAGAGGTCATATCCACTGATCAACATAAGACTTCTGTCGAGATTGTGCAGTAGCCATCATCTTCTGAATCAACTCTATCTGCTCTGTGGTCTCTAGAACAAGATGAGGTCCCAGCAAAGCTTCCTCTCCTGCCTCCAGCCAACATAAAGGTGATAGGCATGGACTACCGTACAAATCCTCATAAGGTGCCATCTGAATAGTTTCTTTAAAACTATTATTGTAGGAAAACTCCATAATAGTTATATGATTCTCCTAAGAACCTCCAAAATCCAGAATACATGCTCGGAGCATGTCCTCAAGCACCTGAATCGTATGCTCGGACTGGCCATCTGTTTGGGGGTGGTAAGTTGTACTCAAAAGCACCTATATACCCAAAGCCTTCTGAATCCCCTACCATAGACGAGAAGTAAAACGTACATCCCTGTCTGAAACAATAGAGTGTGGAACACCATGTAGACGTACAATATCACAGATGTACAATTGTCCCAGCTCATCAACACTGAAGGTCTCCTTAATCAGCATGATGTGAGAAACCTTCATGAGTATTTCAATGACAACCCAAATAGAATCATTCCCGCGAGGCGACCTCCAGAAACTGGTCACGAATTCCATCATGACGTCATTCCACTTCCAATCGGGAATGGGTAACTACTGAAAAATCTTTTTTGGTCGCTGATACTCCACCTTCACCTACTGACAGGTAAAACACCTCATGACGAAACCAAAAACATCCCTCTTCATACTTGGCCACCAATTCTAATAGTGTAGATCATGATACATCTTGGTGACGCTAGAATGAACATCCAAAACTGAGGAATGAAAATCCCGCATCATCTCCTCCTGTAAATCTGTTGGCACCCATACCCACCCCTGGAAATGCAAGATCTCATCCTCTCCTATGGTCTATCCCGGAATAGGTTCCTCTCCTGACACACTCTCCCTTAGGACTAGGCCTTCAGAATCTGATAGTTGCCTCATTCAAAATCAATCAAGAAGAGTAGAGGTAACAGCTACAGAAGATAGAAAATATGCCCTTGTGTGTCGTGTACCTCCAAATGCATCTCAGAGAACAAGTCCATAAGCTGACACTCACTACAGGCCTCCCAAACTTCCTATATCTAAGACCTCTTGCTCAACGCATCAGCCACTGCGTTTCCTTTCCCAAACATATAGGCAAGCTCAAAGTCAAATGACTGTAGGTACTAAACCCACCTGTGTTGTCTCAAATTCAGATCACACTGAGTGAAGATTTACATGAGACTATTTTGGTTGGTGAAAACCACAAAGTTCTCTCCTAGAAGGTAATGTCTCCAACTACGTAAGGCATGAACAACAGCTGCCAACTCCAGATCGTGCGTCGGGTAATTCCTCTCATGTGGCCTCAACTGCCGAGACCCGTACGCAATGACTCCCTTTCCCTGCATAAGTATAGCTCCCAGCCCGATACCTGACGCATCACAATAAACAGTATAACTCTTGCCTGGCTCTGGAAAGACTAGTATTTGTGCTGATGTCAACCTCCCTTTCAGCTCCTGAAAGGCTGACTCACAAGAATCTGACCATAAGAACTTCTCCCCCTTGTTGGCCAGACCTGTAAGTGGTGCTTCTAAGCATGAAAAATCATGTATGAGACGTCTATAGTATCTATACATCCCTAGAAATCTCTACACCTCAAATATGTTCTTAGGCTTCTCCCATGAAACTATAGCTCTCACTTTCTCTAAGTCTACTGATACTTCTGCCTCTGAGATAACATAACCCAAGAACTGAATCTGATCCATCCAAAAGTGGAACTTTGAGAGCATAGCATATAACTGATACACCCTCACTCTACTCAAAATGATCTTAAGATGGGTAGCATAGTCATGTAGAGTGTGAGATTACACCAAGATATCGTCTACTAAGACCACTATGAAGGAATCCAAGTATGGACAGAACACTCGGTTCACCAGTGCCATGAAAACTACAGGCACGTTCGTGAGACCGAACGATATAAACATGAACTCATATAGACTATACCTACTCTTAAAGGTTGTAATAGGTATATCTTATCCTCTAACACACAACTGATGATAACCAGAGCTTAGGTCAATTTTTTAGAGCACCCAGGCTCCTCGAAGCTGATCAAAGAGATCATTGATCCTGGGTAAAGGATATCGGTTCTTGACCGTAAACTGGTTCAACTTTCGATAGTCCACACAATGCCTGAGGGTATCGTATTCCTTCTTCAAAATCAAGACAGAAGAACCCCAAGTTGAAGTGTTGGGTCGGATGAAACCCTTTTCCTGCAACTCCTCCAACTGCTTCTTGAGCTCCTGCAACTCAGGTGTAGCCATACTATAAGGTGGAATGGACACCGATGCCACTCCTGGCACAAGATCAATCGAGAAGTCTACCACTCTCTCTAGAGGAAAACCTGAAAATTCATCTAGAAAGACATATCTGAAATGATCCACCACTAGAGGAAAGTCCAACTGTGAAGTCCCCTGGTCATCCAGATAAATACTATAAATCTAGGCTGTAACTCCTCCCAAACCATGATACTCTGGACCCGCTCTTCTTGCCTGGACATCCCACTCTCCCCTATGAATAAAGGATCCACCCTCTGGTGATACAAAACTCACCCTATGGAAATAACAGTCGATGAATGCCTCGAATGGAACTAACCAATCCATCCTGAGAATGACATCATAGTCTGTCATCTCTAGAACATAGAGATCCCATAAGAAGTGACATCCACCAACATGTAGAGGGAAACCTTTTCACTAGTGTAAACTATCCATTCTAGTCCCCAATGGAGTGTCTAACGTCAAGATATCAACAAAAGAGAAGATGCAGAGCCCATGGCTCTCCACGACAGCAAAAAATATAAAGCTATGGGAAGCCCCTGTATCAAATAGAGTAGAAGATAAAACTGAGGCTACTAAGATTGTACCCTAAATGATAGAAGGTCTAGGATCCTGCTCTTGTAGGGTATGCTCCACCGCAAAAGTCAGGCATGTACCCCTACCTTGTGTCCCTTCCTAACCACTCTGAGCTGATCTGCCCTGATGTCACTAAAATCTGGGAGACTGGATACCACATCCACGACCTCCACCTCGGCCCGAACAGCCGGAAGAACTCCAGTTCATAGACTACTGAGAAACTGGTGGTGCTGTTTCTAAATGAGGAGTCATAGAAGAAACCCTATCCCCTGCTGCTAGAGAGAAGAGCTGACAGAATCACTGAAGGTGACCCATCTTGCTGCAAGATTGGCACTCCACTGGGTCTTTTGAGCAATGTGACCTCATATTCCTGCTTGTTTCGCAGTGGTAAAACACCACCTAGATATCGGAAGATGCATCCCGCCTCCTTAGAAAGTCTGCATGATCCTTATAAAACCCTCTCAGAACTGTGCATCAACACCTGTGTCCAGAAAGACAGTTGGTTCCAAGACTATCAAAATAAGAGGACATCTCAGTGGCATGACTCTCCAAGGTCAATTGCAGACCTTAGATCATGATAATCAAGGAATTAAGACAAGGAGTGTAACAAGGGAACATGAGAAAAAAATCACTCAAATTTACAAAACATGACTACACGACGTGTACATTTACTATACAGCGTGTTCCCTGAAGACATTCACATGGGCGTGTACTTCTGCCTAAACTGGTCATGTAACACCCCAGACACACGGTGTGTTATCTTAACACACATCGTGTACTTGAATCTTATTTCCCTACCCGAGTTCTTCTACACGTCTAAGAAACAGGGCTCTCCTAAGGTAAGACTACACAGTGTGTAAAAGACCTACACGGTGTGTACTAGAAAATCTTCGCATGGGCCGTGTTGTTAGTGACATGGCCTGACACATGGCTCAAACTACATGACAAGTTCCATACAGAAATGGCATGTATGAGAAGGGATAACACTGACCTCTGTTGTTCGTGACATGGCTGGGTACCTAGGTCAAACTACACAGTATGTTCATGGCAGACAAGGTGTGTACAAGAAAGGGTGACACCAACCCGTGTACTTCGTGACATGGCTGGGTAACTCGGTCAGACTACACGGCATGTTTATATGGAACATGACATTTATTAGACATGACTCAGCCAACCTGTGTTGTTAGTGACACAGGTGGGCACGAAGTCGACTCTACACAATGCGAATAGATGATACATGGCATGTTCACTCCAGACTTTCTCCATCCCGTGTCTCTGCCCAAACGGCCTATGACACTGTAAGAGACTATATGGAATGTATATAAAGTACACAGTGTGTAATTAATAAAAATTGTTTCTTCCCAAACAGAAGAACACACGGTGTGTACATAACATTACATGGCATGTATTCTGGGTTTTTTCAGACAGTAAGCCTCAAAAACTACTCTGGAACCTAGAAAACCCTGAAACAAGCATTGAAAGTGCCAAATTCATATCCATGAGGGCCCATACACCCTGTGAATCAGATTTTGGCATCTTGTACACATTATAAAATGGATATCAAGGTAATTATCCACCAAATCCTGGTCCATGAGGGCTCATAACACCTCAAGAACCAAATTTTGGTGTTCATTCAAGAAAATATCTACACAAAACAATACCCCATCAAACAGAAGGTATTTTTTTCAAGGAAACTATCACAACAACATGCATATTTTACACATCATAAATCACAAAAACATGAAATTTCTAATGCATCCTAGATGGAATGGGAAAAATGCCTAACATGTGATTTCTAGCAACTGCCTATATGATGCATGAGATAGCATACCCTCATCTCATGGGGTTGCAACAGAAATAGAACCTCAATAACATTAACAATAATAGCAAAAAGCATGTGAATCGCTCAAGGTGAAATCAAATCAACTATAATAATTTCCAAACCAGAAAAAATAGCAATTAAATGAGGTAGATTGGATTTTTCCTATACACAGGTTAGCTACTCCCTGGAACAGCCTATTACCAAGTACTTATTCTTTACTCTCCCTGGATAAAGGCTCCAAGTAGTAAATCAAGAGAAAAGAATTCCTCTGATACCACTTTGTAATGTCTTGGTTCTGGAATCCACCCAGAGGTGCCCATACCCAGTTGGTCACATGGCCTCAAGCGCATTTCCCCGAACGCCAGAGGCTGCCGACTAGTAGTGGGGGCCATGGGTGTGATAGTGAGGAAATTATGCCCTCATTGGCAGAGTACACAGTGAAAGTAAAAAAATACATACAAGAGCTGAAGTAGTAATAATGGAATACATCAAAACTGAGATTATAAACGGGAGGACACATATATAAAATGATGCATGATACATATGTCTAGGAAAAAAACCAAATAAGTCACAATGATGGAAATAAAAATATTACTAAACCAAGTACAAAATAATTATAAACAGCTCCTCATCATTGCAAGTCATATCTTGGTCCCATGCTCTCCAGCACCATAGAAAGTCAAGTACCTGAAGTAGAAGGGAGCTTTCCCTTATCTATACCTCCAACAATATAATCTGTTTGGGCCCAAAATAATGACCCAAATAGGGTGTGAGACTAAATCCCAGTAGGCAACCACCCGAAGATCTGTGCCTAAAAATCAGTGAGTATATGGAAGGTAAAAGTACAGAAAGCAGTAAACAAGAAAGCACTAAGCAGTAACCATTCCACAGTTTAAAGAATTAAAATCACCACATAGCATGCAACAGCTAAACAAATAAGATAACACAACAGGTAACCCTCTGGGAAGTACCCACATCCTATCCCCTTTGGTCCTACCGAGCAACACAAGAAAGCAGTTAAATACAAGGTAACCCTCTAGGAAGTACTCACAGCCTATCTCCTCTGGTCCTACCTATCAAGTACAAGAAAACATCTAAACACAAGGTAACCCTCTGGGAAGTACTCACAACCTATCCCCTCGGGTCCTACCTTTCAAGTACAGGGAACCCTCTTGAATGTACACTCATTCTAACCCCTATGGTTTAGCTTAACCATAGACTCTCTAAGGAAGTACTCACCATCAATTATCCCTATAGTATCTTATCGGTACTAAAGGAGCTCTAGGGAAGCACTCAACATCTAATTCCCCCTATGGCCCGTGTCGAGGAACTACAGACACTCTGGGGAAGCAATCATCTTTAATTCCCCATGTAGTCTCGCATCGTAAATTATAAAGACACTCTGGAGAATCCCTCATCATTCATTATCCCTATGGTCTATACACCAGGTTCTCACGGCCCTCTGTAAGTCACGCAAGTGTGTAAGTGCATAAAATCCAATGTAAACCTCAAGAACTACTTGGATAGCATTCTACAGCACAACAGTATAATAGAAGAACAGTCACACCATCCTATAATACTAGGCATGGGAAACTAAACAGCAGCTTAACAGGAAAAAAGACCCTAAGGTCAAAACAGGAAAAACATGCCTTGGAAATACATCCAAAGCACAACAATTCACCCTATTCACAATCAATAATCATATACTCAGGCATACCAGCATAGCAGGGAAACAACTGGGCTAAAACGATAAACACGCAATACCCATTTCAAGGGTATTGGGAAAATTTGCACATAAAACTCAAATACTTTCAACAGAAAGGAACAAACCACCTACCTAGGGGTTAAGAGATCAATATACATGAACCACTAATCTTGAATCCCCTTAGAATATTGTATATCTAATAAAAAACATAAAATGTTAAACCCATTATAACTTGGAAAAGAAGAGGAATCATGAAACGAGGTTCCAGTAGAAGAGATAACACACCAATGCGATTCCAACACAATAAACGGTGTTCAAATAAATGGAAGGATGGAGGATCTGGGGTTTGTCAAAGTTCTGCAGCTGTACAGGTTCTCTCAGATGAAGTCGACCTAGAAGAAGTTGATTCTGACGATTAGATGCTACCCCGGTGCATTTAATGAAAAAAAATACACAGCGTTTAATTTTGGAGTAAATGGTGTGTAATTGATGTTTCCATACTCTATATTAGGCAGACTCCAAGTCACTTTCTCATATGAGTGTGTGTGGCTAGTACACAGCCAGCACACTGCCTGCTGCCGCAAAGAAGTACACAGTGTGTACTCCTAAAGTACACGACATATACTTTGAAAATTTCCAAATAATTTCTCTTTTCTCCAAAAATGACCAGAAAAAGAAAAAATACATGAAAAGAAGGTCCAGGTTCTTACAAACTTCCCCCCTTAAAGATATTTTTCCCCGAATTTCCCTAGCACAGCGTAGAAGAAGAAACCTCGAACAGTTCCAACCACTGTGCTCATACATCAGCCTCCCTCTCCCAAGTCTCATCCTGCACTCGCTTGTGTTACCATAGCACTCATACCAGAGGAACAGACTAGCCATAGAGGACCTTTGTACTATGATCCACAATCTGGATAGGATGCTCCTCAAGTGACGCATCCACATTGGGCTCAACCTCCTTAGGTTGAAAGACAGAAGATGGGTCTAAAAAGTAACTTCGAAGCTGAGAAACATGGAAGATGTCGCGCATATCTTGGTACCTATGAGGTAACTACAACTGGTAGGAAACCGACCCAACTCTCTCCAACACCTCAAACGGTCTGACGTACCTCGGTGAAAGCTTACCCTATATCTAAATCCTCTTGTTCCCCAACCTCGGTGTGACATATAGGAAAACTAGATCCCCAACCTCGAACTCCAGAGGTCGTCTCAGCTGATCAACATAAGACTTCTGTCGAGATTGTGCAGTAGCCATCTTTTTCCAAATCAACTCTATCTGCTATGTGGTCTCCTGAACAATATGAGGTCCTAACAAAACTACCTCTCCTGCCTCCAGCCAACATAAAGGTGATAGGCATGGCCTACCGTATAAATCCTCATAAGGTTCCATCTGAATCGTTTCTTGAAAACTATTGTTGTAGGAAAACTCCACAAGAGGTATATGCTTCTCCCAAGAACCTCCAAAATCTAGAATACATGCTTGGAGCATGTCCTCAAGAACCTGAATCGTATGTCAGGACTGGCCATCTGTCTGGGGGTGGTATGTTGTACTCAAAAGTACCTGTGTACCCAAAGACTTCTGAAGCCCCTACCAGACCTGAGAAGTAAAATGTGCATCCCTGTCTGAAATAATGGAGTGTAGAACTCCATGTAGATGTATAATCTCACGGATGTACAATTGTCCCAGCTCATCAACACTGAAGGTCTCCTTGATCAGCATGAAGTGAGAAACCTTCGTGAGTCTTTCAATGACAACCCAAATAGCATCATTCCCTCGAGGAAACCTCGGAAAACCGATCATGAAGTCCATCGTGATGTCATTCCAGTACCACTTAGGAATGGGTAACTTCTAAAAAATATTTGTTAGTCACTGATACTCCACTTTGACCTGTTGATAGGTAGAACACCTCATGATGAAACCAGCAACATCCTTCTTCATACCTGGCCACCAATACTAACCATGTATATCATGATACATCTTGGTGACGCTAGGTTGAACAACCCAAACTAACGAATGAAAATTCCACATCAGATCTTCGCGTATATCTGTTTTCACCCATACGCACCCCTAGAAACTAAAGATCTCATTCTATCCTATGGTCTATCTAGGAATAGGTTCCTCTTCTGACACACTCTCCCTTAGGACTAGGCCTTCAGAATCTGATAGTTTTCTCATTCGAACTCGATAAATAAGAGTAGAGGTAACGGCTACAGAAGATAGAAAAGTCTACCCTTGTCTGTCGTGCACCTCCAAATGCATATCATAGAATAGATCCATAAGCTGCCACTCACTTCTAGCCTCCTAAACTACCTATATCTAAGTCCTCCTTCTCAACGCATCAGCCACTACTTTCCTTTTCCAGGCATATAGGAAATCTCAAAGTCAAAGGACTGTAGGTACTCAACCCACCTGTGTTGTCTCAAATCCAGATCATGCTGAGTGAAGATGTACTTGAGACTCTTGTGGTCAGTGAAAACCACGAAGTGCTCTCCTAGAAGGTAATGTATCCAACAGCGTAAGGTATGAAGAACAGCTGTCAACTCCATATCGTGTTTCGGGTAATTCCTCTCATGTGGCCTCAACTGCCGAGACCCGTATGCAACGACTCTATTTCCCTGCATAAGCAAAGCTCCCAGACTGATACCTAACGCATCACAGTAAATTTTATAACTCTTTCCTGACTCTATCAAGACTAGTATCGATGCTGAATTGAACCACCCTTTCAGCTCCTTAAAGGCTGACTCACAAGAATCTAACCATAAGAACTTCGCCTCCTTCTTGGTCAGACCTATCAGTGGTGTTTCTAAGAATGAAAATTACTTTATGAAATTTCTATTGTATCCAGATATCCCTAGAAAAATTCACACCTCAAAGATGTTCTTTGGATTCTCCCCTGAAACTACAGCTCTCACTTTCTCTGGGTCTACTGATACACCTGCCTCTGAGATAACATGACCCAAGAATTGAATCTGTTCCATCCAAAAGATGAACTTTGAGAGCTTAGAATATAACTGATGCTCCCTCAGTCTACTCAAAATGATCTTAAGATGGGTATCATGGTCGTGTCGAGTGTGAGGGTACACTAAGATATCATCCACTAAGACCACCACGAAGGAATCCAAGTATGGATAGAAGACTCGGTTCATCAGTTCCATGAAAACTGCAGGCGCGTTCCTGAGACCGAACGGTATAACCATGAACTCATATAGACTATACATGCTCTTGAAGGCTGTAAGAGGTATATCTGATGGTCTAACATGCAACTGATGATAACCGGGTCTCGGGTCAATCTTCGAGAACACCCGGGCTCCTCGAAGCTGATCAAAGAGATCATCGATCCTGGGTAAAGGATATCGGTTCTTGACCATCAACTAGTTCAACTTCTGATAGTCCACACAATTCATGAGGGTAACGTCTCTCTTCTTTGCAAACAGGACAGGCGAACCCCAAGGAGAAGTGTTGGGTAAGATGAAACCCTTTTCCTGCAACTCCTCCAACTGCTTCTTAAGCTCCTGAAACTCAAGTGTAACAATCCTATAAGGTGAAATGGACACCGGTTCCACTCCTAGAACAAGATCAATCGAGAAGTATACCTCACACTCTGGAGTAAAACGTGAAAATTCATCTGGAAAGACATCTCTGAAATGATCCACTACTGGAGGAAAGTCCAACTGTGAAGTCCCCTGGTCATCCAGATAAAGACTAGCAATATGGGCTGTAACTCCTCCCAACCCATGATACTATGGACCATCTCTTCTTGCCTGGACATCCCACTCATCCCTATGAATAAATGATCCACCTTCTGGTGATATGAAACTCACACTGCATCAATAACAGTCGATGAATTCCTCGAATGGAACTAACCAATCTATCCCGAGAATGACATCATAGTCTGTCATCTCTAGGACATAGAGATCCCATAAGAAGTGACATCCACCAACCTGTAGAAGTCAGTCTCTCCACTAACGTACACTTTCCATTCTAGTCCCCAATGGAGTGTCTAATGTCAAGATATCAGTAGAAGAAAATATGAAGAGCCCAAGTCTCTCCACGACAGTAACAAATATAAAGTTATGGGAAGCCCCTGAATCAAAAAGAGAAGAAACTAAAACTGAGGATACTAAGATCATAACTTGAATGATAGAAGGTCTAGTATCTTGCTCCTGTAGGGTCTGCTCCACCGCACAAGTCTAACCTGTACCACTACCCTGTGTCCCTTCCTGGCCACTCTGAGCTGATCCTCCTTGATGTCACTAAAATTCGGGTGACTGGCTACCACATACATGACCTTCACCTCGGCCTGAATGGCCAGAAGAACTTCAATTCCTAGATTGGTGAGAAACTGGTGGTGCTGCTTCTAAATGAGGAGTCAAATAAGAACCCCTATTACCAGCTGTTGGAGAGAAGATCTGATAGAAGCGCTGAAGGTGACCCATATTTCCATAAGATCGGCACTCCATTGGGTCTTTTGGGAAATGTAGAATCATATTCCTGATCTTTCTTCACTGGTAACACACCACCTGGATACCGGAAGATGCATCCCGCCTCCTTAGAAGGTCTGCATGATCCTTATAAAACCCTCTCGAAATAGTGCATCAGCACCTGTGTCCAGAAAGACAGCTCATGCCAATACTAGCACAACAGGAGGACATCTCAGTGGCATGAATCTCCATGGTCAAGTGCACACCTTAGATAATGATAATCAAGGACTAAAGACAAGTAGTGTAAGAAGGGAACAGGAGAAAGAAAGCACTCAAGTTTACATAACATGACTACACGGTGTGTAAATTTACTACACAGCGTGTTCCCTGAAGTCATTCACATTGGCATGTACTTCTGCCTAAACTCGTCGTTTAACACCCCAGACACACGATGTGTTATCTTAACACATGACGTGTACTTGAATACTCTTTCCCTACTCGAGTTCTTTTACATGGCTAAGAAATAGGGCTCTCCTAAGGTAAGACAACACATCGTGTAAAAGTCCAACACGGGGTGTACTAGAAAAGATTCACATGGACCGTGTTGTTAGTGACACGACCTAACACATGAATCAAACTACCCATCATATTCTAGATGGAAATGGAATGTATGAGAAGGGATAACACCAACCCGTGTTGTTCGTGACATGGCTGGGTACCTAGGTCAGACTACACGGCGTGTTCTAGGAAGACACGGCGTGTACATGAAAGGGTGACACCAACCTGTGTAGTTCGTGACACGGCTGGGTACCTAGGTCAGAATACATGGAATGTTTAGACGGAACATGACGTGTATTAGTCACGACTCATCCAACCTACGTTATTAGTGACACAGGTGGTAATGGGGTCGACTCTACACGACGTGTATAGATTATACACCACATGTTAACTCCAGACATTCTCCATCACGTGTCTTTGCCCACACGGCCTATGACACAGTAAGAGACTAAACGGCGTGTATATAAATTACTCGACATGTACTTAATAACAATTGTTTCTTCCCGAACAGAAGAACACACGGCGTGTACTTAACATTACACTGCATGTATTCTAGGTTTTTTTAGACAGTAAGCCTCAGAAACTACTGTGGAACCCAGAAAACACTGAAACAAGCATTGAAAGTGCCACATTCTGATCAATAAGGGCACATACTCCCTGTGAATCAAAGTTTGGAATCTTGTACACATTATAACATGGAAATCAACGTAATGGTCCACCAAATTCCAGTCTATGAGGGCTCATAACACCTCAAGAACCAAAGTTTGGCATTAATTCAAGAAAATATCTACATAAAACAATACCCTATCAAACAGCATGTATTTTTATCAAGGAAACTATCACAACTAAATGCATATTTTACACATCATCTATCATTACAACATTTAATTTCTAATTCAACCTAGATGGCATGGAAAAAATACATGACATGTGATTTCTAGCAAGTGCCTATATGATGCATGAGATGGCACACCCTCATCTCATCGGGTTGCAACAAAAATAGAACCTCAATAACATCAACAATAACAACACAAATCATGTGAATCACTCAAGGTTAAATCAAATCAATTGTAATAATTTCAAAACTAGAAAAAATTTCAATTAAACGAGGTAGATTGGCTTTTCCCTGTACACGAGTTAGCTACTCCCGGGCATAGCTTATTACCAAGTACCTATTCCTTCCTATCCCTGGCTAAGGGCTCCAAACAGTAAATCAAGAGAAAAGAATTCCTTTAATAACGCTTTGTAATGTCCTGGTTCCGGAAGCCACCCAGAGGCGCCCCGCACCCGGTTGGTCACATGGTCTCAAGCGCATTTCCACGAACGCTAGAGGCTGCCGACTAGTAGCGAGGGCCTTGGGTGTGATAGTAGGGAAACTATGACCTCATTGGCAGAGTACATAGCAGAATTAAACAAATACATACAAGAGCAGAAGTAGTAATAATGTAATATATCATAAACTGAGTGTATATACTAGAGAACACATATATAAAAAGTTGCATGATACATATGTCTAGGAAAACAGCCAAACAAGTCACAATGTTGGAAATACAAACATTACTAAACCAAGTATATAAAAAAGATAAACAGATCCTCAGCATCGAAAGCCATAGCTTGGCCCCATGCTCTCCAGCACCACAACAAGTCAAGTACCTGAAGTAGAAGGGAGATTGCCCTTATCTATACCTCCAACAATATAATCTGTTTGGGCCGAAAAGCATGACCAAAATAGGGTGTGAGACTAAATCACTGTAGGAAACCACCTGAAGAACTGTTCCTAATAATCAGTGAGTATATGGCAGGTAAAAGTACAGAAACAGTAAACATGAAAGCACTAAGCAGTAACCAATCCCTTGTTTAAAGCATTAAAATAACCACACAGCATGAAACATCTAAACAAAGAAGATAACACAACATTTAACCCTCTTGGAATTACCCACATCCTATCCCCTCTAGTCCTATCTAGCAACACAAGAAAGCAACTAAACACAAGGTAACCCTCTGGGAAGTACTCACATCCTATCCCCTCTGGTCCTACCTATCAAGTACAAGCAAGAAAGTAAACACAAGAAAACCATTTGGGAAGTACTCACTACCTATCCCCTCTTGTCCAAACTATCAAGTACAAGCAACCCTCTGGGCAGTACACTCAGTCTAACCCCTCTAGTTCAGCTTAAGCATAGATTATCTGAGGAAGCACTCACCATCAATTCCCCCTATAGTCTCATATCGGTACTAAAGGTGCTCTGGGGAAGCACTCAATGTCTCATTCCCCCTGTGGCCCATGTTGAGGAACTACAGACACTCTAGAGAAGCATTAAACATAAATTCCCCCGATGGTCTCACATCGTAAATTATAAAGACACTCTGGAGAAGCCCTCATCATCCATTCTCCCTATGGTCTATACACCAGGTTCTCATGACCTTGTGTAAGTCACACAAGTGTATAAGTGCATAACGGAATAGGTAAACCTCAAGAACTACTTGGAAATAATTCTACAGCACAATAGCATAACAGAAGAACACTCACACCATTCTATAATACTAGGCATGGGAAAGTAAACACCAGCCTAATAGGAAAACAAGACCCTAAGGTCAAAATAGGAAAAACATGCATGGGAAATACATCCAAATCACAACAATTCACCCTATTCACAATCAATAATTATCTACTAAGGAATACCAGCATAGTAGAGAAACAATAGGGCTAAAATGGTAAACGTGTAATACCCCATTCATGACTATTAGGAAAATTTTCACATAAAACTCAAAGACTTTCAATAGAAAGGCACAAACCACCTACCTCAGAGTTAAGAGATAAATAAAGTTGAACCACAAAGATTGAATCTCCTTGGAACGTCGTAGACCTAATAAAATGAATACAATGTTCAACCCGATATAACTTGGAAAAGAAGAGGAATCATGAAATGAGGTTCCAATAGAATAGTGAACTCTCCGATGCGATTCCAACAGAATCAATGGTGTTCTAATCAGAGGACAGATAGGGACTCGATGGTTCATCAAAGTTCCGCTACCGTACGGGTTCTCTCAGACAAAGGAGACCTAGAAGAATTTGATTCTAGAAATTAGACGCGACCCCGGTGCGTTTAATGAAAAAAAATAAAATACACGACGTGTAATTTTGGAGTACGGTGTGTGTACTTTTGGAGTACACGGAGTGTACTTGCTGTTTATGTACTCTACATTAGGAAGCCTCCAAGTCACTTCCACAAGGCCATGTGTGTGGCTACTATACGGCTATCACACGGCCTGCGGCGGCAAGGAAGTACACGGCGTGTACTCATAAAGTACCCGGTGTGTACTTAGAAAATTTCTATAAATTCCTCTTTTCTCCAAAAACGACCAGAAAAGGAAAACATATTGAAAAGAAGGATTGGATTATTATACACGTGATAGCTTAGAGAGGTCTATTTTTGCGTCACACTTTACCAGATCTTCCCGGGATGGTTGGCATAGATGACCAAGCTGTTTATGGCCCAACTTGTTTTCTTTCTCTCGGGACAGAAAGCACATATCTTCATCTCCACTTACCAAGTAGATATTTCCCTTTGTCCTTTTTTCCTGTAGAACCACCGCCCCATATCTTCCTTTGATGATACACACCTTCTTAGTAAACCTTGTAGAATGTACTAAGTCACATAGTTAACTGACACTGAGCAAATTGTGACTGATTCCTTCTACTACTAATACATCAACACGTCTCATCTCTTTTCCCCCAAACTTGGCCTTTCCTGAGCCAATAATCTCCAAGCCTTCATCATTTCCAAACTTGACAATTCCTTCTTTGTCATATTTTACACCTGTAACAAGATCCTTATTACCTATCATGTGAGATGTGCAACCACTATCAAGGATCCACAAACCAGAGTGATCTGATGCTTTAAGGGAAATTTCTTCCACCACTGCCTTCTCATCCTTTTTCTTCTTGGTCCATATTTTTTCCTTCACACTTGACATGGATTGAGACATCTAATCTTTCTCAAAGTATGATGGACCAGCTTCATCTTGCAAAGCTACAAATCTGTTTTGCATTTTCAACTCACCTGTTGGTTCATTGATCTCCTGATTGTGAACATTTTGATTCTTCTTTAGCACATTCTTCTGCATGGTTGATGTAAAATACCTATCCATGTGTCAGAATTCTCCGCACCAAAAAATAGTGTCCTTTGAAGCATGTTCTGAAGAACCATTCTTTATTTGGCTGCCACATTTATTCTTGTTCCCTTTGATATCTCTTGGCTATTGAACACACATACTATGAATGTCCCATATTTCCACAACAATAACACCTGATATAAAGTGAATTATTTCATGTCACTTCTACAATTATATTTTCCCCATCAGATCTCTGAATATTCTAATTATGCTTTGTGCCCAAATCAACCTTCAATCTCAGAATGGGTACTTCCAGTCTGACTTCAATTTTCATAGCTTTTTGTTTCTAATCAAGCCCCCCATAGGCCTTAGCATCAGAACATAATTTATGTTTCCTTTCTGCTGAACCATTATGCTCCACTTTTAGATTCTCAGTTTTTTGGAGTGATTTTCATTCCTGATGTCCCAGTCGGAGTCCATAGTTTTTCTAGATCCTTAAACTTTTTCCGCAAACTAGAAACTTCTCCTTCAAGTTCATCAATACACTTGGTTTTTACTTTAATTATGTTATGCAATCCATAGATCTGCCTTTTCTGTTCTTCAATATTGATTTTATACTCACTCACTAATTCTAAGTCCTCTGGTGTTGATGTCTTGAGTTTCTCAATTTCTTCCATCAACTATGACTTCTCTTCTTCCTACTGATGCATATAGAGTTTGGTATCATAGACCACTTTGTTGGATTTATTTGTTTTGGCTCTCCAAACATCTATCTCCTCAAGAGCAGCCTCTAACTCTGCTAGTATATCAACTATTCCCTCTACTTCTTCTTCTTCATCATCATCTGCGGTTTCATTCTTCTTCTAAAAACTACCAACAACTTCCACCACATAATTTTCTCTAAGATCTCTATAGTTCACTATTTCTTCAACCTCCTCAACCTCAGACTCGTCTGAACTATCATATTCTTTTAAAAAAAGGTTCTTCTTCTTAAAGAAATTTCTATTGAACTATTTCTTGTCTTTCCCAAAGGTTGAAGACTTTTTCTTGGGAATTTCAATTTCATCGACATCATCATCCTCTTGGAACTTTTTGGGGCATCTTTCCGTAATATGTTCAACCTTTTCACATTGAAAACAAACAAGTGGAAGTTTCCATTTAAACTTTCCTTTTCCTCTTTGAAGGTTTGAGAAGAGGAAAGACATCACCTCATCTGTCTCTTCTTCTTCTTGAGAGTATTTAATGGTGAGATTCCTCATGTACTTGAATGCCACTTCTTTGGATTTCCCCTTTTCCACAGCATCGTTATCATTAGTTCTCATTTCATAAGAAACAAGGGTGTTATGCAGGTTATCCAATGTCAGCTCTTTAGGGTCTTTATCTTCCAGTGCTGAAAAATTTGGATTGAACCGAGGCGGAAATTTCTTCAATATGCACTTTACAATACTTATGTCTTCAATAACTTCTCCAAGACCTCGCATGTCTTCCACTATAACATTTACCTTGTCCAAGAATGCCTCAATAGATTCATTCGGGTTCACTCTCAGATCTTCATACTTGTTCGACAAGACTTGTAGCTTCGCTTCTCTAAAATTTGTATCTCCTTCATATAAATTTAATAGATTTTCCCACATGGCATGTGAGGTTTTGTATGACATCACCTTTATATAGATAGCATTGGATAGAGATCCTCCTAAAGCATTGATTTCCTTTGCGTCAACATTCAATTCTCTTCACTCAACTTACGAAAATGCACCACTACTAATATCAGTTATGACATCGTGCATTGTTACTATAAAAACATCCATTCCCAAAGATCAGAAGTTGTGTTGCGTCCGATTCTTCCATAATTGAAAATTGTTCCCATCAAAGATCAGAATCCCTTTATGATTGATGACCTCTATTTGAGATAAAACATGATATCAACCTTTCCCTCTGATACCAACTGTTTGGTCCACTAGGCTAGATACCCTGAGAGGGGGGTGAATCAGGGTATAAAAGATTAAAATAACTTCCCCTTTTGATCTTTTTTTGTTATTATAAAAAACTCTTTTCTCTCTCCTTTCCAATACAGAGTATGAATAAACCTTAAAGCATGCAAAGGACACAATGATTTTTACTTGGTTCACCCTCACTGGGCTACCTCCAAGGATCATACACCGGCAGTGTGCTGATGAACCAATTCCACTTTAAGCACACTACTGTTTACAAGTTTGAAGCGGACTCACTATCCCTCCTGGTTTACAACCACTCGCAATTTGAGAACTCGTTTCTCTCTTAACTGAAGTGAGCTCACAGCTTCTTCAGAAGATCCACTCACAGTTTATTAACATGTAGGTATCTTAATTACCAATAATGAATGAATCCTCCACTGTATGTAGATTCTATATTGAAGTCCAAATTTCATCCACTGATGAATACCCCTTTTCCCTGAACACTCGGAAAATCCTTTGGAAAAACCTTCGTAAAGCACCCTACTTCGTGAGGCTCCCAATTTCACGAAGATCAAACAAGTCATTACGAAGCTCCTGCCTTTTCACAAAGCACTCTCATGAAGCTCAAGTCATCGAAGAGTGACTTCCCTATCGAAGCTCCTTGAGTCAACACAGAGCTCGCAACTTTCGCATATCTAGAATAGCCACCGCGAAGCTCTTCTTTCGGAAATCACACTGCCTTCGCGAACCACCTCCGTGGGCCGAGAGTAAAATATTTTCTTCGAAAATTCTCTCTACATTTATAGAGGGGGTCAATACCTATTTATAGGTGATTATGCCAACCCTCAAACCTTCCATGTGAAGTCAATGCCACATCATCTCAAATCACAAAGCTCCGAAATTCCCGCCAAAATTTTCTCAAAATCGCGAAGCACCACGACAATTTTCTGATCGCAAAGATCATCATAATCGCAGAGCATTCCGTCATTTACTTCATGCCTTCACTACAAAGCTCCACTCACATGCTATGAGGCTCCACTCGCAATGCCCTTCACCGCCGCAGTGCTCTTTAACCCTGCCATTCACGAAGCTCATCGTAATCGCAAAGCATCACCATCAACATTATTCTAGTCTTCACGAAATCCAATCCATGAAGCCTATATTTGTGAAATTCAGGCCTTTTCCATATTTTGATGAGATATTCAAGGATATCCACTTTTCAAGATGCTCACCAAACTCAAAATTTTGGACCCCAAAAATTGGAAAACACTGGGAAACGGTGCCACCTTGTGACTGTTCTTTTGTACCGCCTCTAGATATGTCGTTTATTTAACATGGTTCTTTGTTAACATGGATTGTCAACAGCATCTTTGGAACTTGAAAATTCCCCATGGAATCCTGATTTTTCAACAAACACAATCAACCCAAAAATGTTGCAATGTTACCTTGATGGATTTTTTCCTAATAGGTGGCTACAGGTTGTGTTCTTCACGCAGGGGGTGCATAGTTATTCTTTGTGTATCAGGTGCACAGATATGCATCTTCATAAAGCTCAATAAGAGACAAAGGATCAATCACTAGCTCACGATGGCATGGAATTTGAAAAGAAATGTGAGGTTTTTACAAAACCTATAGTGTGTTCAGTTGCTAGTTCTTCTCGAATCAATTAGAGGGTGTGTATAACCTATCGAAGTATTTCAAAATCTCTTCTTCATGGATCATTTAAGACTCACGGTTATCATATTGATATGTTTTATGTGATTTTTAGAGAGATGGTCTATTTTTTCAAAAACACAAACTCTCAGGAATTTTGGAGAAACAACATTCTTTATCTAGAGAGTTTTCTTTAATAGGCGAGGGAAAACCCTCTTCTGCATTTGAGATCCATATAAAAATCCATGTCTATCATGACTTTAAATGCTCAGGATTTCCAAGATTTTAAAACTCTTAAAACTCTTATGAATAAATTAGATGATCCTTGGATTGTTTCCTTTTTGAACGCGGGCTTCTTTCTGATATTGTTCATGCATTTGTGATTTTCATTTATCTCATTTTTAAATCAGGCCCGAATCATCCATGAATCTCAGACGAAAGTGAAGGCCTCACAACTCCATCTGTTGCAGCCTCTTTTGAGGTATTATAAAGCATGCAAGATTTAGATTGCATGTATTTTCTTAGTTCAATCACGAGACACTTCTTTGATTGCTAGGGATCATCCATGGTGGTCGGTATTCATCTATAGTGAGATCAGTGTTTCTGGTTGGTGGGAGTGCCATCGAGAGGATGAAGATGATGACACAGGATGGATCGAATTCCATGAGAGGATCAGACATCCCTAGTTTATACTCCCATGGCATGGGATAGATGGATGGTAGATATTAGATCCATCTTCTCTGGATTGATCAAAGTGTAGAGAGAGATGCAGGATTGGATGGATGTCGGAGATTAAATATGTGTTTTTTAAAACACATCCCACATCGAAACGATAACGTTGGAATTTGATAGTTTATCAATAAACACCCCCATCCAATTTCTTAGAATTCTTCTCTCCCCCCTCCAGTGCTGCCCTGCACCAATTATATGTCGGTGCGCTCTTAGCGCCCACTCTTCCTCCTCGAGCATAATCTTAGCACCCACTATACACACCCTAGGGGCTTATACATGGCCTCCATGTGCCTCTTGCGGGATGGATCTTCCTTGGCTTCTCCATAGTCATGGCCGACTTTCTATGTTCCCACATGCACCTCAGGTTGAGTCTGGGTAGTTGGCTGATGGGATGGACCCATTTTTTAAGTAAGTCAGATAAAAATACTTGGTATAAAACCAAGTCTGAACAAAAATTAATGGCCACCTTAAAGTCCAAACCTCTTATTTAACCTTTTTCTTCTCTTAATTATATCATCTTCTTCATGATCTCCACTTTTTTCAAAGCACATGATTCTTCTACTTTTTTCATGATCACAATTTCAATCATAAATCATCCTAAATAGGATGCTACTTAAACGTTGTAAACCCTGTATCACATTTTGATACAACTTCATTGAACTTTAAGATTAGTTCATCAATCATTTGATATATAAAAACATGGAGAATTTCCCAAGCATGGCATCCAATGATATGAATCCATAACAATTCTCCAGGCATCTTCACTTCAATCAATCTTCATTCACTTTGGATTTTATTCTTCATTTTGACCATTATTGACACCAGTTGACAACAAATACCACTTATACCAAAAGTGGTCCCAACATTTTAATTTTTACATTGAACAATCTCATCTAAGTGGTTTTTGACATGAAAATTACTATGTTGTTAGAGTTGTATTTCCAATATCACATTCTTTTGTGATTTTTATTTTTATCGTGAAACAATAACTTCATTATGATAAAATTTATTTTACAATAAATTTATCTTAAATATCCAAATTCCCATGCAGTATATGTTTTTATTAACTAAAACATATAACATTTTTACATTTGGTATTAACTTTGACATTTATTTGATTAATTGAGAAATATTGATAATTAATATATTTTACTCAATACAGATATTTGATGAGAAGTCATACTGTTCATTAATTGAATAAATTATTTTACATATGAGTAATTCTTTAGAAATGAACTATATGGGTTGGGGACTAGCTTGTTCAAGCCCCTCAATGCATCACTAGTCTCATGAGTCAAAATCACTGGGCCAAATCAGATTGTTTTTACCCATTATGTTTTAAACTGTCTTGGGGATATACCTTGATGGTAATGTTATCATGTTCTTAGGAAACATTAAGTCAAATAATTAATCATTTCTTATATTTAGAATTTATTTATTATTATTATCCATGAGATTTTTTATTTTAAATTACCTATGGATACATATTAATTTTTAGTTTATTGATTAAATGAAATGTGTGTTCATTTATTTACCTTTTTATATTGATTATTCCTTATCCGGTTATTTAAATGGAATGAGTTTTTGGTTATTTACCTTTCCATATGTATTCTTCACTATTAATTAATGATATCTTCCACTATACTAAACCCTTAATGAGCATTTCATCTCATCCTTATTTTCTTTCCTTTCCCCGTGTTATGAAGATGAAATCTTTGTATAATATTTCAAGGGTGTTGTTCATATCATTTTATTATATATCATATTTTACTTTATATTTCCCAATGTAATATTATTATCATGTAATTAATAGGTTTTTTATGAAACTGTTAAAATGATTATTCCTTTTGTATTTTATTCATTGTAATCATGCCAATGTAATAAAGTAAGGCATTGGATCTGGGCTTCTAAGGTCATGGGGTTATACATAAAACCAAGAAAAGGATCTCATATTACTTTCAAACATTGGGATAAAAATTCAATATACATTTTTAAAATTTTGTGAATGGCCTCATGTTAATCTGACGCACCATGTGTTTAGTATGAGTAGAAGTATGTTTTTCAATATAAAATGTCATTTTAGTTTAAAATAAGTATCATATATACAAAATTGAGCATAAAATCTTGTAATGTTTTCAAACATTCTAAAAATGATACATAATTCATTTTCAACATATAGTAATTGACCATACATCAATCTGATGAATGATGTGACAATTATTACACAAAGTGTGTTTCATTAATATAAAAGTATCATTTTAGTTTAAAACACACTCCGCAAATCTAAAACTAAGAAAAAAAGATTGGATTGTTTTCAAACTTAATGAAGATAATCCATAATCCATATTTAATGTATAGGAGTCAACCACACGTCAATATGACATAATATGTGTTCGATAGGACTCGAAGTATGTGTTTTCTATATAAATGTGTATTTTTAGTTTAAAATGTGCATCACATAGCAAAAACCAAGAAAATGAATTTATAATATTTTAAAAAATTATTACAATAATCTATAATTCATTTGTGATGTGTAGGAATCAACCACAAATCAATCCAGAACAAGATGTTTTTGGTACAACTCGAAGTGAATGTTTTAAATATAAATGTTAATTTTTAATTCAAAACACATATCACATAGAAAAAACCAAAAAAATGAGAATATATTATTTTAAAACATTAAAAAATTATCCATAATTATTTTATGAACTATATAATCAATCGTGCATCAATCCAATAGATGATGTATAATATATGACTTGAAGCATGTGTTTTCAATATGTAAGTGCCATTTTAGTTTAAAATGCACGTTACACAGCCAAAACTGAGAAAAATTTCTTGAAATATTTTCAAACACTTTGAAAATGATCAATAATTCATTTGTGACATGTATGATTCCACTGAACACCAATCCAACACACGATGTGGCTGGTATGACTCAAAATGCATGATTTAAATATAAAAGTTTCATTTTAGTTTAAAACATGCATCACATAGCCAAATCATGAAAATGTGTACGTGTTATTTTGAAACATTATGACAGAGATCCATAATTCATTTATGATGTGTAATAATTGACCACACATATATCAGACACATGATGAGGTTGGTAGGACTCGAAGAGCATGTTTTCAACATAAAAGTGTCATTTTAGATTAAAATGTGCATCACATATCCAAAACTGAGAAAATGGCATTGGATTATTTTCAAAATATACAATTGAAATCCATAATTAATATGTGACATATATGAATCAATAGCATGTAAATATGATATGGATGTGGTCAGTATTACTTAACATTCATGTTTTCAATATAAAATTGTCATTTTAGTATAAAAAATGTATCACATAACCCAAACTAAGAGAAATAGCTCATATTGTTTTAAAATTTTAGTAAAATTATCCATAATTCATTTTTGACATGTAGGAATTGACCTCACATAAATCTGACACATTTTGTGGTTAATATGATTTCAAGCGTGTGTTTTCAATATAAAAATTTCATTTTAGTATAAAACATGTATCACATATCCAAAACTAATTAAACAAGCTCATGTTATTTTCAAAAATTATGACAATGATCCATAAATCATTTGTGATGTAGAGGAATGGACCACACATCAATCTACTGCACGATTAACTGATAATATCATTAATATATATATATATATCAACTAACAACATGATATATCATATGTAGATTATATAACATTGAAATTTTAATTTGTTTATTTTTTATTTATTTTTACTAAAATAAACATAGGTTTTATTGTATGGATAATATTTTTCATAGAGGTTGATCTTTGGAAAAATATTTTTATAAGAGTTACGATTTTTTATGTTACTTGTAATTTTTTTAGACTAATTGTAAATATAATGTCAATTAAAATATTTTTTATTTAAATTTTCAATTGAAATTATAGTGAAATGTTATATTTGTATTTAAATCTAATTTTTATCTCTATGTATTTCTTTTTACATGTATACTGATTGAGTTTTCTGTTATAGGGTTATTGTAGGTCTGTTGTAGCATTAAACTTGTTGCATAGCCTTTATCAATGCTAACAATAACACTGATAATGGCCCCCTTTATCAGTTCTAGTAAAAGCATTGATAAAGGGTTAATTTATTAGTACTATTAAAATTAGTGACAAAGGACCCCTTTACTAGCACTAAATTAATGTTCTAATAATGGGATCTTTTATATGTGCTAGTAAAATCACTAATAAGGGGGGACTTTATTAGTGCTAAAAGAAAGCACTAATAAAGGGGTCCTTTATCAGTAGTTTCTTTTAGCACTAATAAAGTGTACCTTTATTAGATAATTTCTTACAATTATAAAGGGAGAATTATGAAATATTTTACTATAATTTATAAAATTCTTAGTCTTTTAGGATCACATTGATTGTCAGTGATTTTACACTAACAAATACATTTTCTAGAACTATTAAAGGCATCACCTTTAGTAATGAGAATTCCATAAAGAATAAATATTTAAAATCCCAAAATCATTTGTATAGTTCAAAAGCATTAGAAAAAAATATCATTTTTTACCAGATAAATCATCTTACCCAATATTTCCCATAAGGGATTAATGCACGTGCACTAAAATTTAGCATTAAAACTCATCTCCGAGAGCTGCTTGAAAAAAAAGAATATATCAACTGTGATAATATGACTGCCCCAAAAAATAGCTAAAACTGAAATCACATCAATAATAACTCTACATAAAAAACCTAAAACTCTGGGAATAAGTGGGAAGACTAAGACGTCAGTCGAACCAAATTAGAGCAATGGAAAATCCTTTACTTTTAAGAAAACATCTAGAATCACTTACTACCCTATATGTTGAGAGGAGATCTGGAAGATTCCATCACTAAACATCTCTCTACAAATAGGGATATTCAAGATCCAAATTCTAGAACTATCATTATATAATAAATTTGGTTTATCAAAATTCCATCTTGAAAAATCATCCTTGGTAATATCTTGTACAATAGCATTCCTCATTTCAAAAGTGGTGGTCGATGAAATGAACTGAAAATCATTACCCCAAATCCAAGGATCCACATAGATATTAACAAAATAGCTGTTAGAGATGTTCCAACAAATACCCTCCAATAGAAGGACCTTATCTTTCAAAATTCTATGACATAAAATATGTTATCAATGTCCAAGAAGAGATTTCTTCAAACAATGTTCACGGAAATAATTTTCACTCAGTACCCAAGAAGAAAGGGAAATAAGAAAACATAGAATCCTATAACACTACTTAGAAATAAGAGCTATGTTTAAAGAACCTAATAACAGAATTCCAAACATCCATCCTCTCTAGAGAGACATAATCATTCCCATTAAACCATGTGCATATTCTTCCTATCATCCACAGGACCCCCTAGAAGTTTGAAAACATGGAATGAAACTAATTGAATAGAGTGTCTATAAGTATTAAGAGAGAAATAAAATAAGTAGGAATAGATTGCACCAATTATTTGATCGACAAATTATTACCATCCCTTGATAGAACCTTATCCATCCAACCATTAATTCGCTTCCAAACCCTATCAACAATAAATGCAAACACCTCCATTTTAGATCTTCCAATAACTATTGGATGTCCCATATACTTATTATGATTAAGGACCCAATTAACATGTAACATAGCACACAACTCATCCCACTTCTCTATAAATGAGTTTTTGTGTGCATATTTATTTTTTAATCACATTTTGTTACTTCTATGAAGTGTGGCGTAATTTCATTGCTCACCACATTTCAAGGTTTAGGAGCTCACCTAATATTTCAATTTAGTTTAATTACGTTCCCATTATGGCTTCTCCTTTTGTATTCAAGTATTTGAATTTATATTTAAAATATATTTCATTTCTTATTTAAAAAATAACAATAGATATTTTTAGTTTTGAAAATAATAATAATTATTATATAATATTTCATGTTGTTATTTAATTATATTACAAAATCAAGGAGTGAGGAATAGAAAAAAAATTCAAGGATTAAGAAAAATATTAAGAAATAGAAGAATGGTGGTTCCATAATAAAATTAAGAAGAAATATATATAATAGTAATGGACTAGTGAAAATGATATTGAAAATAAGGAGTATTAATCCAAATAAAACAATTGATTATGAATGAAAAACCATATCATTTTTTATAATGTTTTTTTGAAATTCAAAAGAGTATAGTTTATGAATGAAAAATCATATCATTTTTACTATGTTTTGAAAACCCAAATTGTGAGGATCATGAAAAATATTATGAAATGAGAGAAGGGGTATTTATAATAAAATTATCAAGAAATATATTTTTATAATGGACTAGTGAAAATGATATTTAAAATAAGGAATATTTTTTAAAATAAAATAATAGTTTATAGATGAAAAACAATAACCTTTTTTACCCTCTTATAAGTGCATGTCAGTAAATAATGATAACTTTTATTTAAAGGTATATTAATTAATTAATTACCTATAACTATAATATAAATAATTACATTTTAAAATTAAATTACTATAATTTTTATATTTATGATTTCATGAGAATGCCAAAATAATTATAAATAATTTAAAATTTATAAATATAATTTAATTGAAACTAAAAAATTTAGTAATTAAAATCTTTAAATATAGATTAATTTTAATTTTAATTAATATTAAAATTTACCATATGTTTAATCATATAAAAATTTTCATTGACATTAAATATAAAAATAATAATATTATTATTATTATAAAAATATATATACATACATATATATTTAAAACATTTAGTGAAATATGAGAAATTTCATAAATATAATCATTTTATTATAAATATAATTACATATATTTTTATATTATAAATATATTAAGATATATATGTGTGTTTGTGAGATATATAATTAAAAATATATTTAGTGTACTGAGAGTGTAGTAAAAGAAGGGTAATTTCACCATTATAATCATTTTATATAATTATAATTATAATATAATTAGATATAGTTTTTAATAAATTAGGAAATTTAATTAAAAGATAAAAAATGTGGAAATATAAGAGAGTTTATCCAAGGAAGAAAATTTACCAACCAAACAGGTGAATCGCTATTACGGAACCAGTTTGCAAAAAAATGGGTAGCAGTATTCCCATCTCTTTTGATTAAGGAGAACTTGTACATGGAGAAGAATTGGGAAAGTGATTGGATTTTCAAAATCAATAATAAAATGGATAATAGAGAATTCCCTAATGCATGGATCACGTAAATAATGGTGAGGAAGTCTAATTCCAAAATTATATATTTCCATCCTTTCTCGATGGAAAACATTATAATATCACATATAGAATAGTCTTCCCCAATCAATGGATCTCAATGATCAAGGAAATATTTTTGGAAGTCCGCCACCATTCATCTTAAGGGTTCATAAAAAATAATACCAAAACCAATAGATACATTCCAGAAAGTGATTCCTCCATATTAAATTTTCATCATGTACATTATGAGAGAGTTTAACAAGCTAGTACAGGAGGGAGAAATTTTAACGTCAAAATTCACCTCTTTCCTTTTCCAAAAATTTAGCCAAGATGTCACAAAATCAATCCACATGTATGTTTTACTCGATCACTAATAAAAGATAAAGTCATTTCTTCACACCCTAATAATTCAAGTGATGGTGTAGAGGGAATCCACCACTCTATTGGTGGATAATATGACCATTTCAAGAGAAGAATTAAAGGAAAAGTCACCATATCCACTAGATAATTAGCATTGGAATCCCATGACTAACAAATTGGTTTATCTCTAAAGTAGAATAATATAACATGAGATGGAGACTCTCATGCATATATGAAAACGGGTTATATATAGTCATCATATGAATGTAGTAATATGAGAAAGTCCTTGGAGGGGAGGATACCAATGAAAACTTTTCCCAATAAAAACCCGAACTTGGGAGTGACTCCCAGCCACCATGGTTTCTTCAAAATTACATAATTATTTAGGCTTAACATCTTGAGTTCCTTATTATTTATAAATTTGACCAAATAGTTTCAGAATCTCTCCTTACTCTGGAAAAGTCTATCCCAGACCTTTTCCTTCATAAAGCGATACTCAAGATGATGCTTCTATATCTTTCATTGAAGTGGAATTCCCAAATTATATCACACCAGACATTGAATATACTATCCAATAGAGAGCTTACCATTTAATAATCCCACCCAGATACCATTAGTGAGGTAGAGTTTTTCCCTTCATCGTCGTCCATCCACAAGTGCTTCAATATCTTCAGCCTGGCTTGGTCCTCAACTCTCTAGTACAATCCACCATAAAGGGTTTATCATATCCATAAAAACTAGGACTCTTACCCAGTCTTGAACCACAAAATTCCATCTTAGTTAAATACATATCCCTTTAAATCCAAGAGTATAGGGAATCAGGATATTAGAGTAGCCTCCGGCCTTACCTTTCTTATAGCACAATATTGAAATGTTAAAAATCCCAAAACCCTATTCCCCAATAGTTTTTATGAAGGAAAATATTATTCCAATACATAAAATGATTTTTTATTCTCCCATTATTTATCCACCACTAGAAATTGGTGTGGCGGGAGTGGATATGGTCAATAAAAATCTAGTCATTTTAAAAAGGGACATAACATATGCTGGGATCACCTACGTAAATGCCTCAATCAAAGACTATTTCCAAATTTTAGAGATCCTCATAAAGTTACATACCTGGTGTTTTTCACTCTATTCTATATACTTAAGAAACCCACCAATTTGGGGTGAGAAATGATCTTAGGAAGACATAGGTATTTATTCTGCTTGTAAACGACCCAAATGCCATAGGCTATGTTGAGTTAATCCATACTATTAGATGTAACTCCTAAACTGAATGAAATTTCTTACTTAGTTAGGTTGAAATATTATCTAGATTCTTTCTCAAATAAGAGAATCAAGTGAAAAAAAGATTTGTATTCTGAAGGGTGGTTCTCGAAAAAACCAAGCTATCATCATCAAAAAAAGATGGTATATGGGTGGATTTTTTCTATACACATTATCCCCATTAATTTTGTTTCACTTTAATGTTGCTGAAATAATATTAGAAAACATGGAATCCACTAAAATAAAGAAAGTAATGGGGAAAAAGGATCCCCCTGACAAAGACCCCTTATAGGGGTGAGTCTTTAAGAGAGGACACCATTGTTTTTAATCACGAAATAAATTGAAGATACACATTACATGATAACCTAAATCCATTTAGGTAATAATCCCCTTTCGATCATAAAAAACTGAATAAAGGGACACTCAACCATATCATATTCTTATTTCATATAAATATTATAATACATAACACATCGTTTGGAAACTGAGGGAGTTTTAATGGAATGAAACACTTTACAGTAAATAATAGAACTATCATATATGAGTCCTCTGGGAATTAAATCACTTTGATTTTCAAAAATAATAAAAAGAAAACATGAATGAAGGTGGATAATCATAATCTTTGAGAAAATTTTGTATATAAAATTGTATAAACTGATTTTCCTAATGTCTGGTACCAAATAAGGCCTTTTGATCTTCTATATTGGATTATTTATAGTTTCATTTAGCACACAGAATTTTCCTTTACCCACCCATAGGTCTTTCATGAGACTCGAGATATCACACTCAATAAAATGCCATATTTTTTTTAAAAACATGTCATAAAATCCATTTGGTCCTGGTCAATTACTGGTATAGATTTGTTTAAGGGCCATAAATATTTCATCATTAGGGAGGTCACATGAGACATTCTAATTCATTTCCTCAATAACCACCAATTCAATACATGAAGAAATGTTGGGAGAAATGGTTGACTCCAAAACTATATAAATCTCTTAGTAAGAATTCATAATAAGATCATGTATCACATTCTCATTGGATATAACTCCACCCTTTACATCTGTGAGGTAGGAAATTGTATTCTTAAACAACCTTCCAAATTCCTTCTATTAGAAATAAAATATAATAGAGATGCCTTCCATGATATGGGTTTCATGTGCACATGGGGACTAAAAGCATTCCCTGATTTTAAGGGCCTAATCTTGCTCCACATCAAGGGTTGAAATACTTTTAAGGACTGAATCAGAGGGGGCATTAGTATAGATATTTTGGTTTTCTTTAAATGGAATCAAAATGAGAATCTGGTTGGCAGAACGTGATGTTCCTCCTATGATTTAAATTTTTTATTACATGTTTTATATTCCTTATCATATCATGATCCCCTATCCTCTAATAATAATGTATTAATTATTCACATTCCATAGCATTCACCAAAAAATATTTCTAATCTACAAATAATTCCTTATATCAAAATTATTTTTTCATGTGAGAAATAAATGAGGATAGGGTAGTGTTAAAAACTTATAGGAGAATGGTGAGAAACTTAGAAGAAGCTGAAATTTTTTTACTATTCACTTATTCCAAAAAATCAATCAAGATCTTACACAATATGATTATATTTTATTTTCCCACAGAACAACTTGTTAAGGTTCCTTGAATACCCAAAATCATCAAGACCTTCCTTCAACATTTCTTGATAGAACTCTAGGATTGGATAAAAATGCCTATTGGACTCATCAAGCATCTCATATTCGTATAATATTATGTTAAAGTCCTCATTGATTATAAGAGGTCCTAGTAAGCTTTCACAAAGGGACTTAAGTAGATTTCATGACTTCTATTTATCCCTCTGGGAGGGATATATTTAAAATCCAACAAGAGACCATCCTAGGGTTTCTAGTTGGTGAATAGAGGAATATATGTTATTATAAGAGAAGGATTTAACCCTTAAATCCACATCATATCACTAAATAAGACATATTCCACCCATATATCCTTGTGAGGGATAGGGAAGAAGTAATGAAAACAATATTTTTTTCAATACCTTCTATGTACTTTCTATATAATTTGGTTTCAGAAAAGAAAATTACATTAGGGAAGAATTTAGCACAATGGTGCTGGATCATTCGAACCAAGAATGGGTTTCCAAGATCATGGTCGTTATAGCATAAGGTTTTCATTGGGATAGGTAAGGCTGGATCAATCTAGTATTCACCTCTGAATATTCAAGAAATGCATCATCTTCTTCCATTTTACATCTTTTGGAATATCTTTCATCAACCAGTGGACATTCCATATGTATTTTAGAGCTTCTTATTTCTATAATTCTCATATCAAATCTATTATCCCCTATCCAATTCCTCCTCTATATACGTAAATTTCTTGGACTAGATATTGATGGTTTAGAGGGGTCCTTTCCTGGTAAAGGGAGATGTGGGAGTTCATCAGTGGTTGGGGAATTATTCTTGGTGGGGGTTTGAGAAGGTCTATTTTTGTCTAGAGATGGGTTTCACTTTTCCATCCACTGTAGCATGCTGATGAGAAGAGAGAACATTTAACACCCTAGTAAGATTAACATGTATTTCACAGACTTTATTAGAATCACCAAAATTAATTTAGAATACTTGAACCTACACCTCTTCTGATCAATAGTAATTCATCTTTTTTAGGAAAGACATGAGGAAACATCCAGATGGTCTTGTTTTTGTTCAAGGATAAAATGAGATTTAAGGGCCTTTGATATTTTTTCTCTATCTATTTTCATTTATTCTTCTAAATTAAAGGGAACACCTAGGTATTGAGAATGCACCCATAGGCCATACCATAGGAGAATATTTACTACTCCTTTCACCATTTTTTCTTAACAATATTCTTCCATATGTATGAGACATCCACAATATAAGTAGAAAATAATAAAATTCTTATACTCGAAGGATATTTAGGTATTGAATCCCTCCAGAAACAAGAATGTCTCTATCATAAGAGGACAATGAACATCTATCAGAACCCTGATTTGAAATGATGACCCTTAGTGAAATAAAAATGAATGGTCACATTCCATAAACTCAAAAATTAGGGCCCTGATTTCATGCATTATTCATTCAAATATTCCAAGAAAAGGAATATTTATCAGTCAGATCCTAAAGTCATTTTTTCATAAGGTAATGTTTTGGATTTCACCTCCATTTTTTAATTCCACCATTAAGATGAGTTGATTATATAAGGACCATGGTATCCCATTAATAACCCTATACTTATGCATCTCATTGAAAAATTAAAAAAACATTTGACTCATACCAATTTCTCTGATAGCCACATCCTCATCTAATCTTCATATATTGTGCATCGTGTTTTCTAGTGCATTCAGATTAAAATGTCAGTTGGTAATGAATTTTTTGACAATTAGAAGGTACATACGATGTACTAAAAATACATCCTCATTCTTATTTACAAAAATTGATGCCTTCTAATTTTATATCAATGAAATATTTTTCCTTTGGCATAACAGATTAGATTCCATACCAGAATGATTTTAAGTAGAGAGGAAACTAATTTTTATAGAAGGAGGAGTGGATGTCACATTCCATGTCCATGTCACTCTTTTTTCTATAGATTCCATTGATCACCATCTAAGGAGGAGTCTCTATAGACAATATTGATCACACCAACCCTAGGTGGCCTCAAAGATACATGGAAAAGTCCTAAGTAATGTCAAATTCTAGTAAAATTTTGGAATACCCTCTCAAACCACAGAGGGGATCATATAATTAGATATACTTACAAAATTATTATCATTATATAAACCATAATTTAAATGATAGTTTATTTATTTTATAAAAAATAATTTAATATTTTTTATTATAAATAAAATTTATAATTTTTTTTAATATTACATTAAAAACTTCTTGGTGGTCTTTTGTTTAAGCCTCTGGTATATTTTAATAACAATAATTATTTTTTGTTATTAATATAATACTGTTAATTATTTAATAATCCATATTATTATTTAAACCTATTTTATATTCATGGAGGGTTTCATTAAAAAAATTATGAGGACTATGAAAAATATTATGAAAGGGGAGAAGAGGGAATTCTGTAATTAAATTATGATGTTGTGTATATAATTATAATCAACTGGTGAAAATGATACTCAAAATAATAAATATTTATTAAAATAAACAATAGTTTATGAATGAAAAAATGTGTCCTTTTTACCCTCTCTTACAAATATATTAATAAATTAATCAAATAATAAATTTTACTTATAATGTATATAATAACATTTCGAAGTGATATTGATATAATTAATTTCAATTATTAGTTTAATTTAAAAAATATATCAATTAAAAATAATTTAAAATTTATAAATATAAATTAGTTAAAAGTTAAATTTAAATGTAAAATTACAACATTTTTAATCACATAAATATAACTAGAATATTTAAATTTATAAATATTATTTTTCAGTTGGAGATAAAAAGAGTGGTTAAGTCACCCCAGAATTTTACATCTAACAAGGGTTCAAAACCTGTAAACCCCTTTAAGAAGAAATTTATCTTTTCATTTAAGTAATTAAATAACATCCCCCAAAATAGGAATGAAGAAGGGGGGAATATTTATCTGGATATTCAAGGCATTAGAAAGAGGCCCACACCATAAGCATGAACAAGGTGACTTGCAGCATGGTGGCACATTGAGACAACGTGAATAATGTAGGTTGAATAGAGAGGCGGTGCGGCATTATGACACAAAGACGTTGTTGGGTGGGAGGCTCAAAAGGGAATTGGGTGCATTGGAACCCATCAATCATCCCTCTACCGACTCAGATTTATGATACTGGATGGAGGGGGTCCTACCACACTGTGACCAGGGGCAGTATGACTTGACGGTTGTTGGAAGGTGGAGGCATGATGTTCTAATTGCTGACAAAATCTTCTTATATGATTTGTAAGATAATGTGGTGTGAGTGGAAGGTGTCGCACCATGGAAACAATAAGGCCTCAATACATGTGCATTTTGAAAGAGCGATGTGTGTGTTGGTCCCTATTAACCAGCATTCTACCCTAACGAATTCCTGATGTGGCATAGAGGGGGGACCTAATACATCACAATGAGGGCCAACATGATGTTATTATACTTGCATGGTGGTGGAATGATGTAAATAATAGAGAAAAAGTGTAAGACAAGGATTCTCATATGAGAATTTGTGTCATTTTCATCATGGGCATTTGGGCCACAATCATTTGGTCCATTTGGTCATTTAGATCATGGGCTTTCATGCAACTTAAATGTAATAAAATATTTCCTTTGGTTCTATGTCAATTCTTTTAGGAGATGAGTCTTAACCCACTAGAATGTTTGAATATATTTGTATTTTTGTTTTATAATACCTTCTTCCGAATATAGATTATTTTAGAAAAATATGATATATATATATATATATTTGATATATAATTAAACATATATGTAGAGTGGTGGGAGAGATTTGCAAGATGGTTAGTTCTATAATTATAATCATCAAATTTAATTATAATTCTGATTTTATTAGTTATTATAATAAATAATTGTTATAATATAAAATATAATTAAAATTTTAATCAATATATTTAATAAAATTTCATCAAATGTTAATAATTATAAAAATTTTAATTAAATAAAAAAATAAAAACAATATTGCTCCTAAAAACAACCCTCAAGTTGGTCTTTTGTTTGAGCCTCCATTTGTACTTTTATGGGTGCATTTATTATTTTACAATATATTCCATCATTCCATTAATAGAATAAATTAAAAGTATGATTATAAACATGATTATTTTTTAAAATTAAAATATTTTCATTTATTAATTATTTTTATCGCAAAACTGAATACTTTCATATTTTTTGGGAACCCATTTTGAAAAATCAGAAAAGTTGTTGTTTGACTGATGATAAATAAAAACACATTAAATTAATGACAAAAATTAATATTTTCAATAATTAAGGATAATAGTTTACTCTTTAATTTGTTTCCAAACATGAAATCATCATTTTTTTCATCTTGTAAATAATTCTATGACCCAAACAAAGACCACATTACACCACACTTCCCCTGCCTCTCGTATGCTTCCTATAATGTCTCCCCTCTGTGTTCTAGGGTGTAGAGCCTTTCATAATGAGTGGTCCAACATCCCCACACATTCCATTCCCTTTTTAGTTCGTACTCCTCTATAACACCATTGACATCCTTAAACTGATCAAATAGGTATGTAGAGTGAAGGTGACTCCTCAATGACCACTACCACAGATCCAGGCAAAAGATGCGCAAGTTTTTATCAACGCTAGCTAAAAGCATTAGAAAAGGTAACCTTTATCAATGATAAAAAAAGTGTTGATAATGGTGTATCCTTCATCATCACTTTTCTTTGTAGTGATAAATAAAATATTTATCAGTTCTATTTTCAGCACTTGTAAAAGATTTTAATAAACAATATTATTAATATGTATAATTATTATATTTACATTCAAAAATAATGTTTTTTCATATACATTAATTAAATGTATTTATTATATTTATAATTATATATTTATAATTTTATATAAATACTTTATAAAAGAATTTATTTATAATTTTAATTATATAAATAAATATTTATTTAAATAAATATATGTCTCCAATTAATTTGGTTAATAAATATATATATCAAGAGGTAATGATGATATTAATGGAAAATATTGGAAATATTTATGTTTATACATTGATGTGTGAGTATGTATAATTGACATTTTATTATCATAAGTTTATCTAGACATGAATTTTGATTGTTATGTTCCAAATGTTAAGACTACCTATATTATGGTCATGCATGCATATGTTTTGTATTCATGACTTGTGAATGTTCATTTATACATTGACACCCGTATTAATCATGCTCTATATATATATGTGTGTGTGATGACTCTGTTTTTATGTATGATTCATTCATGTTATACCCATTAACTTATTATATTTCTATAAATACTTATAAAATTAAAATAAATATATTCAAATCATTATTATATTTATTAAATATATAATTATAATTTTTTAATTATATATTAATACCTTTTAAATAAATTTATTTATAATTATAATTATTACTATATATATTTAAATAATTGTAAAATTAAATACATTTATTAGTAGTTTATAAATATACATATATATTTATATTTATAATTATATAAAAATATTTATTAATATATATATTTGAATAATTATAAAATTATAATAAATATGTTCATTATATTTTATAAATATATATATTAAAATAATTATAAAATTATAATGAATTTATTCATTATATTTTGTAAATATATATATATTTATATATTAATATATATTTATAATTACATACAAATATTTATAAATATGTGTTTTTATAATTATAAATATATACATACATTTAAATAATTAAAAAATTAGAATAAATATATTTATTATATTTATAATTTCATAAATATATATTAATATATTTATAAATATATGTAAATATTTATAAATATATATAAATATTTATATTTATAATTATAAATATATATATATATATATATATAATTCTAAAATTATAATAAATATATTTATTATATAATTATAAAATTATAAATATAAATAAAATATTTATTATAATTTTATAATTACAAATAAATATTTATGTATTAATATTTATAATTGTAACTAAAAATATATTTATTTAAATAATTAGAAAATTATAATAAATATTTTTATTATATTTTTATTTTTTAAAATATATATATTTAGTATATTTATTATATATAATTATAAAATTGTATATATAATAAATATATCTATTATAATCTTATAATTATTTACATAAATATATTTTTATTTATCATTATGAATATAAATAAATTTAGGGAAAGAGCATGGTCTGAATGATTCATGCTTGTAGGTTACTGAACTCAGATTTGATTAAGTGTAGAACAAGACTAGTGATAAGGATGGCCTCCCCCAGGGACATAAGTCTGTGTCTGACAAACCAGATATTTCTTGGGAAACCTTGGTCTTTGGTGTTGGAATTGACTCTGGCCATGCAGAATATGAAATTGAAATTATTGTACAGGCTGAGATTGATGAGCAGTAGAGACATGAGATAAGTCTAACTTTGTCTTTTGACATTAAGGGTAAGAAAAAAAATCTGAGATTGACTCCATCATTTTATGTAAGCACACAAAAGTCACTTCCATTGAATTGTTCTTAGGAAAAACCATTTCATTTGAAACATTTGATTAATGGATGACTCCCAGTGCACTAGATGTTGCACTTCCTAGTGAAAACCAATGGAAGGAGACCATTTCATCCAAAAAAATATGAACCTATTGATGAATAAGGGAACAAGAAATAAAAAAAATCATGGATTACGTGCCTGATGGTTCTCAAGTAAGGTCACTTAGCTTCCTTGACATCCTCAACAGGTCCAATGGAAAGGAGGTATTTTTTGAGGAATTTGGTAATGTTCATCAAGGAGAATGCATTAAGACAAACAAGTCAACATTGGGCTCTGGCCCAGTGGATGATCCATCCACACCAGATGATGTTGATGATGAGACATATAAGCAGCCAAAAACTGTTGGATCGGTAGTGGATTGATTTCAAAATTAACTCATTTGGGACAACAACAATTTGTGAGAATCGCCAATAGAAACAAAGCACCAAACCATGCAGAAAAATAATAAAAGGAAACATAAATTTTAATGAGGAAAACCACTCCTTGTAGAGGATTAAAAAACCATGGGGAAACTCCGAGAATATTTACTATGAATGATAGAATACAAAGAATGGAAGAAATATCCCAAACATGAATTACAAATACAGTGTAGAAAACCCAGTGGGAAATTCACACCTTGATACACCTTCACCACCTCTCTAATAATATTTTGTTAAAAGTCATCACCCTTTAGAGATCAATACCGAACATGTGGTGTTGTTGCAGCACATCATTGCACAACCCAATTCACCACTATCCACTGCCACCCACACTCAAAATAATTATCCATGTTTTTTCACACAAGCCTCCTCCCTCTATCGTTACTGTGTGTGACCCCCTATTATCTTGGTATTGTGGATTTTGAATCAAGGCCACTACCTCCCCTTTTTTAAATACCCTCGTTTTCATGTCAAAAATTAAAGGAAAATAGAGAAAATGCATGAAATAAATGTGTCTCCATGTGAAGATTCCTAAATCCACAAAAAATGGATTCTTTGACTCAGGTTGAACACCAATAATCTCCCCCTTCAGCCCATTGAAGAAGGATATTATATCTATCAAACATATTTTGAACAAAAACTTGTTGGTATAGCACCAACTGTCAACCTCTATAGAAAATAGGACATCCCCTTTTTCATCTTTGACAGAAACCAAAAATCACCCCTGAAAAAATAAATCCAATTACTGAAGTCTTCATCATATATTTTTCTGAACTGCTAATAATATAATCAATCATATCTTTCACCCTCATAATTGTGATCACTACATAATTTGGAGCACTTATATGAATTACTTTATCCCTCTCCTCAACATCCTCCGAGCAGTCTAAAACTCTCAGCGCATCACCCAAATATTTTATTTTCATTCTTTCTTTAGTAGTGGCAAAATCTGAATAAAAATAACTAGGTTTAATATATGAAACACCTAACCTAACATGATTTATCATTCAAACATTTTTCAACTTAGTCAATGGTCTTTGAATCATGCATGATGATCGTATGTGCCACAAATATGACGAATTAATCTTTGCAACTAGATTTGTCACATCACTGAACACCTTTAAGTCTATCCTATAAAGGGTTTCATTCATTTTTTCTCCTACATAAACCATCAATCCTATATAAAAATTCCTTCTTCCATGGCCAAACAAACTCTAGAATCCGTCTGTATCAAGTGTACAAGAAGATAACAAATTATGTATAATACCTGAAACATGTTGCACATCCCTCAATATTAGTGTACAACCTGTATTCTTAGTGATACAAATATCACCAACACCAATGAAATTAGTATAATATCTATTTTTCATAATCAATCTACCAAAGTCACCTTCTACATATGAAGAAAATAATCCCCTATTTGGTGAAATACAGTATGCCGCTACTAAATCGACCACCAATTCAGTGTAAAAATATGACATGTGGTATTCAGTGACAACTGAAAGTAAATCACCCTAACCCTAAACAAGACTTAAATCAGTATCCTCAAAATCGGTTTCATGCACCTTCTTTCCCTCCTTAATATTTTTCAATTCATAGTTTTATCTCTACACATGACCCTCCTTGTTTCAAAATAAGAATATGACCTTTCTTCTTGTCTTTGACAGAAATATCTAACTACCATACCCATCTACCACATCCATAATACCACTATTACCTGAAGATTCACAATAATTTTTCTTTCATTGAGTCTCTTTAATCAATAATGAAGCAATAAAATAATCCAACTTCAATGCGTCTTTCCCAAATAAAATTTTGTTGACAATATTATAATATGAATCATGAAACAACCCCTACGGAAACAAAGCCTTGTATTCTTCTTCCATTTCAATAGGTACTACCTTACCTTTTTCATCGATCTTGGACTCTATGGAGGATATCAACATCAAAATTTTGGTGAACTTGTACAGATGGTTATCTAAATCTCCATTATCTATAATTCTCAAATGATGCAACTATTTATTCCAATATAAATAATTTGTGAGGGATTTCGATTTATACCTACTTTCAAGTTTCGCCCATATCTCCTCTAGATCTTTTAGATTCATCGCTTTATGTGGTGTATCATCACCCAAATACATATGAATTGTTCTTTTGGTCAACTCTCTCTTATCCTCCCAATCACCAATTATCATCATCTCTAGTTTGTCTAATTTATTCTTCAACGCATTCATTGTATTCTCTTTGCTTTCAGAGTGTAAAATCATTTTCCCATTAAATAGTTAAATATGGGAATGAACCCCATGGAGTGAGTCACCCATATTTAATCAGTGAGAAACAAGGATAAAATCCTTTGATAACTGGTCTTGCCCAAATTCACCTGAGTTTTTAGGGTTAAGCGGTCAAATTTATATTAGCTTAGCTTGTCAATTCTTGAGAGACCTAAGAAGAAACCTATAGACACACAAATTCTATGGACTAATTGTTTATATTATGTGGTCAACTTTGGGATTATTTTATATTGTTTTAATTGAAAACTATGTGACTTAAGTGAAATCAAATTATGAGAAGGGTTGATCCTAGGTTATTATAAGGGGTGGATTGGATGAAATTCTTTTTTAACGATTTCAATTTCTTATATTCGAGATGGGTTTATTCAAGAAGATCAAACAACTTCATCACTTACTGGTTTTATACCAATACACCATAATACTAATCACCTATACACTTGGATAATCAAATTTATGAGCACCCCAACGTAAAGGTTCCTATTAGCACCTGAAGTATGTGGCCTTAAAATTCACTAAGGATGAAGAAGTTTTAAAATCATCAAATAAAAATATCAATTAAAAGAAGTGGTTAGACATTAATGAGGTGATAAATAAAATACAATTCGGCCCCTTTCTACTCCCTTTGATCAACCCATTAGTGTGTTATCCCTCTATTAATTCTATGGTTTCAATGGAAGTGAGAAGTAGACTCATGAGGGAGGAATTGAAGAAGTAAAAAACAATAAAAAAACAATCACTCCACCATAGTGTGAATAATTTTACAAGGTTTGGTATGAATAAATTCACACCATAAATCAATGGTATCAATGTGATAATAATAAGAACAGAATAAGAAATATGACGAATTTCTATTGAAAACTAAGGTGATTCAAACAACTTACAAATGAAGAAGAACATTACAAAGAAAAAGTGGTAGCATAACACTACAATGAAAGAAAGAATCCAAGATGAATAAATCCTCCAACACCACTACCTTAAATAGTCATTTTGGGGTCCTTGGGTAGAGCCTCCAATACTGAATGTCATCCCACTTGTGTATGGTAGGCTTAGGGTGGTGGAAATCTTGTGGAACTTAGACTTTTCCACTCTTGACCCGAGGTAGCAGCCAGTTTACATCCACCGAACAGAAGTGCCAAAATGAGCTTTTAGATTTCAGAATTAATGTGGTCCATAAAATAATAAAATGGATCTCCAGATTTCACCCAACCTTTTGTAAAGTTGCAGTCTAAAAGATTTTATGGTTTGTGAGATATGTGTAAAATGGTGGGTTGTGTTTCTAGGCCATAGAATCTAGCTCAGAATTTTATCACTAATTTGGGTCGTCTGTAACTCCATTCAAAAATAAGAATTAGCTTTGTCTACTATTTAATATAATGTTCCCCATGATTTCATCTATCATCAGATAAATTTTGAGAATCATTGGGATTTTATCTTGGACACTACAGTCTCTTTATTGGGTTGTTTTCTAGTTTACTTTGCCCATAATGTGTTGGCATGAAATCCCATTTTGTAGGTCTTCCAATGTGAATCATCAAGTGATCGAAAATCATTAATTGTTTCTTATATAATTCGATACCTGAAAATAAAATATGAAAATAAAATAAAGACCATTTTTTATTTTAGGAGGTGTTCAAAAAAGTTCCATGTAATAGTTCTTTTGAAGAGGGAATTACAATCATAATGTGAATTAATGTTCAAAGTGTAAAATGCACTAAAATGGGGTATATGAATAATAAAGAACATGAATATTATATATATTAAGAATGAATATTATCCTCATTTAGTGGCTAATCACCCCCCCCCCCAACTTGAGTTTTGCTAGTCCTGAGCAAAACATATCTCAAAAATGTGAAATTCGAATTCCTTTTTCCAAAAACATTATAGTACACAATGATCACCAAAAAAACCCCTTATACCAAAAAATCATGAAACTCATCAAAATATTGTAATACAAGATAGTTTCTTAAGTAGATCCCTATCCAAAACTCATTCCTTTGTTCAAATTGATCCCCATATTTCATCCAATATCAATTAAGCATGAGGATGTGTTGTGTATCAAAATGGACATGGGGGTTCATATATAGTCAAGGGGGAAATGATGGAAGCGCTAGGTGGAATCGCATTTCAATATTAAGATGAGTATTCAATTTTTTCTTTTGCAATATTTTCATGGTAATGAAAAATTTCACTCAAAAGAGTCAACCCATGTAGCGAGACTTTTCTGATGACTCTCAGGCACGAAAACCATAGGGAATTAAGAGAATCCCACATACTTGGGCATTATCTCGAGTTAAATCAGTGACAAAAAGTCAGATTACTATAAATAGAGATAAAATTACTATCTCTGGGCCAGAAAACTATGGAGTCACGATTACCAAGTGTCAAAAGCCAAACATTAGGTCATTTCATTACTCTACGCAAAAAATTTAATGGTTTTATTTTTTTTATTGAATACTGATATTAAAAATAAAATGAACACAGAGCCTATTCTATTTATTTGGGGGACCCCATGAACTCAAAATAACACCCCCATATCCAAAGGATGTGTGTTATGATCTTTTTTTATTTGGATGAAAATATAAACGATGAAATTTCACATTAGACAGCCACACTTTCCAAAATCTATGATCATGAAATTATACATGGATTAAAATCAGAATCAGGATATACTAAATTATTTTATATTTAGTTTCAAAGCGTGAAATGTGTATTATCATGTTCAAGGTTAAAGAAAATTTTCCTTTCAAAAATTTTTTATAAAAAAAAAATTAATTAATTAATTTTTATTTTCACCCACCCCCAACATAAAATAACAATGTCCCCAGTGGTTAAAGAAAAATAAATTTAGAAGGGGTAGAGGTAGAAGAGAGGAGTTCTAAAAGGAATTTGAAATAAGAAACATGGAACAAAGTCACTTGATTTTTTTTAAGTTGATGTTCATGACACTCCGGATTACTCTTTTGATCTCCATGTCACTCGTAGAAACACCATTAATGATGAAAGTTTATGTTTGTACACCAAAAAAATTCATCAACTCAGCATCCCCTATTTATTTAAGCATACCAATGACAGACACTAGGAATAAGTAAAAACTAGAATAATATATATATATATATATATATATGAATTTATAAATTTTAAAATATAATTTTATATATAAATAAAATAGAATAAGGAAACACTATAAGTCATAGGTTAGTGGTAGGTGAAATCCCTTGTCTTCCCTTCGGTCCCGAGTTCGAGTCCCCGTGACTTTGTCGGTTGTGAAGGGTTTACCCCATGACCTATGATGTGTCCTTTTATTTTATTTTTAATTATTTTTATTTTTATTTTTATTTTGACCTACAAACACATAAACAAATTAATGATACATTGTCTTCTTTTTAATTTCTATGTAAGGTATTACTTAAGGATCACACTACGTGACACAGATAAATATGGCGCTCCCCTTTCATACCCATCCATAATCATAATAGAAGAATGGGTTAATAGTCTATTTTTTTAAATATTAAAATGATTCATTAATCCTATTTTTAAAAAATGATTCACAGTGATTGGAAACATGAAAACCATGGGTTTCCTCCCATGTAGCACTTTTGATTAACATCGTTAGCCATACATAGATCCTTAGTCTATCATTTTTTTCTTGGTTCATAGGTTGTCTTAGTTAAATCAACCTCTATTTCCTATTTATTGAATGATTCAATGAATGGTTTTAACCTATGACCATTGACCTTGAAAATTTGACCACTTATGGGATCCTAAACCTCTACTGCCCCATGGGGATGCACATGGTGAACTATAAATGGACTTGACCATCTAGACCTTAACTTTTCCAGGTGTAAATTAAGTTTCGAACTATACAAGAGAACAAATTTTCCTAGTTCAAAGTGTTTAACATTGAGATTCCTAGATTGGTATGCTTGAACTCTAGATTTATTTATCCTTGAATTTTCATAAGCCTCCATCCTAAGTTTCTCAAGTTCATTAAGATCTAATTTCCTCTTTTCTTCTACCAAATAAATGGAAAATTTCAATTTGTTGATTGCCCAAAATGCCTTATGCTAAATTTCAACATGTAAATGGCTTGATTTTCCATAAACCAACCTATATGGTGACATTACTTGGATGGATTTGAATGTTGTACGATATACCCAAAGAGCATCCAAGAGTTTCTTGGACCAATCTTTCATTGAGGGATTGACAGTTTTTTCAAGAATTCACTTAATTTCCCTATTTTCTAACTCAGTTTGACCATTGGTTTGTGGATGGTATGCAGTGGGAACTTTATGAGAAATCCCATAATTAGACATGAGTGAAGAGAATGGGCAGTTGCAGAAATGTGTTCCTTGATCACTTATTATAGCCCTAGGAATTCCAAATAGAGAAAATATGTGCTCTTTCAGAAATCAGATCACAACATGATGGATGTTGGACTTGGTGGGAATGGCCTCAACCCATTTCGAGACATAATTAACAACTAAGATAATGTAGAGGTATCCCCTAGATTTTGGGAAGGGTCCCAAGAAATCAATTCCTCAGTAATCAAAGATTTCAATGACCAGAATGGGAGTGAGGGGAATTTGATTCCTTTTGGTAATGGATCCTAATTGTTGACATTGAGGACAAATTTTTCAGAATTGGAAGAAATCTTTAGTGAGGTTAGGCTAGTAAAAATCACTTTGGAGGACCTTTTTAGTGGTTTTATTTGTGGAAAAGTGTCCTCCACATGCCTCTGCATGACAGAATCTTATAATGGGCTCTTGCTCAGACTCAGGAACACATCTCCTAATGATTTGATCAGGATAGAACTTGAAGAGGTAAAGATCATCAAACACAAATTTTTTGACATTAGAAATGAATTTACTCTTTTCTTGGGTCCTGATAAATTTTGGAATGTCACCCATAACCAAGTGGTTTGCTATCAGCATACCATGGGATATCACTAATAGAATAGAGGTACTCATTATAAAATGAATCAGACATAGAAATGTGGTGTGGGTTGCCTTTGAATTCCATCCTATAAAGGTGATCAGCTAAAAAATTATCAACACCCTTTTATCCTTAATGGTTAAATCAAACTCTTGAAGAAGAAGGACCCACCTAATCAATCTATCCTTGGCATCTTTTTTTGGAAAAGGTATTTCAGGGCTGAATGATCGGTGAAGACAATGATGGGAGATCCTAAGAGATAAGACCTGAATTTCCTCTAAGTTAATGAAAATAGCAAGAAACTATTTCTTAGTGGTGGTTTAATTGATTTGTACATCATTTAAATATTTTATTTCATAAGAAAAGACACATGGAGTTTTGTCACACCATTTTCCTAATACTTCTCCTATAGCGAAGTCACTCATATCATACATGAGCTCCAAAGTAAGTTTCCAATTTGGATATTTCATGATTGGTGGAGAGATAAGATATCACTTGAGTGTACATAATGATTCCTTGCAACTTTCTGTCCCTAAAAATGGAGCATCATTCACCAGTAGGGCACAAAGTGGTCGATAAATAGAGCTAAAATTCCTAAGGAACCTTCTATAGAAACCAAAATGTCTTAAGAAGGACCTCACTTTCTTAATAGTTTTAGGAGAGGGAAGGTGAAGAATGATGTCGACCTTAGCTTTATCATCTTCAATATCTCTAACAGATACTAGATTTCCTAGAACAGGTCCTTCCATTACCATGAAGTGGAATTTTTCCCAATTTAGGATGAGATTATTATCCCCACATCTTGACAATACCCTTTAAAAATTCAAAATGCATCCCTAAAAAGTATCCCCAAAGATGTATAAGTCATCCATGGAGACCTCTAAACAATCCCCCACCATGTCTAAGAATATTCCCATCATGCACTACTAGAAGGTATCAAGGGCATTACATAACCCAAAGGGCATGAATTTGAAGAAAAAAGTGCTGAATGGAAAAGGGAAGGTTGTTTTTTCATGATCCTCTAAGGAGACCTCAATTTGATTATACCCTGAGAATCCATCTAATAAGAAATAGAATTGATGACCCGACACTCTCTCGAGGATGTGATCAACATAGGGCAAGGGGAAATGGTATTTCTTGGTTCAAGAGTTGAGATTCCTATATTCAATAAAGACTCTCCATCCACTACTAAACCTTGTGGGGAGAAGATCACCATCCTCATTGGTGATAAAACTAATTCTAGATTTCTTTGGGAAAACTTTAATTGGTCTTACCCACTCACTCTTAGCCATGGGATAGATGATACACGCTTTTAATAACTTAAGAAGTTCTTTCCTTACCACATCCATAAGATTTGGATTGAGTCTCCACTATGGTTGACAACATGGTTTGGATTCAGATTCATGAACAATCCTATGAATTCCAATGAGTGGTATAATCCTATTTATATCAGAAAGGGTCTATCCAATTTCTTTCTTATGATTTCTTAGGACATCCAGAAGCATCATCTCTTGATTGGATTCAATAGAGGAATAAATGACAATAGGAAAGGCTTGATTTTCTTCTAAGAACACATACATGAGTGATGAAGGTAAGACCTTAAATTTGAGATCAAATTGGTTATCACTTTCCAATAAAGGATGAGACTTTTTATTGAACTCGTTTTCTTTGTTCAGATTCTTTGAAAGAATTGTTTCCTTTTGAACAGAATTTTCATCCACTAAATTAGCTAGAGCATTGCCATGAATGGGTAAGGAATCAATGTTATTGATTTCACCCATGGTATCATTGATTGTTAACTATAGAAAATCATTAATAGATTTATTTGAAATATATTAAATCCAAGGATACGAATTTACCTCATGTGAACAAATAAAATCAATTTCTTCTTAACTTAAATATCCTTCATTAATTCCTTGATGTTTGTTGAGTTCACTATCAACACTACAAATCCAATTAACCTCATGGATTTCTTCATCATCCCCAATTTGAGAGTTTTCATTGTATATGTTCAATTATAGACTCATGTTCCTGATAATTATTATTATGTTTCCATTTCAGACTCGAATAAGTGAGTTGATTGTTTCTAAGAAGGGACGACCAAGGATGATGGGGGATTTCTCCCTAGGACCTAAGATTGGGTGATTGTAAAAGAAAATGAATTTATCTGGGTAAATAAAAATTTTAACTTTCACCAAAACATCCTTTATGATCCCTTTAGGAACTCAAACACTATAATCAGCAAGTTGAAAAGTGACAGATGTGTGTTGGAGTTCTTCGATCCCTAAATAACAATACATGGCATAAGTGATGAGGTTCACACTAGCTCCCAGATCACAAAGGTCTTTGAAAGCATTGTTCACTCCTATCTCAACATTGATGTATGAACCTCCTGGATATTTCAACTTGGTAGGAATGGCCCCTTGAATGGTGGTACACACATTAGCATCCAAAAGGACTTGGTTTTTATGTGAAAATTTCTGTTTAAAAGTGCACAAGTCCTTAAGGTACTTTGATTAGGACGGAATAGTTTGGATTGAATCTATAAGAGGGATTTTCAACTTAACCTGAGATAAGATTTCCCTCAAAGTTTCATACAGTTCTGATTTAGATTTTTCTCTCATTCTTTGAGGGAAGGGAGTAGGTTGTTTGATTTTTTGGTGTGGTTGTAGTTACTTTACATTCTCAATGGGATTTTTAGAATCTGTTGTTGTTTATTAATAATTTTCATGTGTTTCTGAATATTTTAATGGTTTTTGAAGGGCTTGTTCAGGTTTCCCAATGGATTTCCCACTTCTAAAAATAGTCACTACTTTGAGTTGTTTATGAGAGGTTTGTGTGTAACTGGAATCTCCCCTTAAACTTTAGGATGGTATTGATTGAGTAGGCATGGGTGCCTTCCTGGTTTTAATGGTTTTTAGTTCATGTTTAAGGTATGAGTCTTCTGAGTTCATTTTCTCCATTTGTTTACACAACTTCTCAAGGATTGGAAGAGGTAAAGATTGAGTAGGGGCTACTACTAGTTGGTTTATACCAAGAGGATACTTTGGTTGTTGGATTGGTTGTTGAATGGGTTGTTGGATGGGTTGTTGGTATTGGACAGGAGGGTGTTGGTAGTGGGATGGATGTGGTTGGAACTGGTTATGGTTTTATAAATTTTGTGTAGGGTAGGGGTTTGGTCCTTGTGTTTCGATATGTTGTTGGTTATCTTTCCAGTGGAAGCCTGGGTTTTCATTATACCATGGGTTGAATGTGTTTTGGTAATGGGTATTTCGGAAGTTTAAGGCATTGACTTTAGCAGGTGGTCCTCCTAGAAGAACATCCTTTGTGTATTGAATTGTTGGAAAGTTGTATGTTTTGTGGTCATGTTTGTCACAAATTGTGCAAACGAGGTCTACATTTTGGATTTAATTGATTTTACTAAGGTCTATCTCTTCAACCTTCCTAGTGAGTGATGCGAGTTTCTTACTAACGATTTACTCCCCCCTAAGTGTGTGAATTACACCATATTTGGGTGGCTTCTCATAGTAAGTTTATGTTTCCCTTGTCTTATTTTGTTCAGCAAGGCTTTCTAGATACTCATAAGCATTATTTGGGGCTTGGTTTTGAAAGTTCCATTACAAATCATGTCAATGAATTGTTTGTTCCCCAGACCCAAACCTTCATATAAATTTCTCACTTACTCAGGAATATAAAAACCATGGTGTGGAACCATGTTTATAGTTTCTTTGAACATCTCTCATGTTTCATAGAATGACTCTCCCTCTTTTCCAAAAAACATTGATGCTCTTTTTAAGTGAAATTATTTTGTGATGGGGAAAGTATTTTTTGAATAATTCTCTATGTAATTGGTCCCAATAGTTGATGGATGATGGTATCAAATTTTTTAGTTAGTTTTTAGCTCAATCCTTTAAATAAAATGTAAATAGCCTCATCTTAGCAGATTCTATTTGATGTGTGGGACACATGGTTTCTACAATGTCATTGAACTCCTTAATGTGAAGGTAGGGTATCTCGGACTCCATTCCATGGAATGTGGGAAGGTGGTTTAAGACATGGGGTTTAAAGATGTAATTGGAATATCATAGGTAATTTTGTCTTATAAATTAGGGGGCATTGTTCTAGGCAGGTGTGAGGTATTCATTCATGGTTTGATCGAATACATTCCCCAAGTTTGGGGCTGCCTCATTTCGATTTCTATTTTGGTTCCCAACTAGGTTTATGATTTGGTTTCTTTGAAAACCTTCCATTGAAATGGGCTAAATTATTGACTCTGAAGTATTATTAAAATCTGGATCTAATGGAAAGAGTTCCCTTGGTGTACTTGACTCCCCAATCCTAGGACTATCCGCCCTAACTAGACGGTTTGATTGGTCACGAGTGCAGGCAGACATGCACCAAAAGAAAAAAATAAGAAAGGGAAAATATAAGAGAATTTTGATGAGAATAGAATAAATGGGGGAGAATAGAATGGGTGTTTAGATCACTTACTTGGGTCCCTATCCATGGCACCAAAATTTTCTCTCGCCAAAATTTACCCAAGTTTTTAGTGTTAAGCGGTCAAATGTAGAGTAGCTTGGGTTGTCAATTCCTAAGATACCTAACAAAAAACCTATAGACACACACATTATATGGACTGATTTTGGCTATTAAGTGGAAAACTTTTAGTTGATTTTATATAGGTTTAAGAGAAAACTATTTGACTTAAGTGAAATCAAATTATGATAAGGGTTTATCCTAGGTTATTACAAGGGGTGTAATGGATGAAATTATTTTTTAACGATTTCAATTTCTTATATTCGACATGGGTTTATTCAAGAAGATCAAAAAAATTCATCACTTTCTGATTTTATACCAACACAATATATTACTAATCACCTATACACTTGGAGGATCAAATTTATGAGCACTTCAAGGTAAAGTTTTGTATTAGCACCAAAAGTATGTGGCCTTAAAATTCAACAAGGACGAAGGAGTTTTAAAATCATCAAATAAAAATATCAATTAAAAGAATTGATTAGACATTAATGGTGTGATAAATAACATCTAATAAAAACCCTTTATAATCCCTTGGATCAACCAATAAGTGGGTTATCCCCACATTTATTCTATGGTTTCAATGGAAGTGATAAGTAGACTCATGAGGGGGGAATTGAAGAAGTAAAAAACAATAAAAAGAAAAAAAAAATCAATCCACCGTTGTGTGAATAATTTCCCAAGGTTTGGTATGAATAAATTCACACCATAAAGCAACAGTATAAATTTGATAATAAGAACAGAATAATAGAAGATGAAGAATATTTATTGAAAACTAAGGTGATTCGAACAACTTACAAATGAAGAAGAACATTACAAAGAAAAAGCGACAACATAACACTATAATGAAAGAAAGCATCCAATATGAATAAATCCTCAAACACCGCTACCTTAAATAGGCATTTTGGGAGCCTTGGGTCGATCCTCCAATAGTAAAAGTCATCTCACTTGAGTATGGTAGGCTTAGGGTGGTGCAAATCTTGTGGAACTTAGACTTTTCCACTCTGGACTTGAGGTGGCATCCAGCTTACATCCACTGAACAGAAGCACCTGAATGAGCTTTTAGATGGACAAATTAGTGTGGGTTGTAGAAGAATAAAATGGATATCCTTATTTACCCTAACTTTATGTAATGTTGAATCCCAAAAGATTTTATGGTTTATGAGATATGTGTAAAATGGTGGGCTATTTTTCTGGGCCACAGAATCTGACCTAGAATTTTATCTCCAACATGGTCCGCCTATCACTCCATTAAAACATCCTAATTAGCTTTGGATAATATTTTAGTAAATGTTCTCCATGATGTCATATATCTTCATTTAATGTTTTATAATCATTGGGCTTTCATCTTGGCCGTTACAGTCTTATTATTGGTCTGATATCCAGTTTACTTTTCCCAAAATGTGTTGGCATGAAATCCCATTTTGGCGGTCTACCAATGTGAATATTCAAGTGATCAAAAATCATTAAATGTTCCTTATATAATGGGATACCTGAAAATAAAATATGAAAATAAAATAAAGACCATTATTTCTTTTAGGAGGTGTTCAAAAATGTACCATGTAATAGTGTATTTTAAGAGGGAATTGCAATCATAATTTGAATTAACGTTCAAAGTGTAAAATGCACAAAAATGGTGTATATTAATAATAAAGAATGTGAATATTATATATATTAATAATTAATATTGGCCTCATTAAGTGGATAATCAATAACAGATGTTGGGTCGGAATCAGATTGTTTTCAAAATAAAATATGTTGAGATAACAATAATTTGTGAGAATGATCAAAGTAAACAAAGCACCAAACCAAACATAAGAATAAGAAAAGGGGAAACATATTATAACATAGAAAAACCCTCCTTGAAAAGGATTAAAAAACCAAATAGAAACTCAAAAATATTTAATATAAAATAGATAATACAAAGAATCCAAGCAATAGCCCAAACTTGAATTAAAAATACCACATAGAAAAACTTGTGTAAAATTCACACACCAATATGACTTCACCACCTATCTGATAATAGTTTGTGACAATTCACCCCCCTTAGGATATCAATACTGATCACATGGTGTTATTCTAGCACCTCATTTCACAACCCAATTCGTCGTTGTCCATTTCCACCCACACTTGAAACTGTTGTCAACATTTTCCTACACAAGCCTCTACCCTCTACTTCTGTTACATGTGCACCCCTCTTCTCTTTATATTTTTTATGATGAATCTTGGCTACTTCCCCCCCCCCTTATAGACCCCCATTTATGCTTCAATAATAAAAAAACAATAGATAAAATGCGTGCAATAAATGTGTCTCGGCATGAAGAATCATAACATCACTAAAAAAGGCTTCATTGACCTGGGCTGAACCCCAAAAAACATGGAGAAGGAAACACCACCCAAGAGGTAGTAGTGGTGGATGATTCCATAAATTATTATTTCTTATTGTGAAGTGACTTGTCACTTTCTTACATTCTTCATATTCTTTTGGACTTTGTCTATCTTTTTTCAATAAATTTCTGAACCATGGGCCAGCCCATGGTTAACACCATCTTGGATCTAAATAGTTATAAAATTATAATAATTATATTTATTATAATTTTATAATTATTTAAATATATCTATATTTAATTATAATTTAAATTATAAATATAATAAATATATTTAATATCATTTTATAATTATAAATATATAATATTTAGAATTTTATTAATATTTATAATTTTATATATATATATAAATATTTATAATTTTATAAATATATATAAGTATATAAGTGTATACAAATATTTAAAAATATATTTATTATATATATAACTTTAAATAAATATACATTTATTTATAGTTATAATTATAAATAAATATTTATTTATTTATTATAGATATAATTTTATAAATATATATAATAATATAAATAAATTACTAAAATTAGATCTTTATCAGTTCTTTTTTAGTGTTGATAAAGATATCTATTTATCTCCACTAAAAAGCGCATATAATACTAGTCTTTATCAAATCTAAAATTTTAGTGCTGATAAAGAAACGTTTTATCAGTGCTTAGTAGTTATAAGGATTTGATTTATCAATACTTTTGATTTTAGAACTGATAAAAGTCTTATCCCATTTTTTAAAACAAAATCTAACTGGGTTTCCTCTCATGAAAGCTGACTACCGCCCCTTTTTCGCTCTCACCAAACCTCATCGATGCCCTGGTGCCACTCTTACTGAACCACACAAGTGTTGTTTCACTTCCACTCTCACTAAACTATATTCTTACTCCTATTTCCCTCATCGAACCCCACTTCCACCTCACCCCACAACCTCTCTGAAAATCGTTGTTACCTCACCCTACCGCCTCGTTGAACCCCATTGTCGCCTTGCCGAACCCCTTGTCAGCACTTCTCTATTACAGAACATTTGTGATGAATCAAGACCCTGAAAACAAAAGGTACTCTATTTTAATATTTTTTCAACAAATATTTTTTTATATATTTCTCTATTGATGAGAATTTTCAGTGATTTATTTTCTTCTCGAAAGCATGAAATATATTTTAAAACACAAATTATAGATTATTTTTTAAGGAAATAATTTTCAAATTTGTTAGAGGATTGTGAAACTTTATTTTAAAACTTCTCAAATTGATGTTTTTATTGTAGTTACGCATAGTAACTCAACAAACACAGAGAGTGGAGCCTTATTAGAGGAACATCAAAAATAATTGAATGATGTCATGACACATTAAATTACTTATAGAATATTGGACTAACAATATATATATGAGGTCAAAGACTTGTAATAATTATAATGTTATGTGGTTGATTCTTATGAACTTCTATGAATGAGATAAAAATTATGGAGAAGAAATGTTATAGGCTTTATGGGAAAAAATATAATGATATCAGGATGAGCTCAAATAAAATTGATATGTTTTTTTTTTATAAACACTACATATTACTAGAAAACATGCACTTGATTGAGGAAAACATTCATGATGTAAAAATTGTAAAAAAAAGATTTTTATAACAATGCCTCTCTGTTTTAATTTTATAGTCTTGAAGCTCCCAAATATGGATTTAATGGAAGTATATCCTAAGAGCCTATAATATATTGATGATAAATATGAGGTTTTGAGTAAAAAATGAATCCAAATCAAATTATATACCACATGAGGTTTCATTCTAGGAAATGAAAACTCATTAGTGTATGAAGATCAAAATGATGATTAATTTTATCATGTATTTACCTTCATTCCTATATTTATAAGAGGGAAAGGTAAAATTTTAGAATAAAGGTTCCACTTGGTTAATTCCCAAGCATTAAAATATGAAATCATACATCATTGATTTTTGTAACATCTGATATTGATGATGAAGAGGAGGAACATTTGAGGAAATAATTTAAAGGAGAAAAAGGAACGTGAAAACCACAGTTGAAATTATTGAGTAGGAAAAAGTTATTATCTTATGATGGTGAATTGTCATACATGATATAATTAAAGGTGTTCGTTGACTAAAGATACCTCACTGAATATGTAATATCGGTTTTCATGGATAATCCATATGTTGGGGATAAATATGGAGATAAATCTAGAATCAAGGTGATAATTTTTCTCTATGATAAATGTGAATAATCATGTGGGTGAAATAAGGGTATATTTAGGTAATTTTAAATGGGTAAATATTGTTTTATATTTCTTCAAGCTATACATGAAAAAATATAATGACCATAAATAATAATATAGAGAAGATATTTAATAACATAGATCAGGAAATTCTAGTAGCCAAGAGAGAGGTGTTGAGCTTACTCACAAAAATACAGAAGTAAAACAATTTGTATATTTCTTAACCAATTAGGTTAATAAAGGTGTTAAAATAATTAAATCGATCAATGAAGAGTTCATTATGAACTGATGAATGTGTATGGATCTTATAAGAATCTGGATTATGTGATTTGTGTTGGGGAGTTCTAATACTCTTGTATATATATTTTCTAAGGATGTTCATGAGGAATTTACAGGAAGAGTTGTGGAAATACCATTAGTGAAGTATTTTTTAAGTGACGGAAATTTTATTATCTTGGATAATCACATGAATAGAAAATTCATGTTTCATACAAAGCCTTAAGATTCATTAATATAAAGGATGAATGATTTTTCTAATGCTCAATCGAACACTATGTATGAAACAAGTATGGAAATAGGAACATTAAATATCATGTGATCTTATTTTGTGATATTGGGTAATATAAAATGATTGTTCTCTATTTCAAGAACATATTACAGGGGTGATAAAAAAGAAAAAGTGGAAAATAAAATATATTTAATTTTTTTATGTTTTATAGGATACTTCTTTCCAATTTCTGTCAAAAAATCATGAGATCCATCTTCAATTGAACAACTTTTGTGCATTTATTTGGTTAAATAATAATAATATCAAATCTAATAGTATGTATGTGAATAAATAATGGATAGATTCAAATCGTAAGAGAACATAATTAGAAGATAAAGTGAACGAGTTCGTTGAGTTTGAAAAAGATCAGGAATATGACCCTTCTGAAATACATTTTATGTTCTTATGTTGTTATTATTCAAGACTAATCAATCCAGAGGAGTTTGAAGAACACTTGATCTGCCATGGAATTGATTGAAGTTATTAATTTTGTAATAAATAATGGGAAAAATAGAATGTAGCTTTTGAAATGGATAAAACATCATTTTATGGATCAAATGATATGATTGAAAGTGTGTATAATAAAGAAGATTGTATCGAGGATGTTATTACATATGTGAATGATAATGAAGATCTTATTGAGAAAATTATAAGGAAATTTTAAGATAAACTTCGTGATTGCCCAAATTTTTTTGAGAATTTATAGAGCTGTGAAAATACATCATTGTATGATGGTTGAATAAAATATACAACATTTTCATTTGTATTGAAACTCTATAGTTTGAAAGTATGAAATAGGTGGAGAGATTCCAGTCTTACTAAACTATTTTATCTCTTGAATGATATGATCCTAAAATATAATGAGCTCTCTAGATGAATATATAATACCAAACAAATTCCGCGCTCTATGGGTTTGATCTATAAAAGAATACATGTCTACCTAAATGATTTTATATTGTTTCACAATGACCAAAAATAAATTAAAAAATTCCTAAATTGTGGTGGATTTTGATATAATAAAGATGAATCCAGTCCTATTAAATTTTTATGGTACATTCCAATCATTCTAAGGTTTAGGATTCTATATTAAAGTGGGGATATTTCATGGAAATTGAAATGGTATGAATATAAAAGAAATTAATATGGGAAACTAAGTCACCAAATAGACTCTCCTCAGTGGAAGAAAATTGACCATGAGTTTCTTGAATTTGGAAATAATTCAAGAAATTTTCATCTTGCATTATCTAAAGATGGATTGAATCCTTTTTGTTTTCAAAGCTTCACTTAAAGAACATGGTTGTGTATGTTGGTAATTATATCTTTCCACAATGGTTATGCATGAAATTAAAATGCATCATGTTATCTATGATTCAATCATTACCAAAACAACCAGGTAATGATATTGACATTTGTTTATCTCCATTGATCGATAATTTGAAATTACTCTAGGATTAAGGTGCTAAGTTGTATGATTCTTACAAAAATGAAGATTTAACATTGAGAAACATGTTGTATGGGATGATAAATGTATTTCTTTCTTATGGAAAATTGTTATTATATAGAATTAAATGAATTAAATGGTGTCCAATTTTTGAACAATGTACACAATAAATTAGGTTGAAACATTAATCGAAGATTGTGTTTCTAGGACATCATAGATTTCTACCCTAATGGAATAAGTACCAATCTTGGATTTCATCATTTGATGGAAGTTCAAAAGAATGTACAACACCATCTCCACTAAAAGGTGATCAACTGTTTGAGAAAGTAAATGATGTAGAAACTAATTTTGGTAAACCATTTTCTAAAAACCTTATGAAAATAGTTTAGAAAAGAGATCTTCCTTTTTTGAATTACCATACTGGAATTTTTTGTACGTCAAACAATTTCTTGATATTATGAATATTGGAAAATATATGTGATAGTGTAATTATCATATTACTAAATTAACCCTCCAAAAAAAGGATAGAATTAAGGCTAGGTTATACATGGTTGACATGGGAATATGAGAAGAGTTGGCTTTAGTGAAGGCTGAAAAAAACCTTTTCTTCCTCCAAATCCTTACAGTCTTTATATGAAAGAGAGATATAAGTTATGCAACTTCTTGAATGATGTAAATGTTCCATAGGGGTATTCTTCAAATATCAATAATATCGTGTGAATTACCAATTTAAATTTAAAGGTTCTAAAATCACATGACTATCATGTTTTGATGTAATATATAATTCATGTATCTTTAAATTTCATTTTTCCAATAATTTCCATCATACATTAACCAAGATCTATTTCTTTTTCAAAGTTATATATAGAAAATGTTTAAACCCAGTGAAATTGATGACTATGGAATGAAAAATTACTATTATATTATGTAAATTGGAAATATTCTTCCCACCATCATTATTTTATATAATGTTTCACTTGATGGTTAACTTGGTGAGATAGATTCAACTATGTGGTCATTTAAACTATAGATTTATATACCCTATTAAACGGTATATGAATATTTTTAAAGGGTATGTGAAAACTCAAATTTTGAAAAAGGGTTGTATTGTGGAGAGATATATTATTGAGGCAGTTATTGAATTCTATACTGACTACATGTCTGGTGTGGAATGAATTGGTCTATCAGAATCTCATCACACTAGGTGACTTGGGGGTGAAGGAATTTCTAAAATAGATGTGGTCACAATCAATATTATAGATCTATAGTAAGAGAAACTTTACATTTTACATAACATTTTAGAGGATTCCCAATATTTTGAAACCCACAAAGAAATTATTAGTCATTTGAATCCAAGAAGGGATAAAATAGGGATATCAAATGAGCATAATCAATAGTTTAAATATTGCTTTCAAAAATACATATTTTAAGGAGTCATATGAAAATACAAATTCAATTTCATAAAAACTTTGATATATATCCATAGGACCAATTTTTTATGTATTATCTTATAATGGTTATGTAATTAATGGTTATGAATTCTATAAAAATGAATATGATGAAGGAAGTACAATGAAAAATAGTGGTGTTACACTTGTGTATAAAGTGATGTATGTTTTTGGTACTAAGGATAGAAATCCAATTTATGCAAATATGTCATACTTTTTCATCATAAAACAAATTTTGGATTTGGATTATATTAAATTCCCAAGTTCTGGTTTTTCAATTCAATGGGGTTGATAATAGGAATGATGTTAAAATAGATGAATTGGGATTCTTGGAAGTGGATTTTATTAAGGGTACAGTGACGAACTATTTATAATGGAAGCATAGTAAGTACAAGTATTTTATGTTCCTAATCCCAAAATCCAAAAGCATCCAATTTTTATGTATTTTATGAAAACCATTAAAGGGTTAGATAAAAAATCAATAGAGGATGACCCTTTAATTGGGGTTTTATAGACATTTCACAATAGTCCCAATATAGACAAGGTTTTTTATATTAGAGGCGTCTAAAATGAAGGGATTTGGATACTCGATAGAGGAGTCAAATATCTTCAACCTTTAAAAAAATAGAGAGAGTTAAATGAGAAGATAACAATGTTTTTTAGTATACTATGTTTTTTCTCATGATATGATATATTCTATACTTCATTAACATTATCTAAATTAAATTTTTGACTACTAAGGCAGATAATGTATTTTACACATGATGATGTTATTAATTACTTAGAAGAACAAACTATAAGAAAGGAAACCCATTTGGAAGATGTAAAGGTAATGTTATGATGTACTTTCTCTATTTTATTGAAAAATAATATAATTAATCATTGAGTTAATTTTCATTAATCCTTTTAGGGTTTGTTTATTTTAAAATATTTCTTTCAATCCTTCATTCCTTTATACACAAAAACATCCATAGACTTCTTATCCCTCAAAATGTTTTCACCCCTACAGTGTTGGAATTTAACACTTTCCTTCATGTTTCCTCCACCACATTTGTGGGAAGAGAAAAGAATATACCTCTTCTCAATCATAGAGGTAATCTTGATATTTTTTCAATAAAAATATCATCCATATAATTAATTTTTTGTTTAATATTTATTTTAAATTTATTTATTTATAGTATTACTCACATGATAATTGTTTTACTATAAAGATAGATTCTTTTTTTCGAGTTGGGGGTATGTTCATAATTCATGCCTTTCTACACCAAAACTTCTACAAACTTCTTCTCCCTAAAAAATGTTTCACCCTTATAGTGATAAAATTTACCACTTTACTTCTAGTTTCTTTTACTACCTTTGCAGGAAGAGAAATGACACTACCTCTTCTCAATCACATAGGTAATATTGATGTTTTCACAGTAAAATAATTGTCTATATAATTAATGTGTTGTTTTATATTTATATTTAATTTTTTTTATTTTTATCAGTACTCACATAAGAATTTTTTCTTATATAGATGGATTATTTTTTTAGTTTGGGGTGGACTATCTACCTTTAATGGATTTCTATACCAAAACTTTCACATAATTCTTCTCCCTCAAAACCTTTTCACCCTAATAGTTTTGGAATTTCCCACATTCCTTCTAGTTTCCTCAACTTCCTTTGTAAGAAGAGCAATGAAAATGACTCTACTCAATCACAGAGGTAGTCTGTATTTTTTCACAATAAAATCATTGTCCATATAATTAATGTATTGATTTATATTCATTTTTAATTTATTTATTTTTAGTATTACTCACATATGAATAGTTTTCTTATACTGGATGATTTTTTTGTTATATTTGAAGTGGTTTGTTCCATTTCTTTTCTATGTAGACCTACCAAACTACATATTGAGATGACGTTCTTAACCAAAAAACATATCTTTTTTTCTGGAAAAAAAAGTTTGGATGAAGCTCTTGTTCCCATTGTGGTGACTTCTCATGATATAATGGGTAGAAGAGCTTCCTATACTCTTCTTTTTTTCAAAAATGAGAACAGAAGTTTGGCTAAGAATAGTGATTCAATATGAAGTGCTGGAAATTTAAAAATAAAATTATATGGTAATAACGGTAAAATTAAAAGTTGTGATTTTTTTGAGACTTTAGGACGTGTAAGAATCAATTACACCTCAATCTGATACACATTGTGACCATTATAGCCCCAAGTGTTTCGTTTTATTTAAAATTGTCATTAATTTTAGTAAAAAACACAATTGACATATTCAAAACCAATAAAGTATATTCTTATTGTTTTTATACTTTAATAAAATGATACATAAGTCATTTTTAACATGGAGTAATCAGTCACACATCAATCTGATACATGATGTGCCCGATATGACTCAAAGTGTCCATTATTAGTTCAAAATGGATATTTTAGTTCAAAAAGTTTCACTCATTGAAAACTAGGAAAAAATTCTCACATTTTATTCATAATTTACGAAACATGTTCATAAATATTTTTTGATTTTTAGGAATAAGTCTCACATCAATCTGATATATGATGTGACTGGTATGGATCAAAGTGTTTGTTTCTAGTTAAAATGACATTTTAATATGAAACAGAAATGACATACTCAAAACTGAGAAAATTTATTCAAATTATTTTGATAAATTAGGAATATGATCCATATGTCATTTTTGGTGTATAAGAATCAACTAAACCTCAATTATTGCACGGTGTGACCGGTATAATTCTAAGTGTGTATATTTATTTAAAATATTCATTAATTTTAGTAAAAATAACAAGTGACATACTGAAAATCAAGTAAACAAATATTGATTGTTTTGATAAATTATGGAAAAAATCCATCAATCATTTCTAAAATATAGGGATAAACCCCACCACAATCTAATTCATTTTATGACCGTTATAGTTCTAAGTGTCTCTTTTTATTTAAAATTGACATTAATTTTACTGAAACACAAAATTGACATAATCGAAACTGATAAAATGCATTTGTATTATTTTGATACTTTATTAAAACAATCCATATGTAATTTTTAATGTGTAGTAATTAGTCTCACCTCAATCCAATGCACAATATACCCATTATAATTCCAATTGTCTCTATTTATTTAAATTTTTTATTGATTTTAGTAAAAAGAAAAAGTGACATATTGAAAACCAATAAAAATTTGAGAATGTTTTGATACATTTGGAAAAATATATATGAGTCATTTGTGGCATATAAGAATCACCCACACATCAATTTAATGCACGATGTGATCGGTATGACTCAAAGTGTCCATTATTTATTTAAAATTTAGATTTTACTTCAAAACGTGTTTCACTCACTGAAAACTAAGAAAGCCTGATTTGATTGTATTGATAATTTTAGAAAGATATTCATATGTCATTTGGGATGTGTAGAAAGTAGTCTCACATCAAATCAACACACGATGTGACAGGTATGACTCAAAGTGTGTGTTTCTTGTTTAAAATTGCATTTTACTAAAAAATAGAAGTGACATAATGAAATCCAAGAAAACACGTTGGAATTGTTTTGATGCTTATGAAAAATTATATATAAGTAGTTTTTGATGGGTAGAAATCATCCACACCTCAATCTGATGCATGGTGTGACTGGTATATTTCCAAGTGTCCCTACTTATTTTAAATTGACATTAATTTTAGAAAAAAGAAAATGTGACATTATGAAAATCTAGAAAACACATTTGGATTGTTTCGATAATTTAATAAAATGATTCATCAGTCATTTATAATGTGTAGTAATCAACCCCACCTCAATCTGATGCACTATGTGACTTTTATAACTCTATGTGTGTCATTTTATTTTAAATTGACATTAATTTTAATAAAAAACACATGTGACAAACTCAAATCTGAGAAAACACATTAGAATTATTTTGATTCTTCAGTAAAATGATCTGTAAGTAATTTTTTACATGTAGGAATCAACCACACCTCGATATGATTAAAAGTGTGACTGGTATAATTCAATATGTGCCTATTAATTTAAAATTGACATCAATTTTAGTAAAAAGAACAAGTGACATACTGAAAATAGAGAAAACACTTTTGGATTGTTTTGATACTTTAGGAAAAATATCCATGAGTCATTTTTTGGAATATAGTAATCAACTAAACCTCAACATGATGCATGGTGTGATCGATATGACTCAACGTGTCCATTATTTGTTTAAAATTGACATTTAAGTTCAAATCATGTGTTTCTCACTGAAAATCAAGAAAAAGATCTTTCATTCTCTTGATAATTTAGGACAGTGATTCATAAGTCATTTCTGACATATATGAAGTAGTCTCACATCAAACCAACACACAATGAGATTGGTAGGACTCAAAGTATGTGTTCGCAATTTAAAGTGACATTTTAGTAAGAAAAACAATTGACATAATGAAAACTGATTAAACACATTTGGATTGTTTTGATACTTTAGTAAAATGATCCATAGGTAAATTATGACTGGTATAAATCATATACACCTCAATCCAATGCATGGTGTGACCAATATATTTCAACATCTACCTATTTATTTAAAATTGACATTAATTTTAGTTAAAATAACAAGTGGCATAATAAAAAATACGGAATTGCATTTGTATTTTTTTGATACTTCAGTAAAAATATCCAAAAGTCATTTCTGACTTATCGGAATAAACTGTACCTCAATCTGATGCACAATGTTACTGGTATTACCCAAAGTTTGTTTTTATAAATTGATATTTTATTAAGGAATTATTTCATATTAATGTTGGATTTATTTATTTATAGTATTACTAACATTATATTTATTTTCTTATATAGTTGTATTCTTTTTCTCAGGTTTAGGTGATTATTTCAACAATTGATACCATGGGAATACTTTTTTGAGAGGGGATCATGGGTGGAAAAGAAAATGAAATATTAATGTTCTAATTTTTTTTTGGATAATGTAAATTTAATTATACAATTCATTGTTTGAAATGTATATAGTAGTTTTTTTATTCATGATGTCAAGTTTATTTCAATTAAATTATATATTTTTCAAACAAAGGTTATAGGTTTTTCTTGGGTGTGTTGTTATACAAATAGCGCCTTATAGCAGGTTGGGCCTTTATCAGTGCTCTTTCTAGCACTGATAAAGAGGACTACCCCCCCCCCCATAATTGTGTTGAGGTTAACAATGTTTTTTTAGTGTTGTTAAAAGCCTTTTTCCACACTATTAAGGGGGATATTTGTAGTATCAGACCATTTCATTCCTACAAAAACTTCCTTCCATGGAAGTACAAACTCAAAATCAAGATGTACCGCCCAGAAAGACACTCTTCCAGGCCAAGCCTAGGTTCACAGATTCACCAGTGTTCAAAAAAAGATCAATGGATTGATAAAACTAGCATATTAAATTTTTACTAGATGCAATAGTGATAATAAACCAACCACTCCTCCTATTACCACCACAGGTCTAGAACTGGTGGAAAAAGTAAAGGTTATGACAACCCTAGCATTAATTTATCTAGATTATGGAAGATTAAGGTTATCCCCCAGCAATTTGATGACCATTGATCATTCACGAGTTTATTCTTTATCCTCCCTTACCTCACGTGAGAGTGCTGATTGTGCTCCATAAAAATGTTATATAGTGAAGAAGTAAAAACTTCTTAGAGTGGAAGATGGGGAAGAATGTGATGATACTTGGAGCTCATTTTCATTCAATCCTCCCCTCCACCCATGTCCTTGGATTTGATTAGCATGGCTTACATCACTATAGTGACACTCCTTATTTTAGTATTTTTTTTATTTTTCTTTGGATGGACATGCAGATGCAGTTTCATAGGTTTATAGGATTTTTTTGTTTTGTTTTTTTAGTAAACTTTTTTAGTTTTGTATTAATGAATTGAGACTTTTTCAACCTTATTTGGAAAATTTTACTAGTGCATAATTGTGGTTTTACTGATCAAATTAGATTGGATAATATTTTTTTATAATTATGTACTTAGTATTGAAGAATTAAAAGAGATTATATGTGTTTATATTTTAAAAAAAACTAACTCAATTCATTAAAATTAGAAAATATTTTTACTTTAAAAAATAATAAATTTTAGATTTTAAAAAAATGGATATTTTTATCCTCCATATGAAAAATATTTTTGAAATTTATAACTCTGTAGTAATTCAATAAAATGAAAAAAAATATTTTTAATTCAAATTTCCAAAAAAATAAAAATCAATCCCTAAAAATCGATATATCGGTTTTGGTTATTACATAAAATTATGTTTTTATTGACATTAATAGTGTACTAAATATTTAATTCTTTAAATTAGAGATAATAAACTTAAAAATGATTTTAAAAGTTTTTTAAATATTGTTATTTTGTAAACAAAAGTAATTCTTCTTTATGTTATAAGCATTCAACTAGAAAATGCTACTAAGAGATTCCACAACAAAATTTTAATTTAAAATTCCTCTAAAATATTACTAAAATAAAATGTAAAATAATTTTGTAAAATTTCCTTGGAAAATTAAATTTTTAAATCCCGAAAAAAAATTCAAAATGATAAAATACCACTCTAAAATCGATTGTAAAATACTAGTGGAAAATATTATTAAATATTTTATAGTAGAAATTTTGAAATCAAAAATCCCAATAGAAAATTTCCTTACAGATTTAATTTAAAAATACTATTAAATATAATATTGGATATTATCACTATAATTTTATAGTTTAATAATCCAATGTAAAACTTATTTTAAAATTACTTGAAAATCCTTATAAAAATACTCAAATATTTCACAAAAAAATGCAATGGAAATTTATTCTATAAAATTTTACTGGAAATTTACAATTGAAAAACATAATGAAAAACACTTGGGAAAATCTCGCACAAAATTGATAATTAAATTTTCCCCTAAAACATCTTTAGATATTAAAAAATTATACATATTTAATAAATTTATAAAATAATAATGTTTTTACTTCAAAATAAATTCTTATACATTTCAAAAAATATATTATGTTCCATTAATGATATAATTAGCTTAAAATTTGTTATTTTTTCAAATTAATGAAAAGTGTAATTTCAAAATATAGAAATTATTTTAAAAAAACATAGACATTCTTATTTATAAAAAAATATTTTTTCTTTTAAAAATATAATTTTGTTTTCTCTTCCATTTAAAATTGTTTGACAGTCTTCTAAAAAATTATTCATTTTAAAATATGAAAAATTTATTTAATATTTTCCAGTGGATTAAAAAATTATAACTTTATTTTTGAAATATGAATAAAGTTAATAAATTTTTGTTAAGTTAAGATTCATATAAAATATTAGTGTCTATTTCCAAAATTCTAACATCTTGTGATAAAAAGAAAATAAATGTGATCCAAAGTCGTACAAAGAAATGTATTAAGAAACTAAAGACTTGAAAAACATAGTATTTTTCAATATTATATTAGATTATTGAGGAAATTATTACCATTTTATTATTCTCAGAAAATACCAAACCTAGATTTTTTATTGTCAAAAGCATTCTTACCTAATGAAAAAAGGGTTGATTAGATAATATTTCTATTTCCAAAAAATATGTAGTTCCAAGTTATACCAAAGTTACATTAAACGACTACCTTTGTGATTGGTATATTTTATGATGGTCACATGAAAAGGATGTGTGGCTTATTTATAATGATATATATATATATATATATTTCTCTTGAATATTTGAAAATAGTAGATCTTGAATTCAATTATAACTAAAGTTATCATTAAGACTCAACAAATCACTCTCATAAACTATTTTCTATATTTTCTTAAAGATATTATTATTGCATTATAATGAATGAACATATATTATTGTTTTGAATTTAAGATTTTTTTCTATAGTTGAATAACTGATTGATCTTCACATTGAAATTATATTCTATCTCTATCAACATTCTTCATCATCTATCAGTTTCAACTTGAAATTGTGTTTTGAACATGAAATACCATATTCATATGCATTGTAAAGATTTACTTATTTATTCATAGTGTGAAAATACTATGGATATACCTTGTTAAGGGATATCCTAGTGAAATATCTTGTCACCTTTATAAAAAGTTGTAGTTTATTTCACTCAACTATCAAAGTCCATTGAAAAAAGATCTATATAGTGAAAATAATCAAGCTCAAAGAGAGGGTATTTATAGAGAGTACTATGTGATCTTTGTGCCCTGATCCAATATAAATCTCATGAATCGTGATTCTTGTATTTTCTATATTTCAGTTGTATAATTACTTGAGAATAGTGGGACAAATTTGAATAAGTTTTCAAAGAGGTGTGTCTACTTGCTGTAAACATTTTATAAATGCAACTCACCCACCTCTCGAGTCTCTATGTGACCCTGATGGAGCAACACCAGTGACACGTACATGTCTTCATGTTGTGTCTCCTTATAGTTGCATCATGTTGTTTATGTGGTCACACAGGTATAAGTGCCACTAGTTATCATGCTATATTTCCCCCATACTATCAAACCATAGGATATGATCCTTACCTCCCACGTCAGATTTCTTAGTGGGTAGAGGGTTGTATGATAAGTTCCAATGCACACATCACTCATTTGAGTTTCCCACCTGGTGATGTATTTGTGTTGTCACATCGTGATGCCTACGAAGTCTCTCCACTCCATCAATCTCATATAATTATATCACCCAATATCTGGAAATTGGTGGTCTGTGACCTGGTTCACAAAAGGCCTAAATGCATGGCTATATTGACCAAATCATGTGAATAATACCATTAATATAGTATTGTTTCTACAGCATTGTTGCTGTTATAACAAACCTACTCATTATTACACACTTAAACATGATTTATTACATAAAAACCTTCACTTAATATAGTATATATGATCGATATGCCTAGTGTCTTTGGGTCTTAGGAACATTACATAAAAACTTAGAACATAAAACACAACATCTTTATTGAAAACTTACTTTAAATAACCACTACATTCCCTCATAATTTGCATTGAATGGGATAACCTAAGGACATTCATAAGAAAAGGGTGATATATAAAGCCTAGTAAGGGAGTAGACAAGGTATAAAATAAAGATTACAATACATGTTAGGAAATAGGCATATAAATGGATAGAAAGAGAAACATGAACATAAATTCATGATATAGCATGATTATCATAACATGGAAATGTGGCAACAACACTTAAAATGGAATTAGCATGAGCCAACGCTCATTGCACATGGAGCACGAGTAAACCCTCATTGCACTTGAATTAGCATGGGTAAATACTCATTGCACTTAAATTAGCATGAGTAAATTCTCATTGCACTTGACTTATCATGATACTAAACTTTACCAAATGCATTGGAGTGCTATCAGGGTGCACCCTTGTTAAACATTTTATTTCATGCATAAGTGTTTCGTATGGATCATTCAACATGGAATCATTTAACATCACCATTCATTCCTCGATAAGAGAATGTGTAAAACATACATAAAACTATTTAAACAATAAGTAAATGTGTAAAGACATGGAAATTCCATGTAATTTTTTTAATTATATGGGAATTTTACGAGTCTGTAAAAATTGACAGTGCTTAATTTCAAGGCTCGGAGTGCCCAGAATGAATTTCTGAACTTTTTTTAGCTACGTTTAGTAAATGTGCGATCGGTTTTTTGTAACTTTTGAACCGGTTCTTGGAATTGAAATTTGAGGACACTGTTGAACTCACAGTGTCGGTATTTTCTTAACGAGACTTTCACCTCGACCATAGTAGATCAAGGGTGGAATTAAGATTTTCACTTTTTTGTGGGAGAAGAAAAATAAAAATTAATTGACTTTTTTATTTTTCTTTTGAAACCTCTTTATTAGAGTTATATAGGTGGGGACCACCCGAACTAAGAAACCCCACAATTTGAATCCATGGTGGTGGGGACCACCAGAAACCCTCTTAATGGGGAAAACCTCTAAACTCCCCAATTAATTAAATGTGTAAATGTAAATTAATTATTATAGTTATTAATTATTTTATGTTGTCTCCTCACTTGATTGTTGGCAAAATTATTGGAAAGGGAGAGGAGTTGTAAGAGAGATCTTTTGGAGGATCAAACTCTCCAACGAAGAAAACCTCTCAATGAAGAAAACCTTCCAATGAAGAATTCCTCTTCAATAAAGGATGAGGAACGGACCCCAAGCCCAGATCGAAAGCTCCTTGCGGAAGTAACGAATACCGACTCTTCAATTACTTCATCTTCGTCCTTGCGCCTCATCCTATGGAACCTTCATTGTAGGTTTTGTTGTATAAATACCCCCTTACCCATTATCAACATTCTTCGTGATTCAAGAAATTTTGAGCCGCTTGCTATCACCCTAACGCGGAGGGTACGGGCATATCAAACATGGCTCGACCCCTCCGAAACCTTGGTGGTTTTGTTGTGTTCTTCGTGGTGGAGGAGGATGGTGACTGGTGCCGGAGATTGGCATCGGTGGGACTCGGAAGCGGCGGCAGGCACCATGACCGGCCGCGAGGACAGCGGCGGTGCAACTGCGCAGCCGGAAAAGTGTTTCGGCATATCGGCCGTGGTGGAGTAAGGGCGGCAGCCGACACTCTGGCCAGCCCCGTGAAGGGTATGGCGGTGTGGTTCTGCGCTACCTGGTGGAGTAAGAGCCGTGGCATGAGGCCGCGGTGGAGAAGGAGGGAGACTGGCCAAACCAGCTGTTGGCGAAGGCACGGCGCGCGACCGCACCGCATGGACGATGGGTTTGGTTGTCCGGCCAGCCGCAGTAGGCTGTTGCCCCACAGTCCACCCCGCTTCGGAGGCCGCTGCCTCGCGGGCCGCCACCCCCCCCCCCCCCCCCCCCCCCCGCACCACGAGCCACTGCATCATGATCCCAGTGGGTCGTCGCACCGCGGGCCGGGCCAAATCCAATGGGACAGGGTCAGACCCAGGGCTAGAACCGAGTCTTTCAAGGTCAACCCGAACTAGGTCGGGTCAGCCCAGGCTGGGCCGGGCCGACTGGGTCGGACTAGACCCAGACCAACTTCGACTCTTTTCATTCTTTCAGTCATATCTTAATCTATGGGCATCCGTTTGACGAACCGTCTGTGGCGCTGGAAACCTTGGATCAAGAAGGTCCTTTTTTAATACCCCACTTTGGTTTTGGATAAATTTGGGGTATGTCCTGGTTGGATTAAACACAAATCCAACCAGGACCTCGAGACTAAAAGGCCAATAACTTATAGACCAGGCGTCTGATTGACGTGTCGCCTGTTGCGTTGATACCCCTTTTATGTAGAGGTCTTTTGGAATACTTCTTTTTGGGACTTCTTAGTAGTTGGATTATCGACATGTGGCTTGAAGAGAAGACCCTCCTGTAATCAAGCGAGCTTAGTGCAGGAACCCAGTAGTTGGTTGTAACATGAAGAAAGATCATTGATCCTATGTGGTCCAGAATCTATCCATCGTGTGTGGGTCAGCACCTATCAGATACTATGTGGGTCAGCGCTCAGCGATTCTGTGTGGGTCATCACATACCAATCCTATGTTGGTTAGTGAGGGCTATTACCAATCGATCATGTGTGGGTAAGAAGTAGTGCTACTTAATAGAATAATATGTATTAGCTTACGATTAATCATCTATACTTTTGTACTTAAGTTATACCTGGTTTGAGCTGAGTCTTTACCTTTGTGTTAATCTTCTGTGTGGCTTACCTTTGTGGTACTTACCTTCATGGTGATACCTTTGTGGTAATATTCTATGTGGCATAATTTTTTGGTACTTACCTTCATGGTGATAACTTTGTGATAATATTTTGTGTGGCATACCTTTGTGGTACTTACCTTTGTGGTGTTACCTTCCTGGTATTTCTTCCTTTTTGGAATAGTTGAGCTTTGGTATTTTGTGTTGGACCTTGTGTTTCCTCATGAATGAGATGGGTATACTTGATAACTTAGGTATATGTATGGGCCTATACCTATGTAGGGTTGTCAGTTGCTTACATGATTTGTGGTTTATCCTTTGTGGATTTTTCAAGGCATTTGAGGGTCTTGGGGTCCCTACTGAGTATCATTATACTCACCCTTGCACAGGATATGCTTGCACCTTGTTGTGTTTGGTGCAGACGACGGACAACACTGACTGAGGATGAGGAAACCAGGACTAGAGGTAGTTCGGAGGTGGACCTTAGACGAGGCGTACTGTAGAGATGACCATTCGAGAGATGTAACTACCCTTCAGGTAGGATCCTTGGTGGGTGTTCACAAGATCTGTTTCAGTTTTCTTTTACTTTCCAGTTTTCTTGTACTTTCTAGTTGGGCTTGTATTTTGGACCCTTTTACTTATTTTACACAATCTTTTTACTATACGGTTTACTTGTGTTCGTATCTTGATGTGTGCTTGGTTTTGTGTGATTACAGGATATAAAGGAAATGCCTTCTCATTATTAGGGAATACGCCTTTCAATGCTAGTCACCAGCCCCTGGCCTATGGAAGGCGGGCTTGGGGTAGTCACGACACGGGCCTCGGGGGATGAGTCGTGACAAATTGGTATTAGAGGAGTTAGTTATACCATAGAACTTTGGACTCTGATCTTTTAATGACAATAGTGTTACTTTTTATGAGTGTGGTTATCAGTTTAGGGAATCCAGTGTTGGTGCAGCAGCTGACGTATCCATACACCAGGACCCTGACTTCTGATTTCTGACTCAGTGCATGAAAACACTGATTGCATGTGTGTTTTGAAAAGTTTCTTTGTAACTCTTTGAGTCTGTTCACTAGGTATAACTTATTGACCATGGAACACTTGTTTTTTTTCATGATTCCACCACGCAGACAGCCATCTAGGGTTCCACGTATAGTACGTGATGATAGCCCACCGAGCGAAGAGGCCTTGGTGCATGGCCCTTTAGCAGTAGGGGCACCAGTGGAGGAACTTGTGATACCATTACCCATTGGGCCACCGATGACACCAGAACTAGTAGAAAAGGGTGCACACTACCTGAGTGCATTGCACGAGTTCTAGTGCCAGAGTCCACCAAGGTTCCGGGGAGAGACAGACCCACAGGCGGTTGAGGATTGGTTCGAGGTTGTGGTGAGAGACTTCCGACTAGTATGGACACCAACTGATCTCATGGTGATCCTTGTCGTGAGTATTCTATAGGAAGCAGTAGGCAGATAGTGGATATTGATGCTCTAGGTTAACGATGAGGTGACACTTCTCTGGGTAGACTTCGAGAGCCTATTTTGGGTAGAGTTTTTTCCAGTGACCCTTCGCACAGTGCGCATACAAGAGATTCTTCATCTGTAGTAGGGCAGCATGATTGTGGCTCGGTACTCAGCAAGGTTTACCGACCTCTCACACTACTCCACTGATATGGTGTGAGACCCATTATTCAGGGCCCATGCCTTCGAGTAGGGGCTCAGGAAAGAGATCAAGGATTCAATGATTTCTCTTAGCATCCCGACGCAGGCGGGGGTGTTAGATCGTGCCTCTTAGTGGAGAGTTTTCTTGCTAAGCAGTCACTAGCAGTGAGACCCACCACCGGGTGTCACGTAGCGGAGTCTTTTGCACCTAGCAGCAGACAATTTTCACAGAGGTCTAAGAGGACCATACCTACAGGTGGACGACCGTAGGATTTCTGGTCGGTTGTGAGGGGCACCAGAGATAGAGCTAGTCATGAAAGGATCAGGAAGTGTAACGCATGCAGTGAGCAGGGTCACATGGCTCGTGACTGCCCGAACTGCCATACAGATGATCAGAAAATGGTCGAAGGACCGCCCAATTAGAGACAGAGGTTTGACCTAGGGGGTCCACAGGGTGTAGGCGGATGTGAAAGAGGAGTTGTCCATGTAGCTAGCGGTGGGAGATGATTTTAGATGTTACCTCTACCACCACCAGGTGTTCCACCCCAACCACAGAGAGTAGGTGGACAGGGCGAGCTCAGCTCCAGGCAGCTGAGGCCTATGACCATGGTGCTCTGGAGATGATATGAGGTACGATCTGTGTCTACTCCACCATATATGTATTACTTAAAGACACAGGTTCCAGTCATTCTTTTATTTCCACTTCCCTCGTTCGGAGCTCAGAGATTCCAACAGAGATGTTGGCTTCATCCTTACGGATAAGGACTCCTATGGAAGAAGATTCGATGATTACACACTAGTTATGGAAGTGTGAGCTTACTCAAGGAGGTGAGAGCTACAACTAGGATCTCCTAGTAGCGGTGTCGAGGCCTTATGACTTCATATTGGGTATGGACTGGTTATCTACAGTCCCTGCTCAGATTGACTGTATTAGGCGCAAAGTGAGGTATGTCCACATGGATGGGACTAGTTTTACCTTAACTGGTGAGAAGGGATCCATTGCAGCACAGGATGGACTTACCTGTAGGAGAGTTCCACCAATCACTCATTAGTTGGATAGACTTACTCTCGGAGTAGATGATGTGGAGAGTCTCAGTTATCCTATAGTGGTGGACCAGTACGCGGATGTCTTCCCTGATGATGTTCTGGGTCTACCTCCTCATATCGAGGTGGACTTTTACATTGAATTTTACCCCAGGATTACACTGATATCTACACCGGTATATCGGATGGGTCACGCGAAGCTTCGTGAGTAGCGGGTATAGCTGGAGGACTTTGAGGGGAAGCAGGTCATCCAGCCCAGTTTTTATCCTTGGGAAGCCCCAATTTTGTTCGCCAAGAAGGCGGATGGGAACTTGAGACTTTTTTTTGACTATCAGCGCCTAAACCAGTTGACCATGAAGAACAGGTACCCACTTCTGAGGATTGAAGACCTCTTTGATCAGCTAAAGGGAGCACAGTGGTTCTTGAAGATAGTACTCAGATCAGGCTATCACCAGCTCAAATTATGAGAAAAGTATGTGTAGAAGACGACTTTCGGATGTCAGTATGGCCACTAAGAGTTATTAGTTATTCCATTAGGTGTGACCAATGCTTCAGTAGTGTTCATGGGACTCATGAACAGGATCTTCCAGCCATATCTTGATCGCCCTGTAGTAGTCTTCATCGATGACATTCTGATCTACTCGACTACCGAGGAGGATCATGCCTACCACTTACAGATAGTTATGGACACACTTTGAGAGAACCATCTTTATAGTAGGCTCTCGAAGTTCCCGTTCTGGATCCAAGAGGTTCACTTTCTCAGACACATCATCTCGGAGGCTACAGTTGCAGTGGATCCAATGAAGATTGAGGTAGTACTTTCTTGGGAGCCACCAAGGAGTGTGGCGGAGGTACGGAGTTTCTTGGGTTTGAATGGATACTATCAAAGGTTTGTTCCAGATTTATCTAGAGTTACAGCACCTTTATCAGCATTGACAAAGAAGGGGAAACCCTTCATGTGGTTGGAGAGATGTCATCTGAGATTTTAGGAGCTGAGGCAGAGATAGACTAGTGCCCCCGTCATGAGGCTTCTGGAGGAGGGTGTTGCGTATGTAGTCTACTGCGACGCATCAGGGACCGGACTCGGATGTGTCTTGATGCAGGAGAAAGAAGTGATCGCATATGGTTCTCAACAAATGATATAGCATGTGAATAACTATGATACCCATGAACTGGAGTTAGCAGTAGTGGTCTTTGCATTGAAGATTTGGTGACATTACTTGATGGGCGAAAGTTTTACAGTGTACTTTGATCACAAGAGTCTCATGTATATCTTCTCTCAAAAGGACCTGAACCTGAGAAAATGACGTTGGCTTGAGTTCCTCCAGGACTTTGAATTTGAGATAGTCTATAATCTTAGTAAAGGGAACGTTGTAGCAGATGAACTCAGCAGGAGATTTGGTATACAGCTAATAAGTGAAGCGGTGGAGAAGCTGGCTGCTTTGCATATATCCTTTGTGGAATGAGATGGTGCAGTTTTTCTTTAGTCTATTACAGTCACTCCCCCACTTCTTCAATGAGTCAAGGAGGCGCAGCATGGGGACACTGACTGCGAGGCTCTAAGTTCTCAGATATCCACAATACAGGCACCTGATAGATTTTTGAAGGTGGGGAGCACATCATTCTTTTCAGAGGACGTACCATGGTACCAGTGTCACTTCAGGAGGAAGTGTTGAGGGAGTTCCCCACATCCCCTCTAGCAGTACATCCAGGAGTGGAGAATATGTACAAGGATCTCCGACAATAGCACTGGTGTCCGAGAATGAAGAAATTAGTAGCAGAGTTTGTCTCATGGTGCCACACTTGTCAACAAGTGAACGCATAGCATCAGGTACTAGCAGACTTAGTTTAGCCTTTAGATGTCCTAGAGTGGAAGTGGTATGGGATATCCATGGACTTCATAATGGTACTTCCATATACATCCAGGGTTCATGATTCTATCTAGGTGATCATCGACCAACTCACCAATTCATCCCACTTCCTACCGACCAGAGAGCAGGGTTTAGTAGAGATATTGAGATTCTTCTATTTGCAGAAGATTGTGTAGCTACATGGAGTACCCTCAATGATTGTCTCTGATGATGATGCAGGTTTCACTTCCTGGCTATGGAAGGGGTTTCGGGAGGCTTTCAGGATGCATCTTCATTTGAGCACCGCCTTCCATCCTTATACGGATGTCCAAAATGAGTGGACCATTCTGAACCTCGAGGACATGTTGTGTGCTTGCGTCCTCGACTTCAGTCGTAGCTGGGCGGATCACTTTCCCTTGGTGAAGTTTTCATACAACAACAGCAACCACTTCACCATTGGGATGGAACCTTTTGAGGATTGTATAGCCGACCTTGCATATCACCTTTGCGCTGGACTGACCTAGGGGAGTCAGCACTCATGGGACTAGAGATAGTACAGGCTACCATATAGAAGGTGCAGATTATCCAGGAGCAAATGAATACTGCATAGAGTAGGCATAATTCTTATACCTACAGGATATGGAGACCTCTGGAGTTGGAGGTTGGAGACCACATCTTTCTATAGGTCTCACCACAATGAGGTTTTCATAGATTTGGTTGGGGCAGAAAGTTATCTCTGAGGTTCATCAGACCATTTCAGGTCCTCAGCAGAGTTGGCGAGGTGGATTATCGCCTATCACTTCCCCCTTAGTTGCACCGGGTGCATGACGTATTCCACGTATCCCAGCTGAGGAGATACGTGCACGACCCTTCACACATCATTGACTAGGGCGAGCTGGACATCAACGATGGGGTGACATTTTCGGAGGTTCCATTGGAGATTGGGGATCAACATGACTGGGTCCTTCATGGGAGTTCAATACCTTTGGTGCATTTATGTTGGATGCACGGGAACCTCTAGGAGAGAACATGGGAGTGGAAGGATCAGATTCATGCTCAGTACCCCCACATGTTCCCTTAGTTTGAGTGGTGGATTACGAGGACGTAAAACCTTGAGGTGGGGAGTATGAAAAGACTTGGAAATTCCATGTAATTGTTTTAATTGTATTGGAATTTTACGAGTCTGTGAAAATTTACGGCGTGTAATTCTGAGGCCCGGAGTTCCTAGAATGAATTTCTTAACTTTTTTTCGGGTACGTTCATTAAATGTGCGAGCTGGTTTTTGTAACTTTTTAACCGGTGCTAAAAATTGAAATCTAAGGACACCGTTAAACTCATAGTGCTAGTATTTTCTTAAGGAGGCCTTCACCTTGACCGTAGTAGGTCGATGGTGGAAATTAGATTTTCACTTTTTCATGGGAGAAGAAAAATAAAAATTATTTGGCATTTTTATTTTTCTTTTGAAAACTATTTGTTATGTTTATGGAGGTGAGGACCACTCAAACTAGGAAACCCCCTAATTAAAATCCATGGTGGTAGGGACCACCTGAACCCCTCTTAATGGGTAAAAAAATCTCGAATCCCCAATTAATTAAATGTGTCAATGTAAATTAATTATTAGAGTTATTAATTATTTTATGTTGGCTCCCCACTTGATTATTGGGGAAATTGTTGGAAAGGGAGAGGAGTTGTAAGGGAGAGATTTTGGAGGATCAAACTCTCCAACAAAGAACACCTCCCAATGAAGAACACCTCCCAATGAAGAACACCTCTCTAACGAAGGACAAGAACCAACCTTAATCCCGGATCAGAAGCACCTTGTGGAAGCAATGAGCACCGAATCTTCAACGACTTCATCTTCATCCTCGTGCCTCCCCCTACGAAACCTTCAAGGTAGGGTTTGTTGTATGAATAACCACTTATCTATTCTTGAAATTATTTTTGATTCAAGAATTGTTGAGCTGCTTGCTACCGCCCTAATGCGGAGGGTGTAGACCAAACGAACATGGACTGACCCCGCTGCAACCTTTGTGGTTTTTTTTCTTTCTTCGCAGTGGAGGAGGATGGTGACCAGTGTTTGTGATTGGCACTGGTGGGACTCGGATGCGGGGGCCAACACCATGACTGGCCATGAAGACAGAGGCAACGTAACCACGCCACCGGAGAAGAGCCATGGCCTGTCGGCCACAGCGGGGTAAGGGCAGTGGCCGACACTCCAATCGGTCGTGTGAAGGGGATGGAGACACGAGTCTGTGTCACCCAGTGGAGCAAGAGTCGCGGAACGAGGTCGCGGTGGTGAAGGAGGGAGGCCAGCCAAACTGGCCACCAGTGAAGGCGCAGTGCACGATCACGCCGCACGGAGGAGGAGGATGGCCATCCGGCCAGCCGCGGCAGGCCGCCGCACCACGGGTCGCCGCACCGTGGGCCGGGCCAGATCCAGTGGGCCTGGGTCGGACCCAAGGCCAAACCCGGGTCGGGCCAGGTCGACCAGAACTTGGTTGGGTCAGCCCAGGCCGGGTCAGGCTGGGTTGGACCAGACTCAGACCGATTTCGACCCTTTTCGTTCTTTCGGCCATATCTTAAGCTACAGGCATCCGTTTGATGAACCGTCTTCGCCACTAGAATACTTGGATTTGATTAGTCGTTTTTAAATATCCCACATGGTTTTTAAATAAAGTTGGGGTATTTCTGGGTTGGATCAAACACAAATCTAACTGGGCCCTCAGGACTAAAAGGCCAATAACTTACAGACCGGGCATCTGATTGACGCACCGTCTGTTACGTTGAGACCCCTTTTACGTGTCGGTACTTTGAGATACTTCTTCATGGTACTTCATGGAAGTTGGAGTATCGACCTGTGGTTTGAGTATCGGTCCCTCCTAGAATCAAGTGAGATTAGTGCGGGAACCCAGTAGCTGGTTGTAACGTGAAGAAAGATCATTGATTGTAAGTGGGTCAGCATCTATCGATCCTGTGTGGGTCATCCCCTATCAGATCCTATATGGGTCAGCGCTCTGTGATCCTATGTGGGTTAGTTCATATTGATCCTGTGTGGGTCAGATCCTGTGTGGGTCAGCAGGGGTTATTACCTATCGATCATGTGTGGGTCAACAACAATGCTACTTAACCGAATAAGATGTATTAGCTTATGACAAATCATCTATAATTATGTACTTAAGTTATACCTGGTGTGAGATGATTCTTTACCTTTGTGGTAATATTATGCGCGGCGTACCTTTATGGTACTTACCTTTATGATGATACCTTTGTGATAATCTTCTGTGTGTCATACCTTTGTGGTACTTACCTTTGTAGTGATACCTTTGTGGTAATCTTATGTGTGGTGTACCTTTCTGGTACTTACCTTTTGTGGTGTTACCTTTGTGGTATTTCTTCCTTTGTAGAACAGTTGAGCTTTGAGATTTTGAGTTGGACCTTGTGTTTCCTCATGAATGAGATGGTTATACTTGATAACTTAGGTATATGTATGTGCATATACCTAAGTAGGGTTGTTAGTTGCTTACATGCTTTGTGGTTTATCCTTTTTGTATTTTGTGGGACCTATGAGGGTCTTGGGGTCCCTACTGAGTGTCGTTATATTCACCCTTGCACGGGCTATGCCTGCAACTTGTTTTGTTTAGTACAGATGACGGGCAGCGCTGACTGAGGACGAGGGTACTAGGACTGGAGGTTTCTCAGAGGTGGACCTTAGATGAGGCATACCGCAGAGTTGACTGTTCGAGAGTTGTACCTACCCTTCAGGTAGGATCCTTGGCGGGTGTTCACAGGAGCTATTTCAGTTTACTTTTACTTTCCATTTTTCTTGTACTTTCCAGTTGGGCTTGTATTCTGGACCCTTTTACTTATTTTACATACTCTTTTTATAATACGGTTTACTTGTGTTCGTATCTTGTTGTGTGCTTGGTAGTGTGTGATTACAGGTTATAAAGGAAATTCCTTCCAAGTATTAGGGAATACGCCTTTTGGTGCTAGTCGTCAGCCCCTGGCCTATGGAAGGTGGGTTTGGGGTAGTCACGACACGGACCTTGGGGGATATGTCATGACAAAATGTGCATATATTTTAATACCCTTAATAGAGAAATGGTCATGGTATTCACTATACCATGACTTTGACTTGGAAAAACGTGGTGCAATTTCGGCAGCATAACAACGTGATATAAAAACTCATAAAAATGGTTCATGGGATAGAAAGGGGTGTATCATCATATTTACATGTAATGGAGAGTAAAGGGGTCATATATATACATTTCCCAAGAAAATTAATAGAATTTGGATTCCTTATACAAAAGAATTGCTTGAATGTAAATGAGGAGAGATAAATTCATTACAGAATTTCGGCATGGTAATGAGAGTAAATGGGAGGAAATCATGAGAGATAAAGGGGTTTCTCATCATTCAACAATAAATATGGAAATATTTGGGAGGTTCTAAATCATACTCTGGCATTTATAATTGAAAATAAAAGGACAAAACAATATTAAGAAACTTGGATAAATGAGAAAGGAAGGAATCCCTTACAAAAATTCGACACAGAAACGAGTGTTCTTGGGAGGCATTAATCAGAGTGAAACAGGTCTATCATCATTCAAAAAAAGTAGGGAAGTATAGGATAGGTTAGAAAACATTCCCCAACATTTTTAATTGAAAATAAAAGGGCATAACAATGTAAGGAATCTTTGACATAAATAAGGAAATTGAGAATCCCTTACTTGTAAGTGTGATCCCAAAGGCTTGTGTGGGGCTTGAGAGAGGCTTCTTGGGAGCTTGGGGAACCTTGGGAGGATTCTATAGAGTGGAGGGAAGAGGTTGGATAAACTAAAAAAGGATTTTTGTGAAGAGAAAGTGGGATTTTGGGTATGTTTATATAGGAAAGGAGAAGGAATTCTTTATTATTTTGGTTTAGGACACCAAAAATTAAACAAATCAAAACCACAAACCATCCCATAGTTTTTACCCAATGTTTTTTCCAAATTGGAGCGGAAAAAAATATTTTATAATTCCAATGAACCAATGTTTTAAAATAAAAGGGTTTCTTATGTATAGGTGAGTCACACTCTCAAGGAAATCAATTTAAAAATCTAAAATGATTTATAAGTCTTGAAGGGTCCACTAAATCTTTGTAAAATAAAAAAACAAACCTAAAATCACATTATGTTAATGGTAAAACATATATTTTCCAGACATAATGTTTATAGTATTTTATTACATCACTATTGGGTCATTATTATGTCATAAAACACATTATATATTTAAACGGTATTTAATTTTTACCCAAAAAAATAAACTCTCATAAAATTATGAAAAATTCACCGTTGGATAATTTTGATATCCTTATTCCAAAAAATAATATTCATTTTATCTAAATAATTTTCTAAATATTTGAATTTTTACTTTCAAAATGAAGAACAAAATTTATCGAAAATTCATTGGTTTTGACAAAAACATCTTTCAAACCTCAATAAGAATTACAATTATATTCTTAAAATTATACGATCATTTATATTTAATAAAAATTAATTTAATAATAATATTTTTTAAAAATATTATTTAATTCAAAAATTCATTAATTCAACAAAATAGATTTATTTGTTGAATATTAAATAAAAATACTATTTTTTCTTTAGAAACTATTTACAAAGTGACAATAATAAAATGAATGTATATTCTATATACAAAAATAATGTACATAGTCATAGTGCTAGGGCCTTTTTACATAACCCCTTAAAACACCCGCATAATACTGAATAGTAAGGTGTGCGATGGTGATAGACTCTTGGGGTGGCTCGGATAACATCGCCCGGGTAGTAATCTCTATTAACTTCCACTTATCCCGTAGTTAGTTACTCTCAAGCTTAACATGTTCAAGCTCGACTAGCGCTTAGTCAAGAGAAAATCCCAATCATGCCACCATTGTTCTGAGCTCCAAAAAATGGGCTTTGTATAGGAAAAGTCTACTGGATGAGCCCATCGCTGCCTTTTTCTAGGTAAATTTGATTTGTTAAAGCCCTATATTTATACTAATCATGTGATCACTATTAAACGGTTATATTTGTAATGGTCACAATTCTTAACGATATTTTAAAATCAAAAAATATAAAACAAAAGAAGTGAATATGTTATATATCCATTTCACATATTAAGACATTTAATTGGATCAAGAGGAATTTTCATTAATGAAAGTTTAGGACATTACAATAGTATCTACTGAATTTTTTCTACAACATTACTTCAAATAGTCTTGGGTCTATGAGAAAATGACAAGGAATTTATCTATGAAATGAATCATATAGAAGTGTAAGAAAGGTTGTAAAAAAGAGATAGAAAGGATGATGATTTTTGGCATTAGGTCTAAGAGATGTGTGGGTGATGGTAGAGAGTTTCTCTCATTCTTTAATATTGTTAATAAAAACTTCATCGATGCTAGAGATGTGCTTGTTTTCTTCATTGAGAATCTCTTGTTTCCCATTTGGATAAATTTGGAAAAACATATTCTTGGTAAGGGATTCAGAGCCTAAGTCTTTCCTAAAGAGAATATAAACAACAAAATTTCATCTGCAACAATGGTCCACTATAAGGAACCACAACTAACACACACAAGCTATCATAATAAAACCAGAAAAAAATGAATAAACAAGAAAAAAACCCCAGAACCCAAAAAACATGAATAAAACAAAAAATAATGGAAATACATATCCAACTCACTATGCATCTACCCATTTTCTATAACAGTTTTAGGATATCAACTTTGTATTATATCCAATAGAAGTCTTAACCGATGTTTACCACCATTTTCTAACCTAACAGAAAACAATATTAAAATAAGCAGTCAATCATAGATATCATGGCATCTAAAACTAAATTATAAGCATATGAAATGACTATGTTACCTTTATGATTTGAACCATAAGGAGATACTCATATATAAATATATCTAATACCAACTCTTTCTACTAAATATTTTTGAATAAAAAAGCCCGGGGATAACACTAGTGATGAGTTATTACTTATTAAATAAGAGAAAAAAAATGTGTCATCCATATACCGCATCACCATAGTCATACTATCATATGACTTTGTAAAAGAGAATAACTTTATTCTTCTACACAATATATCAACTTATGTAAATATTATAATAGTTTTCCAAAATTGTAAATAGATTTGGATATTCATCATTGATACATACACCTAATAAAAAAATAGATTCATTTCATAAATGATTTTAAATGCTAAACATTAATGAATCTATACCTTAATCAATTGACAATTTCGTCTAGTTAACCTCAAATGAGGCAGAAGTAAAATTATACATATTAGCATAGAAGAATTCATTAATGAAGTAAAGGAATATATAACAAACAAAAACTACAATTTCCTAGATATAATTTAAACATAAATATTATTTGACCTCATTCATATGTATAGTACACTGCACATACATAAATGACTGAGTGATAGAATTCATAATTGAATCAAGGAAGGGAAGAAGACTCCTTTAAAAGTATTAAAACCATTGAATCTCCATTAAATCTATGTTAGGATTTAAATACGGAATTCTTTCCATGTCCTCCCATTAGAGATAGAAATCTCGACCCTATTCAATCTTGATAAATCTTGAAGCCTCACTTTTATCTCACTTATATCCAAAAATAAACTACACAAATCCAAACACCTACCACATTAGAAAATTATATACCATTCCTCTAAGTCTTTTAGATTTTTGTAATCCTAGACAATTTCTATCAACCAAAATCTTTACCAGACTGGGTTAGAATAACTCAAAAACTATTTATATAAATGAGAAAATACACAACCAAATCATCATTTGGAATTAGGTCATCTCCACACAACAAATTTTCATTAAAAACATTGAAAATAAGAGTTGTAGTGGCTTCCTCAACATAGATGAAAGAAACCAACTTCATTCATAAAAAATATGCAAAATCTTACTCAGTTGAGATACATGGATAACAAGATTGTCCTAAAATTTTTCTATAATATTTTCCTAAAATAGCAATGAATATACCTAGATAATATAACAAGATAACAAGGTTGTACTTATATTTGAAAATATTGTTTTACAAGGCTGTCATAAAATGGTATTATAAGATTTCAGATCAGTTAATTGAGAAGGCAATATAAAAAGTATTCAAATCTATCAAAAAAATCAAAATTAAAAATTATACAATGTAAGTGAGAAGAACCATTTTTTTCTAACATTAAAAAAATATTTTAGGAATGTTCTATGTCTAAAAAATTAATTATACTAGAATTCCAATAAGATAACACTTAAATAAGTAGCATAAAAACACTTTCAAAAGGGAAATTGAAAATAAATATGAATTTGAATTTATAAAAGTGCAGAAAAAATATAATGAAATTATATCACAAAATTAGATCTTTGCTAAATAAATAAATAAATAAATTTATAAATGGAAAAATAATTTCATGTTTGGCATTAGAATGCACTTAAAATCCTAAAACCGTTAATTACACAAAAAAATGTTCAGAAAACTATCTAGAAATTCCCAAAAACAGTTTTTAAAATAGTTACGAACCAAAAAATCGGGAAAACGGTTTAGAAAACAACCATACCAAGTCTTTAGGAAAAAGTTATAACTTATTCTTCTCCTTGGTGGTTCAGAAGTAACTGTTCTCTAACTTTCAATTAGTGACTAAGAACATATTTTCTACCACCCTCCAGCACTACTCGAGACATATTCTTCAACATATTATTGAAAACTATAAGAAACCTATTCTTTGTGTGTGCCCATGCTATAAAAGTAGTGTACACCCTCCTAATTAGTGTTAATAGACAACTTTCCATATTTTTTCTAATAGAAATATACCCCCAAAAATTCCCAACAAATCAATTAAACCCAATTAAAATTCAAAACCTATACATAGGGATAGGATAAATTAATGTTATTGGACAAAAAGTCCAAGAAATTCATGAGCATGAGGATGTTTATGACACAAATGAGGGTGAAGATGTTGAAGGAGCACCTCTGCAAGGAATTGGTTTTATACCCAAAACAATGTATCTTTCTACCCCATTCTCGTCCAATGACCATATAAATCGACACCTGAATACTAATGTAACTATTAATTAAAATTAATTATTTCCATAAACAACTTTTAAAAAAAAATTACAAATAAAGACCATGTATATTGTAAAAATAAATGACAATTTTTCTATTTTTTTAAAATTATTTGATCTTCTAATGCATAATAATGATTTCTCTCCTCTATCTTATTCTTTACTATAATATTCTTATTCCAACTCTCTAACATGATCAATAGATACACAATTTTCAAAATCACTTGAACTCAATTGAATCCTGACCAATGGATTCCTCAACAATATATCCACAGTGATTCTTTGTAGTTATATCCCTATAAGAATTAGATTGATATGAAAATAAAAACACTCTTACAAAGAAAGAAATGATTAAAACGAATATTATAAAAAATTCTAGAAAATTACAAAACCAAGGAGGTATTGGTGACATTTAATATCTACTAGGATTAACCACGTGTATTTAAAGACTAAGATATGTCCTTGGTACTTTTTTTGCATCCTTCCCTCTAAAAAATTATTCAAATAAAAATCTATAAAAAACCAAACCATATCATTATTTTATTTTTTTCAAAAACATTTTAACCACAAATGTACCAATTTTTGATAGTAGGATTATATCACCTCTGTAATAAAAAAAATATTAGGCTCTAAATTCATTCACTCGGTGCCCTCTATTTTAAGAGATAAGAGAGAGAATTGTACTAGATGGTTCTTTACCCTCTACCCCACAATAGTTCTTTCATGCTAGAAAGTATAAGAAATGACAAAAAACACTTCTCTATAAATAATAAATTCATAAAATGTCATAAAATCCATGAAATAAATTGCATATGAAACAAAACAAAATGCCACAAGAAAACTCACTAATAAAAAAATTTAATTATTGTTTCTTAAAATATTTTACAATGTTACATAACATATTCTTAAAATATTATTTTAAAGAAAAAACAAATAATAAGATATCATACAAGTTGTTAAAAAATTTATAATTTCTGATTCATGTTAATATAATTTCTCATCATTTCATTCTCTTTAATGTAAGGTTGTTAAAAAATTATGTACATTTAACAGCATAAAATGCATATTTTCATTCCACCTATAACAAGAAAATTATATTGGAATAACTTTTATAATAAAATTACTTATAAGAAAGACTTGGAAATGATAAAAACACTTACCAACAAATAATAAAGTCCTAAAATGTCATCAAATCCCCAAAATATATTTCATAACAAAAAAAGAAAATGCCACAAGAAAACTCACTAAAAAAATGAAATTGATTTTGATTAAAATATATTACTCGGTTACCTATAATGTAAGAGATATGAGAGATAATTGTACTGTATGGTTCTTCACCCTCTTCCCCCTGACAGCGCTTCCATGCAAGTAATTCGAATAAATGATAAAAAAATCATTCCCAATAAATAATAAAGTCCTAAAATTCCATCAAATCCAAAAAAAAAATTTCATATGAAACAAAACAAAACACCATAATGAAATTAATTATAAATGAAATGTAATTAATGTTGTTTAAAATATTTTACCATGTTATATGAAATATTCTTAAAGTCATTATTGTTAAAAGTCCAAAACGTCTAATATGATATCAATAATTTTGTTAAAAAATAATAATATTTTATTCTTTTTAATATAATTTCACATCATTTATCTCACTTTAATACAAGTTTGTATAACTTTTATGTAAATTTAATAACATAAATGCATATTAGATTTGTACTTATAACATGAAAGTTATATTATAATACCTTTTATAATAAAATTCCTTGCATATTTTCATAATTTTATATCATTTTATAAAATACAACATCAAAAATAATTAGATTTTTTAAAATGAGTTGGAAACATAATTTAAAAGATACTAGAAAAGAAAATGTTATTTTACTACACAATTTATGAATTAATCTACTTCAATAATCATTTGTTTACATTGATTTCAAAAAAGTGGAAAAAATTACGTATTCATTTACTAAACAGCAGTACTCTTATACAAATGCTAAATCCTATAGAATAAAATTTGGAAAACATATGATCATGATAGAGGATTACTACTATACTTTCATATTGAATTTAGTACTAAATTACAATTGGGACTAATAGATATAATTAAAAATCATACCACCTTGAAATTTTCTTCAAATGGAATGAAAAATACTCCCCATGTAATTTTAGATAAACAAATATTTAAAGAGGATAAAAAAATAGACCTTCATTTGGATAAATATCATAGACCCAATTCATCGAATTCAAATACATTAATCCCATGTTTCTTTAAAAGATATTGAATATACATGAATAAGCAAAATCAATCATAAAAGAATTGAAAATATGAACAAACATGAAAAAAACCATTGTTTTCAACACAAGGGATTGGAGGCTTTACATTGGTGCCTAGAAGATGAGGGTGGGTCTGTGTAACCATCTCCATGAACTATTTTATGTACAGTAGGCCGACTAGTTGAAATATAGTGGGATACACTTTATGGCCCACTTAAAGATGATCTCAATCGTTAGGGCTCCACTGTTGGCTTGGTACCTTATGTACATAGAAATAGCGGGGTTAATTTTTTTATGACTTCATAGAGTTCCTTAAAGATAATAGATGATATTATTTAAGGTAAAATAAGTAGATGAAAGGTCTTGTGTAAGATAATGAAAGGAGAACACTAAACAGTTTCTGGATTCCACATTTTAGACAGACCATGTGTACAATCTAAGTAGAAGCTAGGTCATGTGTTAAATCTAAGTGGAACCCAAAAAACAAGATCAAAAAGAGGTGAGGGGATAGATTCCATATATTCCACATATTACATGGATTATATATCACACACAATACATACTCTAGATTTCATATATTAAGAAACTCTCCTGGATTCTACTTAGAAACCCACCTAGCTTCTACTTATATTACACACAGGGATGAGGCATCAATATTTGTTAGTGATAACACTCAAAAAAATCCATATTTCAAACCATGTCATGATAAAGAGGTGAAGTTAAGTTTTTATAACACTAAAAAAGTGATGACGTGTCAATTTTTATCTTTAACATGCAATATTGATAGCTCAACACACTCCATAACCTACTATGGATGAAGCAACACCTTCCAGATCCTTATGATACACATTATCAAGGCATCCTAAAATCACCAAAAATAATAACAAAAAAACTCATTTAATCATAATTCCAATGAAAATGTAACTGGAATTCGTTCAAAACACTAGATACACATGATTTCGTGTGATTAGATATGAAATTAGCATCCAAAAAGAACTATGAAAAACACGAAAACTCATTTCATCGTAATTACACTAAAAAACTGACTTAAATTAATTTCAAACACTATATACCCAAGATTACAAGTTATTAAAACTTAAACAGAAGATATACATACCAAATAAGATGCTCAAACATCGACCGATTGAATAAGAAATGGGTATATGTTCATGCTCCTCCCAAAGCCTCATCTATATAGTCAAAATAGGAAAAATTAATTCAAACATTAGTATAAAGATATGTGATATAGGAGAACATATGGTGTGGGTGCTGGTGATGATGATGAACCTGGAATGTGAGTGTAGGAAAAGATCATCGGTGTGGATGCGGTGGGTGGAAAATCTTTCGGCATAGGGGAGGCATGGGGAGAAAGAGGTGAGGCATGTGGGAGAATAATTCCACCCCCCCCCCAATTTTATAACTTAAATAAATATCCTCACCCAAAACAATACCATGAATACTAAGGCTCTGGTGGAATCTTAGTTGATTTTGGAATAATACAGGAAGTACACTTTAATACTACGGGGAAGATGTTAGTCAATCCTCTATACAGGTTTTCAATTCCAAGGAAAAAATAAATTCCCCACAAGCCCAAAAAAAATATTCTCATATCTCCCTAAAAAAGTTCTATGCCTCAACGAGGTTTTTTCCTCATTTTCTTCAGTCTTAATTGAGGATCCCATTTCACCCCCAGCATCCGACTTGAAAAGAGTGCATATTTGGAGGTGGAAACCAATATAAGATAATGGTATTGAAATGAATGTTGTGGAAACTATTGGGGAAAATATATACTTTTAAGAATCACTAGCTAGTGATAGATTTATAAAAATCTAGAGAGTGATGAAGGATGGATCTTTACTCTAGTTTTTAAAGGTGGAGACTGGATTAAGCTAGCATCGTTTATCCCAATGATTATTCTAAGTTGGAATTATCATGGTCTTGGAAACCCATGATCAGTTTGGATTCTCCAAAATCATTGTGCTAAAAGTCACCATAATATGGTTTATTTCTAAAACCATATTGGAATGAAAGGATGGGGATGGTATCACAAAAATAAACAACATTTCAAGGGTGCTTCTTGATCTCCCTCCATAGACACTCAAGTGGAATTTTTTGTCTATGAAGAGAAGATATGTATTTCATTATTACTTCTTTTTTCTCAAACCATGTTTCCTCCTCTACTCACCAACCTAACACCATGTCTTGGGCCTTAAATGGTTTATATGGTTGTCCCTCTTAGAGGGAGAAATTAAAACCAAGGAAACTCCTTAAAAATATTTCATGAAACACTCCTAGACATATCATTTTTAGAGTGTAATTTCATAATATCATGTTTCAATATGAAAATAAAGGTGGTTCCAACATACCCTTTTCTCACATTCTTGAGTTTTATCAAGAATTAAAGATGGATAATCTATCATATTTTGGGGTACACTTGTAATAATTTTACATGGTTTCAAGGGAACTCTAAATGAATTCATATTATAGAACATCTTGATAGATTCATGGGATTATTCAAGTGGACCAACATCTTTAAGAAATTCCAATTTTCTCACATGGTGATCGCCACTTCTAACCAGTTTCTAATCCTTATCGATACATTATATGGCCATAGGAAACCGATTTATAAGAGTCACATCATATTTGAAATCTTTTGGGTCAAGTACAAGTATTGTGTGAAGGTGGTTTGATCTTACTGGATGCTGGGAAATTTTGACATGGGAAAATGGCATCACTAGGTGGATACGAATTTGAAAAAATGATAAAACCTAAAGTACCTCTATAGAGATATCATATGTGACACTATTAAAAGGAGGTTGAATGTTCCCTACTCATATACCCACTCAGATTTCACTATTTCCATAATTGTAACACTTGAATTAGATTTGGAAAAATAATTTTTACAAATGAAACATTATAGGAAATGCACACAGTAGAAATTAACATAAAGGAAGGTGACACCAACACCTCTTATTTTCACTGGAAAGCATTGGTGAGGGTATGAAATAATTATATCACTAGTATTAATTATTATTAAGGAAGTAATAAACTAAACAAATGGATATCCATGACATTATTAATCATTTTTTAGGATATGTACACAAATGGTGAACCTTCTATATCAACTAATATAGATTCTAATTTTACGCCTGTGATATCTGAGACTATGAACTATGAGATAACACATAACCATTCAGATGAGGAAATTCTAAAGGGTCTCCACCAAATCCACTCTACCAAATATCTTAGTTTGGACTGCTTTCATTCTCTCTTATTCAAAAATAATTGGCGCCTTATTGGTTCGGATATTTCAATCCTTATAGAGATATTTGGGAAGGGAAAATTTATTTTTTTCTATAAATGAAATTTCCATAAATCTCATCGAAAAAAACATATGGGATTTGGATTTCAGGTGTATTAGCCTATGGTATGTAGTTTATAATATTTTACCTAAGGCATTGGCGAATAGTCTAGGCTCCTAGATCCCTACTATTATCAACTAAAACCGAAGTGCTTTTATCCCTACAAAGATTATTACTGATAATTCCTTCAATGCATGTGAGATTTTTCACTCCATGAAAACAAGATCTGTCATATAGAGAGGTATTATGGAATGAAAACATGATATGAAAAATTATTACGATAGAGTGGAATAGATTTTTCTCTAGTTTTTCATGAAAAAATGGGCATTGGTTATAAATGGGTTAATACTATCATGAAATGTGTCACATCAATGTCATTTTGAATCTATATTAATGGGGTTTTATCCAAGAGATTCACTACCTCAATGGGGCTCCACCAAAGGGGCCTCATCTCCCCATTCCTCTTTATTTTTCTCATTGGTGTATTTTCTATACTTATTTGAGAGGAAACTAGGAACAATAATATTCATGGGGTGAAGGTTTGTCATTAGTGTCTTCCTATTTCACATTTTCTTTTTTATGATAGTAGCCTTATCTTTTCAAGAGATATATATGATGAATTCACCTCAGTATGTCATCTTATCTATTATTATGAGAAGGAATTTGGGTAGTCGGCTAATATGGAGAAATCTAAAATCTCCTTTAGATTTGTAGTCCCACCGAGTAGGAAATATGATCTTAATAGAATCTTTGGTATTCAGGTGGTTGAAAAATACAAAAAATATCTCAATGTCCCCATGATCATTGGATCACCCAAAAATGTGATTTTTCATGTATTATTAAGAGGGCATAAAAAATATATAAGGACATACATATAAGAGGATTTCTAAAGCGTGGAAAGAAACACTCATTATGCCAGTGATACAATCAATCCAAAGAAATGTCATATCCCTATTCAATCTTCTAATATCATTTATTTTCCAAATCCACTCCCACATTGATATCTTTTGGAAGGTACATAATAATTAGAAAAAATCCATTGGATTTTATGGAATAAGTTTTTCAACCACAAGTCAGGTGGGGTAATGAGTTTCCAAGATCTTTACCATTTTAACAACGCACTCTTGGATAATCAAGTCTGGCAGTTTTTTCTTCATCAGGCTCCCTACGTGCTCAGATTCTCAAAGTGAAATATTTTCCCCATTCAGATTTCTAACGTTCATCCATGGGCCCCCATCCTAGATTTATATAGAGATGTGTTTGAAGATTTCACACACTGTCAAGTTCTAGGATATATTGGTGGATTGGAAATGGATCAATGGGAAATTTTTGAAATATCCATGGCTTTCAAACAATGACTATTTAATTGAAACCTCTCCAGTTTCCCTAGGTTCTGAGGACATGAGTGTTTTCTCTATCTTTGAAAATACAGGTGTTGGATAGTGTAATGAAAATCTCAGAAAATTGTTCAACGATAAAGACAAATAACTTATTCTGAGTATTCCATGAATGAAAGATGTGGGGAAAGATAGTATTTTTTGGTGAAAATAAATTTCAGGAGTTCTCTCAGTTAGGTCTGGCTATGATTTAGTTCATGGAATCATTAACCCAAAGGTGAGTTGACTTGAAAATACCTATAGAGCATGGTGTTCCCTCCCAAGTTTTGATATTTTTTATGTAAAGTGTGTATTAGAATCCTCCCCTTTAAGAAATTCCTCTCACATCTCCATGAATTTTACGATCCGTCATTTTATGTATGAATTTCTATGCCAGAATCCTACATGCATGCGATTATTCATTGCCCTGGAGAAAGGGCAGTGTGGAACTCTAGGAAATAAAATACATACCAATTTGTCACTTTGGCACTCAATATTCTAGTGTTGTTTTTTTTCTGGACTTTTTCTCTCACTATAGGGGTGGTGGAAGTTTTATGAACTATAGAATGGATCGTTTGGGTTAGAGGAAATGACTACACTTTGTTTCAGATTTCAAGAACACACTCTTTCTGGGTTGAGGAGTCAAAGTTGTGGTTGGATTCATGGAACTGGAAAGAAATGTAGAATATCTCCTCAATCCCTCCTCCACTTCGCATCATGTGGATATACCCCCCCAATAGGTGTTCTTAACATCAAAATATATGCTTCTCTCCCTAGCTATGGAATTATTGGCATTGGTGTGTTGGTTTTTAATTCTAATGGAAAGATTATCATTGCACTCCATTCTTCGTAAAATTGCTTTAGGGACACACTAATGGATGAATCTCATGAAATATGCATTGTATTTATTGTTTCTATGGAGAAAATTTAGAAATCCCTCGTCATTGAATCATATTACCTCACTATTATCAATGATATTCACTCAATAGAAAGAGGTTTACAATATTTTCCCATTTGATTTTGAATATTCAGTCACTAGTCCAACATTTATCAGATTTCTCTATATCCTTTAATAAAAAGTAGGGGATTAAAGTATCGCATTTTTCAGTGACCTGAGGTATTTTAAGTGTTACTCGCACTTAGTTTGATGATTTTCCTTCATGGATGATATCTCTTGTACTTTCGGATCTTCATGATTTTATTGAATTCCCTTTTGATTTTCCACCAAACAAGTATATATGTTGACAAAAATAATTTTTTTACCTAAATTTAATTCTAAAAAAGTTAATATATATTGTAATTAATCATTTATACTAATAGATATATTATCTTTCACTGAATTTCTTTTAGTGCAAGTTAATTTTTTTATAATGAACCCTTTGTCCCATGGTAGTTTAATACCTCAAACTGACCAAAATCCCATTGTACCCAAGATTCATCAGAGATCAACTAATTTCAAAAAATAAATTCATTTCACCTCATCCATAAAAACCATGAAATGGTAAATACACAACTACAAAAGACATAATAAATAGTGGTATCCTTTATCAGTGCTAAAATAAAAGCACTGATAATGGTTCCCTTTATCAATGATAAAAAGTACTATTAAAGATATGTCTTCATCAATGCTTTAAAAGGTTCTAATTAAGGCTAAAAAATGGTGTTTTTTAAAAGATTCCTTTACCATCACTTAAAAAATAACTCATAAATGTTATCCTTTATCATTTCTTTTTTAAGCGCTAATAAAGACTACCCTTTATGAGTGCCTTTTTTAAGCATTGATAAAGGCCACCCTTTATGAGAAATTTTATTTAGCACGGATAAAAGTTCATATTTATCAGTGCTTTTATATTGCAATGATAAAGGTTTTTCCCATATGTCTTCATCCCACATCAGGTTTTTCTGGGTCACGCTTTATTAGTCTGGGCATTCCTCTACCACAATGTATTATGGCTGCGGGGGATCGGCACCTTCATACACCTTCACACACATGGGTCACATGGTCTTCCTCCTCCATGCACCATCCCACCTACCCAGATAGCATATACGTGTGCCTGCTCCCCGGCCCAACTTCCCAGTTGACCTATACGTGAGCCGACTCCTCTACGTGACGACCCATTTTTTATAGGATAAACAAACAAATAAAAAATAAAAATAGTAAAAAATGAATAAAAATAATATATATATATATTATAAATATTACTAGATATTATATATTAAATATAAATATATAAAATGAAATAAATTTAATAATTCAACAAATAATCATTAAAAATGAATATATGAAGAAAAAAATTCAATGAAACAATTATTAATATAAATGAACAAATTCAATACATAAATTTATTTATTATAAATAGTAATAAATAGTATCAATTAAATATAAATATATAAAATTAATAAAATGTAATAATTAAAAACATAATAATAAATTATTCAATTTTACATATTTTTTCAATTTAATTATCTTTTATTTAAATTTGACTGGTTTTTAACATGCATTCATTAAATATTATTTATTCATTGATAATGTTAAATGTTTCTTTTCTATTTTTATAATTTAATAATTCTAAATATTTATTTTTTAAATATTTTTATAATTTTTTCATTTTTAATTTTTTTCATATATAATTATTCATTAAAATATTTAATATTTTTAATATAGACATATATTAATTTATATATATAATATTTCATTAAATGTGATTTATATAATTAAAAATATTCATGATTAAATTAAATAAGTCATATGTTTAGTGATAAATGGTTTATAATTAAAAAATTAATATTAATTAAAAATATTAACTAACTGTATCGAGTAATGGACATTTAATTAAATGTAATTTTTTTCAATATAACATATATCAAATATTTATTACATTAATTTCACACATACATATATTTAATTAATTCATAATAATATAGAATGAAAACATGTATAATATTTCCTTAATTTATTCAATTTTTAATATTTATTTTAGAATTACATTTATTAACATAATATATTTAATATATATTATGTTTCTAATTGGTTAATTTTAGTCATTTTCTTATTTTTATTCAATATATACTATTTATTAATTTTAAATTTTTTTATCGAATTTATTCAATTTTAATATTATTTTTTCATAAATAATTTTATTTTTTATATTTTTTGTAATTTTTTATTTTTCAATTTTTTATTGTTCAATATTTTTTAATTTTATCAATTTTAAATATTTCTTATACATGTTTATTCATTATCAATTAATGTTTTTATTATAGTTTTAATTTATATAATTAATATGTATTCATTTTCACTTTAACATTTCAATTTAGAAATATACAATTTTAATTTTTTTAAATAATCTATATAATTAATAACCCATATTCATTTTTTAAAATTTTCATTTTTATTATTATTTATTTCATTGATATAAATTTAATATTATATATTGTCATTGTTCAATTTAATATATATTAATCTTGTGTTACACACACACACACACATTTATGTAATTAATGTAATCTTATATAGAAACACACAATAGTATTTATGTAATTTATTTAAATTTTAATATTTGTTTTATAATTTCATTTAGTAACATAATATATTTAATATGTTATATTTTTAACTGATAATTTTTATTTATTCATTTTTAATATTTATTCATTTTTATTTTTATTTATAATTTAATCATTTTCTAATATTTATTTATACATATTTATTTACTATGTTTTAATATTTTCAATATGTATTCATCTTTATTTCAATATATATCCATATTTAAGTTTTTTTTAGTAATTTGTGAAATTAATAAAACTTAACCTTTTTTAATATTTTTGATGTCTATTCATTTTTAATTTTAAAATTTTACTCTTTTTTAAAAATTAATGGATTTAAGATTATATATTCATTAATAATGTTAAAAATATATTTATATAAATATATTTATATTTATATGTAAATACATTATATTTCTTTTTAACAAGTCTCAGTTAATGTACAAAGTCCCTATCCCATTTACTAAATTAAAAAAAGGTATAACTAAGAGAAAGGGTATGATATGGATGGACAACCATCGACAATAAAAAAACGTATCAAGAGAAACAAAAAACATAAAAATACCCAAAGTAGCACTAAGAGTACAAGACAACAACCCGAGATAGATTTGGACCCCTACAAACCCTTTCTATGAGGGTCTCTACCGTACAGAAGTCGGTTACACCTCCAAGTCTTTGTTCCTTGCTGAAGCTCATAGCCTTCATCTAAAAGTGGTTCCATGGAATCCTCTTTACCCATATCTCTGGAGACCACCACATAAAGATTCCTTAAAAGTGAATTATCATCCAGGGTTATTAGAAGGGATATCATTTTCCCTAGCCTGATTTCTGGTCATAAGTCTCGTAACACTTCTTGAATCCTCTTCAATATTCACATCTTCTGATGACACATCATTAGCTGATTACAGCACTCCAACAGTATTGTAAATACAAACCTAACCCTTATTATAGTTTTTTATTTTAGAAAATCATATAATCAAAGAATCCCTTTTCATTGGAATGTGGTTCTTATGGGATTTAGTCTAATCTTCTCCATCAATCGAAGCCCAACTCCCTTAATTTTTAGAAGGAGAATCCTTAAGTGGGACATGAGATAGCTCTTAAACAGGTATTGAATCCATCAGTGTGTCCATTTAAGGACCACAAATCATGGTAAGATCATCCAAACCACTATCTTGGATCTTATAAGTCTCAGCATTTCTTTTAGAAAACACAGTAGATTTAGAATTAGATGCATCCATAATAATTGAAGCTACAAGAATGCCACTTCCTTTGGTGTGATACAAATTTGGATGAGTATCCACCTCATAGGCAAGAGGTTAACAAAGTTCTAAGGTTCTCTTACCCTCTAAACCATCCAACAAAAATTTTCCCAGATACAAATCATATATAGTGAAACGTTTCACCAATGTATTATCAATCAATCCCAGTTTTTGAGTGAAATTTCTAGACTTTGATTGCTTATTGACTTCATTATACAATTTTTTATTACCTTTTCTAGCTCTTGAACCAATAATATTCTCTAGATAAGGATATCGATTAGAAAATTCTTATGTCACTACTTCATCAGCCAAATTTTACTCACCATCCAACCCTTCTTCTAGAATCTCCAACCATGTCCTGGTATCCTACTACCAATAAAGATCCATTTCCCACACACCAGAAGAGGCATGTTAAACATGTGATTTTGAAGCATCCAAAACATTATCATATTCCCTATGATAAGGGGATTTCTCCACTAGTGTATACCCATCCATGATTAGTATTTCTTCAATAGTAGGTTCAGTCGGTCTTGCTTTTGAGAGATCATCCAAATAAGCCGAATGCACAGCCTGACTAGGCTCACGACCATGCCCCTCTTCCATAAAGACCACCTAATTGTGAACTCCTACATATTGTGTCTAAACATGATCATCATTTTTAGTACTACCTTAGGAATTTTATTTCAAACATATATTATTTATAAATCATGAATTTGCATCATAACCTTATGTAGAGAAAAAAACATGAACAATAGATCTCTTTCAATTTAAAATGTCATGTCTTGTGACCTTATAATCAATACCAAATCAGGGAAATTTTTCATACTCAATTCTTAAATAATTCCCATCATCATAAATTGAAATAAAAACTCTATCAACCAATGTATAACAAAAGTCCAATTTTACAAAAAAAAAGCATATTGGCTGAATCTGGCCACCTCAGTTTCTCTATCCATTTCAATGGGAACCCTGGTAAACATTTCCATATCATAAAGTATCCTAGGGTTACAAATTATCCAATTTAAACCATATATCTTGATTTTAATCTCAATAGAGGAATTACCAACCTCTAGAGGATTTAACTTCTTATCCCATTCTCATATGTACTGAAAATCAAGATTGTCAAAGATCAATCCAAAGCCCCAATCCCACATCCTAAAATCCTATTGTGTGTTGTTTTTTATACACCTATATCATTTATCATATTTTTATACAATCCTGAAAGTGAATCACCTATTTCGTGCATACTTATAACCACCATGTGTAGATACCTGTGATATTCCTTTCATATAGGTTGTTTGGTAGGGATAATTCCAATGAGAATGAGATGATTTTGGGGAATTGAAATATATTTCCCATATCAAAATGTTCAATTTGCATTATGGTGTGTTTTTTTGTTTCCCTCTTCTCTTATCATGTTCTGTAGCCTAAATAATCCAAAAAACTACACCAAATATATATAAATATTTCTATAAAATCCTTTAAAAAGGGTAGCACTCAACATCAATGCCTTGGGATGGTTTCAATAATTCATTAGTCCAATATGAATGCCTAATATGTGGATTTCAATTATTTTCAGTATATCAGTATCCCTATAATGAAACATGGAATTCCTATAAAATAATTTATTTATTTAAATTTGTATATTTATGCATTTACATTTGCTTACTTTTTTATATAAGTTCATATAAGATTTATCGTCCCTAATGCTACACAATATTTCTAAAATAGTGTTTGATACATGTTGACTTTAATATCTAAAAGGATTCCCTCATCATGCATCCATCTTCATTTCTAAAACCTTGACATTCATTACTTTCATTTAAGATATATCAATGTAAATAATTTTCTTGAGGAAGAACTATAGGTTTTTTAAAAATATGTATAGAAACTCTTGATGATAGCATAATGGAATTTATATATACTTGTTGGAATTTTTATATTCATTAAATTCATTAACATATCAAATTATGATAATGAATTTTTAAATGACCACTAAATGATAAATATTTCATTTTAATCCATTTTATCATAGTAGTTATGACCATAGAGGAAATATCCATCTATTTTTTAGTCGAATTATTTTTTTATTGGTTTATACATAATCAAAGATGATAATTTAGTGATTGGAATCATAGAATCTAAAGAGATAAATCATACATTGTATGAATGATAATATATATATATATATATATATATATATATGTATGTATATGTATTTAGGGAAGTTTAACATTGAACATAGTTTCTTTATTATGTAACTATATACTTTATCTATTGCTATATTCAGAAAATTATTTTACAAAATCCTATAAGAACATATATAATATTAATCATGATTGTAAATATTTACAACAATTAAATGTATCGTATTAATTAAATTTATACTCTTTAAAATAATTATTTTTTAACGCATCAAAATTTATAAAAAAATAGTTTTAAATTGATATTTTCCTATTTATATAGAGTTAAACATTAAATATGATGAAAATTGTTCTTTAAAATTATGTTCATTAATTTCATAATAAGTGTATATGATATTATTTTATAATTTAATTTATTTAAAAAAAAATACCCATGCCTAAAAATTATTTGGAGATCTTATTTTTAGACTATTTATAACATGTTCTAATTTATCAGTTTCTTTATCTATGTGATATAGTCCTCAATGCGCATCACGTCCATCATACATACCTGATATAGAACTTCCATCACACACAACTTCAAATAGTCCCAAAAATTTCCACATCGAGTCAGGATATCACCTAGTTCACCACAAAATTTTCACTTATACCCATCCGCTTGATTTTTATGAGTCTCGATGTTCTATTTTTATTTCAGGTTCGAGTGACTGATACATGTTAGTGTCTAAATATCAAATTAATCATAAGTGAAATTTAATCACTAGTAATTGTTGTTTTCCTAAACAAACCTTGTCTTTCCACATACTAAGGTAATTCTATGTTGATGTATTTGATCAAAATTCACAGATGGGATAGAAGCTAAGTTCCAGGTATCCTTCCCCCAACTGAACCCATTCAAAACATACATATCTTCTTCTGTATTTTTAAACCATGCTCTGAGTTTCCACTCTGATATTTTTACAGAGTTAATTCTAAATTTTGGTTCCACTAAGGTTGAGTTTTTTTCATGTGATCCCAGGTAGTAAGTATTATAATCCAATCATTAGTTTGAGATGAGTCTTTTTGCTGATCCTGCTAAGACACTTCTTCAAGTTGTGTGGAATGTGTTTGTTTCATAATCTAATAAAAGTTCATCAACTTTGGTTCCTAGGAACATTATTAGTGAAAGACCACCTGACCCACCATGTAATATGTGAATAAATGAATAAGAATCAACTCCTCACTTATATTGGACTTGCACCTAGAAAATTTCCACAAATTATCCTAGAATTACCACCATTTCCCCCACTCAAAACCAAATCAATAACCTAGACCAAAGACCACATGTTTATCCAACATTGTGTCTTTTCATGTCACATTTTTATAAAATGATAAGTTATTAGGAATCATTACTAATAACATTCAAATGTTGGGTTCCTATTATGATAAGTATCTATAACTTTCTCCTTTGATTATTAATACCTTGTGTTTATTTATTTAATGTTTTTACAAAATGGATAATTTATGAACCTAATAGGATGTATATGAATCAAAAATGGATGAGAGTTAATCAAATGAAAAATGATTATGAGTATGGATTTAAAGAGTTCATCAAGTTATCAATGTAACATGCATTTGACACTTCTCACATATTTCGGTCATGTTTACATTGTTGTTAAACAAGAAGAATTAGTATGTAATAGTTGGAAGAATATTTTATTTTTCATGAAATAGATCAGAGCTATAAATGTTGAATTAAAAATGGATATTAACAAAATTTACATACTAAATTAGATGATACTCCATTTTATGGATCATTTGATATGAATAACAGTATAAATTTTTATGGAGATCATATAGAAGAAATGAAAATAGAAATTTGAAGACGACCTTCATGATTGTCCAAAGTTGTTTGAAAAGTAAAATAGTTGTTCTAAGGGACAATTTTGTATGATTTCTACTAAATATAAAACTCTTTCTTCTATATTGATGTTATATAATTTGAAAGCTAGTAGTGGATTAAGAGACACTAGATTTAAAGAACTACTTGGTCTCCTGAATGATATGATACTAGAAAAAAATGAACTTCCTTATCAAATATATGACACTAAATGAATGCTATGTTCAATGGGAATGATATTTGAAAAAAATCATGACCAAATGATTTAATATTTATTTTTAAGGACCATGAATCACTCATAAAATGTCATATGTTTGGCAAAAATCGATACAAGAATGATGAATCATGTACTTCTAAATTTTTATGGTAGTTTTCTATAATTATATAGTTTAGAATATACATGGATGTCTAAAAAATCTTAGATAATTTAAATGGAATGAAAATGTAAGAATTAAAGGTGTGAAACTACACCATTCGGTAAACTCTCCTCAGTTGAAGAAATTTTATTTTGAGTCTCCTCAATTTGGAAATGAGCTATGAAAAATCCATCTTTTGTTATCTACAAATAGAATAAATATTTTTGGTTTATAAATTAATACCCATAGTACATGGCTAGTTATGTTGGTAAATTATAACTCTTGACCATGTTTATGCATGAATCATAAATACATTATGTTGTCACTACTTATATCATGAGCCAAAAAACCCACTAATGATATTGATCTCAATTTAAATCTAAGATCAAAGATCCAAAATTGATTTGGGATATAGATTTTACATTGTATGATGCTCATATAAGTTAATAATTGACATTGGGAGTTGTGTTATATGGGATAATGAATGAATTTTTTGGTTATGAAAATTTATTACCCTATAACATTAAAGGAATGTTGGGGTGGCCCATTTATAAAGAATGCACACACTCAGTTCGGTCGAAACATTCTTCAAATACTATGTTTTTAGGACATAAGAAATTTTTACCTTAACAACATAAGTACCAATCTTGGATGATAGCTTTCGATGGGAAAACCAAATAAGGTTTTACACCATCTCCATTAATGGGTTATGAACTATTTGAGAAAGTAAAAGAAATTAGCACTATTCTTGGTAATAAAATATCAAAAAACCTTGCAAAATTAGGTTAGAAAAAGAGATCAATTTTCTTTTAATTATCATAATATAATTATTTGTACATCAAATATTTTTTAATTTCATGAATGTAGAAAAAAAATCACTTATAATTTTATTTTCACATTACTAAATATTACTAACAGCAAAAAAGAAGGCATCAAGGCAAGGTTGGACATGAATGGCATGGGGATATGGGATGAGTTTGAACTAGTTTATAGTGACTGTTGGATTTTTATTCCCCCAATAGCTTACACACTTTTCATAAATTAAAAATTGAAATTTTATAATATCCTTAATTGTGAAACAGTTCCATTTTGGTATTCATAAAATATCAAGAATGTCGTTTCAATGTCTAATTTTATGTTATAAGGTCTAAAATCACACAACTGTCGTGTTTTGATGTAATATTTGATGATTGTAACTTTTCATTGCGATATACCTAAAACATTCCATGCATTAACTAGACTCTGTCACTTTTTCAAATCCATATGTTGAAATGTAATAGAACCAGTGAAGTTTCAATTCATAGATAAGGATATTGAATCCATATTATATGAATTAGAGATGTTCTTACCTCTATTTTTCTGTGATATAATGGTCAACTGGAGGGTTCTATTGGTTATATTGGTTCAAATATGTGGTCCTATCCATTATAGATGGATTTACCCCACTGAATGATATATGAATATTTTTAAAGGGTATTCCAAGAATTTATTTCATCTAGATGTTTGTATTCTATATCGATATATTATTGAATAATTTGTTTAATTATATACCGATTACATATCACATGTTGATAGTTTTGGTTTCCCAATATATCATCATATTATATGTTATATGAGTGAACCAATTTCCAGAAGATATGTTGTTACAATTACCATCACAAAATTTGTTTAAGATCTCCTTTAAATTTTATATAATAGTGCATAGGTTTCTCCATTAATCGAATCCCACCAAGTAATTATGAGACATTTGAATCTATCAAGGTCATAAGGATGTAAATCAAATATACATAATTAATATTTTATATGATAGTTATGAGATCATATTTATATGGAATAATTTGAAAACCCAAATTCGATTATTGAATGGCTTGGATGGCTAGCTGGAGGACCAAATTCTAATGTTATATCTTATATTGGTTTTGTAATAAATGGTTATTAGTTCAATATAAATGAAAAATATTAATAAAGTATGATGAAAAATAATCGAGTTACAATTGCAGTGTAAGAAATTATTGTATCTGATTCCAAGGATATAAATACAATTTATACAAATATGACATATTTTGGAATCAATGAACAAATGTACAGGTTGGATTATATGACATTTCAAGTACTGATTTTCCATTGCAAATTAGTTTAAAACAAGAATTCAATGAAATTTAATGAATTGGGATTTATGAAGTTGAATTTTAGCATGTAATGGAATAAAGATGATCCATTAATAATGACATCACAATCATTTCATGTATTTTATACATCTGATCCAATAAAAAATATTTTGTAAATTATCCCCTTAGTGATTAAAAAGGTGCAGGGTTAGATGAAAATTTAACTAAGGATGGCCCTTTAATTGGGATATCACAATAATTTTAGGTATTTTATATATCTGATCTAATAAAAAAGATTTGGTAATTTGTCCCCTTGGTTATTAAAAAAACACAGGGTCAGATGAAAATTTGATGAACCTTTAATTGGGAGATCACAATCATTTCATAGAAATCCCAATATAAGAAATGCCTTTTAGGTTATATGGTACCACAAATATGGGTTTTTGGATACAAGATAGAGGATCTAAATTAATACTACTCTTACAGAAAAAAGACAGTTCAATGAAAAGGTTAATTTGTTTTTAGATATAATATCATTTTCCTCATAATATTATATGTTCTCTATTGAATTTAAATAATCTAAATTAAATGTTTGACTAATCATGCATATAATGACTTTATACATGATGATGTTTCCAGTCTCGACGAAGAACAGATGATTGATGCTAAAACTATAGAACTATTTAGGGATAAAAAATAAGCTGATGAACAAAACAATAACGACGTATCATCACTGTGTTAAATAAAATTATCAATGTATGTGAAAGGGTATAAAATTTGAGGTTTCCTAGAATAAACGCAGATAACCATTTGACCCCAAGAAGTCAATGTTCATTAGTTATGTTGGGGTCTCAATGATAATTCATGTTCAAATTGATATAGTTATGTGGAACCATGTCCATCCTATAATTAATGAAACCCATTGGGAATATATTTTGGTAATTTTTTTATATAATTTCTCTATTTTATAGAAAAATTATATAATAAAACAATTATTTACTTTTCATTATCTCTTTTGTAGTTCATTTTTTTTAGAATATTTACATGAAAATATTTCATAATGGCCACAGGAAAAGATTATATAGAGTTCCAAAAACTTCTTACAAAGCATAATCTCAGGGATTCTGAGGATATTTTAAAGCCACTGTCACTAGTTACGTATACACATGTTATAAAATTGGATACATAGAAATATTTCATTAGTTATTATGTTAGGAAATCATTTCAAGTGCAATTTAGTCGATAATATTTTATTTGTAATTATTTATTTTATCCACGTTGATTCAAAATTATAAATTTGTGAAACAATAATGGAGTGTTGTAAATAAACAACATACCGAAAAACTAATATACCCCTACTGGAAAGAAAGTATGGGGTACAATTCACTCAAAAATAAATTGGTATGTATTTTAAATATATAATAAATCATTATGTGTTATAAAAAAACATATGTTCCTTTATTTATATGAAAATTGATGAATCAAGATATGACACCACTTCCATCCCACATCACGTGCTATGGAAGGAGGCTCATATAAATAAATAAGGTAAACTAGTTGATCAAAACAAACAAGAAGTATGGGAAACATGCATAAGTACGACATAATATTAATTTACTTTGACTTATAACATTATAACATAAAAATATCTATTTATGTTGATATTCTTTTATATGGTTTAAACATAATAATTAGCATCAAATGTACCTGAAGATAAATTCCTTTTAGTAGCATCTAAGAAGTTTGAATAATATGGTCATGTTAGAGGTGTAGGTTTTTGATTGTCACCTAAAATGTATTTTGATAAGTAAAATCCTCATGGAGAAACATATTAAATGATTAAAAAACTGTAGGCTCAAATTTATTCATTGAAAGATATTATTTTTCAATTTATTTAGTTGGATTAATATATGTGAAAGAATCAAAGAGAACTAGAAATGGAACAAATAATAGTACATGAAGATCCAAATGAACCCACTATATTTTAGGATATCCATTTCTCTTAACAACCTACCTTACTTGAGGTAATTGATTTTGGAATTACACATTCTCATAAATGTTAATTAAAAAACTAAAAATAAATTTACATTACTAAAATTATATAGGGTGAAGTTGTATGTGACTAATATCTATCAACAACAAAGAATCACCTTGTTGTGAGTGGTTTGGTGTATAATATCCCAGGATACATGATACACACCAATCAACAACCAAAATATCACATGAGAGTGTGCATTTAAGTTTCTCGTGAGCTGAGTGTTGAGTTTCTTATTCCACATGAAGATCTGGATAATACCACAATCAATGATGTTATTGTAACTTTCATAGCATGACCATATAACCTTATATTGATACATGAGGTATGTCCTTAATAATTTTTTTTCAAATAAAAAATATTTAGTAGGTGATGAAAAGAGTTCTAAAATGAGGTACTATATTATAGATGGATAAAATGATGGGTAAACGGAAGTTCAAGTCAATACAATCTAGTATATCAACTAAGAAAATAAAAGGGAATTCTAGTAGTACCTTCTCCCTTCTAGTTCCACTACTGAATATATTAATATTATAAGTTCATGAAGGCAAAAAAATCAAAAATGTATATATTAATTATATTCAATATTGTGAATAAATATTTTGAAATTTCATAACATACATAGCTAGTCTGGAGATTATAAATGAGATTATCATGTTTGAATGGTTGGGAGTCTCAGTTGTTAATACATAAACGAGGTAAATTTTCATAATTTCTCTATAAAAACGTGTATATAATGTTAATTAAAGTTAATAACTAATCATATATTCTAAAAGAATTTATATTATTACTATACAAAAGGAAAAACCTGTGAATGGGTATTTGGACTCATTAATCCCTGTATTGTTTCTACACATGAATATTATTTCGACTTGAAAGAAATTGATAGGAGAAAATATGAACAAAGAGAGGAATTTTAGAATAAAACAATAGATAAAAACTCTCCTTGATTCCTACATTATATGGTTAAAAGTATGAAATCTAATCACATATAATATATTTTTCTTTTTTTCATTACTTATATATTTTTTTTAAGAAGCACTGGATACTAATCACAATCAATTTGGAAACCATAAATGTTTATTTTTTGGATCCAATGCATGGATTTCCATTAAACTAACCACACATTATGACTATTATCTATTTATAATTCACTTCAATAAATATTTTATTGATAACAATAAAACTTTATGTTTCGGGTTCTATTTAAAAAAAACATTGTTCTTATTGGGTGATCTACAAATATAGGACAATCCATGGTATGAGGATGGTGACTGGAAATAAAATGCTTATTGATTTATTCATCTAAAAATATATTAATGTATATATAGTAATATTTAACAACCATAATATATTTCAAAAAAATCTTATTTTTTCAATATTTATACAATTTATGAAGAAAGATAACGACAATAATTATGGATATTACTTTTGAAAATTTATGAAGGATACAATATACCATCAAAAGACTAGTATCCCCAAATATGAAATTTATGAAGGTAATTACAATTTAATTTAAAATAAAACTTAATCATTTGTTTTTATATATCATCTCAATACTAAAAAGATTTAAAAATATCTACATACTAAGAAGAATTTTTTTTAGAGATTAGTGGATAGACTTCATGGTGTCATAGTGATTTCTCATATCAAAATTAGGTTATTACATATTATTTTTGTGATCTGGTAATAGATATAACCTTTTAGATACATTTGGGATGTGAATTATTATTATTATAATACTTATATATTATTTTGACCTATTTCTCAAAGATAAGTATAATATAGGGCTACACTCTATGGATTAAAAAATAGATAGTAAAATGTTTCAAGTTTCCCATGATCATGAGATATTAGACTTTGAGGTTTCAACTACGATAATAATGGTAGGGAAATGGATCACAAATGTATACAATCATCATGTAATAGTTAATTATTACTACTTATTTAGTTAATTTATTCATCAGTTTATCTATTATTTTTAAGTTAATTTCCTTAGAATTGTTTATATTCTTCTTAATTAGTTTTTTTCATAGATCATTTGCGAAGTTTTACATTGCTTTTAACTAGTGGAAACAAGCCAGAAAAGAGAGAACATGTTACTTTCAGATGGAATTTGAAACCATATGATTCATAAAATGTGAAATGAATCATAATGATGCATCTAAAAAATCTATGATCCCGCTGATTTTATTCAATTCATTTTTGAAATAGACTCCATATTTCAAATGGAAGATCTCATCTATCAAGGTATTTTTCTATAATTAATGGAAAAGTATGAATTCCAAAATGATATGTCAAGAAAATTTCCTTGAAAGGTGTAGTAATCAACCACACCTTAATCAATTGAACCTCAATCTAATATGCGGTTTTCTTGGTATAACTCGAATTGTATGTTTGTAGTTTGTAATTCACCTTTTAGTTAAAAACACACATCACATACTGAAAAATAAGAAAACACATTCATATTCTTTTTATACTTTATAAAAACTATACTTGAGTTATTAGTGATGTGTAAGAATCAACTGCAGCTCAATCTGATACATGGTGCATCTGTTCTGCCTCAAAGTGCATGTTTTGAGTTTAAAATTGAATTCTTGTTCAAAACGAATGTGACATACAAAAAACTAAGAAAATTCATTCAATTTTTTTGATACTATATAAAATAAATATATATTCATTTGTGACAATTTGGAATCAAACACACATCAATATGATACATGGTGTGCTTGGTATGACTCGAAGTGTATGTTTTTTGTTTAAAATTAACAGTTTATTTCAAAACACACGCCACATTCTAAAAAACAATCAAACCAATTTAGATTGTTTTCATAATTTGAAACAGTTATTAATAACACGTTTGTGATGTGTAGGAATCAATCACATCTAAATCTGATTCACAGTGTATCCTTTATTAATCAAAATGTATTTTTTAGTTTAAAATTGACATTTTAGTTCAAAATGCATTTGATGTACTAAAAACCAAAAAAACATTCAGATTGTTTTGATACTATAGGATAATGATCTATAATTAATTTTTTACATGTAGGAATTGACTGCATGTCAATTCAACACATGATGTGGATGGTATGTCATGAATTTAATTTTTTCAATATAAAAGTGACATATGAGTTTAAAATGTGGATCATATAGACAAAATCAAGAAAATGTGATCAAATTGTTTTCAAATATTAAGAAAAAAATCATAATTCATTTGTGATGTATAATAATTGACCAAAAATAAATCTGAAACATGATGTGGTTGGTTTGACTCAATGTATGTTTTTTCAATATAAAAGTTTTATTTCAGTTTAAAATAAATCATGTACCCAAAACCAAGAAAAATTTATCATATTGTTTTCAAACTTTTGGATATTAATCCATAATTAATTTTTTACATGTACGAATTAATAGTCTTTCAATTTTATAGACGGTGTGGTAGGAATGACTCAAAGTGCATATTTTTAATATAGAAGTTTTGTTCTAGTTCAAAACACATGTGACATACTAAAAATGAGAAAACAAATTCATATTGTATTGAAACTTAGAAAAATGATCTATAAGTCATTTTTAACCTATAAGAATTGACTGAACTTTAATATGACACATGATGTAACCGTTATGAATTGAAGTGTATGTTTTCAAAATAGAAGTTTCCATTTTAGTTTTAAACATTCTTCACATAGACAATGTAACACCCTAAAATTCAAAAACAATATTGTATTTGATAGCATGTATGACACGCACCACAAAGAACGTAAGGGAATATAATATCTAGATACTTAATTATATATTTACTATTTAAAATAGATTCAAACAATTATATATATTTCAATACATACAACATTTATTTTAGCTTTTGTTGCATATAATAACCCTATCTGATGGCTTGTGTTACACGCAAGGCCAAATCTTACCGAATACTATTAATATTATTATTTAAAATGAAAATTATCTCTTAAATGTTAAATTGGTGGTTATGAATAGTATTAACAAACTTATTAAAATATATAGTTAAATTCATTGGTTACTAATTAATTATAAATTATTATAGAAACCAAATGAATATGAAAGAATTTTTTTTATAAAAAAAACTAATTTTATTCTCTAAAGACATTTTATCTCAATAAATTAAATTAATTTATATTAGTGAATGATATTAACTAAATATATATATATTATATTAAATAAAATATTTTTGACATTTTTTTAATAGATTTGATATATATATGATAAGAACAAGTCCAATTTTATGCATAAAAAGCTATATTTTTTTAAAGGTAGTTTTGCCGCCTTTTAATGAAGAACTTACTTTAAAAAAAGAATTTGACCCTATTATAAGCCTTATTTTTTAAAATAAAATTAATTTTTTAATTCCAAATGTCAAAATTAACTTAGTGTAAATTTTTTGTTATTTTTCTGAAATATTTCATTTTTTTATGAATAGTGAAAAATACAGAATTTTAATTGAAAACTCTTTTATATTATAATTTATTCATAAAGTTAAATTATATTTTTTATTGGTTTTAATGTTTAATTAGATAAATTATACATCAATGTTTCCAATTCATGTCATTTTAATCGATTTCACATTGATATTGGATATAAAAACAATTCAAACTTTTGAACATTTTTACTTTAAAAATCCACTTTCTCATCACATCTGCGGGATTAAATTTAAAATAATTTCTACCACTTATATGATTGTAATTTAGAAAAATGAATTTATTATTTGTAATCATCATAATATATATTTTATAATATGGTCAAACTAGTTTTCTACCAAATATATATGTGAAATCAATTAAACTTAATTATAGTGATTATGAGAAAAACTAACTTTACAAGGGACTAAACATTAAACATAAGGGAAAACATGAACTAGAAAATTTTAAAAAATACACTTTATGGACATGTTTATAATATATAATATATTTTATATAATTTTCTTCATTATTGGACCCACTTGACAGGGAAAAATGTGGGTGGAGTTCCCACTTTCAAAAATTTATAATAATGCCACTCCTCCACTATAAAAGGAAACCCACCCCTCCCAATTATTCATAAATCTCAAGACATTTTAATCATCAGAAACCTACCCAAATAATATCCCAACATCCATACCCTCATAGTAAAATCATCTATTTTTTAATAAATCAAACCAAGTAATTATTTTGGTGAAACCTAAAGGGATTTACCCGAAGAATATGTAACATTTTTCAAAAAGCACTTTGGTTTTATTTATTTATCCACAACATAAATTATTCATATATATTTATTATATAACAACACAACAATATTAAATATATTTATATGTTTTTATATAAAAATTATGTCTTACAATCACACAAACTTCCATGAAATGGGATATGCAATCATCGTTCGTGTGTACGGCGGTTTGCTTCCTCGTGAACCGATGTTGTTCATTCTCCCATTACCACCTTTAAAGGTTGGGTACAATAATTTATTTATAGTTTATATATAAAATAAATGGTATTTATGATTTATTTATTATAATTTTATATTTATATAACACATACCTTTATGGTTTCTATTTTTTGAAAATACGATAACTTCGTTTGTGGACGTGTGGACTACCGCCTCTTCAAAGCAATGTGATTTGTTCACGCTATACATGGAATGTATTAATGATGGTTTTAATAAAAATATATGAAATATATGACATAAATATGAAACTGAAATTATAATATAAATCTATATATATATATTTATATCAATTACATTTTAAATACAAAAAAGAAATGGAATCAGCGTCAATGCATACGTATGGCCTACCATTTCCATGAACGATGTGTTTCGTTTACTATCTCAAAATTTTATGGATTATTTTAAATAAATAAATAAATTATATATATTATATTTACATCATGGTTTAAATTACTTTTATTATTAAATAATGATTTAGATAATAATAACAAATATAACATGTCAAAACATACTAAAAAACTTGACAATTAACACCCAAAACGATGAAAATAATGAAAGATTATTAACAAAAGGGTAATAAGATATTATAAGAATATAATTTATGATATTATAAATATTATTATGGTTCTATTATAAGTTATTATCATGTTTTAAACCACTATATATGAGTTTAAATGACACACGGCTAAAAGGAATCATAAGGTGAGTGATTTCTTTTCAATTTACATTCCATTGAGTCTTATTTGTTATTATACTCAAATTCAAAATAATGTGGTGTATATACTGCCCTATTTTAATTTAATATCATTATTAACTCATAATTCATTTTATTTTATGTTTTAATTTTAACTATCTCATCCAAAGGGTTTTGAAATAAAAATTACTAAGTGGTAAAAGTTATCTTTGCAATATCACTTTCTTTTGTGATTATTAACTTTATCTTGAAACAATCACTTACTTATGATCATTTTTATTATACATTAAATTTAACTTAAATATACATATTCTAATTCAATGGAAGTTATTATTTTATAAACTTTATGCCATTTTTACATATATTGTTTACTTTGATTGTTATTTTATTAATTGGGGAAATATTTATAAATCTGTATCTTTTAATAAATAAAAATATTTGATGATAACTCATGTTGTTCAATAATTAAAGATATTATTATATATATTAGGAATTATTTTTAAATTCACTAAATGGATTGGATACTGTTTAATGCAATCCCCAAGATGCATCAATAGTCTCACCAGACGAAACCTGTTGCCCAAATCAGATGGGTTTTTACCCAATATGTTGTAAACTGTCTTGAGGATAGATCTTGATGGTAAAGGTATCATGTTACTAGGAAATAGGAAGTCTAATAATTAAGAATTTAATTTATTTAGAATTTAATTATTATTATTATCAATGATATTTTTCCTTGAAATTTTCTATAGATTCATTTTTTTATCATTTTATTTATCAAATGGAATGTGTGTTTAGTTCTATACCTTTCCATATTGATTATTCATTATCCAGTTATTTAAATGGAATATGTGTTTGGTAATTTAACTTACCATATTTATTATTCATTATTTATTAAAAATATCATCATTTATACTTAACCCTTTGTGATAATTTTATATCATCCTTATGTTTCTTCCTTTACCTTAGTTATGAAGAATAAATATTTGAATAAGGTTTCAAGGATGATTTTAATCTCATTTTATTATGCATCGTGTTTTATTTTCTATTCTTCAATGTAATATGGGTATCATATATGCAATGTGGTTTTTATAAAACAACTAAATTAGTATGTATTTCGATATTTTATTCCTTATAATCATGACAATTTAATATAGTAGGGCATGGGCTCTAGGATTCTAGGGTTGGGGCGCAATAGTTGGTATCAAAGGAAGTTTAGTAGAAAACTTCAAAACTGGATTTATGAAAACATAGATTAGGGAAAATAAACATAATATATACATCGTTGATAACTATATAAGAACATAATATAACTTTTTTTAGGTATTAATTATGTGTGTCTTCCTATAAATATATCCATGTCTGGATACTACAAGTGGATGTGGTTATGGAATAGATGTGCATAGGGGTAAAAATATAAAAAAGGTGCATCGAGCCTAACTTAAGTGTAACCTGGTACATGGAAATGGGCCTTACTATGAACCTGGTTTGACACTATCAAGGGATACACTTAATATAATTCACATTTTCTTTACAAAGCATTGTGAAGTATTTAAATGAATTTATATCCCCAAAAAAACCAAAGATTATGATTCTAAGATTAACAATACCCAAATTTTTTCATTAATGGAATTATACATTATGATTATTTTATAAACTAATCCAGTATCTTCCATTTTGTATAAATGGAACATAGAAGTTATAATGGTATCACAACTCATGTAAAATGTAGATATTTTCATTCGGAGAGAACCAATACATCTAGTATTGGAATAGAGAAAATTATGTCTATATTAGGGAAGAATAATCTGTTTATAGAAACAAAACTTGACCAACTGGAGAAATATATCCCCTAGAGAGATTCTCCTATGTTGGATTAATTTTTGTGATAGATTCCCCCATCGTTTAGTGGGACTACTAATCCAATTTTGTTTGATCAATGGATTATTTCTCTTGAGAATATATTTATGCCCATGGAATGTGGTGAAAAGGAAATGGTTACACTAGAAATGTATTGTCTGAATGTAAATTCTGATCAATGGTGGTCATTAATCCAAAATACTATGGAGGAAGAAGAAATAAAACTTGTGGAATGGAATGATTTTAAGGAAAAATTCATTGAAAAATATTTCTCTAGTGGGAAACAAAATGAGTTTAACAGAAAGTTCTTTAATTTAAAGAAAAAGGATGAATAAAGTGTTGTGGAGTATGAAGCTAAATTTATAAGGTTAGTAAGGTATGATAAATATATCATATTCAACACATATTTTAATATTGAACTTTTTTGAATGCTTTAAGAGAATTCTATTATGGACTATGGTGCATCAACCTTTTCTTCAAATGATGAAATATTTTTATGTGCTATCAAGATAGATAAAAAAATTTCCAAGTCTTGTGGATTCAAAGGGAATAAAGTGAATAAGATAATGGAAGATAAAATAACATATAACGATAAAATGTGAATGAATTATTTTCTAACATGTGATTACTATAGGAATAATAACATTAGGAAATGATTGAAAGGATTGTGAGTTTTTTATAATTATGGAGAAAATTTTCACCAGGAAAAATAATGTAAAGGGAAGATGGAAAATGCTATTATTAAGTGTTAAAACTTCTTGGATATGGGGAATTATAAAAATTAATTCCCCAATAGTAAAGGGAATATACCTCAGAAAAATATAAGGGATCAAGGTCAAGAAATGTTATTGATGCAACCGAAGTGGAATGATTAATGTGATTCTATATTTTGATTAGTGAAATGTGTTGTAAATTTATTTTACTGATAATGTTCTAATAATATAATTTAGGAAATATATAAGTATTTAATTTTATTAATTTATCATTAATATTTTAGATCATACTTTGAATGTTACTAAGAAAAGTGATTCAGAAGCAAGTTAACATTTTTTTTAAACACATGGTTGATAGAAAGATAATCCTTAATATGTTCCGGATATTGAGATAATGATATTGGGTAAAGATATTATTGACATAGATAAAGTAAATTGGATACTACTAACTACCATGGAAATGATTTTAAAGTGTTATATCATAATATTTTTGAAAGGTTAACCATTTATGAAATAGTTTAAGTTAAACTTTGGATGTGGTTTTAGATATTTTTGTATTAATTCAACCTATGATAAAACTTATGCTTAGATATAAAGAAGAAATGGTTCAATTCATGACCAAAGTATAAGATTGTGATTTGTAAATAGAAATGTATCAAGTAATTATATTCCCATACATTGTTATAGAGTGAAATAATTCCTCAACTCTATGAAAAGGATTTTGAAGAAAAAAATATTGTCCTATTATAATAATTTTTTATGATATCAATGACATTTTTCATAAATATGGGTTAAGGATTTGTGGTCATCAACTTTTAGTTGAACATGTTCTCTATCCCTCTCCATCAGAACATGATAGTTATATTTCTCTTCCATGTTCAAGTTTTCACTAGTGTTCTCATATTTGAAAGCCTAGTTTTATGGTGACTTCACTTTTTCTTTTACCTATTATTAAGAATATTTTTTATTGACCCTATTTAAGTTGTGGGTTGTTCAACTATATTATTTTTAAATATAAAGACCTTGATTACCGAGATCAATTTAAAATTGATAGGATGCAATTTATTTAAGGTGGGGAGAATGTAACACCCTAAAATTATAAAAAAGGACATTTTATTTGATAGCAAGTATGAAATTAAACACCAAGAACGTAAGGGAATATAATATCATGAGACTTATAGTATATTTACTATTTTAAATAGATTCAATATTTTCTATATATTTCAATGCAGACAACATTTATTTTAGCTTGTGTTGCATGCAATGATTTTCTTCGATGGAATGCATTACACACAAGACCGAATCTTACCAAATACTATTAATATTGTTATTTAAAATGACCATTATATCCTAGAAGTTAAATTGGTCGTTATGAATAGGGTTAAATAACTTAGGAATATATATAGTTTAATTCATTAGTGACTAATTAATTAGAAAATAATATAGAATCCAAATGAATATAAAGGAAATGTTTTTATAAAAAACTATTTTTATGCTCCCATGTAATTTTATCTTAATAAATTAAATAAATAAATATTATTAGAAGGTATTAATTAAATATATATATAATATATTAAATAAAATATTTTTTAAATTTTCATGATATATTTGATAGGTATATGATAAAAACAAATGTAATTTTATGCATAAAACCAATAATTTTCTGTTTTCCCACCTTTTAATGGTGAACCTATTTGAAATAAAAAATTTGAGAATTTAATAAAATTCATTTTTGAAAAATGTTCTTCAAAATTATATTAGTTTAAATTTTTGGTATTTTTCTAAAATATTTTATTTTTTGATGAATAGTTAAAAATACTGCATTTTAATTAAAAACTATTTTTTAGTCTAATTTGTTTTTAAGGTTAAATTATATTTTTGATTGGTTTAAAAGTTTAATTAGATATATTTTATATCTATTAATCCAATTTATTACATTTTTATCAATTTTACATTGAGAATGGATATAAAAAATTTCAAATTTTTGAACATTTTTACTATAAAAACCATCTTTCACATCCCATTTATGGGATTAATTTTAAATTAATTTCTGACAATTTCGTGATTTTAATTTAAAAAAATGGATAAAATATTTCTAAAAATAATAATTTATAATTTATAATATGTTCAGATTTTTTTTTGACCCAAAATATTAATGAAATGAATTAAAATTAATTATAACGATTAAGAGAAAAACTAGCTTAACAAGGGATGAAACCTTTAACTTAAGGGCCAAAATTACCTATAAAGTTTTCCAAAATCCATTGGATGGAAATATTTAGACCATATACTCTTTTTTATTTATTTTTTTTATTATTTTATCCACTTGACATGGAAAAAATGTAGGTGGAATTCCTTATTTTGAAAATTTACAAAAAATGTCACTCCTCCTCCTCTATAAAAAAACTCACCTATCCCACTTATTCACATTTCTAAAACCATTTATATAATCCCAAAACTACCCAAATAAACTATAAATATTCTTTCTATCATCATATAAGCCTCTCCTTGGTAATAATGTAAACCAAGGAAGTCCTTTGGTGCAAACATAAGGGAGTACCTGAAGAGGAGGTAACGTTCTTCAACAAGCACTATAGTTCAATTTATTTCTCCACCTCTTCAGTTGTTATTATATAATTATTATATAATAACCTTATTATCTTAAAAATGCTGATATATTTTAATGTTAATTATATTACCTATACTCATACACACTTCCATCAAATGTGAAACGCAATCATCGTTCTTGTGTATGACGGACTACCACCTCACAAACTGATGTCATTCATTCTTCCATTACTACATTTCACAGTTGGGAATAATGATGGATATATAGTTTATATATTATATATATTATATTTATAATGTATTTATTCTTATTTAATTTTTATATAAGACATGCCTTTATTATTTCCATTTTTTGGAAATATAGTAACTTCATTTCGGGACGTGTGGACTACCGTCTCCTCAAAGAAATGTGGTTTATTCATGCTATACATGGAATGTATTAAGAATGATTTTAATAAAAATATTTTATTTATATTAAATTAATATGATACTATAATTATAATATAGATATATATTTCACTTAATTTTTAAATACAATAATGAAATTGAAGTAGCGTTCATGCGTACAAACGACCTACTGTCTCCATGAACGGTGTATTTCATTTTCTATCTAAAAATTTTATAGGTTATTATAAATAAAACTATGCAGAAAATATATGATATTTAATTCATTTTCTACATCATTTATATTGTTAAATAATTATCCACATAATAATAACAAATATTACAAGTCAAAATATACTTGAAAAACATGACAATTAACACCTGAAATTATGAAATTAATGAAAGATTATTAAAAATGGGTAATAAGATATTATTATAAGATAATATATGATATTATAATTATGATTATGGTTCTGGTATAATTTATTAACATTTCATAAACAAAAATGCATGAGTTTAAATTCCATGCAACTAAAAGGAAGCATAAGGTAAGGGATTTCATCTCAAACTACATTCTATTGAAAATTATTTTTTATTATACACTAATTCACTTTAATGTGGTGTATATATTTTCCCTTTTCCATGTAATATCATTATTCACTAACACATCAGGGTATTTTATGTTTCAATTTTAACTATCTCATCCATTGGTTTTTGTCTTGAAAATTACTAAGTGGTAAAAGTCATCATTACAATATCACTTTATATTAACATTATCATGAAACATTCACTTCATTATAATAATTTATATTAAAAATTATATTTATATTAAATAACCATATTCTTGTGCAATAGATATTATTATTTCCTAAACTATATTCCATTTTTAAAAATGGTGTTCATTTTGATAGTTATTTAATTAATTGGGTAAATATTGATAAATCTGTACATTTTACTCAATACAAATATATGTTGATAAGGCATGTTGTTCATAAAATTGAATTGATTATTAGATATATGAGGAATTTTTTTACATTCACTACCTAGGTTTAGGGTAGGTTAATGCAATCCCCTCGATGCATTAGTAGTATGATGATTTAAAATCTATTGTCCAAATCACATAGGTTTTTACCCAGTATGTTTTAACATATCTTGAAGATAGATTTTGATGGAAAATATATCATGTGTCTCATAAACCGGACATCTAATAATTAAGAATTTCATTTTTTGAGAATTTAGTTATTATTATTATCCATGAGACTTTTTCTCTAAAATTATCTATTGATACATTTTCATTCTCATTTTATTGATTAAATGACATGTGTGGTCAGTTATTTACATTTCCATATTGATTATGCCTTATTCAGTTTGTTAAATTTCATGTGTATTTGGTTATTTACATTACCATATATGTTATTCATTATTAATTCATGATATATTCTATTTTAATTAACCCTTACTGAGCATCTGATCTCACCCTTATTTTTTTCCTTTCCTCAAGTTTTGAAGAAGAAATATTTATATAAGATTTTAAGGATGTTTCTCATATCATTTTATTATGTATCATATTTTATTTTCAATTTCCTAATGTAATATGAGTATCATGTATGTATTCTATTTTTTCCAAAACTATTAAATTGATCAGTCTTTTTGAATTTTATTCCTTTTAATAATGCCAATGTAAAAAATTAAGGTACTAGCTTCAGGCTTCTCAGGTCGGGGCGTTAGAGACAAAAGAAAGAAAATAAGCTCATATTGTTTTCAAAAATTAGGAAAACAATTCATAATAAATTTGGGACATGCTTGAATCGACCTCATGTTAATCTGGCACATTATGTTGTCAATATAACTCGAAGTACATTTTTTTAATAAAAAAGTTTCATTTTAGTTTAAAATATGTTTCACATAGCCAAAATAAGGTAAACAATATTTGATTATTTTCAAACATTAGTACAATGATCCATAATAAATTTTAAACGTGATGGAAGTGACCATACATCTATCTGACCAATAATGTGGAAAGTATGACCCAAAGTGTTTGATTTCAATATAGAAGTACCATTTTAGTTTAAACCTCACGTCACGGAGTTAAAACTGAGAAAATGATCTTGTATTATTTTCTAAATTTTGGAAAATAATCCATAATCCATTTTTGATGTATAGGAGTCATCTTCACATCAATGCAACACAATATAGGTTCGGTATATCTCGAAGTATGGGTTCTGAATATAAAAGTGTCATTTTAGTTTAAAATGTGCAATACATATCCAAAACCAAGAAAGAAATCATATATTATTTTAAAAAATAGAAAAGAAATCTATTATTCATTTTTGATATGTAGGAATCAGCTACAAATCAATCTAGCACATGATATGGCCAGTACAAATAAAAGTGTGTGTTTTCAATATAAAATATTAATTTTAATTCAAAACATCTATCACATACAAAAAATCCAAAAAATGAGAACATGATATTTTCAAACATTAAAACAATGAAACATAATTCATTTATGATATGTATGAATCGATCGTACATCAATCAGACAGATGGTGTGGAAAATATGACTCAAAGTATTTTTTTCAATATAGAAGTGTCATTTTATTTTTAAACACACATCACATAGATAAAACAGATCAAAATATCTTGGATTGTTTTAAAACATTATTAAAATTATTAATAATTTATTTGTGACATGCTTGAATCCACTGAACATAAATCTGACACATGATGTGGCTATTATGACTCAAAATGTGTGACTTGAATATAAAAGTGTTATTTTAGTTTTAAATGTGCATCACATTTGTAAATCAAGAAAATGAGTCCATATTATATTTAAACATTAGTATAGATATCCATAATTTATTTTTTATGTCTAGGAATCGACTGCATATCCATCTAACACATGATGTTATTGGTAGGACTTGAAGTTCATGTTTTCAATATAAAAGTGTCATTTTAGATTAAAACATGCTTTACATAACCAAAACCAAGAAAATGACATCAAATTATTTTCAAAAATTAAAAAGGTGGTTCATAATTATTTTTTGACATGTAGGAATCGATAGCATGTCAATCTGACACATGATGTGGTCGTTTTGACTTGAAGTTCGTGTTTTTAATATAAAACTGTCATTTTAGTTTAAAACATGTATCACATAGAAATAAACATAGAAAAAGATCTCATATAATTTTTACAATTTAGTAAAACGATCCATAATTCATTTTTTATGTTTAATAATTGATTGAACATCAAACTAACATGTATTGTGGCCAATATTATTCCAAGTGTGTTTTCTCAATATAAAAGTTTCATTTTAGTGTTAAAAATGTATCACATATATGAAATTGAGAAAAAAACTCAGATTATTTTCAAACATTAGGAAAATGATCCATTGGCAGGAAGGAATGGACCACACATCAATATGATGTGTGATTAACCGATAATATCATTACTATATATATATATATATATATTAATTAACAATTTGATTTATCATAGGTAGATTATATAACATGGAAATAGTAATTTTTTTATTTTTTATTTATTTTAACTAAAATAAATATTGGTTTTATTGCAGGGATAAGGTTTTTTATAAAGGTTGATCTTTGGAGAAAGCATGTTATAAGAGTTATGATTTTTTATGTTGGTTGTAAAATTTTTAGATTAATTGTAAGTATCACATCAATATAAATATTTTGTATGTAAATTTTGAATTGAAATTAAAGGGAAATTTTATAGTTGTATTTTAATATAATTTTTTTTCTATATGTATTTCTATATACATGTATACCGATTGGGTTTGTTGTCATAGGGTTGTTTTAGGGTTATTTCAGCATTGTAGTAGCTGTATAGCCTATATAAATGCTAACAATAATAATCATAAAGTCCCCCTTTATCAATTCTAGTAAAATAACTGATAAAGGGGTAATTTATTAGTGTTAATAAAAGTGTTGAAAATGGTCCTCTTTACTGGCAATAAATGAATGTGCTAATAAAGGGATCTTTTATCAGTGATAGTAAAAGCATTGATAAGGGGTTCTTTTATCAGTCTTTTCTTTTATCACTGATAAGGGGGTCCTTTATTATCACTTTTAGTAGTATTTTTAAAAGTCATATGCTTTAAGATCGCTTTGATTGTCATCTCTTTTACTATGAAAAATAACTTTTATAGTGTCATTAAATGCATTCCCTGTACTAATGATTATTCCTAAAATCTTAAAGATTTAAAATCCACAAACCATTTGGAGTGTCCATAAACATAAAAAAAACCTCATTCTGCACCAGATAAATCATCTTACCCTCTTTTTCCCAAATAGTCTTAACGCTTGACTGTTAAAATTTAGCATGCAAAATCATATCTGAGATCTACTTGCAGAAAAGGAATTGATCTTCTATAATAATATATATTCCCTGAAAAATATCTCAATCTAAAATCACATCAGCAATAAGTCTTCTTAATAAATCCTAAACCTTTGGAAACAAGTGGGAAGACAAAAACTTAATCCGAACCAAATCATATCCCTGGAAAATCCTTCTTCATATTGCCAGAAAATATCCATACTTTATTTCCTACCCAATATGTTGAGCGGATCACTAGAGGATTCCATCACCAAAAATATGTCTACAAATAGGGATCTTTAAGATCCAAATTCTATCGCTCTCATGAACTATGAATTAAGTTTATCAAAATTCCATCCTAAAAATAATTCTTGATAATATATTGTACAACTAAAATCATCATTTAAATAGGGTAAATCATTGAAATAAATTGAAAATAAGCACCCCATAGCCAAGGATCCATCTAGATATCAATATAACATCCATATGAGATATTCCAACAAATACCCTCCAGAAAAAGTACCATAGCTTTTGAAATACTATGGTATAAAAAACATTGTTAATGTCCAAGCAGAGCCTGTAGAAAACAAACACATGGAAAATATTTTTCACTTTAGACCAGAGAAGAAAGGGAAATATGAAAAAATAAGTCTTAAACACTACTTATCAAGAATATATGTGTTAAAAGATCCCATATTCCATAATACCAACCCTCCACCCTCTTTATGGACATATAATCATTCCCATGAAACTATGTGCATCTTATTCCTGTCATCCACAGAACCCCACCATAAGTCCAAGAAAATGGTATTAAACTAATTTATAAGAGTGTCTATAAGTTTCAAGAGGGACATAAAATAATCCAGAATAGATTTAATCCTCGATTTGATAAAGATATTATTCCTAGGCCTTGACAGAACCTTCCCCATCCAACCATTAATTCACATCCAAACCCTATCAATGATAGATGCAAACACCTCAATTTTTTATCTTCCAACAAATATCAGATGTTCTCTATAGTTATTATTCTTAAGAAACTGATCAACATGTAATAGAGCACACAACTCATCCCTCTTCTTCGGAAGATGAGGTTAGGTGTGCATATTTACTTTCTAATCATTGTTATTTTTATTCTATGATAAGTGGAGGTAATTTGGTTGCTCTCCACATTTCAAGGTTTAGGATATCATCTAATATTTTAATTTTGTTTAATTATGTTCATGTTGTGTCTTTGCCTTTTGTATTCAAGTATTTGAATTTCTATTTAGAATATATTTCATTTGATATTAAATAAATTATTATTATTATTTTTAACATTGTAAATAATATTTTTCATTATTTAATATTTCATGTTATTATATAATCATATTTCAAACCCAAGGAGTAGGGAATATAAACAAATTGTGATGATTATGAAAAATATTAAAAAAGAGATGAGGGGGATTCCATAATAAAATTAAGAAGCAATATATATAATAATAATGGACTTCTAAAAATGATATTGAAAATAAAGAGTATTTAGGAAAATAAAACAATTGCTTATAAATGAAAAACCATATCCTTCTTCACCCTTTTTTTAAAAGTTAAAATAGAATAGTTTGTGAATGAAAAACTAAATCCTTTTTATTATATTTTTAAAAACCAATTTTTTAGGATTTTGAAAAATATTAAGAAAGGGGAGAAAGGGGATTTCATAATAAAACTAATAAGAAATATATATATTTATAATGGACTAGTGAAAATGATATTGTAAATAATTAATATTTAAAAAAATAAAACAACATTGTATGAATGAAAAATTATAACATTTTTTACCCTCTTATAAGTACATGTTAGTGAATAACAATATCCGTTATTTACAAGTATATTAATTAATTAATTAACTAAAATTATAATATATATATATATATATAATTACATTTTAAAGTAAAATTACTATAATTTGTTGTATTTATATTTTTATGATAATTCTAAATCAATTATAAATTTAATTTAATTAAAACTAAAAAGGTTATTATTTAAAATCTATGAATATATAAAAAAATTAATTGTATTTAATATTAAAATTTACCATATGTATAATCATATAAATATTTTCACTGAAATTAAATATAATAATAATAATAATTTAGAAATATATATATATATATATATATTAGAAACATTTAGTGAAAGACGATCAATTTCATCATTATAATCATTTTATTAGAAATACAATTATATATATTTATATATTATAAATACATTAATATATATATTAGATATGTAATTAAAAATATATTTAGATTACTAAGATATTAGTTAAAGAAGTGTAATTTCGTCATTATAATCATTTTATTTAATTATAAATATTATATAATTAGATATTATTTTTTATAAACAAGGAAATTTAATTAAAATATCTAAGATATGGAAATATAATAGAGTTTATACAAGGAGTAAAATTTACCAATCAAACATCCAACTCACTAGTACGACCTCGGGTTTCCAAAAAATGGCCATCCATATTACCTTCTCTTTTGATTAAAGAGAACTTGTATGTTGAGAAGAATTGGGAAAGGGAGAGGATATTAAAAACCAATAATTCAAAGTATTATAGGGAATTCACTAGAACATGGATTGCATAAATAATGGGGAGGCATTCCTATTCCAAATTTATGTATTTCCGTCCTTTCTCGATTGTAAACATTATAATCTCACAGATAGACTAGAATTCTGCAAGTGGTGGATCCCAATGAGCATGGAATGATTTCTAGTAGGCCGCCACCATGCATATAAGGGAGTCATAAACCACAATAACAATATTGATGGATATACTCTATAAATTGATGCCTCCATATTAATTTTCATCATATTCATTTCGGGAGGGTTTTACAAGCTAGTGCGGGACTGAGAAATTGGAACCTCAAACTACACCTCCTTATTTTCCCATAAATTTATCCAAGATGCCACACACAAAATCCACAAGGATGTTAGAAAAGATCCATGATGACATAAAAAATCATTTCTTCAAACCCAGATAATCTAGGAGAGGGTGTAGAGTGAATTCATCATCTCTATTGGGAGAGAAGAAGACCATTTCATGAGAAGTTTTTCAGACACAATCATGATATCCACCAAACAATTGGCATTTGATTCCCATGTCTGCCAGATTATTCTAGACCCAAAGTAGAAGAAGATAACATTAAATGGATACTATGGAATAAATATGCACATGGTTCATATAGGATAATCAGATTCATATAGTAACGTGAGAAACTCTTTGGAGGAGAGGATACCAATGCACACTTTCCCCCCATAAAAATCGGACTTTGGGAGCGACTACCAGCCACCATAGTGTCTTAAAAAACATAATTCCTTGGGATTGATATCTCAAGTTCCATTTTATATGTAGATTTATCCAAATAATTTCTTCAGATATCTTTTCTCTAGAAAAGTAAATCTTGGACCTTTCCCTTATCCTTCATAAATGGGATACTCAAGATGATTCTTTTATATCTTTCATTTAATTGAATATCCCAAATTTCAGGACACTATTTATTTCTTGTATTATCTATTAGGGAGATTAACATTGTATTTTCCCACCTAGATACCATTAGTGAGGTATAATTCACCCCTTCATCATCAACCATCCATGTTTCCTTCCATATCTTCACCATGGGTCCATCCACGACTCTCCAGTACAGTCTATCGCAAAGGGTCACTTGTTACCCCCATAAAATTCTCCATAAAAAACTAGGACAGTGACCTAATTTTGAACCATATAAGTCCATATGAGGAAAATAATTAGCTTGGTTGATCTGAGTGCAGAGAGAATCAGAGTTTTTAAGTATCCAACACCCTTACCTTTCCAGTAGCATATTATTGAAATTTTAAAAATATAAAAACCAATTTCCTCAACAATTTTTATGATTGAAAATATTTTCCAAAGACATCAAATGAATTTTGTTTCTCCCAATATTTATCCCCCACCAGATATTAGTGTGTTAGGAGTGGATCTAGTCAATAACAAAGCCATTCATTTTAAAAAAGGGATATAACATAGGCTGGTATTGCCTATGTAACAACCTTGATCATATACTCTTTAAAAATTTTAGTGATCCTCTTAAAGAAATATACCTAATTTTTTTCATTCTATCCAGGATACTAAAGAAACCATCCCATTTAGAGTGATCATAGATCATAGGAATCCCAAGGTATTTATTGTTCTTGTCAATAACCCAAATTCTTGAGGCACTGTTGAGTTCATCCATCTTATAAGTTATAACTCTTGAATTGAATTAAATTTCCTACTTAGTAAGGTTGAAAGACTATCTGGATGCTTTCTCAAATAAGAAAATCAAGTGAAAGATATATTTGTATTCTTCAAGGGTGGTTCCCAAAAAAACCAATATATTATCAGTGAAAAAATATGGGATATGAGTGGACTTATTCTATAAACCATTTCTCCATGAATTATGTTTCCCTTTGATACTATTAAAGTACTATTATAAACATATAATCCACTAAAATAAAAAGGGAAGGAGAAATAGGATCCCCTAATGAAGACCCATAGTAGGGGAAAATCTCTGAGAGAGGAAACCATTGATTTTAATTTTAGAAGAAACCGAAGATACATATTACATGATGACCTCAGTCCATTTAGTGAAGAATCCAATTTTCCAAATAACAAACTGAAGAAAGGGCCACTCAACTATCTCATATGACTTTTTCATATCATGATTCCAATCCATAAAATTTTTTTAGCAACACAGTGAGTAATTATGGAATAAAAAACTCCAAAAGAAATAATGTATTATCAAATATGATTCGTTTTGGAATGAAAGAACTATGATTTTCAAAAATAATAGAAGAAAACCATGAATGCAGGCAGTTAACCAGAATCATTGATAAAATTGTATAGATAACATTGTATAAAATGGTTTTCCTGAAGTATAAGACAAAATAAGGCTTTTTTATCTTTTGAATCAAAGTAATAATATTTTCATTTAGCATATAGAAGTTTTATTTACCCACCCATAGGTCTTTCATGAGACCTAAGACCACACATTCGAAAATATGCCAGATTTTTTTGAAAAACAATGCATAAAATTCATTAGGTTATATTTCTTTAGTGGAATTGATTTCTTTTAAGGGACATAAATATTTCATCATCAGAGAGGTCACATGAGAGTTTCTAATTCCTTTCCTCCATGAACACAAATATAATACATGGAGAAATGTTAGTAGAAATGGTCGTCTCTCCCACCTTATAAAGCTCCTGGTAATAATGCATAATAAGATCATGTATCCCCTTATCATTAGATGTAGTTCCACCCTTCACATTTTTCAGGAGGTAAGTGGTATTCTTACACCTCCTTCTAGATGACTTCTAGTATAAATAAAAGTTAATAGAGTTGCCTTCTTAATATGGGATTCACGTGCACACGGGAACTAAAATCTTTCCTTGATTTTAAGGGCTGTATCTATCCCCACTTCAAGGGTTGAAATACTTTCAAGGACTCAATCAAAGGGGGGTCATGAGTATTGATAATTCATTTTTCTCTAAATATTATCACTATGAAAATTTGGTTGATAAAACATATTGTTCCTCTATCTCTTTAAATTCTCTGTTATATGTTTTATATTCCTTCTCATATCAACATCCCTTATCTTCTAAAAAGAACCTATTAATTCATCACATTTCATATCTTTCACCCAAAATATTTGAAATCTAAAAATACTTCAATGTATCGGCCTTATTTTTTCATGTGATAAATCTATAGGGATAGGGTGGTGGTCAAAAGATATAAGAGGAAAGTGATAAACTTGGAAGAATATGAAAACATTTTTATATTAATTTGATATAAAAAATTGATCAATACATTATACAATATGATTATTTTTAATGTTACTATAGAACCATGTGTGAAGTTTTCTTGAATACACTAAATCATAAAGTCCTTCCACCCAAGTTTCTTTCCAAAAATCCAAAAATTGGATAAAAATTCCTCTTAGACTCACCAATCATCTCATATTGGAATAATATTTTTTGTAATGACCTCGGTGACTAGAATAGATCCTAGTAAGATTTCACAAAGGAACTTAATCAGCTTATATGACTTCTATTTAAACCTCTGGGAGGGTCATCTATAAAATCCAAAAAAATCACATACTAGTGTGTCTGGTTGGTAAATGGAGGTAGCAATGTGATTATAAGAGAAGGATTTAACCCTTAAATCCACCTCCTCTATCTAAAGAATATAGATTCTACCCACATGGCCCTATCGGGGGATGGGGAAATTGTGATGAAAATAACATTTTTTCAATAAATTCTATGTATTTTCTATCTAATATGGTTTAATATAGGAAAACTATATTAGGGAAGCTGTTAGCACAACACATGGGAGCATTCGAATTGATCATGGGTTTCCATTCCCATGGAAGTCCCAGCATAAGGTTTTCATTGGGGTAGGTGGGGATGAATAAATCTTGACTTCACCTATAAATATTCAAGACTAACATCATCTTCTTCTATTTTATATATTTTTTTATATCTTTCATCAACCACAAAACATTCCAAATGTCTTTTAGAACTACTTGTTTCTATCATTCTCATACCAATTCCAATACCCCCTATCGAATTCCTCTTCCATATAAGTAATTGCTTTATTGAATATTAAAGGTTTAGATGGGTTCTCATCTGGTAAAAGGGGATGTGGGAGGACATCAAGAAACAGGGGAATATTCTTGTCTGGGGGGGTTAAAAGGTCTGTTTTGGACTAGAGGAGGGTTTCACTTTTCCAGCCACTACAACACGCCAATGATAAGAGAGATAATTTAACAGCCTATAAAGATTAACCTTTATTTTGTAGACTTTCTCAAAATCACAAAAATTAATTCATATTTCTTAAACCTACACTATTTTTTATCGAGATTAATTTGGCTATTTCTCATGAAATATGGGAGGAACCAAACAAGAGCCTCAGCCCAGTTGGCGAGGATTCGGTAAGTGCATCAAAGTGACTCAAGTTCGAATCTAGGTGGAGACATAATTTCCGGGTATTATATAATTAATATAGTAGGAACTATAGTTTGAATTATAGTAGGTACTATTTGTTACTATAACAGCCATAATTATTCATCCATTTGGTCTTTCAGGCCACTTGTTTGGTCCCCAGGTACTTCAAGGCCTTCAGGCCACCCAAGGCATTTGGGCCACCTCAAGGCCTTTAGTCCACCTCAAGGATTTTGGGCCATCTGAAATTGCGCTTAATGGACCATGAAGACTCTATAAGGAGAAGTCTCCTGATGAGGATTCGTAGCAGGAACATTCACCAGAGAATAAGCTAAAAAAATTAGAATTAATAGAGGGTATAGTATTGCCATCGGGACCAACCAATGCATTCATGGGAAGCCTAGTTGAATATACATGCAAAGGTGGAGAGCTGACATCTTGATTTAGTTAGGGAGTAGTAGTTACATGTAGTTATAGTCTAGATATTTTATCTAATACCTACGGGTCATGTAATCTCTAAGACTACGGGCCTTGTAAGGGTTCCCTCTCATCCCTTGAAAGAGGGGTTATTAAAAATCAACAAAAAATAATTCCTTCGGTCCATTTGGGTATAGGAGGAACCATCAAGATGGTTTCTTTAGGTTAAATGAGATTTAAGGGCCTTTGAAAGTTGTTCTTTATATCTATGATTTTATTCTTTCAGATTAAGGGACACCCCCAGGTTATTAGAATGCACCCACGGGCTATACCGTAGGAGAATATTTCCTTCTCCATTAATTTTTGTTTCCTTAAAATCTTTTTCCATATGTATGAGACATCTATAGTAGAAGAAGAAAATAGGTAACTTCTCATACTAAAAGGATATTCAGGTATTGGAGTTATCCACATACAAGAATGACCCTCTCATAAGAGGTTGATCTGCATCTACTAGAACCCTGATTCAAAATTTTGTCCCTTAGTGAAATGGAAATGAATAGTCCAATTCCATAAACTCACTAATTATGGCCTTGATTTCATGAATTATTCATTCAAATCTTCCACTGATGGGTATATTTATCATCCAGATCCCGAAGTGGGTTTTGGAGAAGGTAATATTTTAGATGTCACCTCTATATTTTCAATCCCCCATTAAGATGAGCTAATTATCTAAGGACAATATTTTCCCATTAAGAACCCTCAGCTTATGGTTCTCATTGAAAATTCAGAAAACATGTGACTTGTAACTAATTATATGATGGCCACATCTGCATCTAATTTTCATATATTATGAATCGTGTTTTCAAGTGCATTTAAATTAAACATTTAGTTGGTAATGAATTTTCCTACAATCATAAAGGACATACGATGTATTAAAAACACATATTCATCCTTCTTAACAAAAAAATTCACCTTTTACTTATCTATTAATGAAATATTTTTCCATCGGCATAACAGATGAGATACCATCCTACACCACTTTTAAGTAGAGATTCAAATAATCGCTATAGAAGGAGTTGATGTAACCAACCATAATCATATCAATATTTTTCATAAAGATACCATTGATCACCATCTAAAGAGGATTCACTATCAAAAATCCAGATCACACTAGTACTGGGAGGCCCCACAGATACATGGAAAAGTCCAAAGTAGCGTCAAACCCTAGAAACCCTAGGAGTGACCTCTCAAACAAAGATGAGTCTCATATAATTAGAGACACTTATAAAAGTATTATCATTATATAAACTATAATTAAAATGATAATTTATTTATTTTTTAAAAATAATTTAAAATTTATTATTATTAAAAAAATTATAGTTTTTTTTAATATTAAATTAAAAAAATATAGGTGGTCTTCTATTTGATCCTCTATTATATTTTCATTACAATAATTATTTTTATTTGTGAATATAATACTACTAATTATTTAATATTTCAAATTATTGTTTAAAACTATTTTATATTCATGGAGAGATGCATGAAAAAAAATTATGAGGACTATGAAAAATATTATGAAAGTAAAGAATATGGAATTATATAATTAAATTATGATTGAATGTATATAATTATAATAGACCTATGATGATGATATTGAAAACAAGAAATATTTATTAAAATAAACAATAGTTTATGAATGAAAAAACATATCTTTTTTACCCTCTCTTAAAAATATATTAATTAGTTAATCAAATAATTAATTTTACTTGTAATTTATATAATAACATTTAAAAGTGAAATTGATATAATAAATTTAAATTATTATTTTAATTTAAAAAATATATCAATTAGAAATAATTTAAAATTTTTAAATTTAATTAAAATTCAAAAAATAATAGATTTATAGTCATATAAATATAAATAAAATATTCAAATATAATTATATTATTTTTTACTTGGGGGCATACCTAAGTGGTAAAGTTACCCCATAGTTTTACATCTAATAAGGGTTCAAATCTGAGAATCCCCTTTAAAGGAAGATATATCAAGCCATTTAAGGAATTAAATAGTGTCCCATACCATAGGCATAAACAAGGGGAGACATTTATCTTTCCATTTAAGTAATTAAAAAGAGTTCCACGACATTGGGATGAATTAGGTGGATGCATACTGGTAGGCATCAAGGTGGCACAATGAGACCAAGTGAATCGTGTGGGACGAATAGGGAGGCGGCACGGGAGGGAGACACAAAGACGTTGTTGGGTGGGTGGATCAAAAGAGTTAAGGGTGCATTTTAACCCAACAATCATCCCTCTACTGACTTAGATTTATGGTGTTGGATGGAGGGGTGCCTTCCACAGCTTGATCAAGGTAGCAAGACATGACGGTTGTTGGAAGGGGGAGGCATGACATGCTAATTAGTTACATAAACTTCTTAGTGATCTGACAGATGACACAACATGAGTTGAAGGCATCACACCATAGAAAACGTCATTCCTCACAAGGTGGGTGTTCTGAAAGATTGATGTGTGTTCGTTGTCACTAATTAACTGCCCCCCTACCCTAAAAAATTCCTAATGTGGAACGAAGGGAGAACCTACCATAGTGCGAAGGAGGCAAACAAGACATTATTGTCCTTCCATGGGGATGTCATGATCTAATGACTAGTGAAAAAGTGTGATATAAGTCTTCTCATATGATACATTGTGTCATTTCCTTTTTGGTTATTTGGTCCACAATCAGTTGGTCCATTTTACCATCATTATCTTGGGATTTCACGCCACTTAAATGTTTTCTAATATGCATGTATTTGTGGTTTATATTCCCTTCTTGCAGATATAGATTATTTTAAAAAAATATGATACACACACATGCACACATTCACATATATATGTATATATATATTTAAAATATAATGAAAAATATATGTAGAGTGGTGGGAATGATTTCTAGGATGGTTAATTATATCATTATAATCGTTAAATTTAATTATAATTCTAATATGATTAATTGTATTTATAAATTATTATTATTATTATTATTATTATTATTATTTAAAATATAATTACAATTTTAATGAATATATTTAAAATAATTTCATAAAATATTAATAATTATAAAAAAAATTAATTAATAAATCGAAACAATAAGGCTTTCAAAAAAACAACGATGAAGTTAGCCTTGTGTTTGGGCCTCTATTTGTAATTTTTTTCATTTGTTTATTATTTTAGTATACATTTCTCCATTCCATTAATATAATAAATTAGAAATATTATCAAAAAACTAGATAGTTTTTAAAATTTTAACATTTCGATTTATTAGTTATTTTTTATTTCTAAACGAAATACTTCCACGATTTTTGTGAACTAAATTGGACAAACCATAAAAGTGGGTGTTTGACTAATGAAAAATAAAGATATCATAAAATAATAAAAAGAATAAAATTTTGAAATAATGAAGGAAAATTTACTCTTTTATTTTTTTCATACACAAAATCATCATTTTTTATCTTCTATAAAATTCTTTAACCCAATCGAAGACCTCACCACACCACACTTCCCATGTCTCTTTTCTACTTCCCATACCATCTGTCCTTTGTGCTCCAGAGAGAAGAGCCTTTATGACAGCCGATCCATCATCCCCATGAATTCCATTCCCATTATACATTGTACTCATCTATAGCAGCATCCATGTCCTTGAACCAATCATAGAAGGTCGTAAAGTGAGTGTGACTCCTCAACAATCATTCAATTATTATAACACATTCTTCCACGTTAGTGGAAACTCAAAATTAAGATGTACCGAACTGAAAGACACTTCTCCGGACTATGGAAAAGTCTATGAATTCACCTATGTTTAGAAAAAGATAAAAGGATTGAAGAACGTAGAACATTAATTTTTCACCAGCTACAATAGTGCTAGTAAGCCCACCACTCCTCCTACTCCCACCACTGGTCCAGCATCGATGGAAAAAGTAAAGGATGTGACAACCCTAGCATGTATTTCTTCTAAATCGTGCAAGATTAAGGTTTTCCCTAAGAAATTTGATGACCATTGATCATTCATGGGTTTATTTTTTGTTCCCCCCTTCCTCACGTATGGGTGATACAACCCTAGCATGTATTTTTTCATTAATGTCTTCTCCTTCACTCATGTCCATGGATTTGATCATCGTGTATTACATCACCATTTTGACACTCAATTGGTATTTTTTGTAATTTTATTTTGATAGAATTGGAGATGTAGTTACAGAGGTTTATTGGAGATTTTTCAAGTATTTTTTTAATTAATTTGTTTTGTTTTGTATTAATGAATTCAAATTTTCCCATCCTTGTTTGAAAACTTTTACTAGTGCATAATTTTAGTTTAACTGGTAAATTTTGGTTGGATAATGTATATTTATAATTAAGAACTATTTTTTCAATAATTCAAAAAGATTATATGTGTTTATATTGCAAAAAAAATCTAACTCAATTCATGAAAATAGGAAAATAATTTTACTTTCAAAAATAAAAAAAAATTATATTTTTTAAAAATAAATATTCTTATCATCCATATAAAAAATATTTTTTACATTTATAACTTAGTAGTAATTAATGAAAACAAAAAAAAATTTGATTCAAATTTTAAAAAAAAAGTAATCAATCCCTAAAAATTGATATATTGATTTTTGTCTTTATATAAAATTATGTTTTTTGTGACTTTAATAGTCTAATAAATATTCCATTCTTTATATAAGAGAAAAACCCACTTAAAATATTTTTCAAATTTTGTTAAAAATTCTTAATTTATAATAAAAAACATTTAGTTATAAGTATTCAACATGTAAATAATTTTAATAAATTCCACTATAAACTTTTAATGAAAAAATCCACAAAAATATTTCAAACATAAAATGTAAAATAATTTTGGAAAATAACATTTGAAAACCCAACTAAAAATTTATAAATGATAAAATATCACTAAAAACGATTGTAAAATACTGATGGAAAATATTATTAAATATTTCACAATAAGAAATATTAAATCTAGATTGAAAAATCACTATAAAAAATGAAAATTTCACACCCAAAAAGTAAAGTGGAAAATTACTCTCTATAATTTTATTGGAAAATTGAAATAGAAAAATATAATGAAGGATACTAAGGAAAATATCAGATAAAATTTATAATTTAATATTCCACTCAAAAAATATAGATATATTAAAAAATTATACATATTTAATAAATTTATAAAATAATAATTCTCTTAATTTGAAATAAATTCTTATGCGTTTCAAAAAGAAATGTGTCATTGATGATATGATTAGCTAAAAATATATTTTTTTCAAATTAATAAAAAGTGTAATTTGATAATATAGAAATTATTTTTAAAATACGCATAGACACACTTCTTTATAAATAAAAAATATTATTTATTTTAAAAATGTAATTTTTTTTCTTATACAGTTAGAAAAAATTTATATCCTTTTAAAAAATTATTCATTTTTAAAATAGAAATAAATTTATTTAGTCTTTTCCAATTGATTAAAAAATTCTATTTTTTATAAGAAGAGTGTTAATTAGTTTTTCTTAAGTGAAGAGTTATATGAAACTTTACATTATATTTATAAATTCTAAATTCTTATGATTAAAAGAAAATAAATGTGACCAAAAGTATTACAAATAAATGTATTAAGAAACTAAATACCTACAAAGCATAATATTTTTGAACTATTTAATTATATTATTGAGGAACTATTTACCATTTCAGTATTCTGAGAAAAGACCACACCTACCTTTTGTGTTTTCAAAACTAGTCTTGTCTAATGAAAAAAGGGATAATTAAATAATGTTTCTATTTCTAAGAAAATATATAGTTCCAAGGTATACCAAAGTTTCAGTAAATGACTACCTATATGATAGGTATTTTCAATAATGGTCACATGAAAAGGACTTATAGATTATTTCTAAATAAATATATATATATATATATATCCATTGAATATTTGAAAATAGAAAAAATTAATTCAAATATAAGTAAAGTTATTATTATGATTCAACAACTCTCTCTTGTAAACCGCTTTCTCTATTTTCTTCAATTTATTCTTGTTTCATGACTGAAAATGAACATCTACTATTATTATTCATTTAGGATTATATTTCAATAGCTGAAGAACTTATCGATATTTATAATGAAATTATATTCTATCTCTAGGGACATTCTTTATCATTTGTCAGTTACCACTTTAAATTGTGTGTTGAACCTAAAATACTTTAATCATATCCTTCTTTGTAATATTTTTACTCTTTGTACTTTGTCTAAAAAATTATGGATAGGTCTTGTGAAGGGAGATCCCAGTGAAATATCTCAGTACCTTTGTAAAAAAAATTAGTTTCTTTCACTAAACTATCAAAGTCCTTTAAAAAAGGATCTATATACTGAAAATCACCAAGCTCAAATAGAGATTATTTTTGGAGAGGAATAGGGTATCTGTGTGCCCTGAAAAACTATAAAACTCATATGTCATTATTCTTTCCATTTCTTTATTTCTACTAAAATATTACTTGAGAATAGTGGGAAAATTTTGAATACTTTTTTAAAAAGGGATGTCTATTTGGTGTAAAAAATTTATGAACTCAATTCACCCCCCCCCCCTCTTGTGTCACAGTGTGACCCTACTGGAGGAACAACAACGAAAAATTCATGTCTTCATGTTTTCTCTCATTCCATTTGTGTTGTGTTGTTTGTATGGTCATACATGAAGTGGTGTCACCAGTCAACATGCCACATTTCCCCCATACCAGCAACCATTGTATTGTGTTTCCTGTTATCGCTCCCTCAGATATGAGCCCTACATCCCACATTAGATATCTGAGTGGGTAGAGGGTCAGATGAAGAGTTCCAATGCACTCATCTCTCTTTTGAGCAAACCACTTGTTGACTCATGTGTGTTGTCATGTCAGTCCACTTCTGAAGTTTCCCCACTCCATCATTTTGGTCTTATTATATCACTCAATCGCTTGACATTGGTGGTCTAAAGGACCATTTCTATAAAGGCTCAAATTCATGGCTCAAAATCCCAAATCAGGTGAATAGTACCACTATTATAGTAGTTCTTCAACTACATTACTACAGTACCAGCTACATTAGTGATACAATGCCTATGGAAATCCTTCTCCCACCCAGATTTGAACCAGGGTTTTCCATCTGATGTTATAGACTTATGAAAAAATTATTAGGTGTCATTTTATGTCACCTATTTGAATGGGTTACTTTTATTAAATAAAAATATTAATTATATGGAATATTTTTTGAAAAATCATTCTTATTTGTTTAAATTTATTAACAATTATTATTATTACCACAAGATTTTATTATTATTCTTTATAATAAAAAACTATTATTATGTAAATAATATATTTAATCTTTATATTTAAATAACAATTATTGGGTTTTTTTTAAGAAAACCACAAATCCATTCAAACATGTTCCAAATCCACAGATGAAAAAGATAAAGCCTCGAGAGGCATGTAACCAATCCAAACCAACACCTCAGGAGAAATGTGGGAATTAAAAATATTATTTACCACCATATAACACTTTATTTTAATGAAAGAAAAGGAACAATATAAATAATCTAAATATTCACATCAAATCTCATACAAGAGGATCCCAAAAGAATAATAGATATTAGAAAGATCCTTAACCAAAGGGAGAAGAGGGAGGAAATACAATTCCAAAATATCTTTATTCCACCCTAGCACTCTTGAAAAACCGAGTCCAACATAGAACACAATAGATTTAACAACCTATAGGTACCAATTATAAATAAAAACATGTTTCATAGAAGTCAAAACTATAAATATTTATTTTTTCTAATGGGGATATATCTATTGTTAAAGGTAGATTTTTTTTGGTGAAGCATTTTACCAGCACATATATCTTTGTCACTACATTCTTGGTAAAAACTATTTCACTAGATGTTATTACAAAAAATAAAATATTTTAACTTCAATTAAAGTAATACCAACTGATGATATATGTTTTCTTAAAAATATTTAGAAATGGATTCATATGAAATATTTATTTGTAAATAATATTATCACGAAAATTTGTATAAAAATATTATTTTATATGTTATTATAATCAATACCAACAATTTGTATCTATTTGTCAATAATTTATCGAATAAAATATTATATTGGTATTCTGATATTTATTTTAAAAAATTATATTATATTTATTAATATAATTACATATAATATATTTATAACATTTATTAAATAATAATTATAAAATTTCATTATTTGAAACTCAAACAATTTGAGGATTTATTTAAAAAAATGTTCAAAAAAAATGTTCAAATATGATTTAAAAGTATGTTTAAACTCCGGGAAAAGAAATAAATCTCCAAGAAACATATTAAAACATGTTAAATCTCTAAGATATTCTATAAAGAAACTCCATCAAACTTTATATGGATTCTATTTCTCTCACAAATCGGTTCTTACTCCATCAAACTTCCTATATAATTTGTCTCATTTGGCTATGGAAAGTATATTCTAGGTAGAAACCACTATCTAGAAACCCAATCCAAATAATCATACTAAAGAGAATCAGGAAAAATAACATTGAAGGAAAAATAACATGACCAAACCACAATTCCAAAACAATTTCCACAAAAACTGTGGTCATGAATATAAAAATCTATAAAATCAAAATTGATACCAATTAACAAATTTTTCTCAATACCTTGTTCAAATAATATTGGATCCAAAAATAAATTACAATGAATATATATTTGAAATGCTTCATATAGAAGTTTAATAAAAGGAATGGTAATGAAGATAAAAAGTATGATAAGTTTCAGCATTGGGCTCAAGAGATGTGAGGGTGATGTTTGAGAGCTGCTTTTATGATTTAATGTTGTTAATAAAAAATTCATCAAGGCCATAGATGTGTTTGTGGATTTATTTTAGAATCTCTTATATCCCATTGGGATAAATTTGGAAAACCATCTTCTTTGATACGGATTCAGTACATGTTGTTATCATGAAGATCATCTAAACAACAAAATCTTATCTACACCAATGATCCCCCACAAAAATCCAAAATTAACAAGCACATGATATCATAACAAAACCAAAAAAATGAATAAATATGAAAAAATACTCAACGCCAAAACAAAACATGAATCAAACAATAAATATGGGAAATACAGATCCAATTCACTATTTAGCTACCCATTTTTTATAACAGTCAAATGATATTCACTTTCTATTATATCCAATAGAAGTTTTAACCCATGTTTATCACCATGTGCTGACCTAAGAGAAAACAATATAAAAATAAGTGGAAAATCATAGAAATCATGGAAACCAAAACTAAATATGAAACATACCATATAATTGTGTTACCTTTTTTATTTTACCCGTAAACAGATACTCATATATAAAAAGAAGCAATACCAACTCTTTCCACTAAATATTTTTTTATATAGGAACCTGGGGATAGAAATGGTGATGATTTAGTACAAATGAAATGAGAGAAAACAAAAATATATCATCCCGCAGACCTTATCACCATAATCAAAGTATCATATGAGGTGGTGAAAAAGAATAACTTTAGTCATATGCATAATCTGTCAAATTATGTAAATGGTTAAATAGTTTTCTAAAATGATAAACAGATTTGGATCTTCATCCATTGGTATATAAAACTAATCCAAAAATAGATTCATTTTAGGAATGATTTTAAATTCTAATTATGAATGAAAATAAACCTTAATATATTGATACTTTAGTCTAGTTATGACAGAATAACACTTCAAATGAGGATGAAGTAAAATAATTCAGATTAGCATAGAATAATTCATTAATGAAGTAAAATAATATCATACAAAAAAATCTGAATTTCCAAGATAAAATTTAAATATAAAACTTTTTTGATCTCACACAAGTGTAGTACATGAGACATACTTAAATAAATTAGTGATAGAATTAATAATATAATCAAGGAAGATATGAATACCCCTATAAAGTATTAAAACCTTTGGATCACCCTCAAATCTATGTTAGGAGTTAGATCAAGAAATCCATCTATGATCTACCATTAGAAATCAAAATATCAGCATGTTCACTCCTGATAAGTCTTGAAGCTGCACTTTTATCTCACTATCACCTCCATTTTATACTCCCTATATAGAAACTATTTAAACCATTTTATTAATTATATCCACTAATAAACTAGAAAATTCCAAATACCTTCCATGTTAGAAACATAGAGACCATTCCTCTATGTCTTATAGATCTAAGTAATACACGCCAATTTCTGTCCAACTAAATCGATCCCATTTCAAGTTAGTATAACTCAAATACTATTTAGATCAATAAGAAAACCGCAAACCAATATCTCATTTAGAATTATGTTAGCTCCATATATCATATTTTCATCCAAACTATTGAAAATAATAGTTATAGCAGCTTCCTCAACACATATTAAAGGAACCAACTTCATTCAAAAAAATAAAAAAAAACTTAACTAGTTAACATACCTAGATAACAATATTTCCTTAAAATTGTTCAATAATATTTTCCTAAAATAGAATTTAACATACCTATATAACAATACCATCCTTATATTTAAAAAAAATTTAACAAGGCCGTCCTAAAATAGAATTATAAGATTTCAGATCAGTTGATTGAGAAGAAGAAAAAAGAAAAGCATTCAACTCCAATAAAAAACATTTGAAAATTCAAAATTAAATAGTGTAAAAGAGAATAAAAATTGTGGGTTAAAATTCAAAAACTATTTGAGGATTTTTCAATGTATAAAAAATAAATTAAACTTCAATTACAAGAAATTAACACTCAAATAAGTAGTATAAAAACACTTTTAATAAGAAAACTGAAAATAAATATGAATTTGAATTTATAATAGTGTAGATGGAAAACTATAATGAAACTATATCACAACATTCAACCTTAGCTAAATAAACCATTAAATTCATTAATAAATGATCAAATAATTTCATGTTTGGCATTTTCATGCACTTAAAAACCTCTAACCTTTACTTGCACAAAAATATGTTTGAAAAACTGTCTGGAAAACTGAAAAAATAGCTTGTAAAATGATTACAAAAAAAGTTAAAAAAATAGTTTCGAAAACAACCATTCTAAGGCCTTGGTCTAAATAATGAACTTATGATTCTCCTAGGTGGTTTGGAAGTGATTCTTCATAAACATTGAAGTGGTGACTGAGAATTTATTTTCTACCTCTCTCCAGCACTGCTAGAGGCATATGATTCACTATGTATTTGAAATGGTGAGAACCCTATTATTTATCCATACACTACAAACATAGTATACACCATCCTAATGAGTGTTAACATATAGCCTTACCTTTTTTTCTGGTATAAATTTAAACATAGGGATTCATAATAAATCAATTAAAACAAATTTATATTCAAAACCTATACATGAGGGGAGGGAGATAAGAAATTAATTTTATTGGACACAAAATCCAAGAAACTTCTGAGTGTGGGGATGTTGATGACACTCATGAGCATGAATATGTGGATAGAACGCATTAGTAGGATATTGGATCTGAACCCAAAAAAATACATCTTTCTCTCCCATTATCATCCAATGACCATAGGCATTGACACCTGAAGACTCATATAACTATTTATTACAAGTAATAAGTTCCATAAACAATTTTAAATTGGTTTTGACAATCAAATACCAAGTATATTGTGAAAATAAGTGATAATTGATCATTTTTTTAAAATAACTTGATCACTAGATGAACGATGATGATTTATCCCCTCTATCTTATTCTTTAATAAGATCTTCTTATTCCATCTATCACAAATTTTTACCATATGAAGAATGTTGGAAATAAATTGAACTCAATTGCATCCTGACCAAGGGGTCCCTCAACAATATATCCATATAGATTTTATATATTTTAATCCCTAAAAATGAGATTGATATGAAAAAAACATGTGGACAAAGAAAAAAATGATAAAAATTATTATTATAAAAATTACTAGAAATTTACAAAACCACTGAGGTATTGGGGATGTTGCATATCTGTTATCTTTACCCTCGTATATTTAATGAAAAAGATATGTCCCCAGTACTTTTTTTTAATCCTTCCCAATAAAACATTATTCATCTAAACATTCGTATAAAACTCAACCTTATCATTCCTTTCATTTTCAAACATGATTTAACCATAAATGTACACATTGGTGATAGTAGGATTAAATCACCTCCCATATGAAAAAATATTGGGCTCCAAAGTAATTCACTCGGTTCCCTCTATCATAAGAGATAAAAGAGAGAGTATTATACTAGATGGTTCTTCACACTCTACCCTATGACTATGCTTCCATGGAAGAAAGTATAATCACTGATAAAAACCACTTCTCTATAAATAATGAAGTCCTAAAATGTCATCAAATCCAAAAAATAAATTTCATATCCAACAGAATAAAAATCCACAAGAAAATTCACCTAAATGAAAATGAAATTAATATTGTTCAAAATATTTTACAATGGTACCTGACATATTGTTAAAGTCTTTTTTGTTAAAAGTTCAAAACACCTAATAAGATATCATACATGTCATTAAAAAATTAATAATTCTTGATTCGTGTTAATATGATTTCCCATAATTTCATTCACTTGGACATAAGGTTGTTAAAAAAAATTATGTACTTTTAACACCATAAAACGCATAACATTTTCACATATAACAATGTGAAAATTATATTGCAATACCTTTTATAATAAAATTTCTTACATTTTATCACAATTTTATATCAATTTATTACATGAATCATCAAAAATTATAGAATTTATGAAAATGATTTGTTCACAACATTAAATAGAGTACTAGAAAATAAAGTGTTATTTGACTACATAATTTATGAATTAATCTACTATAATCATCATATGTTTACATGGATTTAAAAAAAGTGAAAAAAACACACATTCATTTACTAAACCACGGTACTCTTATATATTTGTTAATTACTCTACACTAAAATTTAGAAAATATGTGACCACAATATAGGATTACTATTATCCTTTAATGTTCAATTTAGTACTCAATTACAATTTGGACAACTAACTATATTGAAAATTCATACCACCATGAAATTTTCTAAAAACGGAATGAAAAATACTCCCATGTAACTATAGTAAAAAAATGTAGTTAAAGAGGATAAAAAATAGACCTCTCCTTTGGATAAAAATCATGCCCCCACTTCATCAACTTCAAATACAGTAATCCCATGTTTCTTTACAAGATGGTGAATAAACATAAATAAGCACAAGAAATCAAAATATAACCAAAAAATAAATAAATATAAACAAAACCAATTATTCAATATAAGGGGTCAGAGACCTTATATTGGTGCCTGAAAATTAAGGATGATTATATTTAACCATCTCCATGAATTGGTTTAAGTATGGGAGGCCAAACTGGTTGAAATCCAGTGAGTTTCACTTCGTGGCCCACTGGTTGAAGATCTGGATCGTCTGGGCTCTACTATTGGCTTGGTACCAGATATATATGGCCATGGAGGGGTGAATTTTTTTAGGAGTTCATAGAGAAACTTAAAGATTAAGGATAAAAGAATATAAGGGAAATAATTAGATGAAAGTTCTTCTGTAAGAGAATGAAATGAGAACACTAAACAGATTCCAGATTCAACATTTCATACAGACCATGTGTGCAATATAAGTAGAAGTTAGGTCATGTGTGCAATCTAAGTGGAACACTAAGAAACCAAGATGATAAAGAGTTGAAGGGAAAGATTGAATAAATTCCATATATTATAAATTTCACACACAATACAGACTCCATATTCATATAATAAGAAACCCACATGGATTCTACTTAGAAACCCACCTAGCTTCTACTTAGATTACACACTAGGATAAAGCATGAATATATATTTTAGTGAGAACACTAAAACAAATTCCATATTTCAAGCCATATCCTGAGAAATATTTTAAGGTAAATATGTAATTCGAATATTAAAATTGTGATGAGGTGTCAATTTGTTAACTTTAACATGTAGTCTTGACAACTCAACACAATCCATAACGTATTGTGGATGAAGCAACACCTTTAGGCTCTTCATGATACACATTATTATGGAATCCTAAAATCACCAAAGACAACAACAATAACAATAAAACACATTTCATCATAATTACATTTAAACCCTAACTGAAATTCATTGAAAATACTAGATACCGGTGATTTCAAGTGATTAGATATGAAATTAGCATAAAAAATCATAAACTAAAACAAAAAACACTCATTTCATCATAATTCCACTAAAACCTTAACTGAGGTTCATTGTGATCACTAGATACCCATGAATCCATGTTATTTAAACTTTAAGAGGATAAATACATACCTGATAAGAGGCTCAAACATAGACAAATTTAATGACAAATGGGATTATGTTCATGGACCTCCCAAAAACCTTTTCTGTAGAGTCAAAATAGGAAAAAATAAATCAAAAATCAATAGACATATATGTGATGGTGGAGAATAGAGGGTGCAGGCATGGGTGTGGGTGACAACGATGAACTGGGCATGTGAGTGTAGGTATAGATTTCATGTGTAGAGATGGTTGGCGATGAAGATGTCGGGAGAGGGGATATGCTGGGAGAAAAAGAAGAGGCATGTGGGAGAATATGTTTTATCTTTTCCCCTTAATTTTCCCCTTTTTTTAATTAATTGGTCATTAAATCTAAGGTATGTGTTCATTTTTATTTTTTTAGAAATCAATTTTTTTTGAGTTCATTTTTTTAGCATTAATATTTCTAAAGAATTATTTATTAATATCAACATAATTTTTCATTGTCAAATTAATGTTTTTTATTATAGCTAAATTAATTTTTTTTAATAACTACAAAAATTTTATATTTAATGGATGACTGATAATAATATTATTATTTATTGGAATGATTTTTTTATAATGAATAAAGTATAGTAACATAATTCGATGTTGACGAAAAACTATTGGACCTAATAACTAAAAATAATATATTCATTTTTTGGTAAAAAAATATTGGTATTAACTATAAATAATGAAAAAAATAAATAATTTTAATTTATTATTTAGATCCCTTTCCAAAGGTATTCCTAGGGTTTTTGTTTCCTAGGGTTTTCCTAGGACCAACGGAGTTTTATAAGGACCTGGCCTTAAAACATTACACAATATTGAATTAAATTAATTAATTCACATTGAGGATATTTTTTAGGTTTAGAGTTTTAGAGAATTAGGACATAACTATTACATCTCAAAAGATTACAAATTAGACACTTCTACTCAGTTTCCATTTTTTCATAAAATAAAAACTCTTGAAAAAAAGAGTCATGTCTAGTTCCATGTTTTAGATAGCATGACTTTTCCTTGATCCCATCCTTGACCATACTCATCTTTTTGTCCTGTGAAAAACATTTCAAAAACTTAGGATAAGCATAAAAAGCTCAGTAAGGGATACACAAAGAAAGAAAAACTGTTAGTTTTTCAAAACAACAAGTAAACCATGAATACTTTAACAAAAGTAATACTTTTCACCTTTATGAAGTAGTAAATACTCTTCACTGAATAAAAGATCACTATTTACGCTTTTGTAACCAAAATATTACCATAAAACCCATATAAATAACATATAACATATAAAGGTAACTTGGGACATAAACATACTTAAATGGAACAACCATACGGTCGACTTCCACACATATCACTAAATAGAATAGCCATAAGGCCGACTTACATACCCAATGCATTGGATTTTATAACTTAACCAACCTTCCTGGTTTACCACGGCACCACCATTCATTTGCTTTATCACGTAACCATCCGTCAAATGTCCAAGTACCATTATAAAATCATAACGCATAAAACAAATATAAAGGAAAGAAAACATTTCCACATTTCAATTACAATATATCACTTAAATATATTGACATAAAAAATTCATTATCAAAACCATTTTCAATACCAAAATACATAAAAGAGTATATGGTAATTATTTTCCTTGAAAAAAAAACATTACAGCTTGTTAAGGAAACCAAAGAACAAATAATACTCGTGGCGGTGGAAAGGTCGTCGTCACCGCTTATGTTAAAAGAAACATTCCTTTTGTCATTTAGTAAAACACTTCATAGAAAAATATTCCCTTTGAAAATTAAAGGGTGTATATACAGCGTATAAAATAAAGTCGTGTATTAAAAAAAATATGCCTCAATGAAAGGAGATTGAGACGAAGTCCCTTACCTCGTGTCTTACTTGACTCGATCGCTCTTTAATCTCCTGAATAATAAACTAAAGTTAATTTCTACTTGCTTAAGAGCCTTTTTAAATTTTATTATATCTTTTATATCACTTATTACCATGTTATAAACATTATATAATCATTTAACTTAATAACGTTCATTTTGTCGGTATTTGGTACTTGAGTCAAAAATGAACACCTCATATTTACAAGTTGTCCATGTGGTAAATAGTACATTATATCTAGAATGATATTAATTATTTAGATATCATATATATCATATATATAATATATATCCATTATATATATATATATATATTTATAACAGTTCATATCAATTGGAGGTAAGAAATGAAATGCACCGTTCATGGAGACGGTAAGTCGTACGTACGCATGAACGCTACTTTTATTTCTATTTATTATTTTCATGGAATTAAAACATAATTATACATAGTTATATTATAATTTCAGTATAATATCATATATAATATCATTAAAACCATCCTTTATGCGTCCCACATATGGCATTAACGAGTCATATCACTTTGAGGGGGTGGTAGTCCGCACTTCCTCAAATGAAATTATCGGGTTTACCCATTATAGAAACCATAAAGGTAGTATATAAATGTAAAATAAAGAAGCATAAAGAAAAAATAAACATAATATATATCATATATAAATATAGTGTCATCTTAATGGCCATCATGATAGGTGGTAGGAGATAATCGAACAATCATCGTCTCGTGAGGTGTTAGTTTGTCATCCATAGAAACAGTATGTTCTTCACCCATTAGATGTAGGTGTGTGTAAGTGTAGTTAAAATCCTTATAATAACAAAATCATAGTATATTTAGGATACTGGTGTTGTTATAAAATAAATAAATAAAAAGATTTTAGGGGTTTTAGAAGTAAAATAAATGAAAATAAGTTAAGAGAAACGGTTACCTTTAATTTCGATAACTTCCTTTGGTTTGAACCAAAAGGACTTCTTGAAGTTACTTATGCCTAATTTAAGGATTCTAGGAGGAGGATATAGATGTAGGTATTTTAATTTAGTATATTTTGGACGAGTCAAAAGGCTTGAGATATGTGAGGAATTGGTTAGAATTTAGGGATTTTTATAAGGGGGAAGAGGGGCTCCTTAGGAAAGTGTGATAATATTATTTTATTATATAATGATATTCGGTTTCTAAAGGTAAAAAACTAATTAAAGTAGAATATAGGATGACTCATGGTCGAAATAAAATCATAAAATAAGAATTGGATAGGTTTTGGATATTGTTTTAATCTTTATAATCTTATTTATTTAAATCATTTATTAATGAGGTAAATACTGCATCATTATTGTGTCATAAATAATTTAATTTATTTGATATCTAAAAATTATAAACAAAATACCATGATTTATGAAATCTTTTTATATTTCCAATTAATATTTATAGTAGAAAATATAATTTTTATAACCACTTGTAAAAATTAATTTACTAAAAGATATTTGTTTTTATCATTTTTTCCTTTGCATTAAGTTAATTAATCTAAAGTGTCATTATCACTCTCAAGTGGCTCAATGGGGTCCCAAAATCGACCCAAAGATACCCATGGTAGTAAATGACTCAAAAAATAAGGTTTGGACAAGTGTTAAGGTAATTTTGAACTATTATAATATTCTGTTTACCTTGAATTTCCCTATTTACCTTTAACTGCGGTAAATAAAAATCAAAAGTTACTATTAACCAAAAATTATTTTCATCTTATTGAACCACATTTTACGTAATAATAACAACCATGTATTTTTTATTTTCTAAATTTAATTCACATAAGCTGTAAAATTTCGTTTAAATGAAAAGTCAGTTTTTTAACTACTACTAAGTGGTTTCACTATTCATCAAAAATTGAAGTTTTTCAAAAAAATACCATAAATTCAGCCTAAGTTATATTTTATATTCCGAATTCAAAAATGATGTCAATTTTTCCAAATTAAAAACATAGAAGTGGCTTTAATTAATTTAAAATTATTTCCCGTTGTTAAAACAAATAGTGTGTTTTTAAGAAACAATAACTATCAAAAGATTAACACTTGTTTATGTCCAATTTCAAAGTGAAATTAATTTAAATAAACAAAATTGGATTAAATGGTAAAAATATATTCTAATTACACTTTAAAACCAATTAAAAAGATAATATAACCATATAAATAAATTATATTAAAAGTCACTTTTGAATTAAAATATAGTATTTTTCACTATTCATTAAAAAATGAACTTTATCAGAAAAATACCAAAAAATTACCCAAAGTAAATTTTGATGTCCCAATTCTAAAGAAGTATTTTATTCGGTCAAATAGAATGTATTAAAGTGTCCAAAACTATATTTAAAAGAGGGTTCTCCATTAAAAGGTGGTAAATCGGCCTTTTAATGTAAATTATGCTTAAAATTAGATTCATTCACATTTTAAGCCTCTAACTTTTTATTGGATAAATGTAAATAAATTTAACATGTATAATCATATTGTAGTTAGTTTTATTCATTCCCTTCAATATAACGTTTAAGAGCTAACTGCCATTTAAAATAATAATATTATATTATTATTATACAATATAAGATTTCAAAGAAACACGTTGTTGCGTATAGGGTACGCTATCGAACATAGAAACCCCTTTAAAGTAAAATTAATGTTAAATTCACAAATTTTAATAAATATGAAATATGAATTATTATTTATTTACCTGGGATGTTACAAGTTTGGTCAACATTTTCAGCATTTATGGGTTTCGTTTTATAGATTCTTCTCAGATGTTGCTTCTTCTTCTCCCTCACCCAAACTACAGTGAAATGGAATATAATCTTGTAAACAAATGAAAAAAACTCTCCTTGACATATAAAGATAATATGTTGATCGTTGCTAAGAAATACAGGGATCCATTATTGATGCACCATATGTCCCTTCTCATGATTAGAAAATTAATCTCCGATTCAAATTTCAATCTCAGTTCCCTAAATAGCACCCTATAGAATATTTGTTGCTTAGATGAGGTCATGTCCATTAGTGAAATAGAATGAAACTTCTTGATTTTTTAATTCTTCAACAATATAGATATATGGAATATTCTTAAGTGGAGACTATGGTCATTCTACAATCAACTAATCTTAATTGAATATCAATAAAATGAGGAGGATTTTCATAATGATAACTTTTCTAAATAGACCTTTGGGATTAATCTTACAGAAACCCCCATCTATGGAAGATCAGAGCAGATTATTCATGATATAGGTGGAAAAAAATTACATGTTCTTGGAATGGGACCAATCAGACCCTATTCATTAGGGACCGATGGTACGAATTAGTGATATGGTGAATATTGGTAACCCTCTTATGCATGGTATGTTTATGTATATGGAGGAATATAATACATGGATGTTGTTTATGTACAAAAAGTTAACATTATTTTGTTTCTTTTGTGGATTCCTATGGCACATAGAGAAAGAACGCATATCAAAGGTGATTGATGGATAAGGAAACATCATATTGCAGTATGGACCATGGATGCACACAAGGAATCTAGGTGGGGTATTTTATTCCAAAAGATGAGAAGAAAAATGATAGAGAAAAAATATCCAAATCCATGAGTGAACAATCTACTCTAGATCAAAATAAAATTTTCATGTTAGGAATACCTGATTTTACAGCTAAACAAAAAATCCTCCCTAACAAAAAGACAGTGAATACCAAGGATCTTGTGAAAAATTAGCTAATTCTATAATAATAAAGGAAGCAAATTTTAATCTTCTTAAGATGATTTTTTTCAATCCTCCACAAAGGTTTTCAATTCATAAAGACTAAAATAATTTCCCTAATAACCCAAAATAAATATTCTTAGATCCCCTAGACAAATTTCTACCCCTACCCATAGATGTTTCCTCATTTACTTTAGTCTTAAGTGAGGATCCTATTTCACCATTTTTGTCTGACCCAAAAAACTATGGATTTAGATGAGGAAACTGAGAATAGATAATGGTACTAAAATGAATGTGGTGGAAACTAGTGGGGTTAAGAGATTCTTTGAGGAACCTCTTGCTAGTGATAGATTCCCCAAAATATAAGGAGATATGGGGGATGGATCATTACTTAAGTTTTTAGAGGTGTAGGATGGATTAAACCAGCCTTTCCTCTCTCAACGATTATTATAAGGTAAAACTATTGTGTTCATGGAAAACCATTATCATTTTGGATTCTCCGGTGTAATTGTGCTTAAAGTTCCCCAAATATGGTTTTATTGTCTAAAACCATATTGGAAATCAAGGAAATATATGGTATCACAAAAAATAGTATTACAAGGATGGTTCTCAGTATCCCACCATGGACAATCGGTTAGCCTTTATATTCTATAAATAGAAGATATGGATTTCTGGATTAATTATTTCTCCTCAAACCATGTTGTTGCCTCTATTCACTAACCTAACACACCGTCTTGGACCTTCATTGGTTTTTATGAATGGAACTCTCATAGAAGAAAATATAAATCATTGTAACTCCTTAAAACATTGTGTGAAAACTCCCCTAGGCCTATCCTTTTTAGAATGGATTTTAATGTGATCATATTCCAGTGAGAAAAGAAAGGTGGTACCAATAGACCCTTTTCTAAAATGCTTGAATTCAGAAAGCATTACAGATGGATAATCCAGACGATTTTTGTTATGCTGGTAAATACTTTACATGGTTTCATAGAAACTCTAAAATAACTCTTTTTACAAATGTCTTGACAGATTCTTGGGATCATTCGAGTGGACCAACCTCTTCAAACACTTATAATTTTCTCACATGGCGCCCACCACTTATGACAATTGTTTCCTCCTTATTGATACATCATATGGCCATAATAATTTAATTTATAATATTCACCTCATATTTGAAATTTTTTGGGTTAAGTAAAAGTAATTTTAGGAGGTGGTTCAATCTTATTGGATGTTGGGATATTCTGACATGGGAAATAAGCTTTATCGAGTGGATACCAGTTTGAAAAAATGAGGCAACTTAAAGTACCTCCAACTATATATTGTATGTGACATCATTGAAAAGAGTTTGAATGTTCTCTACTCATGTCCCTCATAAAATCCCATTATTTACATAATAAATACTTGAAGTATATTTGGATCCAACACTCTATACCAAGGAAATTTTTTTGGAAAACATGCATTTGAAATTCACATAAAAGAAGGTGATTCCAATACCTATTATTTTCTCTAGAAAAAATTGGTGATGGGATGAAATAATTCTATCAATAGTATTAGTACTTTGAATGTAGTTTGGAGACCAAATCAATAGAGATCCCTAACATTATTACTCATTTATTCAAGAGTTGTACATGGCTGGTGAACCTTCCATCTCTTCCGATATAGCTTCCTGCATTAAGATAGTGATATATGAGACTATGAACCATCATATAATGTATGGAATTTCTAATGAGGAAATTATAAAGGATATAAATTAAATCCAATCTACCAAAGATCCTAGTTTGGGATAATTTCATTCTCTCTTCTTCAAAAAAATTAGGCACCTTATTTTTCTAGATATTTCGATCCTTATAAAGGATATTTAGGATGGGAAAACAGATTTTTGTTCCCTGAATCATATTTTCATCACTCTCATCCAAAAAATCAATAAACCATCTAGGATTCATATTTTAGTTTCATTTTTGTATGCAATGTGTTTTATAATATTTTCTATAAGGTATTGATGAATCTCCTGCACTCCTAGATCCCTATTATCATCTCCTGAAGTAAAAGAGATTACATCCCTAGAAGTATTATTATGGATAATTCCATCACCATTTATAAGATTTTTCACTCCATGAAAACATTCTCTATTGTGAAGAGAGGTATTATTGCATGGAAGGTTGATATGATAAAGGCTTATGAAAAATTGGAAAGGCCATTTATGCAATTTTTCATGAAAAAATGGGTTTTTGTTAGAAATGGGTTAAGAATATCCTGCAATGCATCATGTCAGTGTCTTTTAGAATTAATATTAATGGGAAAGAGGATCACTCACTTAAGGGGCCTCCACCAAGGGGCCCCCCTCACCATGTTCTTATTTATTTTATCATTGATGTCTTTTTTAATCATATTTCAGAGGTAGCTAGAAACAATACTATTCATGGGGTGAAGTTATATCATAAGAGTCTTCCCATTTCTCATATTATTTTTATTGATGATTGCCTTCTCTTTTCAATATCTACTCAGGAAGAATGTACCTCAATCTTCCATATTATCCATAATTATGAGTAAGCATCCAGGAAATCAGTTAATCTAGATAAATATAAAATCTATTTTAGATCTGAAGTCCAACTGAGATGGAAAGATGATTTAAATATAATATTGATTATTTTGGTGGTTGACAAACTCAAGAAATGTCTCTACCTCTCCATGATAATCGATCGATCCAAAAAAGTATTTTTTTTCAAGTATAATTGATTGGGAGGAAACAAATATCAATAGATTGAAAACTAAGAATATTTCTAAAGTAGAGAAATAAACACTCATAAATTATTTTATGCAATCAATCCCAAGCTATGTCATGTCTCTATTAAAACATATAATATCAGTTATTATCCAATCCACTCCTTCATTGCTAACTTTTGGTGGGGACAAAATAATTGGTAAAACAAAATTCATTGTCTTTCCATGAATAATATTTTCATCCTTAAATCAGGCAGGTGAATGGGTTTCTAAGATCTTTACCATTTTAATGATTCCCTCTTAGATAAACAAGGTTGGTTTTATTCTTCACCCTGGCTCCATCTATGCTCAGATTTTGAAAGCCAAATATTTACCCCATTAATATTTCTTAGGTTTGGCCTTATGACCCTGTTTAATCTTCCCATGGAGATGCTATGTGGATCTTGCACACTGTTAATTTTCAGGATCTGTTGGAGTATTAGAAAAAACTCAAAGATTACAATTTTGAAAGATCCATAGCTATCAGATGATGACGATTTGATGAAAACCTCTCCAGTTCCCCCTGGTTTTGAGGACGTCAATTTTTTCTCTCTCTTTGAAGATATAGGTTATGGATGGTGTACTAAAAAGATTTAAAAAGGGTTCAATGATAGAGTTAGAAAACATATTCTGAGTATTCCCTACATGAAGAACATGGGACATGATAGAATTTTTTTGGTGAAAAGAAAGTTCATGAGTGTTCTCAATTAGTTTTGGCTATGATTTGGCATGTGAAATCATGAACTTGGGGGGTGAGTCAATCTGGAAAGACCTATGGGGCCTGGTGGTCCATCCCAAGATTCAATATTTCTGGTGGAAAGTATGTAGCAAAATCCTCCCCTCCAAGAAATTCCTATAGCATCTCCATGCATCTGACGATCCTTTATGATCTATGTTCATGTTTTTTTTGGAATATCCCAATCATGTGATCTTTCATTGGTTCGTAGAAAGGGCAGTGTGGAAATCCTATAACTCAAATGTGAACCAATTTGATACTTTGGCACCCAACCTTATAGCATTTTTGTTGTCTCGATCTTTTTCTCTCCCTATGGGGATAGTGGAGGTTTTATTCACTATTGAATAGATCATTTGGTATAGAGGAAATGGATATATTTTATATCAAATTTAAGGAAGAGTTACTTTCTTGGTAGAGCGGGAAAAGTCCTAGATGGATTGTCAGAATTGACCAGAAATGCAGAATATCACCTCAAGATCTCTCCCACTTCTCATCACATGGATATACCCCCCTCCCAATCATGTGTCCTTAATATCAATGTAGATCCTTATCACCCTAGGTATTACATTATTGGCATTAGTGTATTGGTTTTTAATTCCTTTGGGAAGATTGTCGCGACTCTCCATTCATCACACAATGCCTTTTGGGACCCACCGATGGCTGAATCCCATGCTATTTGTGTTGGAATTATTTTTTATATGGAGAGAGGTTGGAAATCCATAATAATTAAATCATATTGTCTCACTATTATAAACACTATTCACTAAATGGAAAGTGGATTAAAATCTTGTTCCCCTTTTATTTTAAATATTTGTCATTAGTCTATCATTTCTCACCTTTCCCTTTCTCCTTTACTAAAAGAGAGGGGAATAAAGTAGCTCATTTGTTAGCGACCTGAGATCTTTTCAGTGTTAATAAAACTTTCCTAGATGATTTTACTTCATGGATTACGTTTCTTGTACTTTTGAATCATTTATCCTTTCATTGAATTCCCTTTATATTGTTAAAAACCCACAAATACATATTTGAAAAAAAATGGTACCAAAATTTATTACTAACAAAAGTTAATATCTATTTTAATTACTCATTTATACTAATAGATATATTATTTTTCACTGTATTTCTGTTTGTATCACTCATTTTTTTTATATTTACCCCTCCATCCCATGATTGTTATAGACCTCAATTAGACCAAAAGATTGTTTTACCCAAGCTTTATCATTGTTCATCTAATGTTAAAAAGGAATTAATTTCACCTCATCTAGAAAAACCTTAAAATTGTTAAGACACTACTACAAAAGCCAAAAAAATAGTATTAACCATTATCAGTGCTAGATGAAAGTGATATTAAAGGTACCCTTTATCGGTGTTTAAAAAAATTCTCATAAAGGGTATCCTTTATCAGTCCTTTTTTTAACACTGATAAAGACCACCCTTTATCAGTGCTTTTTTTAAGCACTAATAAAGGCCACCATTTATTATCACTTTTATTTAGAACTTATAAAAGGTGGACTCTATCATCAATTTTATTTGGTGCTGATAAAGGGTTTTCCCACATGGCTTCATCCCACATCAGACTTATGGCCTCTTTGGGTCACACTTTATAAGTCTAGGCATTCTGCTACCACAGTCTGCCTTTACTGTGGCGGATTGGCACCCGCATACCCCATCACACACATAGTCTACACAATCCGACTCCTCTATATGCCAACCCATCTACCTAGACAACTTATACATGTGCCTACTCCCAGGCCCAACAGCACAACCAACCTATACGCGGGCCGACTCCTCCATGTGATGACCCGTTTTTTATACAATAATGTTTATATATATATATAAATAGAAAAAAATGAATAAAAATAATATATCTATTATAAATAGTACTAAATATTATATATTTAATATAAATATATAAAATGAATAAAATGTAATAATTAAGCAAATAAAAATTAAAAAGTGAATAGATTGTAAAAAATATCAAAAAAAATTATTAATGAAACAATTATTAAAAAAAGGAATAAATTTAATATTTAAATTTATTAATTATAATTAATAAAAAATATTATATATTAAATATAAATTTAAAAAAATTAATAAAATTTAATAATTAAAAACATAATAACCTCTAATTTATTTTTTGAATATTTTTTCAATCTATTAATCTTTTATTTAAATTTCACTCAATTTTAACATGGATTTATTTGATATTATTTATTCATTGATAATTTTAAGTGTTTATTTAAAAATTTAATAAATTTATGATTTTAAATATTTATTTGTTTAATATTTTTATAATTTATTCATTTTTAATGATTTTTATACATAATTATTCATTAATATATTTAAAAAATTTAATAGAATATATTCATATATATATAATATTTCATTAAATATGATTTATAAGATAAAAAATATGTAAGTTTACATTAAATAAGTCTTATATTTAGAGATAAATGGATTATAATTAAAGATTAATATTAATTAAAAATATTAATTAACTGTATCGAGTAATGGACGTTCAATTAAATGTCATTTTTTTCTTCAATTTAACATATATCAAATATATGTTATATTAATTTTACAAAAACATATATTTAATTAATTCATTTTTATATAGAACGCAAATATGAATAATATTTCTGTAATTTATTCAATATTTAATATTCATTTTAGAGTTTTATTTATTAATATAATATATTTAATATATATTATGTTTCTAATAGGTAAATTTTATTCATTTTTTATATTTTTATCCAATATATACTATTTATTAAATCTAAATATTTTATTTAATTTATTCATTTTTAATATTATTTTTTCATTAATAATATTATTTGTTTTTAATATTTTTGTAATTAATTGATTTTCAATTTTTCATTATTCAATATTTTTATAATTTTATCAATTTTTAATACTTTTTATACATATTTATTCATTAGCAATTAAATTTTTTTAAACGTTTTTAATTTATATGTCTAATATGTATTCATTTTCATTTTTACATATCAGTTTATAAATATTCATTTTTAATTTTTTAAATACTTTATATAATTTGTTAAACATATTCATTTTTTAAATTTATTCATTCTTATTATTATTTATTTCATTAATAGACATTTCATATTATATATTGGCATTTTTTTAATTTAACATATATCAAACTTGTGTTGTATATATATACATTAATTTCACACACATTTACTTTATTAATGAAATCTTATATAGAAAGAGACAGATAATATTTATGTAATTTATTCAAATTTTAATATTCATTTTATAATTTCATTTAGTAATATAACATATTTAATATATTATGTTTTTAATCGGTAAATTTTATTTATTATTTTTTAATATTATTTCAGTTAATATTATTTATTCATTTTTTTTTATTTTTTTTTTATTTTTTTGATATTTAAACATTTATAATATTTATTTATACATTTCTATTTACTATGTTTTAATTTTTTTCAATATGTAATCATCTTTATTTCAATATATATCCATATTTAATTTTTTTATTAATTTGTATAATTAATAAAACTTATTTTTTTAATATTTTTAATGTCTGTTCATTTTTAATTATTCAATTTCACTCTTGCTTAACATTCATGAATTTAAGATTATATATTAATTAATAATGTTCAAAATATATATATATATGTAAATAAATATTTATAAATAAATATATTTATATTTATCTATAAATATATTATAATTTTTTTGGATAAGTCTGGAATAAATTAACAAGTCCCTATCCCATTTATTAAAATAAAAAAGGTAAAAATGGGGGAAAGCATCGGATATGGTAGGACAACCCTCATCAATAAAACCAAAAGGTGTGAGTGGACACAAAAAACATCAAAATACACAAGGCATCTCTAAAAGTCAATGTCAATAACATGAGATAGATTAGGACCCCCATGATCCCTTTCAATGAGGGCCTATGCTGCATGGATGTCACCCCCACCTCCAAGTCTTTTCTCTTTATCAAGGCTCGTGGACTTCATCTAAATTCGGTTCGATGGAATCCACTTTACCCATATCACTGGAGACCACCCCATGATTATGCCCCAACAGTGTAGTCTCATTCGGGGGTATTAGATGGGATATCATTTTCCCTGACCTGAGTCTCGGTCCTAAGTCCCATAACACTTCTTGAATCCTCTTCCATATTCATGGATTCCAAGTACACATCCTTAGTTGATTATAGCACTACAAAAGTATTGAAAATAAAAATAAGATCTTTAATCTAGTTTTCAATTATTGAAACCCAGATACTAGAGGAATCCTTTTTCATTGGAATGTGGTTCTTATGAGATTTAGTTTAATATTCCGCATACATGGAAGCCCAAATCACTTTATTTTAAGAAGGATAATCCTCATGATGGAATTTATATTTCTCTTGAACTAGCACTAAAGCCATTAGTGTGTCCATTTTAGGACCACCAATCTTGGGAAGATCATTTTCACTATAATCTTGGATCCTATAAGTCTTAGAATCACTTTTGGAAAACCCAGTATAGTTGGTATCAGATGCTTTTTTAATAATAGAAGCTACAAAAATTCCACATTCTTTAGTGTGATCCAACTTGGGATCAGTATCCACCTAATCATCAGGATGGGAATAACATGCCAATTCTAAGTTCTCTTTCCCTATTAACCATCCAACACACATGTCCTCAGAGACAAAGAATCTCTGGTCAAACGTTTCACTAATTCATTGTTAACCAATACCAAGTTTTTGGGTTATAGTTCTAGACTTTGATTTCTTATTAACCTCATCATCCAATTTATACTTACCTTTTCTAGCTCTTGATTTTATCATCTACTCTTGATAATGCTCCTGATCAAAAAAAAATTGTTTCATTGCTTCATAGATTGAATTTTCTTCATCATCCATCCCTTCTTCTACTATCCCCACCCATGACTTTGTATCCTGCTACCCATTAATATTCATTTCCCACACACCAGTAGAGTAATTTCAACCCTGAGGTTCTAAATAAACTATAACATTAGAACATTCCCTCTGATAAGGGGCAATCTCTAATGGTGTAGATGTAGGTTTTGGGTGCAGCGGAAGCGCGTTGGTGGGTTTGCCCCCACTTTAATTTTAACGTTAATCAACGTTCAATCCGAGATTCATCACGATTTAAAACGTTGAATCTTCGGAATAGAATGAAGAATGAAAAACTTAAGAGGTAATCCCAGAACCATAGAGATAGGATCATCATATGTTGGTTATAATTACTTTAATTAATTCACAAGAATTACCTCGGTAGAATTCTTTCTTCGTTGATGTCTCTGGTCACGATCCTATGATCCGTCGTTGCGTCGTAGAATCCAAGTGTAGGATTCCTCTAGCGGTGATCCACACGTGTGACACGTATCTTCGGACATCGCCAAATGGATCTCCGGGTGCTAGCACGAAAGAACATTCGCTTGTGATGTCCGCCTTCGATCGCCTTGGTCTCTCGGTCTTGAGAGCGTTCTTAGTGGAAGGAGTTATTTTGGGCTTGAAAGAATTCTCTAGAATTGTTGTCCACAATGATTAATTGAAAAGTGTTGGGGTTGTGAGGATATTTATAATCGTGTTTGAGGTCATAGAGTTATGACAATAAATAAATGCGTTACACATTTTATTTATTTCATTAACCCTTATTGAAAACCCTCATGTCAAATGACTAATTCCTTGACATGCGCCCATGCTGATTATAATTAATACCACAATAATGATATTATTTCCTCAAAATCCCGACTAGAAAAACTACATGTTGTGTAATCATTAATACATGGAATGTACTAGTTTTCCATAAAACTACATGGCATGTATATTAAATATACACGGCGTGTAATTTTATTTTTCCACTTTTCTTTATCACCTCCTCCACGTTTATTAGACCTTGAGTAATGGATATTTATTTCTTAAATAAATTTAACTACATTACTCGCTAATAAATATATTATTTCACCCATAATATATTCTCTCGAATAACTAGTATCAAAATAAATGTGATCAGGCATCCTTAAATAATTATTAAACCACAGTTGGGAATAATCTTTATTTAACTTGTTAAATTAATATTTAACTGAGATACATGGACAAACTTAGTGTGAGACCCTCTAGGCCTCATTTTAGTGGCATTAGGTGGAGCCTGCCTAAAGTCCAAGGTTAGCGTCTAAGAACATTCCAAGGAACCCATAAAGAAATAAGTTAACGCCGCAATGACGTGTCACATCATCCGAACGCTTACCGTGTAATATAATCCCTTTGTCGCGATATCTCGAATAAAGCGGGTTGCATGCTAGTTTCATCAACCCACGTACTCGATTAATCTTTCTTTGACTTTCTGGAATTGAAATCGCCCATACCTTACCATGGACATGGATTTATTTAGGCTATATCAATTCCATAAAATTTCCTGAGATATCTACTTCTGTTATGGAACAAATGGGAAAAATCATTTCTTGTATTATATATTAATGCGGTATTACTCGTGACGCACCCAATGTATCCTACCTCGCTGCGAATAATGTTTCATCATAGTTTTCGTCAATAAATCTAAGTGCATGAGTTGTAATACCCATTAATAATAATCTTAAAGTCTAAGGACCAATACACACATCCGCAGATAGGAACATCCAATGACACTATGAAATGTGGAATTCCTACTGGCGGGTCTCGTTCTCATAATATCCTCCTAGATATTACCAAGGGCGCACACCCCGAGAATGTGCCTCAAAATTTTATGAGTCCTCACCCCTAATGACCTGTATTATTTGTGTCCCTCAAATAACATCATCCGGCCATAGAAAATATATTCAAGAATAGTGTTATGGCACTTATGGGTTCTCATCATAGCATGGGATCCGCTATGACCCATTAATAAAATAGCTTTCCTTAGGACATTATCACATGAATTGTCACGCAGAACAACAATCAAGATGTGATAAGGCATTTATTAATGAATAAAGTACAAAGTAGTTGGTTCTAGGCCACCAACTCCAATAGACTCCCACTTGGACTAGAGCCAACTTCTAACAACCTTTAACCTGCTAGATCTCATATGATATTCATGCTTCTGCTGAGATAGGCCTTTAGTCACGGGGTCCTCCACTTTCTCTTCCATGGATGCTCTACTCACTGCAACTTTACCCCTTTTATAGAAATCCTTCAAGAGTTGATACTTACGGAGTATGTGCTTTGTCCGTTGATGTGACCTTGGTTATTTTTCAAGAGCCACCACTGCAGTATTATCATAATACAATGTAATGGGATCTTTACTTCTAGGAACTACATCAAGCTCCTAGATAAAGTTCCAAATCTAGATGGCTTCCTTGGATGCATCAGAAGCCGATATATATTCAGACTCCGCTGTAGAATCAGCAACAACTGGTTGCTTTCAACTCTTCCAGCTCACAGCTCCTCCATTGAGACAGAAAACATATCCAGATTGCGACTTCAGATCATTCTGATCTGTTTGAAAATCAGCATCAGCATACCCTTTGATGATAAGTTCCTCATCTTTTCCATACACCAGGAACATATCCTTAGTTCTTCTCAAATACTTAAGGATAGTCTTAACATCAGTCCAATGTTGTTCTCCTGGATCTTCTTGATACATACCTACCATGCTCAGTGCATAGGCAACATCAAGCCTGGTACATAACATGGAATACATGATGGATCCAATAGCTGAAGCGTATGGGATCTTACTCATTCTATCTTTCTCTTATTGTGTCTGAGGATACATTTTCTTAGAAAGATGTAGGCCACGTGACACTAGAACCAATCCCATCTTGGATTGTTCCATACTAAATCTCTTTAGTATCTGGTCAATGTATATACTCTGACTTAGTCTAGGGAGTATCAACTCAGAATAGAAGTTACTTCATGTCTTGGGAAAAAAATCTCTCAAGAAATAAATAAGAATGTTAAAGAAAGATAGTGAATATGTTTTTAAAGGAATAAAATAAGTCATATAGTAGGATTAATAATAGATTCAGGAGATCCTAAGTTACAAACTAATAATTGGTGAATAGGGATAGATGATTGAAGATCTTAGTAAGAAACTGGAGGTTAAGGAAGAAGAATTTGAAAAGTTTTAATAATACATTACATTGAGGAATATGAATTAAAATCCAAAAAAAATTTGGGAATTGAAATCTGTGACTTCTAAAGTTTCTATAAAGGCTCAAAACAAGATTCGGGTGAAATCCTCACTCACCAAAAATAACGTTTCATCTTATTCTTGTAACATTTCAGGTTCTGGAAAAGGTTTTGGGAATGTGTGGGTGGAGAAAGGATGTGATAAACCTATCACATATACAAAATTTTAAAAAACACTAAGAAGGAAAGATAGACCATGACCTATGTATGATAGAGAATAAATAAGTTATCAACCACAAAAACATTTCTACAAAGAAAGATCTTACTTCAATAAAAAATCAAAATTTGATGGATATTATTGGTTTTGTATAATATATGTGCAGAGGGATTATAATTTTTGCATAACTTTTCACTTCTCGTAAAAAAATTGAACAAATTAAAAACAATGGTGGAAGAAGGATGAGTAACTTTGCTTACCCACATGAAGTTAGAAAAGAATATTCTCAATATGTTAGAAACTTTCCAACTAAAAATCAATTTGAATGTCTCAAAAAAGTTTTTGGAATATGTGATGAGGCCACTCATCATGCTGAAAGATATATGACACTCCTTTAACAATAAGTTTTTTATGGTAGGAAATAAAAGGAAGTGGGAAAGAAGAAAGATGAGGAAAGATCATTTTTTGTTGAGACTACTTTGAAAGCAAGTAAAAGGAACAAACCATGGATACTTGATAGTGGTTGTTCTTCACATATGATAGGTGGTATAAACATCTTGAGACATGTTCAAATTCATGATAGAGGAGTAGTTACCTTTGGTAATGATATTTTCTTAAAAATCAAAAGAATCATAATAGATGAGATTAAAGTAGAAAATTTGAAATATATAGAATTTTTTCTTGTTGATGGGATAAAACACGACCTACTTAGTGTAAGTCAACTTTTTGATGATGGAAAATAAGTTATTTTCAGAAAATTTTCTTATGTTTTCAATATTGTAAAATATGGGAATGTTATTACAAAAGGGGAAAGAACCAGTGGGAATCTATTCCAAATAAGTGAATTTAATAACACATATTAGTTGAGTGCTAAAGATGAAAAAAAATTGTTCCATAGAAGTATTTTTCACCTTTGGTGGAGAAAACAAAAACTAAATTTCTAAATTTGATGTTGTATGTTATTTTATAGAATTGAAAATAGGAGATGAAGATGTTTGTATTACTTTTAATAAAGGTAATATGAATAACAAAAGTCATAAAAGATTGTATATTCAGTCTACCCGACCTATTGAACTTATTAATTCCTATTTATGTGGGATGATGAGACATCAATCAAAAAAATTAGATTTATACTTTATCATTTTTATTAATTATTTCCCTTAGATAAAAAAAATCAAGTTTATGAAACACAAGTCAGAGGCTATGGAAATGTTTCATTTTTCATAAAAAGGAGTTGAGAATGAAGTTGGGGATTATATAAATAAGTTGAGAACATATAATGGTATTAAATTAATAAGTAATAATTTTGAAACTTACCTAAGAAATCATGTAATTAAACATCAGTATAGTTCTCCTAAAACATCACAAAAAAATAGAGTAGCAGAATGAAATAATATAAATCTGGTGGAAAAGGGAAGAAGTATGTTACGAGAATACCAACTTTAAAAGTTCTATTAGAGAGAAGATATTAGTACCAATGTATATATTAAAAACATATTTCTATTAAGACCAAAACCCAACATGACTTGTAATGAAATGTGGTATAACAAAAAAACTTAACTAAAGTAATTTAATGTTTTTGGAAGTCCATGTTTACTTAAAATAAAAAAAATCTTGATCTAGGAAAGTTTTATGAGAAAGATGAGGCATGAACTTTTATGGGTTACTCACCTAATGGAAGAAGTTACAAATGTAGGAACAAACGATTACAAAGGTTGGTGAATGTGTATGATGTGAAAGTAATTTAAAATCAAAATTCCTTTAAAAAATTATTGAGAATTCTAAAGAGGATAAACTGGATATTTCCAAGAATAGTGAAAGTAAGTAAAAACATACTTATCAAGATTCATATGAATCCTGTGATGAGAAAAATAAATTAGAGAGAGAAACATTGAAATTTCCAACATTAAAAAAACATGATGAGTCTGATAAAATTATTGGAAATCAGAATTCTCCAATTTAGACTAGAAGAAAGTTGAGATTAGAAAATTGGACTTCACTTAGCTCAAAAATTGAAATGGAATTAGTTTCATAAGCTATTCAACATAAAGGATGGGTGGCTAATATGAAAGAAGAGTTCAATAATATTGTGAAAAATAAAACATAGGAACTTTATTCATGGACAATGAATAAAAAATCTATCATAGAAAAGTGGGTTTATATAAACAAATTAAATGGGAAAGGATAAGTTTCAAGAAACAAATCAAGATTTGTTTGTAAAGGCTTTACACAGGTGGAAGGTATGGATTTTGAAGAAATGTTTCCCCAGTTTCAAGATTAAAAACTATTAGAGTGTTTCTATCATTGGCCACATATCAGAATTAAAAAAATTTATCAGATGTTTGTAAGGTTATCTTTCATAAATAGTGAGATTGAGGAAGAAGTTTACATTTAGAAAACTTTTGGGTTTCTACTTGATGAGGATGAAAAAAAGTTTATAAAATGAAGCAATATTTTTAAGGGATGAAACATGATCCAAAATCTTGGTATTAAAAACATGAAAAAAAATTTATAGTGTTGAATTTTTTTTAAAGGAAAGTTGATAGCAACTTATATGTGAAAGATGCTAACTCCAAAACTCTAATTTTAATCGTTTATGTTTATGATGTAATTTTTTTCAAGGATAAATAAGTTTTTTTGTAAAAAAATTCCTATATAAATGAAGAAGAATTTTTTAAATGTAAATATTGTGAGAATTAACTTTCATCCATAGTTTAAAAGTTAAACAAAAATAAGAGTAAATGTTCTTATATCAAGAAAAGTATTCCATGGAATTTTTAAAGAATTTTGGGAATAAAGAATATAAAAAGGTTTCTACTCCTATTTTTTGTGAGCACAAAATTGAGTAAAGATGAATCTGAAAAATGTGTGAATCAAAAAGACTTTCGAAAGCTGATAGGAAGTCTACTTTACCTTGCAGTATCAAGGATTGACATTGTCTATGTTGTGACTTTGTGTGTTAGGTATCAATGTAATCCAAAATAATCACATATGTTGGAATCAAAGAGTATTTTGATATATGTAAAAGGAAAAACTTCACATGGGTTTTTATACAAAATAAATTATGAGATGAAGTTTCTTGGTTATACTAATTCCAATTTTTTTGGAGATTGTAATGGTAAAAAATCTACCTCAGGAGGAACATTTTTCATGGGTGAATTTTGTGTGAGTTTTCATAATAAGAAAAAAAATTGGTAACATTGAGCACAACTAAATCTAAATATGTTATACCTACTCAGGTTTGTACTCAGATTTTGTTGATTAAATTTCAACTGAAATACTTTAAAAAGAAATTTTATAAACCATTGAAGATCCTTATTGATAATTAGAGTGAATTTGATCATTCAAAAAATCTTGTCTGACATTCAAGATCAAAACACATTGATATAAAGTTTTACTTTATAAAATAGAAAGTTGTTGTTAGAGATACTTTTCTAGAATATATCTCAATGATGTATCAAACTATTGATATCTTCATAAAGGAAATGTAAAAAAAGAGATATTTATAGAATTGAGGTTGTAAATTCATGTTCAGCCTCTTCCCATGAATTCTTAATCCTCGTTAAGAAGATTACCAAAATTGATTTGGATTATGTTGAAAATTGTGGAGAGAATGTAACAAATTTTTACTTTGTAAGAATTTTTTACTTATCTTTCTTTTATGAATTTGAAGCTGGGTTTATGAGAGGATGGGGGAGAGAAAAAGTAAAGTGAGAGAAAAAGATAAAGGTGATGGGGAGTTTATATTTACATGGCTGCAAAATTTTCTTACCACCGAGGATGGAATTCCATCAAAACCATTACATTATCCAGTAATGTGGTTTTGGGACACTCTCTTTTAGATAAAGTCTGTATTTTAGTAAAATTAAAAAAACTTGAGTTGTTTACAAAATTTGAGTTCTGAAAAAAAAAATATGAGAGTTTGAAAAGTTGATACAAGGGGTGTCAACAAATCCAATGGGGGAGATTGAAGAACCTTTGTAATAATTTTTTTAACAAATTTTTCATATTTTTATACAACTAAACTTTTTTTATAAGAATTTTTTTATTATTCGGGATTGGACCCAGACTATTGTAATGATATTTTTAAGAAATTAGAAAGTTGATGAATTTTTAAATCCAAACATAAATGGGGAGAAAAGTCGTTTTCTAGAAAATAGTTTCCAAATACATATTTTTGAACTGAGAATTACTCGACGCACAAGGTATAAGGAATATGGAAGATGGAAGTTCTATAAAACTACTGATTGGACACATCATCGGACTTAGGTACATAGGCATGATGTTGTAGGCCATCATATCCAAAATAATCTAAGGTATAAAAGTTTTATTTTTGGAAGTTTCCCATTTCTTTAATCAGATAAAGAAATTTTTTGATGATTGAAGAATTATTAATGTCTTTGAAGAGGTTTTATGAAGAGTTTAAGTGGTAAAATATGAAATTCCATTATGCATAAATATCAGATAAATTAGACAAGTTTTAAGAAGTCAAATATGATGTTTAAATATGAATGGTTTTTGGAGTTTTGATATCTTAGGAGGTGGGGAAAGTTTTCAAGTATCCCACTCTTTCTTTTCTAAGTCATCTATAAATAGTTTCTCAAATAATTCATTCATTTTAAATTTTCATGAAATCATAAAAGGTGGAGCTTTGAAGAATTAAAAGTGAAATTTCCTATCTGAAAAAGATATCTTTAGAAGATCATACTTTTGTTGTTTTTTCAACCATATTGAGAAGATCATATTGAGAAAAAAAGTATTTAGAAGATCATATTAATTTGATCAAATTAAAGAAGATCGAAATGAGTTTTTGAGTATATTTTGATAATTATATATTGATTAAGGGAGAATTGTGTTGTGTTTATCATATTGAGAGAATCGGACTCAACGAAATCAAACTGAGGATTTAGACTGAGTAATTATGGAGTAGTTTGAAAATTTTATTTATTATTTTATTGTTAGATCAATTTTTTTATAAGAAATTTTTTTCAACTGATGGGAGTCATTATAATATTTATTATTGGGATATAGAAGGTTTCTAACATGATTGGTCATAAGTTTTATTCACTTATTCATAATAGTGAATTTCCATAGACCCCTAGGAGTGGCTATGGAAATGGTGTATGTTCTCATACAGAGGTTGAACCTTGTAAATCTTATGTTCTTTACATGATTTCCTAATTTTTCATGCGTGATTATTTCCAAAAATATCATAAGAAAATAAATCTTAATAGGTTTTGGGGATAAGTTTTAAAAAGTAAAAAAACTTATAAAAATTGAAAAACCAATTCAACCTCCTCCCCCTATCAGTTGTTATTTGATCATTTGGAACATCAATTTTCAATATAAAAGTGTAATTTTAGTCTAAAATGTACATCACATAGCTAAAACCAATAAAATTATCTTATATTATTTTCAAACAATATGACAGTAATCTATAATTCATTTGTGATGTGTAGGAATCAACCACAAATCAATCATGCACATGATGTGGTCAGTATGACTCGAAGTGTGTGTTTTCAATAAAAAGTTTAATTTTATTTAAAAAAATAAATCACATATCCAAAACTAAGAAAATGAGGATGTATATTTTTCAAATATTAATAAAATGATCCATAATTCTTTTGTTATGGGTATGAATCGACCGTACATCAATCTGACCGACGATATAGAATATATGACTAGAAATGTGTGTTTTCAATATAGAAGTGTCATTTTAGTTTAAAACACACATCACATAGCCAAAACTGAGTAAAAAATATTGTATTGTTTTCAAAAATTAGTACAATGATCAATGGTTCATTTGAGACTTGTACAAATCCATTGAACATCAATTTGACACATGTTGTGCCCAGTATGAATCAAAGTGCATGATTTCGATATAAAAGTTTCATTTTAGTTTAAAATGTAAATCACATAGCCAAATCAAGAAAATGACTACATATTATTTTCAAACATTATGATCGATATCTATAATCCATTTTTGATGTATAATAATTGAACTCACATCAATTTGATAATGATGTGGTTGGTAGGAATCAAAGTGTGTGTTTTCAATATAAAATTGATATTTTAGTTTAAAACATGCATCACATAGCCAAAAATGAGAAAATTAGCTCATATTATTTTCAGAAAATATGATAGTAATCTATAATAAATTTGTGACATGTAATAATCTTTATAATTTCAATCTTACACATGATGTGGTCAATATGACTCAAAGTTCATGTTTTCAATATAAAATTTTCATTTTAGTTTACAAATTTTATCACATATCCAAAACTAAGAAAAATATGTCATCATTTTTAAAACATTTGGAAAATGATCCATAATTAATTTGTGACATGTATGAATTGACCACACATCAATCTGACACACATTATGGCTGATATGATTTGAAGTGTTTGTTTTCAATATAAAGTGTCTTTTTATTTTAAAACGTGTATGACATTTCCAAAACTGATAAAATGAGCTCAAATTATTTTTAAAAATGAGGAAAATGACACATAAATCATTTGTGAGATGTAGGAATGGAACACATAACATTATAAGCAATTAACTGATAATACCATTAATATATATATTAATTAACAATATAATTGATCATATGTAGATTATATAACATAAGAATTATAATTTATTTATTTTTTATTTACTCTTACTAAAACCAACATTGAATTTATTTCAGGGACAAGCTTTTGTACAAAAGTTGATATTTAGATTCAACTGTTATAAGAGTTATGATTTTGTATATTGGTTGTAATTTTTTTAGATTAATTATAAATATCTCATCAATGTAAATAATTTGTGTGTAAATTTTGAATTTAAATGATAGTGAAATGTTGTATTTGTATTTAAATATAATTTTATTCCTATATGTATTTCTATGTACATGTATACTAACTGGGTTTGCTGTTATAGGGTAGTTTCAGGGCTGCTGCAACATTGCAATAACTACATGGACTTTATCAGTGCTAACAATAACACTAATAGAGGCCCAATTTATCAATTATAGTAAAAGAACTAATAATGGTGGGATTTTTTAGTGCTAGTAAAAGTATTGATAAAGTCCCCCTTTATCATCACTAAATGAAAGTATTGATAAAGGCATCATTTATCAATTCTTATAAGATCATTGAAAAGGGGGGCCTTTATTAGTGAAAAAAAAGCACTAATAATGGGGTCCTTTATCGGTCCATTATTTTAGCACTGTTAAATGAAGAATTTATTAGCATGTTTACTATCATTTATAAAATCTGTAGGCTTTTAATATCTCTTTGATTGTGAGTTCCATTTACACTGACAAATACCTTTTCTAGTGATATTAAAGGTCTCACCTATAGAAAATAGAATTCATAAAATCCTAAATAATTAAAATCCTCAAACCATTAAGAGAGGCTATCAATAGAAAAATAAACCTCATTCCACACCAAAAAAATCATCTTACCCTATATTTCCTAAATAGGATTAACACTCAGTCACTAAAAGTTAGTATGAAAATTAATATCTATGAAGAAATTGAAAAAAAAAGGCATAGATAACCCATGATAGTATGAATTCCTACAAAATAGCCTAAACTGAAATCACGTCAGTAATAAAACTTCATAAAAAACCCTAAACCTTTGGTAATAAGTGGGAAAACTAAATCTTCATCCAAACAGAATTAGATCCATGGTCAAGCCTTCACATTTCCACTAATATCAATACTTCAATGTCTACCCTATATACTGAGAAGATCTCCAAAATATTCCATCACCAAACATCTGTCTATAAATAGGGATATTTAAGATCCAACTTATATCTCTCTCATTTAACAATGAATTAAGATTATAAAAATTCCATCATGAAAAATCATCTATGATAATATCTCGTACAACCATAATCCTAATTTCAATAGGGTCAGTCGAAGAAATAAACTGAAAATCAACACCCAAAATCCAAGGATGATTCTAGATATTAATAGAATGTCTATTAGAGATTTGAAAAACATAACCTCCACCATAAGGACCTTAGATTCTGAAATACCATGACACAAAAAACATTGATTATGTCTAAGTTAAGCTTGTGACAAACAGACATGGGGGAAATATTTTTCACTAAGTACACGAGAAGAAAGTTAAATAGAAAAAAATAAAATCCTACAACACTACTTAGCATGAAGAGCTATGTTGAAAGACCATGTATTCCTGAATAACAGACCTCCATCCTTTTTAGGGAGACATAATCTTTTCCATGAAACCATGTGTATCTTCTTTTTTTCATCCACAGAACCCCACCAGATGTTTGAGAACATGGAATGAAACTAATTGATAAGACAATCTAGAATTTTGAAGATGGATATAAAATAAGTAAGAATAGATTGTACCATTGATTTGATCAAGATAGTATTCCTGAACATTGACAAAACTATCCCCTTCCAACCAAAAATTTTCTTCGAAACCCTGCCATCATTTTAAATATTATAATAACTATCTAATTTCCTATATACATATTATTCTTAAGAACTCGATTAACATATAATAGAGAACACATCTCATCCCTTTACTCTAGAAGATGAGGTTTTCTATGAATATTTAGTTTTTAATCATTTTTGTTTTAGTTCTATGAAGAGTGGGGGTAATTTGGTTTCTCACAACATTTCAAGGTTTAATATCTCATCTAATATTTTATTTTGGATTAATTATGTGCCCATTGTGACTTCTCCTTTTATATTCAAGGATTTGAATTTCTATTTCGTATATATTTCATTTTTATTAAGAAAATGGAAATAATTATTTTTATATTTGGAAATGATAATAATTATAATTTCATATTTCATATTAATATTTAATTATATTCCAAACTCAAGTAGTGTCACATGGAAACAAATTGTGAGGATTATGAAAAATATTAAGAAAATAGATAAGGTGGTTCCATAATAAAATTAGGAAGAAATATATATATAATAATTGATTCGACAATAAAAACACATATGTTAATTACATATTAATGGTATTAAATGTTCATTTTTTATCTTATTGTCCTGAGTTAGTGGATTTTGATTTTGAACATCCATTCTCATCATTTGTGCACTTCATGCCTAATGTACACCAATTTAGGCCCAATGATTCATATGATTCTAAGGAATTTAATTATCCATATTTTAATTTGATATTTTTTGAAATGTATTTTCACTTCAATTTAACCATTTTTCATTCAGGGATCAATGGATGATTCATAAAGGATGATGGAGATATTTGGCGATGAAAAGAAACAATTCTGGAGAAGGCACATTGGACACCATCCCAATGATGAGAATGTGGGCCCCACAATACAGACCCAATGAAGCCCAAAATTAGTGGGATTCTAGAATACATATATAGTAACAAATAATTATTCAGGATCCAAAGCTAATTCATCCTCCATTATTGTTATTTAGGCGGCCCAAATAGTATATCAAAATCTAGGCTAGAATCTGCGTCCCAGAAAAACATCCCACCAATTAAACCATATCTCAAAAACCATAACTCTCTTTGGGATGAGATTTTACAGGATGTTAGGGTACATCCGGAGATTAATTTATGTCTTATATGGACCACCAAAATTCAGCCATATAGAAGGTTTTTCATGCACCTATGTTTGGTTGATGCAAGCTGGATGCCTTTTCGGGTCAAGGGTGGAAAGTCTTCTTTCCACAAACTTTCCACCACCCTATACCTACCATACTCAATTGAGATGAATTTTACTATTTGAGTCTCGACCCAAGGGATCAAAAATGCCTATTTAAGTTAGTGGTGTTAGAGGATTTAAGGATCTTGGGTGCTTTTTTCAATTGTAATGTTATGCTGCAATTTTGTTGTCTCAAGTTTGTCTTTCACATGTAAGTTGTTCAATTCACTTTACTTTCTTAATAAAAGTTTTTATTCTCCTATTATTCTATTTTTATCCATCTCACATTGATACCATTGCCTCAAGGTGTGAATTTATTCACACAAAACCTTGTGAAATCATTCACACAACGGTGGAGTGATCATTTTCGGTTTATTGTTTTCTTTACTTCTTCAATTCCTCCCTCATGTGTCTACTTCCCGCTTCCATTGAAACCATAGCATCAATGGAGGGATAACCCACTTATTGGTTGATCCAAGGGAGTAGTAAGGGGATGTATTAGATGTTATTTATCACCCCAATAATTTCTAATCACTTCTTTAATTGAGATTTTTCTTTGTTGATTTTTAAACTCCATCGTCCTTGTTGAATTTAAGGCCACACACTTCAAGTGCTAATACGAACTTTTACCTTGAAGTGCTCAAAACTTTGATCCTTCAAGTGTATAGGTGATTAGTATCAAAGGGTGTAGGCATTAAACCAGTAAGTTATGATGTTGTTTTATCTTTTTCAATGAACCCATGTCAAATATAATAAATTGAAATAATTGAAAAGGAAATACGTCCAATCCACCCCAAGTGATAACCTAGAATCAACTCATTCTTTTAAATTGAATTCAATTAAGTCTCTTAGATTTCCATTAAAATAATCTAAAATAAACCCAAGTTGGCCACTTCATAGCCAAAAACAGTCCATAGAATGTACGTGTCTATAGGTTTCTTCTTAGGTCTCTGAGGATTCGACAACCCAAGCTAAACTACAAGGACCGTTCTACCTTCATCTCTTGTAAATTTGAGCAAGAATCAAATTTTGGCACCATTTCCAGGGACCCAAGTAAGTCATCTAAACACCCATTCTATTCTCCCCCATTTCTTCTTTTCTCATACAAATTCTCTTATCTTGTCCCTTTCTCATTTTTTTTCTTTTGGCACATGTCCTCCTACACCCACGATCAATCAAACCGTCTAGTTAGGGTGGATAGTCCTGGGGTTGGAGAGCCAAGTACACCAAGGGAACTATTTACATTAGATCCTAATATTCCTAATACTCCAGAGTCAAAAATTGAGCCCATTTCAATGGAAGTTCTTCAAAGAAACCAACTCATAAACCCGGGTGGGAACCAAAATGAAAACCCAAATGAGGAAGCCCCAAACATGGGGAATGTAGTTGATCAAACCATGAATGACTACCTCACACCTTCCTAGACCAATGCCCCCTCATGAATTAGACACAATTCCCTAAAAGATGCCAAGTACATCTTTAAACCCCATATTCTAAACCACCTTCCCACATTCCATGGAATGGAGTCTGAGATGCCCTACCTTCACATTAAGGAGTTAAATGACATTGTAGAAACCATGTGTCCCCCACATCAACTAGAATCAGATAAGATGAGGATGTTTCCTTTTTCTTTAAAAGATCGAGCTAAAAATTGGCTAAAAAATTTGAGATTATCATCCATAAACTCTTGGTACCAACTACAAAGAGAATTCTACAAAAAATACTTTCCCCGCCACAAAACAATTGCACTTAAAAAGAGTATCCAAAACTTTTTTGAAAAAGAGGGAGAGTCATTATATGAAACATGGGAGAGGTTCAAAGACACTATAAACATGGTTCCATGCAATGTTTTTTATATTCCTAAACAATTGAGAATTTTCTATGAAGGGTTGGGTCCGGGGAACAAATAATTCATTGACATGATGTGTAATGGAACATTTAAAAAAATCCCCAAATGATGCTTACAAGTATCTAGAAAGCCTTTCTGAACAAAACCAAACATGGGGAACTTCACCTTATTCCGAAAATCCACAAATAACTACTGGAATTCATACACTTAGAGAAGATAAAAACCTTACGGCAAAACTCGCAGCACTCTCTAGGAAGGTTGAAGAAATAGACCTTAGGAAAGTCCATGAAATCCAAACTATAGACCTTGTTTGCACAATTTTTGACAAACATGACCATAAAAAGAAAACTGCCCAACCATTCCATCCATAAAGGATGTTCTTTTAGGAGGACCCCCAGTGGAAGTAAATGCCTTGAACTTTTAAAATCCTCAATACCAAAACAACTTCAACCCAAGGTATAATGAACACCCAGGCTTCCACTGGAAAGATAACCAATAACCTAGCCAACCATAGGGACAAAATCCTTACACCCATCAGAACTACCAAACCCATAACCAGTTCCAAACCCAACCTATCCAATACCAATAGCCACCAGTCCATTTTCAACAAACTCTCCCACCTCCAAAATATCCCCCTAGGATAAAACAATCTTCTCAAGCACCAACCCAAACTGTTCCACAAAGCCTACTAGAACAACTGTGCAAAAAAATGGAAAGGATGAACTCAGACGTCTCTTCCCTTAAACAAGAACTTCAAACCATCAAAACTGGAAAGGCACCCATGCCTACTCAGGTGGTTCCATCCTCAACTTCAAGGGGAGAGTTAATTTGTACTCAAACAAATCATGAACAACTAAAGTTTGTGACTATTTTAAGAAGTGGGAAATCAATTGAGAAACCTGAACAACTAATTCATAAATCATCTGAAGATGCAAACTTATATGAAAATTCAAATGAACCACAAGATCAAACTGAGGAAACTGATAACATTGTCAAGGAAAAAACTCTTCAACAAACAACCCCACAACATGCACCATTTACACAACGCATAAGGGGGAAAACCAAGCTTGAATTAAGTGAAACATTAAGAGAAATATTCTCACAAGTCAAGTTTAACATTACCCTTCTCGATGAAATCCAAACCATACATGCCTACTCAAAGTACCTTAAGGACTTTTTCACTTTTAAAAGAAAATTTTCACATAAAAATCAAGTCTTTTTGGTTGCTAATGTGAGTACCACCATTCAAGGGACCATTCCTCCTAAGTTTAAAGACTCGGGTTTCCCTTACATCAATGTTGAACTAGGAGAGAGAAAAGTTGTAAAGGCCTTGTGTAACCTAGGTGCTAGTGTCAATCTCATCCCTTATGCTGTGTACTGCCAGTTAGGACTAGAAGATCTCCAACCCACATCTGTCACACTTCAACAAGCTGATCATAGCATTAGGGTTTCAAAGGGTATTTTAAAGGATGTTTTGGTAAAGGTTGAAAACTTCATCTACCCTGCTGACTTCATTGTCCTTGACAACCATCCAAACTTAGGAGATAAGGAACAAACCCCAATCATCCTTGGTCATCCCTTGCAACAATCAACTCTGTTATCCGAGTCCGAAATGGGAACATGAGCATCACCTTTGGGAACATGAGTCTAGACTTGAACATCTATAATGCAAGCTCACAAATAGGGGATGATGAGTAAATTCATGAAGTAAACATGATAGGAAGCATTGATAATGAATCCATAGAACATAAAGAAATATTTGATGGATGTTTAAGTCAGGATGAGATTGATTTCCTTTATTCACATGAAGGAAGTTTATCTCCTTGGATTGAATCATTTTCAAATTGCTCTTATGATGAAGTCTTAGGTCCAACAATCAGTGAAACCTTTCAAGAAACCACTTTCATGGAGACCACTCCAACTTCCTTCCCTAAACCTGATCAGGACAATCTAGTAACTGAAACTTCTACATGTGGGGAATCAATCTTATCTTAAACTTTTGGAAATAAAATTGATCTTGATCCAATGTCCCAATCTTCTACTAAAATTTTGAACCAACCTGATCTTGAATTGAAGGAACTTCCTGCTGCACTTATGTATGCCTTCTTAGGGGACAATCAAACACATCATATTGTCATTTCTTCTTCTCTTGAAGCCAATCGTGAGATGATTCTTCTAGATGTCCTTAGGAAACATAAGAAAGACATTGGTTGGACCCTATCTGATATTCCCTGGATTCTCCCACTTACTGGGACTCATAGGATTATTCTGGAATCTGATTCAAAGCAATGTCATCAACCTCAATGACGACTCAATCATAATCTCATGGAGGTAGTAAGAAAAGAACTTCTAAAATTGTTAAAAGCTGGTATCATCTATCCCATAGCTGAGAGTGAGTGGGTGAGCCCAATTCAAGTGGTTCCAAAAAAGGCTGGAATCACAGTGATAACCAATGAGGATGGAGAGATTCTTCCAACAAGGGTGAGTAGTGGCTAGAGAGTCTTCATCGAATATAGGAATCTAAACTTATTTACCAAGAAGGACCATTTCCCCTTACCATTCATTGACCAAGTCCTTGAGAGAGTGGTAGTTCATGCCTTCTACTGTTTCTTATATGGGTACTCGGGGTACAATCATATTGAGTTATCCCTAGAGGATCAATGGAAGACTACATTCACATGTCCATTTGACACCTTTTCTTTCAAACGCATGCCCTTCGGGTTATGCAATGCCCCTGGAACCTTCCAACGGTGCATGATGGGAATCTTCTCATACATGGTAGGGGATTTTCTAGAGGTCTTCATGGATGACTTCTCTGTGTTTGGGGATACTTTTGAGGGATGTCTATGGAATTTAGATAGAGTCTTGTCAAGATGGGAAGAAAAGAATCTAGTCCTAAACTGGGAAAAATTCCATTTCATGGTTAAAGAGGGACTAGTTCTAGGCCATCTGGTCTTGGGTAGGGATATTGAAGTTGATAAAGCCAAGGTTGACATCATTCGTCACCTTCCATCACACAAAACTATCAAGGAAGTGAGGTATTTATTAGGACATGCTGGTTTCTATAGAAGATTCATCAATGAATTTAGTTCAATCTCCTGTCCCCTTTGTGCTCTACTAGTAAAGGATGCTCCATTTGTTTGGACAGAATGTTGTGAGGGTTCATTCTCAACCCTCAAATCTCATCTCACCTCTCCCCCCATCATGAAATCTCCAAATCGGAAGCTTCCTTTCGAACTTATGTGTGATTCCAGTGACTTTGTTGTAGGAGCTTTGTTAGGAAAACGTTATGATAAAAATACTTATGTCATTTGTTATGTAAGAAAATCCTTAAATGATTCCCAAATAAACTACACCACCACTAAAAAGGAGTTACTTTCTATTCTGTTTTCCTTAGAGAATTTTAGGTCCTACCTATTAGGATCACCCATCACTGTGTTTACTGACCATTCTGCACTAAAATACCTCTTCCAAAAACAAGATGCTAAGGATAGACTGATTAGATGGGTCCTTATCTTACAATAATTTGACCTCACAATCAAGGATAAAAAGGGTGTTGAAAATTTTGTAGTTGATCACCTCTCTAGGATGGAATTCAAAGACAACTCAAATCACCTTTCTGTGTCTGATTCATTTCTTGATGAACACCTATACTCTGTGAGTGACTGCCCTTAGTATGATGACATAGCCAATTTCTTAATTACAGGAGTCATTCCAAAATTATTAGGGACTCAAGCTTGAAGTAAATTCCTTTATGATGTTAGAAACTATGTGTTTGATGATCCATACCTTTATAAGTTCTACCCTGACCAAATCATTAGGAGGTGTGTTCCAGAATTTGAACAAGAGTCCATCCTTAAATTCTGTCATAGAGAGGCATGTAGAGGTCACTTTTCCTCTAAAAAACATATGCTAAGATTCTTTAATGTGGTCTCTTCTATCCCACCCTCTCAAATGACTCCTACACATTTTTCCAAAGCTGTCCTAGGTGGAAACAACTAGGGTCCATCACAAAAAGGAATCAAATGTCACTCACTCCCATCTTAGTGGTTTAAATCTTTGACTGTTGGGGAATTGATTTCATGGGTCCCTTCCCAAACTCTAGGGGATATCTTTACATTCTCTTATCTATCAATTATGTATCTAAATGGGTTGAGTCCATTCCTACAAAATCCAATGATTATCAAACTGTTATTAGATTTCTCAAGGAAAACATATTCTCTAGATTTGGAATTCTTAGGGCTATCATTAGTGATCGTGGAACTCATTTTTGCAATCATCCATTCTCATCACTCATGGATAAATATGGAATTTCTCAAAAAGTGTCCACATCTTACCACCCACAGACCAATGCTTAAGCTGAGTTAGAAAATAGGGAGATTAAGAATATTCTTGAAAAAAAGGTCAATCCTTCTAAGAAATATTGGTCTGAGAAACTCTTGGATTCTCTTTGGGTATATCGTACAGCACTCAAAACCATCCTAGGAATGTCACCATATAGGTTGGTTTATGTAAAAGTATTCCATTTACCTGTTGAAATTGAGCATAAGGCCTTTTGGGAAATTAAGAAAATGGATTATGACCTCTCATTGGCCGGAACAAAAATGAAATTAGATCTCAATGAACTGAAGGAACTAAGGATGGAGGCTTATGAAAATTCAAGGATAAATAATGCTAGAGTTTAAGCCTAACAATCTAGGAATATCAAGGTCAAAAATTTTGAACTGGGAAAACTTGTGCTCTTGTATAGTTCAAAACTTCATTTACACCTGGGTAAGTTAAGGTCTAGATGGTCAGGTCCTTTCATAGTGCATCATGTGTACCCCCATGGGGCAGTAGAGATTCAAGATCCCACTAGTGGTCACATTTTCAAGTTCAATGGTCATAGGTTAAAACCATTCATTTAATCATTAAATAAACAAGAAATATAGGTTGAGCTAACTAATCCAACCTATGAACTGGAAAAAAAATGATAGATTTAGGATCCATGTCGGGCTAACGATGTTAAACAAAAGCACTGCACGGGAGGCAACCCATGGTTTTCATGTTTCTAATCTTTATGAATCATATTTATTTTTTAAATAATATTAATTAATCATTTTGATATTTAAAAAATAATAATAATAATAATAAATAGACTTTTGAAATGTTCTTTTGTTATGAGTATGGATGGGTACGAAAGAGGAGCACCATATTCATCTATGTCACGTGGTGTGATCCATGAGTAATACCTTGCCCAGAAATTTAAAAAGAAGACAATTTCTCATCATTTTATTTTATATATATATATATATACTGTTTTGTTTTTTTTCCTTTTTCCACTAGGTAACTCTACAAGTGACATGGATATCAAAGGACTAAATTGGAGCTGCAAGAACTTCAAACTTCAACCACCAGGTGACTTCATTCCACGATCCTAATATTTCAATTTCCTTATTGAACTCCCATTTTATTCCTCTACCCCATTCTAAATTTTCTTTTTACGAAACTAGGGACAGTTTCATTCTAAGTTGGGGGGTGTGGAAACAAAATGTTTTTAAAAAAACAATGATAAAAAAGAAGTAAAATTCCTTTATCATTCATATAATAACATCTTTTCTCACATTAAAACTACATAAAAAATAATTTTTATTTCCTTGACTCTTAATTTAATTCATGATTAAGTTTAAAATCATTGATTTTGGAAGTTAGGTTGTCCAATGAAAATTTTCAGCATTTTTATTTTCATCTACTAAATCAAAATTCCACAATGCACGTCCTCTAGATCATGGGGTAATAATTTGAATTCTCAGGGTCCCATAATAAATAGCATAGGCTGGTTTTATTTTTATGAATAATAAGAGTATTCAAAAAATAAAAAATTAAAAAATTAAAATTTGCGTGTAGAGCAATGGATTGATAAAATGCGTGGCTTTCGGCACTTGGGGATCGTGACTCCAGAGTTGTCTAGCCCTGAGTTTTTTACTCTATCTCAATTTATGGTAATATGATTTTGTTTTTGATCAAGTTAACTCGAGATAATGCCCGAGTATGTGGGCCTCACTTGGTTCCCTAAGGCCTTAGAGCCTGGGAGTCATCGGCAAAGTCTCGCTACATGGGTTAATTTGATTAACTGCAATCTCAATTACTATGAAAACATTTAAAAATCAAAAAAAATCAAAAAATAAAAAATAAAAAAGAATGAATACTCGTATTAGGATTAAATTTGATTCCACCGAGCACTTCCATGATTTCCCCTTGAATGAAAATGAACCCCCATATCTATTGTGATTCACAACACATCATTACACCTAATTGAGTTGGATGAATTATGATGATGGATTTGATCAAAGGAATGAGCTTGGGATTGATATCTACTTTTAAATTTATCTTGTTTTAAATTACTTTGATAGGTTATAAAGATATATTTGTGTGCAGTTCACATTGTGAGCATTGTTTGTTATAATGTGTTTGAAGAAAGGAATTCAAATAAAATCATTGAATTATTTTCTCGGGACTAGAAAATCTCAATTTGGGGGGTGTTATTAGATAATAAAAACACATATGTTAATTACATATTAATGGTATTAAATGTTAATTTTTGATCTTATGGTCCTGAGTTAGTGGATTTTGATTTTGGACATCCATTCTCATCATTTGTGCACTTCATGCCTAATGTACACCAATTTAGGCCCAATGAGTCATCTGATTATAAGGAATTTAATTATCCATATTTTAATTTTATATTTTTTTTAAATTTACCTTCACTTCAATTTAAACATTTTTCATTCAGGGATCAATGGATGATTCATAAAGGATGATGAAGATATTTGGTGATGAAAAAAAACAATTCTGGAGAAGGCAGATTGGACACCAGCCCACTGATGAGAATGTGGGGCCCACAATACAGTCCCAATGAAGCCCAAAATTCATGGGATTCTATAAGAAATATATATTAACAAATAATTCTTCAGGATACAATGATAATTCGGCCGCCATGATTGTTATTTAGGCGGACAAAATAGTATATCAAAATCTGGACCAGAATCTGTGGCCCAGAAACACATCCCACCAATTAAAACATATCTCAACAACCATAACTCTTTTGGGGATGATATTTTACATGATGTTAGGGTACATCCGGAGCTTAATTTAAGTATTCTATGTCCCACCAATATTCGGCCATATAGAAGGTGTTTCAGGCACCTCTGTTTGGTGGATGCAAGATGGATGCCTTTTTGGGTCAAGGGTGGAAAGTCTTCTTTCCAAAAACTTTCCACCACCCTAGACCTACCATACTCAATTGAGATGACTTGTACTTTTGGAGGATCTACGAAATAAATAAAAAATTTATATTTAATGCAGTGGTGTTGGAGGATTTAAGGATCTTGGGTGCTTTGTTCAATTGTAATGTTATGCTGCGATTTTGTTGTCTCAAGTTTGTCTTTAACATGTAAGTTGTTCAATTCACTTTAGTTTCTTAATAAAAGTTCTTATTATCCTATTATTCTATTGTTATCCATATCAATTTGATACCTTTTCCTCAATTTGTGAATTTATTCACACCAAAGCTTGTGAAATCATTCACACAATGGTGGAGTGATCATTTTTATTTTATTGTTTTCTTTACTTCTTCAATTCCTCCCTCATAAGTCTAATTCCTGCTTCCATTGAAACCATAGCATCAATGGAGGGATAACCCACTTATGGGTTGATCCAAGGGAGTATCTATGGGCTTTATTAGATGTTATTTATCACCCTAATAATGTCTAATCACTTCTTTAATTGAGATTTTTATTTGATGATTTTTAAACTCCATCGTCCTTGTTGAATTTAAGGCCACACGCTTCAAGTGATAATATGAACTTTTACCTTGAAGTGCTCAAAACTTTGATCCTTCAAGTGTATAGGTGATTAGTATCAAAGGGTGTAGGCATTAAACTAGTAAGTTATGATGTTGTTTTATCTTCTTTAATGAACTCATCTCAAATATAAGAAATTCAAATCATTGAAAAGGAAATAAGTCCAATCCACCCCAAGTGATAACCTAGGATCAACTCATTATTTTAAATTGAATTCACTTAATTATCTTAGATTTACTTTAAACCCATCTAAAATCAACCCACGTTGGCCACTACATAGCCAAAAACACTCCATAGAATGTACGTGTCTATAGGTTTCTTCTTAGGTCTCTGAGGATTCGACAACCCAAGCTAAACTATAAGGACCGTTCTACCTTTATCTCTTAGGTAAATTTGACCGTGAATAAATAATAATGAAATATTGAAAATGATTTTTAAAATAAGGACTATTTTGGAAAATAAATAATTTTTTATGAATAAAAACCATATCCTTTTTCTCCATTTTTTAAATGTAAAAAGATAATAGTTTATGAATAAAAAACCATATCCTTTTTATGGTCTTGTGGAAAAATAAATTATGAGGATAGTGAAAAATATTAAGAAATGAGAGGGGGGGATTTCTTAATAAAATTGGTAAGAAATATATATAATTATAATGGACTAGTGAAAATGACCAACCAAACATGAAACTCGCTAGTAAGGCCCTAGGTTTCCAAAATGTGGTCTTCCCTATTCCCTTACCTTTTGATTAAAGAGAACATGCACGTAGAGAAGAATTAGGAAAGGGAGTGGATATTCAAAACTAGTAATCCAATGGATTAGAGGGAATTCCTCGATGCATGTATTGTATAAATAATTATGAGGTAGTATGATACCAAAATTATGGATTTCTATACTTTCTTGATGGTAAACATTAGACTCTTACATATAGCCTCGGTTGCCGCAACCAGTGGATCCCAATGAGAATGGAAAGATTTTTGGTAGGATGCCACCATGCATATAAGAGATTCATAAACCAAAATACCAATACTGATGGATACATCCCTAAGATTGATTCCACCACATTAATTTTCATCATATCCATTGGGGTAGGGTTCTATAATCTAGTGAAAGAGTGTTAAATTATAACCTCAAATGGAACCTCCTTCCTTTTTCTATAAATCTAGAGAAGATGTTGCACACTCAATCCATAAGGATGTTAGCCTCGATCACTGATGAAAGACAAATTCATTTCTTTACACCCAGATAATCTATGCGACCGTGAAAAGTGAATCCACCATCATTTTTGGGAGAGAAGAAGACCATTTCAAGATAAGCATTGCAGGCCCATTCACCATATCCACCAAATAATTAGCATTTGAATACCACACCTGCCAGACTAGCCTAGACCTAAAGCAAAATAAGATAAAATGTGATGGTGACACTGATATAAACATGAAAATGGGGAATATAGGACCATAAGATGCATGGAGTAACATGATAATCTCTTTGGTGTGGAGTATACCAATGCACACTTTTCACCCAAAAAATGGACCTTGGGAGTGACTATCATCCACAAAAGTGTCTTCAATAAAACATAATTCTTCCAAAATCACATCTTGAGTTCCATAATATATATAGATTTAACAAAATATATTCTCGAGGTATCCATGATCCAATAAATTCTATCATAACCCTTGTCCTTCACAAATGGGATACTCAATATGATGATTTTGTCTCTATCATTAAACCGCCTTTCCAGAATTTCAGCATACCAGCCATAACTTGTATTATCCAACAGGGAGTTTACCATTTCATCTTCCCACCTAGATAATATTGGTGAGGTATACTTCATTCCTTCATCATCAACCAACTTCAATTCCTTATATATCTTTACCAAGGCTCCATCCCTGACTCTCCAGTACAATACATTGTAAAAGTTTTTTTGTAACCCCCATAAAATTATCCAGAAAAAACTAGGACTATAACCCAATGTTAAACCAAAAAAGAACATATGAGGAAAATACTTATCCTATAGGATTCAGGCGCATAGGGATTATAGGTTTTGGATTAAACACATCCTTGACCTTTCCAATAGCACAGTATTGAAATGTCACAAATCCAAGAACCCCATTCCACCACAATTTTTATGAAGGAAAATATTTTATCAAGACATGAAATGAATTTTTTTTCTCCCATTATTTATCCCTGTCTAGAAATTAGTCAGGTATGAGTGGATTTGGTCAATAACAAAGCCAATCATTTAAAAAAGGGACATAATATATGTTAGTATCTCTTGTGCAATAGCCATGATCAGAGTCTCTTTCACAGCTTTAAATATCCTCTTAATGTTCCATCGCTAGTTTTTTTCATGTTGTCTATGATACTTGAGAAAAAATCCCTTTTATAGTGACTAAAGATCATAGGAAGACCAAGTTATTTATTGTGCTTGTCAACAACCCAAATTCTAGAGGCTCTGTTGAGTCCATCCATCCTATAAGTCATAACTCCTGCACTAAAGGAAATTTCTCTCTTAGTAAGGATGAAAGTCTAACTGGATGCTTTCTCAAATAAAAAAATCGACTGAAAAATAGAGTTTCCTTATTCAAGGGTGATTCTAGAAAAACAATATTTCATCAACAAAAAAATATAAAAGATGGTTTGACTTTATTTGCAGACATTTGATCCATTAATTATGTTTCCCTTTACTGTTTGTAAAATAATATTAGAAAACATGGAAGCTACTAAAATAAAAAAGGAATGGGGAAAGTAGATCCCCCTAAAAAATACACCTAGAATGTTTGAAGCTCAAAGAGATGCCACAATTGATTTTAATCCTAAAAGAAACTTAAGATACACATTATATGATGACCTCAATCTATTTAAGGAAGAATACCATTTTTCTCATAACTAACTAAATAAAGGGCCACTCAACCCTATCATATGCCTTTTTTATATCAAGATTCCAATCCAAAACACCTCTTTTAGTAACCAAGTGAGTTTTCATGGAATTAAATGCTTCACCTAAAATAATGGAATTATCAAATTTGAGTCATTTGGGAACAAAACCACTCTGATTTTCATAAATAATATAAGTAACCCATGAACTTAGGTGGATAACTAGAATCTTTTAGAAAAAATTGTAGATAACATTGTATAAAATAATGAGCCTAAAATATGAGCCTAAAGATATACTTTTGATATTTTGGGTCTGCATAATAACAATTTCATTTAGCACATAGAATTTGTATGTACCCACCCATAGGTCCTTCGTGAGACCTAAGACATCATACCCGATAATATGCTGAAATATTTTAAGAAAACAAGGAGTAAAATCCATTCGGAACTGGTACATTAGTGAAATAGATTTATTTAAGGGACATAAATATTTCATCATTATATAGGTCACATTATAGTTTCTAATTAATTAACTCTAAAACCACTAATGCAATACATGAAGAAATGTTTGTAGAAATAGTTGACTCCCCCTCCATATAAAAGTCCTGGTAAAAATGCATAGTAATATCAAGTATCCCCATATCATTGGACCTAGTGCCACCCTTTGAATATTTTAGGTGGGAAATGGTATTCTTATGCCTCCTTTAAGATGCATTATAGTTTAAAAAAAAGGTAATAAAGTCACCTTCCTTGATATGGGTTTTACATGTGTGCATAAACTCAAAGATTTCCTTGATTTTAAGGCTCGCATCTAGCTCTCCTTTAAGGGTCGAAATAATTTTAAGGAATGAATCAGTGGGGGAATGTGTATATATTTTTCACATCTTGTTCAATAGAATCACAATGAGAATTCATTTGGTAGAACATGAAGTTCCTCCAATGCTTTAAATTATTTTCTACTAGTCTGATATTCCTTCCTATATCGGAATCTCCTATCTTCCAACAAGAATGTATTAAATATTCATATTTCATATCTCTCACCCCAAAATTTTCATATCTAATTTTTTTCCATGTAATAGAATTATTTTTCCATGTGATAAATTGATGAGAATAGGGAAGTAGTAAGAATTTACAGGAGAAAGGTGAGAATCCTGGAAGAAGCTTAAAAAAAATTTATTCACTCGATCCCAAAAATCTATCCATACATTCCATAATATGATTGCTTTTAGGGTTACCCTAGAACCACATGTGAAGGTTTCTCGAACACCCTAAATCAGTAGGGACTGCTATCCGAGTTTCTTGATAAAACACCAACATAGAGAAAAAGGATCATTAGAATCCCCAATCATCTCATGTTGGAATAATATTTCGTTTAAGTCCCCACCAACTAGAAGAGGTCCAGATAAGCTTTCATGAAGGGACTTAAGCAGCTTCTATTAATTCCATTTGTCCCTCTGGGAGGGGAATCTATAAATTCCAACAAAATCCCATTCCAGGGTTCCTAGTTGGTGAATAGAGGTAGAAATGTAATTGTAAGAGAAGTATTGAACCCTTAAATCCACCTCCTCTCTCCGGAGAAGACAAATTCCACCCACATGGAATTGTCGGGGGATAGGGATGCAGTAATGAAAATAATATTTCTTTTTGAAATACCTTTTATTTCTTTTTTATCTAATATGGTTTCAGACAGGAAAACTATATTAGGGAAGGTTTTAGAACATAAACACTAGAAAATGTGAACTGAGCATGGGTTTCCAAGCCCAGGGAAATTCCAACATAAAGTTTTTATTGGGATTAGTAGGGTTGGCTCAATCTAGCCTTCATCTATAAATATTTACAAAATACATCATCTTCTGCCATTTTTCATATTTTGGAATATTATTTATCAACTAATGGACATTCCATATATCTTTTATAACTACTTGTTTCCATCATGCACATATCAATTACATTATTCCCTCTTGATTTCCTCCTCCATGTTTGTGTTTTCTTAGACCAGAAATTGATGGTTCAGAAGGGTCCTCATCTGGTAAAGGGGGGTGTGGGAGGTCATCAATGTAGGTTCCAAGTGCAGTGAAAGTGCATTGGTGAGAGTGCCCAGCTTTGATTTTAGTGTTAACGACAATCAATCTGAGATCTGTCATGATGTAAAACGTCAAATCTTCAGAATATAATGAAGAATGAAAAACAAAAGAGGGAGTCCCGAAATCATAGAGATAGGATCATCATATGTTGGTTATAATTAATTTAAATATAATTGAAAATAATTAACTTGATGGAATTCTTTCTTCGTTGATGTCTCCGGTCACGATCTGGTGTGATCTGTCATTTCATCGAAGAATCCAAGTGTAGGATTCCTCTAGTGGTGATCCACACGTGCTCTATGTATCTCTGGACGTCGTCGAAGGGATATCTAGGTGCTAGCGTGGAATAACCTTTTCTTGAAATGTATGCCTTCGATCGCCTTGATCCGGTGGTGGTGGATCTCTCTTGGTCTTGAGAGCGTTCTTGGAGGAAGGAGTTCTTTCAGCCTTGAGAGAACTCTCTAGAATTGTTGTGCACAATGATTGGGAAAAAAGTGTTCGGGTAGTGAAGATATTTATAATCAGGTTTGAGGTTATATAGTTATGACAATAAATAAACATGTTACGCGTTTTATTTATTTCATTAACTCTTATTTAAAACCCCCCATGTCGAATGATTAATTCCTTGACATGTGCCCATGCTGATTATATTAAATATTATTTAATAAAATGATATTATTTCCTCAAAATCCCGACTGGAAAAACTACACGTCGTGTAATCATTAATATGTGGTGTGTACTTGTTTTCCATAAAACTACACGGTGTGTATATTCAATATATACGGTGTGTACTTTTATTTTCCATTTTCCTTTATTTCCTCCACCACATTTATTAGTCCTTGAGTAATGGCTATTTATTTCTTAAATAAATGTAACTTCATTACTCGCTAATAAATATATATTATTTCATCCACAATATATTCTCCTGAATAACTAGTTTCGAAATAAATGTGATAAGGCATACTTAAATAATTATTAAACCACAATAAGAAATAATATTTATTTAAATTGTTAATTTAATATTTAACTGAGATACATGGACACACTTAGTGTGTGACCCTCTAGGTGTCTTTCTCGTTTCCATTAGGTAGGATTTCCTAAAGTCCAAGATTATTGTCTAGAAATGGGTCAAGATACCCAAGAGAAAGAAGTTGAATCTGCATTGACGTGTCACCTCATACGAATGCTTAACATGTAATATAATCCCTTTGTCATGATATCTTGAATCAAGCGGATTGCATGCTAGTGTCATCAACCCATGTGCTCGATTATTCATTCTTTGACTTTCTGAAATTGAACTCACCCATACCTTACCAAGGCCATGGATTTATTTAGGCTATATTAATTCCATCAAAGGGACTGAGATATCTACTTCTTTTATGGAACAGAAGGGACAAATCATTTCTCGCATTATCTATTAATTCAGTATTACTCGTGATGCACCCAACGTATCCTACCTCACTACGAACAGTGTTTCGTCACAGTTTTTGTCAATACATCTAAGTGCAAGAGTTGAAATACCCATTAATAATAATCTTAAAGGTGAAGGACAAATATACACGTCTGCAGATAGGAACATCAAATGACACTATGAAATGTGGATTTCCTACTGGTGGGTCTCGTTCTCATAATATCCTCCTATATATTACCAAGGGCGCACACCATGAGAAGGTGCCTCAAAGTTTTATGAGTCCTCACACCTAATGGAATGTATTATTTGTGTCCCTCAAATAACATCATTCGTCCATGGAACATATATTCAAGAATAGTGTTATGTCACTTCTAGGTTCTCATCATAGCAGGGATCCGCTATGACCCATTAATGAAATAGTTGTCCTTAGGACATTACCACATGCATTGTCATGCAGAAGAACAATCAAGATGTGATAAGGTATTTATTAATGAATAATGTATAAATTAGTTGGTTCAAGACCACCAAATCCAATAAAATCCCACTTGGACTAGAGCCAACTGCTAACAACCTTTAACCTGCTAGCTCTCACATGATATTCATGCGTCTGTTGAGATAGGCCTTTAGTCATGGGGTCCGTCACGTTCTCTTTTGTGGACACTCTACTCACTGCAACTTCACCCCTCTGATAGAAATCCCTCAAGAGGTGATAATTCCAGAGTATGTGCTTTGTTCGTTGATGTGACCTTGGTTATTTTGAAAGATCCACCACTGCGGTATTATCACAATACAATGTGATAGGGTCTTTAATGCTAGGCACCACATCAAGCTCCTAGACAAAGTTCTGAATCCAGGCAGATTCCTTGGCTGCATCAGAAGTAGCTATATATTTAGACTTTTCTATAGAATCAGCGAAAACTGGATGCTTTGAACTCTTCCAGCTCACAGCTCCTCTATTGAGATAAAAAAACATATCCAGATTGCAACTTCAGATCGTTCTGATCTGTCTGAAAACCAGCATTAGCATACCCTCTAATGAAGTAACGACTCGAATCTGGAACCACGCAACTGGTTCCCCTTACCCGGTTCGCCACATAACCTCAAGCACGTTTCCCAAAATGCTAGAGGTTTCCGACTAGCAGCGAGGGCCATGGTGAGTCATTGGGGAAGCTATGCCCTCATTTGGTAAGGTATACAAAGAAAGGAAATAATAGTCAATAGAGGAAGTAGTAAACAGCATACAATAACTGGACTAAACAGCAGAAGAAATGTATAATATAATAATGATGAAAATGATGCATCATGTACAAGTATCTAAGTAAAGCAGCAAACACAACAACGTGCTGAAATAAAACTGAGAACAAAGTACTAAAAGTAACAGCAACTCCAGCAGTATCGCAAGCCTAGGCTCGGTGCTATGCTCTCCAGCTCCAACAAGAAATCATGTACCTGAAGTAGAAGGGCCACAATCCCTATCCAAACATGCAACCATATAACCTATTTGGGCCGAAAATCAAGACCCAAACAGGGTGTGAGGCTAATCCCAGTAGACAATCCCCACAAAATCTATGCCCTACTATCAGTGAGCAATATAGAAAAAGTAAAGGAAATAAATGCAACAGAGAAACAAAAGTACACTAGAGTAAACAATCCTACAAATATCCATTCACATTTATTTATTAATTTAATTCACTCATTAAATTATCAACCATGGAATCTAGCAAACAGCTATATATTCTCAAGGTATAGTAAGTAACACAACAGGTATCTCAGAAGACTACCTAAACAGCAAGCAGTACAAAACTCAAGCTTGTTCTTTGGCTTGGTGGACTCATCACAACCAACCAACAATATCCAAGGTGACTCTCTGGGTGGCTCACACTGGCAGACCCCTCTAGTCAAATAAACGTACAAAGTCACAAACACTCTGGGAAGCTCTCACCGTCAATTCCCATGCGGACTTGCAAGGATAGCTATAGACTCTCTATGGAAGAACTTACATCTAATTCCCCCTATAGTCTCGATACATAACTAAGGACACTCTAATTAAGCACAAAGTCCCATTCCCATAGGTCCTGTGAACGATACTAATTTATAACAGACTCTCTAGGGAAGCCCTAATCATTAATTCCCCCTTTAGTCTACCGCACCAGGTTCACACATCCATGAGCAGTTTAGTCATGCGTAATCGACTGTTAGTAGCCTAAATAAGATCAACAAACTACTTGGATAATAGATACAATGCATCAAAAGCACATAAATAGTAGGAAATACATGTCATCAATTATATCAAGGCAGGAAAACAATGCAATAAGGTATGCCTCACAGGCAACCTAATCCAAACGGCGATAAACATCCAAAATAGGGGAAAAACACCCATGGGGTGATCCTCAAACATGCTAACAAGAAATTATCAATCATCCAATAACCTTAATCATACATGAAATCTAAGGAAGATAACAAAATAGGATCAAAACCCTAACCCGAGATACCCGATACATGGTTATCCAGCACTTTTGCAGCAAAAACTCAAAGACATTCAACGTAGGGAAACAAACCACCTACCTCGATCCTAGGAGATCGATATAATTTAACCACGAGGATTGATTCTCCTTAGAACAGCATAGATCTACGAAAACGCACAAAACACTCAACCCCCGATAACTTGAGAAAAAAGTGGAATTGGGAAACAAAGATCTAAGAGAAGGAGAGATTACCACTGCGGTCCCAACACAATCGATGGCGATCGATTCAGATAACGGATGGAGGCTCGGAGGCTCAGAGAATATCCACGACCATACGGAAAGCTCTTAGTCGAAGAACCTAGAGAATAATATGGTTCTGTCGATGGGGCGTGGCCCCGGTCTATTTAATGAAAAAGAAAATGAAAATACACGGTGTGTACTTCTGAAGTACACGACGTGTACTCAGCTTTTCCATACTCTACTTTAAGCAGCCTCCACATCACCCCTACACACTGTGTGTGTTGTCCGGACATGGACAGCACACGGTCTTGGGTGAAAAAGGAGTACACGGTGTGTACTTCAAAAATTTCCAGAAACACCTCATTTTCCCAAAAACGACTAGAAAGGGGAAAACGTACCTGAAAAGAAGGTCATGGTTCTTACAAACTTCCCCCCTTAAAGAAATTTGTCCTCGAATTTCCCTAAAAAGTTAGTGATGAAGAAACCTCGAAAAACTCTGGCCACTGTGATCGTATATCGGCTTCCCTCTCCCAAGTCTCGTCCTATACATGGCCATGCTGCCATAGCACCCATACCAGTGGAACAGACCAGCCACGAAGTACCTTTGTACTATGATCAACAATCCTGATAGGATGCTCCTCGAACGATGCATCCTTCTCTATCTCAACCTCCTCAGGTCGAAAAGTATGAGACGGGTCTTAGAAATAGCATCGAAGCTGAGAAATATAGAAGACAGCGTTCATAGCCTGGTATCTCTGAGGTAACTACAACCTATAAGAAACCGGCCCGACTCTCTTCAGAATCTCAAACAGCCCAACGTATCTCGGTGAAATCTTACCCTGTCTCATGATCCTCTTGTGTCCCAACCTCGGGGTAACACGTAATAAAACCTGATCTCCAGCCTTGAACTCCAAAGGTCGTCTCTGCTGATCGGCATAAGACTTCTATCGAGACTGCGTTGTAGCCATCCTCCTCCGAATCAACTATATCTGCTCTGAGGTCTCCTAAACAAGACGAGGTCCCAGCAAAGTTGCCTCTCCTTACTCCAGCCATCACAAAGGTGATCGGAATGGCCTACCATACAAAGCCTCGTAAGGTTCCATCTGAATAGTCACCCAAAAACTGTTGTTATAGGCAAACTCCACAAGAGGAATATTATTCTCCCAAGAATCGCCAAATTCTAGAATGCAAGCTTGAATCATATCCTCAAGCACCTAGATCGTGCGCTCTGACTAGCCATCTATCTAGGGATGGTAAGCTGTACTCAGAAGTACCTGTGTACCCAAGGCCCTCTATAGCCCCTGCCAGAAATGCGACATAAAATGGGCATCCCTATCTGAAATGATAGTACTAGGAACCCCATGTAAGCGCACAATCTCACGGATGTAAAATTGTCCAAGCTCATCGACACCGAGGATATCTTTTATCGGAAAGAAGTGAGAAAACTTTGTGAGCCTATCAATGACAAACCATACCGCATAGTTCCCTCGAGGTGACCTCGATAACCCTGTCACGAAGTCCATCACGACATCCTTCCACTTCCACTCGGGAATGGGTAACTGCTGAAAAATCCCTTCCGGCCGTTGGTGTTCCACCTTCACCTGCTGATAGGTGGAACACCTCATGACAAAACCAGCCACATCTCTCTTCATACCTGTCCACTAGTACTGGCGGTGTAGATCACGATACATCTTGGTGACGCCAGGATGAACTGCACAAACTGAGGAATGAAAGTCTTGCATCATCTCCTCGTGTATATCTGCTGACACCCATACGCGTCCCTAGAAACGCAAGATCTCATCCTCACCAATGGTCCATCCAGGAAGAGGGTCATATCCTGACACGCTTACCTGTAGGACTAGGACTTCAGAATCTGATAGCTGCCTCATTTGAACTTGGTCGAGAAGCGTCGAGGTAACAGCTATAGAAGATTGGAAAGTCTATCCCTTTCTATCGCGCACTGCCAAATACATCTCAGAGAACAGGGCTATAAGCTGCCACTCACTACTAGCCTCCTGAACTGCCCGTATCAGAGTCCTCCTACTCAGTGCATTAGCCACTGCATTTCCTTTCCCAGGTGTATAGGCAAGCTCTAAATCAAAGGACTAGAGATACTCAACCCACCTTCACTATCTCAGATTCAGTTCACGCTGCGTGAAGATGTACTTGAGGCTCTTTTGGTCAGTATATACCACAAAACGCTATCCTAGAAGATAATTCCTCCAACAACACAAAGCATGAACAAATGCATCCAACTCCAGGTCATGTGTAGGATAATTCCTCTCATGTGGCCGCAACTGTAGAGATCCATATGCAACAACATGATCCTCCTGCATAAACACTGCTCCAAGACCAATGCTAGATGCATCACAGAAAACTGTGTAACTCTTGCCCGGATCTGGAAAAACTAGAATTGATGCTGAAGTCAACCTCTCCTTCAGCTCCAGAAAGGCTGAATCACAGGATTATGACCAAAAAAACTTCACCCCCTTCTTAGTCAAGTCCATCAATGGTGATTATAATCATGATAAGTCTTGTATAAACTTCCTGTAGTAACCAGCCAACCCCAAGAAACTCCGTACCTCGAAGACATTCTTCGGCTGCTCCAAGGAAACTACTGCTCTCACCTTCTCTGGGTCTACTGATACTCCTGTCTCTGAGATGACATGACCTAGGAAGTGAATCTCGTCCTTCCAAAAGTGGCACTTTGAGAGCTTATCATATAACTTATGCTCCCATAGTGTACTCAAAATGATCTCAAGATGGGTAGTATAGTCGTGTCGAGTGTGAGAGTACACCAAGATGTCATCCAAAAAAACACCAATAAGGAATCCAAGTAAGGATAGAAAACTCTTTTCATCAGCACCATGAAGATAGCTGGTGCATTCGTGAGACCAAACGGAATGATTGTATACTCGTATAGACCATACCTGCTCCTGAAGGCTGTAAGAGGTATATCTGATAGTCTAACGCGTAACTGATGATAACTGGACCTTAAGTCGATCTTCGAGAAAACCCTGGCTCCTCGAAGCTGGTCAAAGAGGTCATCGATCCTCAGTAAGGGATATCGGTTCTTGACTGTTAACTGGTTCAGCTTCCGATAATTCACACAAAGCCGAAGGGTGTTGTCTGCCTTCTTCACAAATAGGACAGGTGAACCCCAAGGAGAAGTACTGGGTCGGATGAAACCCTTTGTATGCAACTCCTCCAACTACTTCTTGAGCTCCTAAAACTCAGGTGTATCCATCCTATAAGGAGGAATGGACACCGGTGCCGCTCCGGGCATGAGCTCGATCGAGAAGTCTACCTCATGCTCTAGAGGTAAACCTGAAAAGTCCTCTGGAAAGACATCCCTGAAACGATCCACCACTAGAGGAAAGTCTAACTTTGAAGTCCCTTGGTCATCCAGATATAGACTAGCAATTTGGGTTGTAACTCTGCCTAGCCCATGATGCTTGGATCTAGCTCTACCCGCTTAGACATCCCACTCGCCTCTATAAAGAAAAGACCCGCCGTTTGGTGATACGAAACTCACCCTGTGGCGATAGCAATCGACGACTGCCTAAAAGGGAACCAACCAGTCCATCCCGAGAATAAAATCATAACCTATCATCTCTAGGACATAGAGGTCCCATAAGAAGTGACACCCTACAACCTCAAGAGGGAATTCTTTGCACTGACGTACGCTAGATGTCCTCGTTCCCAAGGGCGTGTCAAGAGTCAACATGTCAACAGACAAAAAGATACAGATCCCAAGGCTCTCCACGACAGCAGAAAAGATAAATATATGTGAAGCACCAGTATCTAAAAGAGATAAAGACAAAACTGAGGCTACTAATATTGTACCTCGAACTGTAGAAGGTCTGGGATCCTCCTCTTGATGAACCTGCTCTACAGAAAAAGTCTGGCACGTACCCCGGCCCTGCGTAGCATCCTAAGATCCCTATACAGCTCATCCCTAAGCCTGACCACTGCATCCACGGCCTCTACCCTGTACTGAATAACATAAAGAACTCCATCCCCCAGTCTTCTGCGGAACTGGTAATCATGCTCTTGTATGCGGAGTCGAAATTGATCCTCCTTCACTAGCCTCCGGAAGGGGAACCTTGCAGAAACGCTGCAGATGACCCATATTGCTGTGAGATCGGCACTCCAATGGGTCTCTCGGGCACTAAGGTTTCTTATTCCCACTCCTTACACATTGATAACACACCAATTGGGTGCCAGAAGGAAGATCTCGTCTACCAGAAGGAACACCTCGCTTCCTCGGATCACCTCGTGTAGACTCTCGGTGGTGCTTCCTACTGTCTGCCTGAAAAGAATCAGGCCTGGATGTTGAACCGCCCTGGTCCATAGCTCCAGTCTCTCTCAGGTTCCTTTCTGTGATGATTTCCTGGTTTACTATTAGAATAATAGAAGTCAATTGAAAGACCTTCACCTATGATTTGATGTCCGGTCTGAGGCCTTCCTCAAACTTCCTTGCTAAAAATAGCTCTTCATTCCCCAAAACAGAAGTGAAACATTGTAACTCAGTGAATTGGGAGGAATACTCCATAACTGAGAGAGTACCCTACTGCAGGATCATGAACTCCCTGGATCTGTTATCCCTCAGCGTTGTCGGGTATAAGTAGTCGTAGAACGTATGCTGAAACTCATCCCAAGACATAGCCTGTTGGTACCCTGTCTGCGAAACCACATCCCATTATCTCTTGGAGGAATCTCGTAGAATATAAGTCATGAGCTTCACTCTCCACTATGGAGGTGTCTCTAGATGCTCGAATATGGATAGCATGGATTCTAGCCATGACTCCGCAGCCTGCGTTCCTCCATCCACTGAGAACGTGGGAGGATGCTACTGCTGAAAAACCCGCATCAGCTCTGCCATAGTCGGGGTAGGATGCTGAACTCCCTGGAAGGTCTCCATGAATCTCATGAAACCCTCTCTGAACTGAGGGTCAGCACCAGTGTCTGGAATCACTGCAGTTTCCATGTCCGGAACGATAGGTGGAACTATTGGTAGTCCCTTATCAGCCATATCAGGTGTACAGTCACTGCCCGGTCCCTGACACGAAATGGGAGGATGTCGTGGTTCCATAGGTTCGAAAGATCAAAAACACAACTTCATTAATGACGAACACAGTTGCAGCATAAGAGAGTAAAACGAAATAGGAGGGGAAAACCTTTAAAATTTGGAAAAACTGGACTACACGGTGTGTAGTACCAATACACGGCGTGCTTCTTAAAAGTTTACCTCAGGCGTGTACCTTGGCCATACATGGTTGTGTAAACCACCTGGATACATGGCGTGTTCTTAACTACATGGCATGTAGTAACCCTTTCTCCCTGCCTATTCACTCCTACACGGCTGGGAACACGGACTGTCCCAGTAGGAAACCACATGGCATGCTTGTCCACTACACTGCGTGTTTCTTAAGATCTCTCCTCTATCCTTGTCGTTAGTCACATAGACTGGTACACGGACCACTACTACACGGAGTGCCAAAGGAGACACAATGTGTACTTGACATGCCTTATTGAACCCATGTTGTTAGAGACATAGCCTGATACATGGTCGACACTACACGGCGTGTTCCATACGGACACGGCGTGTACATGGAGGGATAACACCAACCCATGTTGTTGGTTACACAGTCGGCTACATGTTCAACTATACACGGCATGTTCCCAAGGGACATAGCGTGCACTTGAAGGAAACCTTGGCCCGTGTTGTTCGTGACATGGATGGATACCTATTCCAAACTACACGGCGTGCTAAGTAGGTACACGACGTGTTCCTACAAGATTTTCTAGGACCCCGTGTCCTTACCCACATGATCAGTGACACGGCTAAAAAACTACACGGATGTATTCATAAAGTACACATAGTGTATTCTGGGTTTTTTGAGATAGTAACCTCAGAACTACATCAGAGCCCAGAAAACACAGAAAAACCAGTGTTAAGTGCCAAATTCTGATCCGTGGGGCCCATACTCCGGTGAATCAAATCTTGGCATCATAACCATGCATATAACAAGTAAAGCGTATAACAAACTCATGACCCACCAAATTCCGATACATGAGGGCCCATAACACCTCTAAGACCAAATTTTGGCATCCATGATAAAGAAGCTCTAAACAAATGATACCCTATCAACATAGTAGGTATTCAATCATAGTAGCTATCACAACAGCATGCATCTTCTATCACAAATTCTATCACAACAACATGAAAATTCTAATGCAATCTAGATGGCATGGCAAAATTCATGACATGTGATTTTTCTAACAAGTGCCTATATGATGCATGAGATGGAATACCCTCATCTCATCAGGTTGAAACAAAATAGAACCACAATCATACAAATAGTAACAGCACAAGACAAGTGCACCACCCAACTGTGAAATCAATTAAACTGTAACATTTAAAAAAACTCGAAAATTGCAATATTCGAGGTAATCTGTCTTTTTCCATGTACACGGGTTCTAGAATGCCCGGGCACAGCTATTTACCATTTACCTATTTCTTCCTATCCCTGTCTAATGTTTCAAAACAGTAATTAGATAGAAAAGGAAGGAAACTCCTCTGATACCACTTTGTAAGGACCCAAATTCCAGAGCCACTCAACTGGTGCCTCGTACCTAGTTCGTCACATGATCTCAAGAGTGTTTCCCCAAACACCAGAGGCTGTCAACTAGCAGTGAGGGCCTTGGTGAGTCATTGGGGAAACTATGCCCTCATTTGGTAAGGTATACAAATAAAGGAAATAACAGTCAATAGTGGAAGTAGTAAACATCATACAATAACTGAACAAAATAGAAGAAGAAATGTATAATATAATAATGATGAAAATGATGCATCATGTACAAGTATCTAAGGAAAGCATCAAAAACAACAACGTGCTGAAATATAACTGAGAACAAAGTAATAAAAGTAACAATAACTCCAGAAGCATCGCAAGCCTAGGCTCGGTCCTATGCTCTCCAGCTCCAACCAGTAATCATGTACCTGAAGTAGAAGGGCCACAATCCCTATCCACACCTACAACCATATAACCTGTTTGGGACAAAAAGCAGGACCCAAACAGGGTGTGAGACTAATCCCAGTAGGCAATCACCAAAGATTTGTGCCCTACTCTCAGTGAGCAATATAGAAAAAGTAAAGGAAATAAATGCAACATAGAAACAGAAGTACACTAGAGTAAACAATCCTACAAATCTCCATTCACATTTATTTATTAATTTAATTCACTCATTAAATTATCAACCAAGGAATCTTGCAAACATATCTATATTCTCAAGGCATAGCAAGTAACACAACAGGTATCTTATCAGACTACCTAAACAACAAGCAGTACAAAACTTAAGCTTGTTCTTTGGCTTGGTGGACTCATCACAACCAACCAACAATATCCAAGGTGACTCTCTTGGTGGCTCACACTGGCAGACCCCTCTAGTCAAATAAACATACAAAGGCACAGGCACTCTGGGAAGCTCTCACCGTCAATTCCCTTGCGGTCTTGCAATGATAGCTATAGACTCTCTGAGGAATAACTTACGTCTAATTCCACCTATAGTATAGATACATAACTAAGGACACTCTAAGGAATCACAAAGTCCCATTCCCAAAGGACCTACGAATGATACTAATTTATAACTGACTCTCTAGGGAAGCCCTAATCGTCAATTCCCCATTTAGTCTATCGCAGCAGGTTCACACAGCCCTAAGTAGTTTAGTCATGCGTAATCGACTGTTAGCAACCTAAGTAAGCTCAAAAAACTACTTGGCTAACGTCTACAATGCATCAAATTCACATAAACAGCAGGCAATACATGCAATCAATTATATCAAGGCAGGAAAACAATGCAGCAAGGTATGCCTCACAGGCAACCTAATCCAAACGGCGATAAACAGCCAAAATAGGGGGAAAACACCCATGGTGTGATCCTCAAAAATGATAACAAGCAATTATAAATCATTTAATAACATCAATCATACATGAAATCTAAGGCAGATAATAAAACAGGATCAAAACCCTAACCCGAGATACCCGATACATGGGTATCTTGCACTTTTTCACCAAAAACTCAAAGACATTCAACGTAGGGAAACAAACCACCTACCTCGATCCTAGGAGATCGATATACTTGAACCACAAGGCTTGATTCTCCTTATAATGGAATAGATCTATGAAAACGCACAAAACGATCAACCCCCAATAACTTGAGAAAGAAGAGGAATTGGGAAACAAAGATTTAGGAGAAGAGAGAGATTATCGCTGCAGTCCCAACGCAATTGACGGTAGTCGATTATGAGAATAGACAGAGGCTCAGAGGCTCAAAGAATATATGCGGCCATATGGAACGCTCTCAGTCAAAGAACCTGGAGAAGAAGATGGTTCTGATGATGGGGTGCGACCCTGGTCTGTTTAATGAAAAAAAGAAAATACACGGCGTGTACTCAGATTTTCGGTACTCAGCTTTAAGCGGCCTCCACATCACCCCTACACACTGTGAGTGTGGTCTGGACACAGCCAGTACACGGTCTTGGGTGAAAAAGGAGTACACGGTGTGTACTCATAAAGTACACGGCGTGTACTTCAAAAATTTACAGAAACACGTCTTTTTCCCAAAAATGACTAGAAAGGTAAAAACTTACTTGAAAAGAAGTTCCGGGTTCTTACAGATGAAAAGCTCCTCATCTCCTCCATACACTAGGAATATATCCTTAGTTCTTCTTAGATACTTACGGATAGTCTTAACAGAAATCCAATGTTGTTGTCCCGGATCAGCTTGATATATGCCTACCATGCTCGGTGCATAGCCAACATCAAGCCTGCTACATAACATGTCATACATGATGGATCCTATAGCCGAAGAATATGGGATCTTACTCATTCTGTCTTTCTCTTGTTGTGTCTGTGGACACATTTTCTTAGAAAGATGTAGGCCATGTGACACTGGAACTAATTCCCTCTTGGATTGTTCCATACTAAATCTCTTTAGTATCTAGTCAATGTATGTACCCTGACTTAGTCCAAGAAGCCTCTTGGATCTATCACGAATGATCTTGATCCCTATAATGTAGGTTGTTTCACCCAAGTACTTCATGGAGAAATACTTGTTCAACCAGTCCTTAACTGACTGTAATACTGGTACATCATTTCCAATAAGCAATATGTCATCAACATATAATACTAGGATAATGATCTCATTCCCATTAAACCGCTTATAAACACAGGTCTCACATTCGTTCTTAATGAAACCACATTACTTTATTGCTTCATCAAATCGAATGTTCCATGACCTGGATGCTTGCTTTAATCCATAAATGGATTTCTGCAACTTTCAAACCCGTTTGGCTTCATCTGGTGTCACAAACCCTTCTGGTTGTGTCATATAGACATCTTCTTGAAGGTTCCCATTAAGGAATTCAGTTTTGACATCTATTTGCCAAATCTCATAGTCATGTTAAGTTGTTATGTCAAATATGATTCTTATGGATTTAAACATGGAAACTGGTGAGAAGGTTTCATCATAGTCAATTCCTTGATGTTTTATGAATCCTTTAGCAACTATCCTTGCTTTATATGTGCTAACTTGACCTTCCATGTCCAGTTTTCTCTTAAATACCCATTTTCATTCAATAGGCTTTATATCAACTGGCTCATCGACCAGAACCCAGACATAGTTCTGATACATGGAATCCATCTCAAAATTCATAACTACTGGCCATCTTGAAACTTATGAGATTTCTACTACTTCCTTGTAGGATAGAGGTTCATCATTGTCCAACAATAATTATTCACCATCCTTAGTGACTAGGAAACCAAATCTCTCTGGTTCCCTTACCTCTATTGAGCTCCTACGCAATACTAGTGTTTTTGGAACCTCTTCCATAGGGACCTGTGGAACTTGTTCCTATACCAACTCCTGTGTATTTTGAGCATCAACTTCGTCGAAGTCAATCTTTCTCCCACTATCCTTTTTGAGGCTGTGCTCCCTCTTGAGAAAGACTGCTTGTCTGGTGATATTCACTTTCTTGTCTGAAGGGTTATATAGGTAATATCCTTTCGTTTCCTTGAGATATCCTATAAAGATACACTTCATGACCTGAGGTGCTAGTTTGTTTCCTGATAAGGCCTTAACAAATGCCTCGCATCCCCATACACGTGTGTGCGAAAAAATGGGTTTCTTTCCATTCCATAACTCGGATGGAATTCCATTTTCCGCCTTAGTTGGTACTCAGTTTAATGTGTATGTTGTAGTTAGTAATGCATATCCCCAAAAGGATAATGCAATATCTGCATGACTCATCATCAAACTCACCATGTCCAAAAAGGTGCAGTTCCTCCTTTCACTAACACCATTCCACTGTGGTGTATAAGGAAAAGTGAGCTAAGATAGAATCCCATACTCCTATGGAAGATCGATGAACTCTTGGTTTAGATATTCTCCACCTAGATCCGATCGAACTTTCTTTATCTTCTTACCAAGCTGATTCTCTACTTCATTCTTTAATTCCTTAAATTTCTCTAAGGCTTCTGACTTATACCTCATTAAGTAGGCATAGCCATATCTACTCAAATCATAAGTAAAAGTAATGAAGTAAGAATATCCACCTCTAGCTTCTACTAGAAATGGTCCACATACATCTGTGTGCACCAATCCTAGAATCTCTATGGTCCTTTTACCATGTCCACCGAAAGGAGGATTGGTAATTTTACCTTGTAAATAAGTGTGACTTCTATCAAGTGGTTTTAGCTCAGTAGAGTCAAAATAGCCATCTTGGCAGAGCTTTGTCAAGCACTTCTCATTTACATGACCAAGATGGCAATGCCACAACTGGGTGATGTATGAGTCATGTGAGTTTGTTTCGTTATCCATTGCCAACACTTGGTTTTCGTAATTTAATACATACAAACCATTATTTAAATGCGTCATACCATAACATACATTGTTCTTATAAAAGAGACAACCCTTATTTACAAACTTGAAAATAAATCCAATGATATCCAAACAAGATACAGAAATTATGTTCTTGGTAACACTAGGCACATAATAACAGTTATGTAAAACCAAAATCAACCCAGTCGGCAATGAGAGGTCGTAATCACCAATAGCCAATGCATCCAACTTTGCGCCATTGGAAGCTCGAAGATCCACCTCTCCTCTGGTAATCTTTCTAAATCTACTTGGTTCCTAAATTTAAATATAGATGTGAGACCCAAAAACTGTATTTAATACCCAATGAGTAGAAATATAAAGATTACACTCGATAACAAACACACCATTAGTGTCCCCACACTTCTAGGTGCAGTTCCTCTTCCAGTGGCCTTGCTTTCCACATGAAAAACACACCTCCTCTCATTCCTTTCCCTGCTTCTAGATCTTCCACTTCTTGGAAGGACAGTGCTCGGGGGCTTCAGACCATTTATAAGTCTTTTCCCCCTTTTCTTTGTCCTTCTTTTTCTTATTCACCATAAGGAAAGTGGGTTTGTCATGCCCCATGTCCTTATCTACCTAGCTAATTAAGGTCATAAGTTTTGATAGACTCTTCTCATTGTTTTTCGTGTTATAATTGACAATGAATCTATAGAAGGTCTTGGGCAGTGATGATAGGATGAGATCTGTACGCAACTCATCCGGGAACTTAATCCCTAAGATGTCTAGGCATTCAATGTAGCCAATAATCTTAACTACGTGAGGCCCAGCTAGAACAGACTCTCCAAGCTTAGTTGTAAAAAAAGCGTTGGAGATATCATATCTCTCCTATCTTGCCTTCTCTTGGTAGAGATCCTTAATGTGATACATCATTCTATACGCATCCATGTTTTCATTTTACTTCAAGAGATCATTAGACATGGCCGATAGCATGAACCACTAGAAATATGTGGCATCATCCATGTGTTTAATGTAGATAGATAGTTCCTCATCACTGGCCTTCTTTCCAGGAGCAACTAGAATTGGATCTTCCAGCACATACAATTTCCTTTCATGGCGAAGGATGACGCGTAAACGCCTCTGTCACTCTTGGAAATTGGTGCCAGTGATAAGGTTTTCTTTATCAAGTATGGTTCGAAATGATATGTTTGAAGTCATTTTCTTATCATTTCTAAAAATTAAGATGATCAAAGGTTTATTACTTTATTATAAAATTAAGACAAATAAATAAATTAATACTTATTAATCTCCCACTATTTTATCGAAATCCAATAGCCCTCACCATTGACTTCAGAATATTCTGTTGCCTAAATATTCTAGTGGAAAGGATCTATATTTCCCTTCGCATTACCCCAACTAGGGTTTCTCAAGAAACTTGAAGGGTTTTAGTTAGGCATTACAAATGCCAACTACATTAACTCACAGCTTCTTGATCAGTTGAGTGGACTCCTGATCCTAAAATCCTTTTATTTTGGATCTCCTCAACCTTTACCTCTTGGTCACACCACGTACTACTATGGCAGTCAACCCTTGATGTGAACCAAGTCAATTCAACCCAAAACCTTGAATTAGAATTCCCCAATAATTGAAAGCACCCCAACTAGGGTTGGTCAAGCACTTTGAACTATGGTTCGATTCTAACCAAGATTATGGAAGGCTATACCGCCTTAATATTTCTTTGAGGGATTTTATCCTTATACATAAATTTCTATTTTATTATCTTTGATTACATGATTTTTAATATTAAGTGAGATATACTTAAGTGATTAACCATTTCAAGATAATATTTTCGCATAAGACAGTCTTATTTTAGTTCCATCTTGCATGCTTGTTTAATTCAATAATTGTGTGATTGTGACAAAACACCCATAATAAATAAACCTTGAAACTAACAGAAATAAAATAAATGGAATGATCATGAGATTTGTTCTATTGGTTAGTTTATATAGTAGTTGATAAACTAACCCAAGACCAAGGAGAGAAACACGTTGAACCCTTCAGGTTAGTGTTTAGAGATTTCCACCTCTCCACCTATGTATCTCCTTGGATTGGTTTCACCTTAGCTCCTGACTTGAGCCGCCTCCACTAGCTTGGGAGCTCCATCCATTAAATATGCATTTATCTCACATGCAGGTGAGGGGTAAAAAGGGGGTTTTACATAATAGAATCCTTGGACGCGCAGGCCCTACATATTAATGAGGATAAGGCTCACAGGCTAACAAATTTAATTTAAATAAATAAATTAAAAGAAACCAATCACATACAAAGGTCTTGTCCTAGCTCATGATTATTTATACATGCAACAATATTTACATAAAAGTAAAACTAGCATTTAATTCTTTAATCGTTCTTGTTTAAGATAAATCACACTCGAATCAATTAATTATCTTTAATTAATCAATAATTTTATCATCAATCCTTTTCTGAATTTCCTTGAGATTCTTATCCATCATAATTTTAAATAAATTAAAATTATCCTTGTACGTAACTTATACCTTGGAGGAAACTTGGTGAATTCCCATTCATTACGTAGATGTTAAATTAAACACATATATATAAAACACCTATCATGTGTTGTTCCTCAGCTTTACGCTTGCACCATGGTACACGTCTCAAGGGTTTGTATAATATAATAATAAATTTTAACAAATCTGCATAATTTGGGTGGGTACACGGCGTGTAGTTCCAACTACACAGTGTGTAATTTTCTTCACCGTCCATCCGAAGTACATGCCCGAGGACATGGTGTGTTAATGTACTTTGAATATTTTCGAAGTACATGGCGTGTTCAATTGGAAACATTCCATGTAGTATCCACGTTACATGGTTTCCAGGCGGGAAAGCTGTGTATGGGGTACACGGTCCAATCCTAGCCCAAAGGGACTACACACCGTGTTCAGTGGACCACACGGCATGTAATCCATAAATCGTGTGCCACCTGTTCTTGGTCAACACATGGTGTCATAAATGACTTAGATAGGATCCAATACACGGCCCGATTTGGCGGACCAGTCCAATGCTTTGAACCTAGACTACAGGGCATGTAATTCTGAATACACACCGTGTATTCTAGTGTTGTATGGATATGAATGTTTGGCATCTACGGATGAGTTCCTCTATTTTATTTTAATCAAAATTAAAAGAAAAATTCGTTTTTATAAGGTGAATGAGAAACGAGAGGGGAGGAACAGATCTCGAGATTTAGATTTTAAAGAACGATTAACTATAATTGAAACAACTAAATTATTAAATGCGTAAATCACCAACAAAAAACTAAATAATTATAATCAATGATATGACCCCTCTGATACCACTTGAAGGTTCCGGGCACAGCGGAAGCGCATTGTTGGGAGTTCCCAACTTTAATTTTAGCATTAACAATGATCAATTCGAGATCTGTCATGATGTAAAACTATAAATCTTTAGAATAGAACAAAGAACGAAAAACAAAAGAGGGAGTCCTGGAACCATAGAGATAGGATCATCATATGTTGGTTATAATTAATTTAATTATAACTGATAAGAATTACCTTGATGGAATTCTTTCTTCATTGATGTCTTCGGTCATGATCCGGTGTGATCCATCGTTGTGTCATAGAATCCAAGTATAGGATTCCTCTAACGGTAATCCACACGTGAACCACGTTTCTCTGGACGTCACCAAAGGGATCTCCGGGTTCTAGCGCGGAAGAACCTTCATTTGCGATGTCCTCCTTCGATCGCCTTGATCCGGTGGTGGTGGATCTCTCTCTGTCTTGAGATCATTCTTGGAGGAAGGAGTTCTTTCGGCCTTGAAAGAAATCTCCAGAAATGTTGTGCACAACGATTGGGAAAATTTGTTGGGTTGTGAGGATATTTATAATCGGGTTTGAGGTTATAGAGTTATAACAATAAATAAATGTGTTACGCATTTTATTTATTTCATTCACTCCGATTAAAAACCCCCTATGTTGAATGATTAATTCCTTGACATGCGTCCACGCTGATTATAATAAATATCATTTAATAAAATGATATTATTTCCTCAAAATCCCGACTGGAAAAACTACACACCGTGTAATCATTAATACATAGTGTGTATATGTTTTCCATAAAACTACACAGTGTGTATATTCAATATATACGGCGTGTACTTTTATTTTCCATTTTCCTTTATTTCATCCACCACATTTATTAGTCCTTGATTAATGGATATTTATTTCTTAAATAAATGTAACTGCATTACTCGCTAATAAATATATATTATTTCATTCAAAATATATTCTCTTGAATAACTAGTGTCGAAATAAATGTGATCAGGCATCCTTAAATAATTATTAAACCACAGTCGGGAATAATCTTTATTTAACTTGTTAAATTAATATTTAACTGAGATACATGGACACACTTAGTTTGTGACCCTCTAGGCCTCTTTCTCGTTGGCATTAGGTAGGCTTGCCTAAAGTCCAAGATTACTATCTAACTATAGGTCAAGGCACCCAAGAGAAATAATTTGACACTGCAATGATGTGTCACCTCATATGAATGATTACCGTGTAATATAATCCATTTTTCATGATATCTCGAATCAAGAGGGTTGCATGCTAGTGCCATCAACCCATGTGCTCAATTATTATTTCTTTGACTTTCCAGAATTGAACTCTCTCATACCTTACCATGTCCATGGATTTATTTAGGCTATATCAATTCCATCAAAGGGAATGAGATATCTACTTCTGTTATGGAACAGAAGGGAAAAATCCTTTATCGCATTATCTATTAATGCAGATTACTCGTGGCACACCCAATGTATCCTACCTTGCTGCGAACAGTGTGTCATCACGGTTTTCATCAATACATCTAAGATCATGAGTTGTAATACCCATTAATAATAATCGTAAAGTCTAAGGATCAATACACATGTCCGCAGATAGGAGCATCCAATGACACTACGAAATGTGGATTTCCTACTGGCGGGTCTCGTTCTCATAATATCCTACTGGATATTACCAAGGGAACACACCATGAGAATGTGCCTCAAAGTTTTATGATTCCTCACCCCTAATGTCCAGTATTATTTTTTTCCCTCGAATAAAATCATCCTTCCATAGAAAATATATTCAAGAATAGTGTTATGGCACTTCCAGGTTCTCATCATAGTTGGGATCTGCTATGACCCTTTAATTAAACAGCTGTACTTAGGACATTATCACATGCATTATCACACAGAAGAACAGTCAAGATGTGATAAGGTATTTATTAATGAATAAAGTACAAAGTAGTTGGTTCTAGGCCACCAACTCCAAAAATCAAGGGGTGGGAAAGTATTCTTGTCTAGGGGGGTTTTAGAAGGTATATTTTGGGATAGAGGGGGTTTTTCTTTTCCCCCCATTGTAGTGTGCCTATGAGAAGAGAGAATGTTTAACACCCCAGGAAGATTAAACTGGATTTCATAGACTTTCCCAAAATCCCCAAAATTAATTTAGACTACTTGAACCTATACGTCTTTTGATAAAGAGTAATTTTTCAGTTTCTCATGAAATTAATGAGGACCCATCAAGATGGTTTTGTTTTTCTCTAGGTTAAAATGAGATTTAAGGTCCTTTGATAGTTTTTCCCTGTCTATTTTATTTTCTTCGTCTAGATTTAAGGAAACCCCTAGTTATTTGGAACACATCCACTAGATATACTGTAGGATAATATTTCCTTCTCCATCCATCATTTTTTTCATAAAATATGTTTCCATATGTCTGATCCACAATAGAAGTAGAAAATCGGTAACTTCTCAAACTCAAAGGATATCCATGTATTGGAGTCCTTCACAAACAAGAACGTCCCTCTCATAAGATGTTAATATTTATCTATTAGAAACCTAATTTTTACTATTGTTCACTAGTGAAATATATATGAATGGTCCCATTCTATAAACTCACCAATTCTGGCTTTGATTTCATGTATTATTCATTCAGATCTTCCATAGAATGAAAAACCTATCAGATGGATCCAGAAGTGGGTTTTCGAGAAGGTAATGTTCTGTATGTCTCCTCTATTTTTTAGATCATATATTAGGATGATTTGATTATTGAGGGATTGTGGTCTCCTACTAAAAACTATCTACTTATCCTTCTCATAGAAAATTTCAAAAAAAACATGTGAGTCATACTAATTTCATTGATAGACACATCCTAATCTAATCTCCGTCTATTATGCATCGTGTTTTATAGTGTATTCAGATTAAATTTTCTATTGGTAATTAATTTTCTGACAATCAGAAGGGATATATAATGAATCATAAGAACATCCCCGTCCTTCTATGCCATAGTCTCTACATTCTCCTTTTTTTTCAATGAAAGATTTTTCCATTGGCATAACAAATCAGATTCCATCCCACAATAGTTTTAAGAAAAGATGCAACTAATCGCTATTGAAGGAAGAGTTTGTGTCACTTTCCACGATCATATCATGATTTTTCATAGAGATTCTGTTGATCACCGTCGAAGGAGTAGTCACCGTCGACAATCATGATGACACCAACACTAGGAGGCCCCACATAAACATGGAAAAGTCCTAAGGAATTTTAAACCCTAGGAAATCCTAGGATCACCCTCTCAACCCGCAGAGAGACTCGTATAATTATATATACTTATAAAAGAATTATTATTATTTGAAATATAATTAAAATAATAATTTATTTATTTAAAAAATCATTTAATAATTATTATTATAAATTTTTTTAAAAAAATTGTTTTTTTAATATTACATTAAAAAACATCTAGGAGGTATTTTATTTAAACATCTATTATATTTTAATAATTATTATTATTTTTATTTGTGAATATAATACTAATAATTATTTAATAATTCATACTATTATTTAAGAATATTGTATATTCATGGAGAGGTGCATGAAAAAAAATTATGAGGATTATGAAAAATATTATGAAAGGAGAGAAGAGGGGATTCTATAATTAAATTATAATGCAATATATATAATTTTAATCGACTGGTGATAATGATATTGAAAAAAAGAAATATTTTTTAAAATAAAATATAGTTTATGAATGAAAAAATATCATTTTTACCCTCTCTTACAAATATATTAATTAATTAATCAACTAATTAATTTTACATATAATTTATATGATTACATTTAAAAGTGAAATTATTATAATTAATTTAAATTATAATTTTAATTTGAAAAATAAAAGAATTAGAAATAATTTAAAATTTATAAATATTATTTAATCAAAAATATAATTAGAATTTAAATTTACTACATGTATAATCATATAGATGTAACCACAATATTTAAATATAACAATATTATTTTTCAGTTGGGGGTTTTCCTGAGTGGTCTAGTCACCCCATGATTTTACACCTAAAAAGCGTTCAAATCTAGGTATCCCCTTTAAGGGTAGATTTATCTAGCCATTTAAGGCATTAAATAGTGGTACACACCATAGGCATAGACTAGGGGTGAGATTTATCTATCCATTTAAGGCATTAAAAAGTGTCCCACACTATAGGCATGAACAAGGTGGGTACACACCAGTAGGAAGCAAGGAGGCACAATGAGACTGGATGAATGGTGTGGGGCAAATAGGAAGGTGGCATGGCATAGAGACATAAATATGTGGTTGGTTGGACATATCAAAAGAGCGATGGGTGCATTGGAACCCATCAATGGGCCCTCTAATAACTCAGATTTATGATGTTGGATGGAGGGGTTCCTTCCACAGAGTGATAGGGGCAACACGACCTGACAGTTACTAGCAAGGGGGAGGTGTGGTGTGCTAATTGGTGACTTAAGTTGCTTGTGTAATTTGGAAAATGACGCAGCCTGAGTGGTAGGCGACACATCATGAAAACAAGAAGCCCTCACTAGGTGGGAGTTTCTAAAGAGTGATGTGTGTGTTTTGGCACCAATTAATTGGCCCTATAACTAGATTAATCCACGATATGGCATAGAGGGAGGACCTACCACAGTGCGGTGGATTCCAACACGGCATTATTGTTCTTAGATGGGGGTGGCGTGATGTAACAACTTATGATAAAGTGTGAGACAAGGCTTATCATGTGAGACTTTGTTTTATTTTCTTCTAGGGTATTTGGGGCATAATGAGTTGGGCCATTGTGTCATCACCACAACAAAAATAGGTTTTCACAACACTACCCATTAACTGCACTAAAAAAGCATTGATAAAGGGGGTACCTTTATCATCTCCAATAAAAGCACTGGTAAAATGTACTTTTATAAGCTCTAAAAAATGCAGTTAAAAGTGACCCTTTATCAATGATTTTTTAGTACTGAGAAAGGTTCCCCTTTATCAGCACTTTTTTAGCACTATTAAAGGGGCCCCTTTATAAGTGATTTTTTTAGTAGTGCTGATAAAGGGGGGTCATTTTCAGCATTTTTTTACTAGATCTGATAAAATGTGTATTCAAAAAAATTATATTTCATTAAAAATAATATATCGATATATAAATATATAAATATATTTATATTGATATATAAATATATAAATATATTTTAATTAATATAAATATAATATATATTTTTTAAATATGTTTTAGATAAGTATAAATAGACATTTTTACTTAATCTATAATATATGTAGTGAAAATGGCTTAGGAACTATTTAAAAAAATATATTATTAATTAATAATTTGAAAATTATCATCAATTAATAATCATTTAATAACAACTTGAAGACACAAAAAAATAAAAAAAATAATAAAATATCTAAATTAAGTTGAAAACGTAACTCAAACTTCAAATGGCCATAACTTTTGATTTGGGTATTCGTTTGAGCGCTACCACATATCAAATTGAATCATGCGATGAGCTATCGGTGCCAAAAATATGAGGCAACCTTTTGTCGCATTTTTTTAAGACAAAAAAGGCCCATAAGGCCTCAAAAAGTGAGTTTTTAGTCGGGATACCAAAATTTTTTAACATTTGATGGAATTTCAACCTCGTTTTTGGGGGTCTTTTTGCCCTTTTTAAATAGGGAATAAATATATTCTGAGTGATTACATTAATGTTGATATTATGAATTTGAAATTATATCATTTTTTACAATGTACTATTTTTTATAATCGAATATATAACAATATATACATATTTTTTATATATTTACACATAAAAATTTTAATTTTATAAATAAATAATTAAACATATTTACATATAAAATATATTTCTCAATATATAAGGCTTATCTAAATAAAAAACTAATATCCATTTTATTTAAAATACAAATATATGAATATTTATATATGTTGGAGTTGGTGGCCTAGAACCAACAACTTTATACTTTATTCATTAAATAAATACCTTATCACATCTTGATTTTTCTTCTACATGACAATGCATGTGATGATGTCCAAAGGACAATTGTTGCATTAAAGTGTCATAGAGGCTACCTACTATGATGAGAACTCAGAAGTGCCATAACACTATTCTTGAATATATGTTCTATGTCTGGATGATGTTATTTGAGGGACACAAATAATACCAGCCATTAGGGGTTAGGACTCATAAAACTTTGAGGCACCTTCTCATGGTGTGCGCCCTTAGTAATATCTAGGAGGATATTATGAGAACGAGACCCACAAGTAGAAAATCCACATTTCATAATGTCATTGGATGTTCTTATCTACGGACATGTGTATTGGTCCTTGGACTTTAAGATTATTATTAATGAGTATTACAACTCACGCACATAGATGTATTGAAGAAAACTGTGATGACACACTATTCGCAGCAAGGTAGGATACGTTGGGTGTGTCACGATTAATGCTGCATTAATAGATAAAACAAGAAAGGATTTGTTACTTCTGTTCCATAACAGAAGTAGATATCTCAGGCCCTTTGATGGAATTGACATAGCCTAAATAAATCCATGGCCATGGTAAGTAATGGGTGAGTTCAATTCCTGAAAGTCAAAGAAAGAATAATCGAGCACATGGGTTGATGGCACTAGCATGCAACCTGCTTGATTCTAGATATCGTGACAGTGGGATTATATTACATGGTAAGCTTTCAAATGAGGTGACACGTCATTTCAGCATTAAATTCTTTCTCTATAGGTTCCATGGCGTGTTACTAGATGCTAACTTTGGACTTTAGGCAGGCTTTGCCTAATGCCACGAAGAAAGAGGCCTAGAGGGTCACACACTAAGTGTGTCCATGTATCTCAGAAAAATATTAATTCAACAAGTTAAATAAATATTATTCCCAACTGTGGTTTAATAATTATTTAAGGATGCCTGATCTCATTTATTTCGACACTAGTTAATCGAGAGAATATATTGTGGGAGAAATAATATATATTTATTAGCGATTAATGCAGTTGAATTTATTTAAAAAATAAATAGACATTACTCAAGGTTTAATAAATCTGGTGGAGGAAATAAATAAAAATGAAAACAAGATAAACACGTCGTGTACATTGAATGTACACACCGTGTACTTTTCATGGAAAACGAGTACACGCCATATATTAATGATTACACGCCGTTTAGTTTTTCCAGTTAGGATTTTGAGCAAATAATTTCATTTTATTAAATGATATTTATTATAATCAGTGTGGGCGCATGTCAAGGAATTAATCATTCAACATGGGGGTATTAAATTAGAGTTAATGAAATAAATAAAATGCATAACGCGTTTATTTATTGTCATAACTCTATAAACTCAAACCTGATTATAAATATCCTCACAACCCCAACACTTTTCCACAGAGAATCATTGTGCAAAAAAATTCTGGAGAATTCTCTCAAGGCCGAAAGAACTCCTTCCTCCAAGAACGCTCTCAAGACTGACGGAGATCCTCCTCCATCAGATCAAGGCGATCTAAGGCAGACAACACAAGCAAAGGATTCTCCATGCTAGCACCTGGATATTCCTTTGGAGACATCTAGAGATACGTGGTGCATGTGTGGATCACTGCTAGAGGAAGACTACACATGGATTTTGTGACGCAATGACGAATCACATTAGATTGTGACCAGAGACATCAATGAAGAAATAATTTCCATCAAGGTAATTCTTTTCAATTAATTAAATTAATTATAACCAACATATGATGATCTTTTCTTTATGGATCTGGGACTCCCTCTTTCTTTTTCCATTATTCATTCTATTCTGAAGATCTGGAATTTTATTATCGTGATGGATCTCAGATTTATCATTGTTAACGCTAAAATTAAAGTTGGTAAAACCCACCAACACATTTCTGCTGCATCTGGAACCTACAAGTGGTATCATATGGTTCATATCATTGATTATAATTATTTATTTTTTTCATTGTTGATTTACGCATTTAATAATTTAGTCGTTTCAATTCAAGTTAATTGTTATTTAAAATCTGAATCTTGAGATCTGTTCCTCCCCTCTCATTTCTTGTTTACCTTATAGAAACGAATTTTTCTTTTAATTTTGATTAAAATAAAATAGAGGAACTCATCCAAAGGTTCCAAATACTCCTGGACATAAAACACCAGAATACATGGCGTGTATTCGAAAGTACACGCCATGTAGTCTAGGTTCAATGCATTGACTGATCCTCCAAATCAGGTTGTGTATTGGATCCTATCTAAGTCATTTATGACACCGTGTGTTGACCAGAAACAGGTGGCACATGGTTTCCGGATTACACGTTATTTGGTCCAACTGAACTTGGTGTGTAGTCCCTTCGGGTTAGGGTTAGACCGTGCACCACGTACATGGGTTCCCATGATAGAAACCATGTAATGCGGATACTACATGGAATGTGTACAATTGAACATGTCGTGTACTCTGAAAATTTATGAAGTAAATCTACACGCCATGTCCCTAGGCATGTACTTCAGATGGACGGTGAACAAAATTACACACCGTGTAGTCGGAAATACACATCATGTACTCATCCAAATTACACAGATTTATTAAAATTTATTATTATATTATAAAAACCCTTGAGATGTGTACCATAGTGTAGGTGTAAAGCTGAGGCACAACACATGATAGGTGTTTTATATATATGTCTTTAATTTAACATCTGTATGATGAATGGGAATTAACAAGGTGGCCTCCAAGGTACAATTTATGTACAAAGATAATTTTAAATGAATTTATTTGTTTAAAATTATGATGGATGATAATCTCAAGGAAATTCATAAAAAGGGTTTAAGATAAAAGGATTAATTAATTAAAGATAATTAATTGATTCGAGCATGATTTATTTTAAACAATAATGATTAAAGAATTGAATTCTAGTTTTATTAATGTGTAATATCATTGCATGCATGGATGATCATGAGCTAGACCAAGACCTTTGTATATGAATGGTTTATTTTAATTAATTTATTTAAATTAAATTTGTTGGCATGTGAGCCTTATCCTCGTTAATATGTAGGGCATGCACGCCCAAGGTTTCTTTTATGTAAAAACCCCTCTTACCCCTCACCTACATGTGAGATAAATGCATATGTAATGGATGGAGCTCCCTATCTAGTGGAGGTGGCTCAAATCAGGAGCCAAGGTGAAACCAATCCACGGAGATACAAAGGTGGATGAGTGGAAATTAATAAACATGAACCCAAAAGGTTCAAGGTGTTTCTCCCCTAGGTCTTGGGTTAGTTTATCAACTGCTAGATATAATAACCAATAGAACAAGCTCATGATCATACCATTTATTTTATTTCTGTCAGTTGCATGGTTTATTTATTGTGGGTGTGTTTTCATGATCACATAATTAATTAATTAAACAATCATGCAATATGGAACTAAAATAAGACCATCTTTTACGTAAATATTATCTTAGACATGGTTAATCACTTAAGTATATCCAACTTAATATTAACAAGCATGTAATCAAAGATAATAAAATGGAAATTTACATATAACGATAAAATCTTTCAAAGAAATATTAAGTCATTATATCCTTCCATAATCTTGGTTAGAATCGAACCATAGTTCAAAGGACTTGACCAACCATAGTTGGGGTGCTTTCAATTATCAGGGAATTCTAATTCAAGGTTTTGGGTTGACTTAACTTGGTTCTCATCAAGGTTTGATTTCCATAGTAGGACTTGGTGTGACCAAGAGTCAAAGGTTGATGAAATCCAAAATAAAAGTATTTCAGGATTGGGGAGTCCACTCAGTGAATCAAGGAGCTGCGAGTTAATGCAGTTGACATTTGGAATGCCTACCTAAAACCCTTACAGTTGCTTGACCAACCCAATTTGGGGTAATGTGAAGGGAAATATGGATCCTTTCCACTAGAATATTCAGTCAATAGAATATTCTAAAGTCAATGGTGAGGGATATTGGATTTCGATAAAATAGTGGGAGACTAATAAATATTAATTTATTTATTTGTCTCGGTTTTTTAATAAAGGACTAAGCCTTTTCTCATCTTAATTTGTAGAAAAGGCAAGAAAAATTACTTCAAACATATAATTTTGAACTATACTTGATAAGTAAAACCTTCTCACCAGCGCCATTTTCCAAGAGTGATAGAGGAGTTTATGCGTCATCCTTCACCACGAAAGGAAATTGTATGTGCTGGAAGAGCCTGTTCCAGTTCCGCCTAGAAAAGAGGCCAGTGATGAGGAAATATCTCTCTATGAGAAACATATGGATGATTCCACAGATGTCCAATGTTTCATGATATCATCCATGTCTAATAAGTTCTTGAATAAAAATGAAAACATGGATGTGTATAGCATGATGTCTCACCTTAAGGATCTATACCAAGAGAAGGCGAGACAAGAGAGATATGAGATCTCCAATTATTTGTTTACAACTAAGCTTGGAGAGTCTTCACCAGCTAAGCCTCATGTAGTCAATATTATTGGCTACATCGAACACCTGGACATCTTATGGATTAAATTCCCAGATGAGTTACATACATATCGCATCCTATCATCACTTCCCAAGACCTTCGCACACTTTATTGTCAACTACAACATGAGAAATAATGAGAAGAGTCTATCATAATTTCTGACCTTGATTCTCCACGTAGATAAGGACATGGGGAATGAAAAATCCACAGTCCTTATGGTGAATAAGAAAAGGAAGGACAAGGAAAAGGGGACAAAGACTTATAAATGGTCTGAAGCCCCCGAGAGTCGTCCCTCTAAGAAGGGGAAGATCCAAAGGTAGGGAAAGAAACGGGAGGCAATATGTTTTTCATGTGGAAAGCAAGGCCAATGGAAGAGGAACTGAACTTAGAAGCATGGGGACGCTAAAGGTGTGTTCATTATCAAGTGTAATCTTTACACATTGGGTATTAGATACAGATTTTGGGGCTCACATCTGTATTCAAATGCAGGAACCAATTAGATTTAGAAAGATTGCCAGAGGAGAGGTGGATCTTCGGAATGCCAATGGTGCAAGGCTGGCTGCTTTGGCTATTGATGATTACCACATCTCATTGCCAGCTAGGATGATTTTGGTTTTACATAACTGTTATTATGTGCCTAGTGTTAACAATAACATAATTTATGTATCTTTTTTGGATATGGATGGATTTATTTTCAAGTTTGGAAATAAGGGTTGTCTCTTTTATAAGAATAATGTATGTTATGGTATTGCACATTGAAATAATGGTTTGTATGTATTAAATTATGAAAACCAAGTGTTGGAAATCGATAACGAAACAAACTCACATGACTCATACATCACCCAGTTGTGGCATCACCATCTAAGTCATGTAAACGAGAAGAACTTGACAAAGCTCTGTCAAGATGGTTATTTGGACTCTACTGATCTAAAACCACTTGATAGATGTCACGCTTGTTTACAAGGAAAAATGACCAAGCCATACTTTGGTGGAAAAGGTGAAAGGGCCACATAGCTTCTTGGATTTGTGCACACAGATGTGTGTGGACCATTTCCAGTAGAAGCTGGAGGTGGATATTCTTACTTCATTACTTTTACTGATGATTTGAGTAGATATGTCTATGTCTACTTAATGAGGTATAAGTCATAAGACTTAGATAAATTTAAGGAATTAAGGAATGGAGTAGAGAATAATCTTAGTAAGAAGATAAAGAAACTTTGATCGGATCGAGGTGGAGAATATATGAATTAAGTGTTCATCGATCTTCTACGGGAGTCTGGGATTATATCTCAGCTCACTCCTCCTTATACACCACAGTAGAATGGTGTTAGTGAAAGGAGGAACCACACCTTTTTGGACATGGTGAGGTCGATGATGAGTCATACAGATCTTCTATTATCCTTTTGGGGATATGCATTACAAAATGCAGCATACACATTAAACCGAGTACCAACTAAGGTGGAAAATGGAATTCCCTCTGAGTTATGGAATGGAAAGAAACCCATTTTGTCGCATACACATGTATGGGGATGTGAGGAACTTTTTAAGGCCTTATCAGGAAAGAAACTATCACCCCGAGGCATGAGGTGTATCTTTATAGGATATCCCAAGGAAACAAAAGGATATTACCTATATACCCCTCAAGATGAGAAAGTGATTTTTGCCAGACAAGCCTTCTTTCTTGAGAGGGAGCACATCCTCAAAAGGGATAGTGGGAGCAAGATTGACTTCAACGAAGTTGATGCTCAAGATACACAGAAGTTGGTACAGGAACAAGTTCCACAGGTCCCTGTGGAAGAGGTTCCAGAAACACAAGTACTGCGTAGGAGCTCAAGAGAGGTAAGGGAACCAGAGAGATTTGGTTTCCTAGTCACTGAGGATGGTGAATCATTATTGTTGGACAATGATGAACCTCTATCCTACAAGGAAGTAGTATAAAGCTTAGAATCTATAAGATGGCTAGAATCTATGAAGTCTGAGATGGATTCCATGCATCAGAACCAAGTATGGGTTCAAGTCGATGAGCTAGTTGATGTAAATACTATTGGATGCAAATGGGTATTCAAGAGAAAACTGGACATGGAAGGTCAATTTAGCACCTATAAAGCAAGGCTAGTGGCTAAAGGATTCAGACAGAATCAAGGAATGGACTAGGATGAAACCTTCTCTCTAGTTTCCATACTTAAATCCATAAGAATCATACTTTCCATAGCAACTTACCATGACTACGAGATTTTGAAAATGGATTTCAAAATAGAATTCCTTAAAGGGAACCTTTAGGAAGATGTCTATATGACACAACCAGAAGGGTTTGTGACACCAGGTGAATCCAAACGGGTTTTCAAGTTGCATAAATCCATTTATGGATTAAAGAAAGCATCCTGGTCATAGAACATTCATTTTGATGAATCCATAAATGAATTTGGTTTCATTAAGAATGAATGTGATCCATGTGTTTATAAGAGGTTTAATGGGAATGTGATTGTTATCCTAGTAGTATATGTTGATGACATATTGCTTGTTGGAAATGATTTACCAGTCTTACAGTCGGTTAAGGACTGATTGAACAAGTGTTTCTCCATGAAGGACTTGGGTGAAGCAGCCTACATTCTAGGGATCAAGATCATTCATGATATATCCAAGAGGATTCTTGGACTAAGTCAGGGTACATAAATTGACCTTATACTAAAGAGATTTAGTATGGAACAATCCCAGAGGGGATTGGTTCCTATGTCACATGGCCTACATCTTTCTAATAAAATGTGTCCTCAGACACAACAAGAGAAATATATAATGAGTAAGATCCCATACGCTTCAGCGATAGGATCCATCATGTATGCCATGTTATATACCAGGATTGATGTTGCCTACGCACTGAGCATGGTAGGCAGATATCAAGTAGATCCAGGAAAACAGCATTGTACTGATGTTAAGACTATCCTTAACTATCTAAGAAGAACTAAGGATGTCTTCCTGGTGTATGGAGGAGACAAAGAACTTTTCATAAGATGGTATACTGATGTTGGTTTTCAAACAGATCAGAACGATCTGAAGTCGCAATCTGGATATGTTTTCTATCTCAATGGAGGAGTTTTGAGCTAGAAGAGTTCAAAGAAGCCAATTTTCGCTGATTCTACAGTGGAGTATGAATATATGGAGGCTTCTGATGCAACCAAAGAAGCCGTATGGATTCAGAACTTTGTCTAGGAGCTTGATGTGGTGCCTATCAGTAAATATCCTATCACGTTGTATTGTGATAATACTACAACGGTGGCTCTTGAAAAAGAACCAAGGTCACATAAAAGGACAAAGCACATACTTCAGAAGTATCACCTCTTGAGGTATTTCTATCAAAGGGGTAAAGTTACAGTGAGCAAGGTATCCATGGAAGAGAACGTGGTGGACCCCATAACTAAAGGCCTATCTCAGCAGAAGCATGAATATCATGTGAGAGCTAGCGGGTTAAAAGTTGTTAGAAGTTGGCTCTAGTCCAAGTGGGATTCTATTGGAGTTGGTGACCTAGAACCAACTACTTTTTACTTTATTCATTAAATAAATACCTTATCATAACTTGATTATTCTTCTGTGTGACAATGCATGCGATAATGTCCTAAGGATAGTTGTTGCATTAAAGGGTCATAGAGGATCCCTGCTATGATGAGAACCTAGAAGTTCCATAACAGTGTTCTTGAATATATGTTATATGGACAGATGATGTTATTTGAGGGAAAAATAATAATACAGGCCATTAGGGGTGAGTACTCATAAAACATTGAGGCACATTCTCATGGTGTGCGCCCTTAGTAATATCCAGGAGGATATTATGAGAATGAGACCCGCGAGTAGAAAATCCACATTTCATAGTGTCATTGGATGTTCCTATCTGCGGATGTGTGTATTGGTCCTTGGACTTTATGATTATTATTAATGGGTATTACAACTCGCACACTTAGATGTATTGATGAAAACTCTGACGACACACTATTCACAGTGAGGTAGGATACATTGGGTGTGTCATGAGTAATACTGCATTAATAGATAATGCGAGAAAGGATTTATCCCTTCTATTCCATAACAGATGTAGATATCTCAAGCCCTTTGATGGAATTGATATAGCCTAAATAAATCCATGGACATGGTAAGGAATGGGCGAGTTCAATTATAGAAATTTGAAGAAAAAATAATCGAGCACATGGGTTGATGGCACTAGCATGCAACCCGCTTGATTCAAGATATCGTGAAAAAGGGATTATATTACATGGTAAGAATTTGTATTAGGTGACACGTCATTGCAGTGTTAACTTATTTCTCTATAGGTGTCTTGGCATGTAACTAGACGCTAACCTGGGACTTTAGGCAGGCTCCGCCTAATGCCACTGAGAAAGAGGCCTAGAGGGTCACACACTAAGTGTGTCCATGTATCTCGGTTAAATATTAATTTAACAAGTTAAATAAAGATTATTCCCAACTATGGTTTAATAATTATTTAAGGATGCTTTATCGCATTTATTTCGACACTAGTTATTTGAGAGAATATATTGTGGGAGAAATAATATATATTTATTATCAAGTAATGCAGTTAAATTTATTTAAGAAATAAATAGACATTACTCAAGGTCTAATAAATTTGGTGGAGGAAATAAAGAAAAATGAAAACAAGATAAACACACCTTGTACATTGAATGTACATGCAATGTACATTGAATGTACACGCAATGTACATTGAATGTACATTCCGTGTAGTTTTCATGGAAAATGAGTACACACCATGTATTAATGATTACATGTTGTGTAGTTTTTTCAGTAGGGATTTTGAGGAAGTAATATCGTTTTATTAAATGATATTTATTATAATCATTGGGGGCGCATGTCAAGGATTTAATCATTCAACATGGGGGTTTTAAATAAGAGTTAATTAAATAAATAAAACATGTAACGCGTTTATTTATTGTCATAACTCTATAACCTCAAACCCGATTATAAATATCCTCACAACCCCAACACTTTTCCATGGAGAATCGTTGTGCACAACAATTTTGGAGAATTCTCTCAAGGAAAAAAGAACTCCTTCCTCCAAGAACGTTCTCAAGACCAAGAGAGATCCTACTCCATCGGATCGAGGTGATCTAAGTCGAACAACGCAAGCAAAGGCTTCTCGACGCTAGCACCCATAGATTCCTTTGGCAACGTCCATAGATACGTGGTGCACGTGTGGATCACTGCTAGAGGAAGTCTACACTTGGCTTCTGCGATGCAATGACGAATCACATCCGATTGTGACCAAAGACATCAACGAAGAAAGAATTTTCATCAAGGTAATTCTTGTCAATTAATTAAATTAATTATAACCAATATATGATGATCCTGTATTTATGGTTCCAGTACTCCCTCTTTCTTTTTTCATTCTTCGTTCTATTCCAAAGATCCGGCGTTTTATTATCGTGAGGGGTCTCAGATTGATCGTTGTTAACGCTAAAATTAAAGTTGGGCAAACCCACCAACATGCTTTTGCTACACCCAAAACCTACAATATACATATATAATGTGTGGGTGTGTGTCTATATATATTAGTGTGAGTCTGTATTAACAAATTGATATATTTTATCTATATATTATAAACATATGTATATACATATTAATATAAATTATTTATAAATATATATAAATATGTATAATTATACATATAGATACACATATAGTGTGTGTGTGTGTGTGTGTTTTATATATGTATTAATTTATTTATTTATAAACACACACAAAAAACATATTTTATAAATGTATTTAAAACTAATCTTAAAAATATATATTAATATATGAATAAATATTCAGAAAAAAACATATACTAAATATACATAAATAAATAGATATAAATATATATTAATATATGAATAAATATATATATATAACTATATATGTATGTAAATATATATATATATATATATATATTAATTTATATATATAAATAGATATATCACTAAATGGAGAGAAAAGCAACATGGAGGAGTGGTAAAGGGTCTAGTTGCACAGGGGAGGGGTCTCGAGTTCAAATATCTGGAGAAGAAGGGGTGTGTGTGCGGGTTAATGAAGGGAGTGCTAATGTTGTTAAATGGTTGGGGTGGGGATGGGGTGTATAGGGGTGTTAGGGCGTGTGAGATGGATGCTTCAAGGGGGTCAAAAAATTAATTTTTTTTCAATTTTTTTTAACTTTTATCAGTGATAAAAATGATGATTAAAGACCCTTTTATCAGTTCTTTTTTTAGCACTGATAAAAGGGTTCTTCATCAGTTTTTTTTTAGCACTGACAAAAGGGATCCCCCTTTTAATAGAGTCTCGATTATCATTACTTTTTTTGCACTGATAAAGGCCTTTTTTAGCACTGATAAAACCCTACTTTGTAGTAGTGCATCGATATCTTAGGCTTTTATGCCACTCAAATGTAACAAAATACATCTGTATTTGCAGTTTATAGTCCCTTATTCCAAATATAGATTATTATTTAAAAATATTATATATATATATATATATATTATAAATATAATTTAAAATATATGTAGTGTTGGGAGAGCTTTGCAAGATGGTTAATTCACTACTAAAGATAGTGATTTTATCAGTGATAGAAAACACTTTTAACAGTATTAGAAAAGCACGGTTAATCTCAGCAAAGATAAAGGGGGGTCCCCTTTAAGAGTGCTAAAAAAGTGCTGATAAAGGGTTTCCTCTATCCATGCTAAAAAAAACACTAATAAAGGCCCCTCTTTATCCGTGCTATTTTAGCATATATAAAATACAATTTTATCAGTGCTATTTTAAGAGTTGATAAAAGACCACTTTATTAGCTCTTTAATTAGCACAGATAAATGGTTCCTTTATCAACACTTGAAATAGCACTAATAAAGGGTTCCTTTATCAGTTGTAAGAACCAGGTTCTTTTTTTTTGAGGTACAGGTTTCTTATTTTCTCTTTTCCTTAAGTGTTTCTGAGAAAATAAGAAAAATGGGGAAAAATCTTAAATTTTGGGACTACATGCCGTGTACTTTTCCACACACCGTGTACTTTGTCTATGTGGGATGAGTACATAGGGTGTGTAGCCATGTTGGCGATGAAGGGTGTAAAAACTGACTACACACCATGTAGTGGATATTTACACGTCGTGTAGTCAGTCGGTAGGCAAATAGTAAGGTGGTGGAAGCAGCTGCCAGTGGAGTGGCAGTACATTCCGTGTAATCAGAAATACACGCTGTGTACTCATGTCGACGGATGAACTGTACGGTGGTGCCGCCAGCAGAACAGTTAAATGAGAAAAGTACACGACGTGTAGTCAATAGTACACGCCATGTAGTTTGTTTTTTTCAGTTAAAATGGGAAGTAGCCAACCCTCTTCACAGGATTGGATTAGAACTGGAGGAAGGAGTCGGGAGAGGAGTCCGAACCTTCGAGGATCTCCAGATCGAGCATCGGGAATCCATTTTCACCTCTGACGATCTCGTTGGAACCGCACGGGTAAGCCCTCCACTCTCCTTAAGACGTTCTTTCCAATTCTTCCTCTAAGGGAAGTTATTTGAGTTTGAATGGGGATTTATTTTACCTCATATCTACATCGTTCTTGGAAAATTCGAGGATCGTCGTTCCCGTATACCGTTCAGGGGCATTTAAGGTAGGTGGCTTAGTGTTTAAATTCCAACTGCTATGCGTTTTTGTGTATCATTGAGCTAAGAACCCATGTTGGGGGTGTCATGTGGCTAAGGCCTTAGCTATTTTAAATACCTAGAATGGTATAGGTAATTAAATGTAATAATAAACTGTTGTTTGGGATCACTGCTTGGATCCAGGACCACCTCGTGGGTGCATTCCTCTGTTTAGCCATTTAGTCAGGATACCCGAGGGTATGCCATGTTTATTTTGCGCATTACTTTTTCCTCAAGATTAATTGTATTTGAATTTCTTTTTCATATGTTGGGAATGGACCGGTTACTTTCTTAGCCTAAGGGAAGTTATTCACTTAGCCTGAGGGCAGTGTTACCTTAGCCTGAGGGCAGTGGTTATTTCGGCCTGAGGGCAACTTCTTTCGTGCCTGTGGGAAATAGACTCTGTGCCTGAGGGCGACACTTCGTACGCATGAGGGAAATATCTGTTATTCCTGTGGGCAATTACCTATGGGTTATGTTCCTGATTATCTAAGGGTAAGGGTTTGTGTGTCTGAGGACACTGACTGTACACATAAAAATTCATTGTGGTGGTTTCATTATAATGAATGATTAAATGAATAATAAAAGGGAAATATAACTGGTGAATTTAGTTACTTTTTAGTACTGCTTAGTTTATTGAATTTTACTTTCTCACACTGTTATTGCATATTTTCACATAGTTGAGCACGGGCCTTTGGTGGGTGCCTACTGGAATTTATTTCTCACACCCTGTTTGGGTCATGTCTCCAGCCCAAACAGATTACATATCTGCAGGTGTGGATAAGGTCAAGGGTCCCTATACAGGTACTTTATTGCTGCTAAGGATTAGGGGCGCATGGGACCGGGCTTAGTCTCACGATGCTATCGGCGGTTTTTTTGTTTTGTTGTACTCTGTATTTTACTGTACTGTATTGTTGTGTAACATGTTCTGGTTGTTTTCTTAGAACTTGAGACATGTTGCATCATTATCTATAAAACGGTTGGTTATCTTTTACTGTAGTTGTTAATTTTAAATGTGTGTGGTTTATTGCTTCTGCTATTGTTGATTTTTTTTTATTATTCTGTTGTGCTACACTTTGACAAATGAGGGCATAGTTTCCCCACTAGCAGACCTGGGCCCTCGCTGCTAGTCGGCAGCCTCTGGCGTTTGGGGAAATGCGCTTGAGTTCATGTGACCAACTGGGTTTGGGGCACCCGTTGAGTGGCACCTGGGCCCAGGATGTTACAAAGTTTTATCAGAGGAGTTTTTTTCTTTGACTTGCTATTTGGATCCTTAGTCAGGGATAGGATGGAAAAAGTAGTTGGTAATAAGTTGTGCCCGGGCGTAGCTAACCCGTGTGCAGGGAAAAGCCAGTCAACCTCGTATTTTTGAAATTCTTTTGATTTTGAAAATTTTACAGTTGATTTGATTTTCACTATTGGGTGACGCACTTGTGATTGGGCTGTTATATTTTATCCATGGGTTCTATTTAGTTTCAACCCGATGAGATGAGGGTATTCCATCTCATGCATTATTTAGGAATATGCTAGTAATCACATGCCATGCATAGTTTCCATGCCATGTAGGTGCATTATAAATTTCACATTGTTGTGATATTTTTTGTGCTAGAAAGGAATGTTGTTGTGATAGATGCTTTGATAAAATACCTGCTATGTGATAGGGTTTTATTGTATGAGCCTGTTAAAAGAATGGATGCCAAACTTTGGTTTTTGGGGAGTATGGACTCTCAATAACCGGAATTTAGTGGATCATTGACTATTTATATTGGTATGACACAGATAAGATTCCAAACTTTGATTCGTGGGGAGTATGGGCCCTCACGGGTCGGAATTTGGCACTTAGGTGTTGTTTTTCAGTATTTTCTGGGTTCCAGAGTAGTTTCAGAGGTTTACTATCCGGAAAACCCATTATACACGTCGTGTAGTTCCTTGGACACACACCGTGTGTTCTTCTGTTCGGGAAGAAAAGAAAACTTTTCAGGTACATACCGTGTAGACTCTTCCCATGTCATAAATCGTGTGGGCGGGGACACGGGTAAGGGAAATTCTTGGGGGGGAAACACGCTGTGTACCGGATGTACACGCCGTGTAGTGTTGACCCGGAGTCCACCCGTGTAACTAACAAACATGGACAGATGAGACCTTAAGACATACATGTCGTGTCCACTATGTAACACGCTGTGTATTCTGACCTGCGATCCGGCCACGTAACTAACAACACGAGTCGGTGTAATCCTTTCATGTACACGCCATGTGTATATGGAACACACCTGTAGTGTGAGCCGTGTATCCGGCTGTGTAACTAACAACACGGGTCACCGGAGCTCATCTAGTACACGTCGTGTGCCTGAGGGACACGACGTGTAGTCTTGTCCGAGGAAAGACCGTGTGTTTTTAGTCATGTGGCTGTGGAAATGGGGTAGTGTACATGTCGTGTTTGGGTGTAACACATCGTGTAGTATTAAGTCGAGTAGTCAGTCGTGTCACAAATGACACGGGCAGTTGGAAAATTACACCATACATGCCGTGTAGTTTTGTTTACTGGGAGCCGTGTGGCTTGGCCGTGTAGAAGGACCTGGGCAGGGGAAGAGAAGTCAGGTACACGCCGTGTATTTAGTATACATGCCATGTAGTCTTGTTGGGAAATATTGAATGCCTTCTTCCTCCTATTCCCCTTTTGGTCCCTTCATTTTCATACTGTGATAATCTTGATCAAAGGTGTGCGTTTGACCTTGTAGAGTCATGCTGCCGAGACGACCACGCATTGTTTTCCAGAAGAGCGGCAACGATTATAATCCAAAGATGGTAGGCCATGGGCTACCAGTGGATCCTTCAGTAGAGCCAGATGCGGCGCTAGCCATTATACCGAACACAGACATAGAGGCTCAGTTCCGTGAAGGATTTATGTGGTTCATATAGACCTTTCAGAGAGCACCGCCGGCTGCCACATTTATGACCGAGATGACTCATATTTTCCAGCAGCAGCATCCACCTACATTTTCATGGGATGTTGGACCACAGGCTGCGGAGCCTTGGATGGGGTCTATGCAGACTATTTTCGAGCATCTTGAGAGGCCTCCAGGGCGGAGGGTCAAGATCGAAACGTATATGTTGTGTGATTCCACCAAAAGGTGGTGGGATGTTACCACCCAGTCATAGCATCACAAATACATGGCGTGGGAATATTTTCAGATAGCTTTCTATGATTTCTTCTTCCCAGAGACACTGAGGGAAGATAGAGCTCAAGATTTCATGAACCTACAGCAGGGCACTATGTCAGTGATGGATTATTCTACTTGTTTCACCGAGCTTCAGCGTTTTGCACCCATTTTGGTGGGTGATGAGATGTTGAGAGCCAGAATCTTTGAGGATGGTCTTCGATATGACATCTGAACACTGGTGAATGTTTTTAGGTTGCCTTCAGTACATTCTATTGTGAACCAGACGCTGATTACAGGGAGGAACCTGTGGGAAGCTAGTGGTGTGGGCCAGGGCGGTTCAGCACCAGTTTCTGGTACTATTTATACTAGCAAGAGGAAGATACATATGGACTTCTCTCAGGGTGGCAGTACCAACCAGAAGAATGTTTCAGGTGGCCAGGTCATGTGCTACCAGTGTGGTAAGGAGGGTTACAAGAGACCTCAGTGTCCACGTGATCCAGTGGAGTGTCGATCTTGCGGCAATATGGGACATCTGCGGTGCTTTTGTAGGGAGTTTCCACCAGTGGCTAGTGAGAGGGGTTCTGTGCAGACTCCGCGTGTGGGAGCAAGACCAGTGGATTCTTACCAGTCAGGAAACTGGAATACGTCAGGGCGTGCAGGCAGGGATGGTGGTCGTGGTCGTGGTAGCCAAACAATAGGATCTCAAAGGCAGCAGGGTGGGACAGCTCAGGGTAGCTAGGCTGTGTCGTAGGGTCGTGGCACTGAGCAGGCATATGTAGTGCAACAGACCCAGTAGGAGCAGGATCCCAGACCTTATATTGTCAGAGGTACTATTCTAGTATCTTCTGTCTTATCTTCAGTACTTTTTAATACAGGTGCTACGCATATCTTTATATCTGTACCCATTGTGGAGAGCCTTGGGCTTTGTGTTTCTTCTTCTACTACTGATATGATGCTAGAAACTCTGTTGAGAACTAGAACGGTTGGTGTGCGTTAGTGAAAGGAGAGCCCCCTTGAGGTTGGAGGGTTTCACTTTCTATGGGACCTCTATGCCTTAGAGATGAAAGCTTATGACGTCATTCTCAGGATGGACTGGTTGGTTCCCTTTCAAGCCTTTGTAGACTGCTATCGTCGCAGGGTGAGTTTCACATCACCATAGGGAAAAGAGTTTCTATACAAGGGTGAATGGGATGTTTAGGCGAGTCGAGATAGACCATAGAATCATGGGTGAGGTGGATTCATAGCCCAGATCACGAGTTTATATCTGGATGATCAGGGGACTTGTCAAACGGATTTCTCTCCAGTGGTTGATCATTTTAGGTATGTCTTCCTGGACAAATTTCTGGGTCTACCTCCGAAGCGAGAGGTAGATTTCTATATTGATCTTGTTCTAGGAGCAGCACTGGTGTCCATTACTCCTTATAGGATGGCTACACCAGAGTTGCAGGAACTCAAGAGGCAGTTAGAGGAGTTACAGGCAAAGGGTTTTATCTGACCCAATACTTCTCCTTGGGGTTCGCCTGTCCTTTTTGTGAAGAAGGCAGACGGTACCCTAATACTCTGTGTGGATTATCGGAAGCTGAACCAGTTGATGGTCAAGAACTGATATCCCTTACCGATGATTGATGATCTTTTTGATCAACTTCATGGAGCACGAGTGTTCTGGAAGATCGACTTGAGATCAAGATATCATCAGCTGCGCGTGAGACCATCGGATATACCTCTTACAGCTTTTGGGAGTATGTATGGTCTATATGAGTACTTGGTTATTCTGTTCGGGCTCAGGAACATGCCAATAGTTTTCATGGCTCGGATGAATCGTGTATTCCATCCTTATCTGGATTATTTTTTGGTAGTATTCATGGACGATATCTTGGTGTACTCTCACACTTGACACGACCATGTCACCCATCTTGAGATCATATTAAGTACACTGAGAGAGCATAAGCTATATGCTAAGCTCTCAAAGTGCCACTTTTGGATGGACCAGATTCACTTCTTGGGTCATATCATCTCAGAGACAGGAGTTGTAGTAGACCCAGAGAAGGTGCGAGCAGTAGTTTCCTGGGAGCAGCTTAAGAACGTGTTTGAGATACGAAGTTTCTTGGGGCTGGTTGTGTAACAACCCAAAGTTTTTCAATGGAAATTTCCTTCTTAAATTTATGTCATAAAATAACATGAAAACCCAACATAATGAAATACTAAGTGATAAGTGACCGTGAAACATAAGGTTTTCACTCCGATGTTTGGAATTTTGAAAATCCGACATACACGGTTGTGTTCAAGTGATTTTTGGAGTCTAATGAAACAAAAATAATTTTTAGTGAATAGTAACATACCCTTAGGAATAGTAACATACCCTGATGAAGAGTAATATGACCCTTATGAATATTAAATCATCCAACATAAGAGTAAAATTACCTATGAATAATAAAATAAAATTTATACATCTTAGAAAGTGACAATTTGACCTTAGTAAACATTTTGGTATTTTGTAAGTCATAAATAAATAATTATAATTAATTAATTAATTTAAAAGAATATTTATTTCCCCTAAAATGTATTCATAAATTATTGAAATAATGTATTATAGTTTTTAGATAATATTATTAGACCCTACATAATTTTTGAAAGCACTATAAAATCAGTTTTAATCTTAAAAACTGTTTTTTAAGTAAATTATGATTTTAAATAAATATTAAATTAATAATATTTAGAAAATTATTTTTAAAAAATGGACTTCATTTTTGGATTCTACACGTCTAAAAATGGTTGGGGTAAATTTTTGGGATTTCTCTGAGATACTTGAATTCATTATGAATAGTGAAATATCGTAATTTACAAAATAAGCTAAATAAGATAATTATAGGGTCATGTGTGATGTTCTACTAATGTAAGCCCACTTGGTTCGGGATTACATTATAAAATTACTATTCTTGGTTGTTCAATACTCACTATTCCTTGTCTTGTGGGGAAATAATAAACTAATGAATTTTATATTAAGGAAACCCCTCTCCCCTCCACTATAAAAGCCACCCTTCACACCCTCATTTCCTCACACCTCTAAAGCTCTAAGACTTTTCTAAACTCTTTCCAAAAACCTTTCCTAGCCCCTTAACCACTTCCAAGATCTGATGGTCTCATCAAAATACCAATCTTAGTCCCTTAAGGAGGTTCTCAAGAGAAGGATTCAAGAGGTAATTTCCCTCCCTCTTCTCCTTTAATTTCCTTTCAAGTTCAAGTTAATTTCTTGATCTATCCCCACCTATCTTCATAAAAATTGTACTTTTAATCCATTATTATACATATACGGTAATTTTATGATTCTAATGGGATATTATATCATCCAATCCCCTTTCCCTCTTCCTTTTATTTTATTAAAGAGAACGTTGTTCGTGACGTGTTAATTTATCACCTTCAAGAACAACATGCTTTCTTCTTCCATTTCTACCTTCAGATCTGGTCATGAAACCATTTTTATGGTTGCACCAGAATATTTTATGTGTATTATTTTCTATTTAAAGTTCTGGAAATAACCTAAGGAAATATTACTAAGTGATAAGTTAAAACAAGTTTGTTGTGATCCAAAAACAGCCCAAATTGACCCAAATAACCATCATTTAATTCTTATCTAATGATTCATCCACATGGATCTAATATAATTAATTATAAAATCATTAAATCTCCTATAATATTATTAATGACATGTAATATCATTTCTGGATGTTTAATCATGTTCTACCAAAACTTCAATTTAAGAATACAAGTGAACCACCCAAGAAAAACCATAAAAACGAACGTCATCGAACAATGTTTTTAAACTCTATAAGTCATACGAAGGAACATAATATGACATAATGAAACCATAATTAACCCTATTAATGTAAAAATGGTTTTGGATTTCTAATTAATTAATATAATGTCATTATACAGGACATTAAATAGAAGGAAGCATTCAGGTACAAGGTAAGGGGAACTTCTTGAACCCAACTCTCATGCTTTGGGTTCTACCTATTTCACTCCATTTTGATATGGTCACTCCTTAAAGATTATTTTTTCATCATTGTATTTCCTTTTTTGGGATATACATGTTTTCTAATGAAGTTTATGTCAATCCAAATGTTTTCCAAAAGAACTCTTCTTTTAAGAACTCAACTTTTACCTCTCATTCATGGTTGATGGTTCTTGTATCAAGTATGTTGTTTCCTCTTTATTTTGGGAACCCAAAGCTTGTGAATGAATTATTATGAGATGAAACCCATTACATTTAATGGGTTATTTATTCTCATTTATGTTATATTTTTATTGTGTCTTTCATGATAAATGATAATGTTATGATGTGACGGGTGAGCCCGGAATTATATAACGCAATATGAATGTTTAAATGTGATGGGTGTACCCGAAATTATACAGCGCTCCAATGCATTGGGTAAAGTGATGAATCTCATGGGTAAATGTGAAATGATGTGTGAAAAATATTCTAGCTTGGTTCACAAGTATGTGTGGTAGTTAACCACTAAGACATGATGTTTTATATTTATGCATTTCCACATTTCAAGTCTTTTATTTATGCTCCTCTCATGTTCATGATCTTTTTCCTATGTCATGATTATGCTCACCCCATGCTATATTGTTCTTATCTGTCCTCTTACTGTGATTCTAGATTACCCCTTTTATGTATATCCTCAGGTGGCTACATGTACTAAGGAGAGGAAAAGTGTCAATAAGAATCTAGGGATGAATAAATTAAATAAATGTTTATGCTTGATGTTGTATTTGTTATGTATGGTCCTAGTTTTTCCAAGACACTAAACCTTTGGATCCTCTATGTGTAATACTATTGTGTTGTTTAACTTTAAAATGATGTAATAGTAATGTATGAAAAGTCCGGGATGCTATAGTTGGTATCAGAGTCAAGGTTTAGTTAATTTGGGAATTAGGATTAGTGAACCCTAGGGAAAACCTACAGCATGAGACTAAGTACAAATACAGACACAAGAATATTTACTTAGGGATCCCATATGTTATGTTTTTGGTATAGTTGTTTAAATGAATAAGTTTTTCATGACTTGTTTAGTTATGTTTTGTTCTATCCTTTTCTATTTTAGAAAATGGTGGGAACCAGGAGAAATCAGGCCAACAACTCATGCGAGGGTCAATGCAACGATTGCCCGAACGACATCCCTAATGATTTGGGAGGTGGAGTTCAAAACTTCATGGTGATGCTTACCCAATTATCTCAGGTTATGAATAATAACCATAATAATGGGGAATGTCCTCCTTCACCAAAGAGGGAGAAACTGGCTATTGAATTTTTTATGCGACAACGACCACCGACGTTTTGTGGATCTTCTGATCCACTAGTTGCGGAACAGTGGGTCAACTCCATGGAGAAGATCTTTTCTGTGATTCACTATTCTGAGATGGAGAAGGTGACTCTAGTCGTTTATCGTCTAGATGGATAAGTTGATCAATGGTGGGATTTGATTAAGAACACCAAGACAAGGGAGGAAATTAAAGAGATGGAATGGGAAGACTTTAAGATAATGTTTCTTAATAAGTATTTCCCACGAACTCTTTGCACGAAGATGAAGAGAGAATTCATAGAGCTCAAGAAAAAAGAAGGATAATCTGTCACAACCTATGAAGCGAATTTTACAAGGCTCACAAGGTATTCTTAGGGTTTTGTTATCAAAAATGATAGAAAAATTGATAGATTCTTTAGTGGATTAAAACCACACCTTCTAAAGGCTCTTACAATTCGAGACTTTTGGAGTTATGAAGAAGTTGTTTAGTGTGCTCTCAAAGTGGAGATGGAGTTTGGAGAATGGTTCCATGGCTATGGTGATACGAAAATAAAAATGGAGTTTCAATTTGGTGGATCTAGTGACAAAGATGGGAAGAAAAATCAACTACCCACATGCCAAAAATGTTGGAAGTTGCACAATGGGAATTGCTTCAAAGGGACAGGGAAATGCTTCAGGTGTGGGAAAGAAGGACACCATACTCAAGAGTGTCGAAAAGACACAAAAAGGAAGGATAATGTAGCCAATGAAAGGATATAACTACTCATGGTTCAATGCTACAACTGTAAGGAGCTAGGGAACTATGAAAACCAGTGCACTAAACCTCCAGTTCTCGAGGGTAATCAGCGTCATCAGCCACCAAAGCCAAAGGAACAAGGAAAGTCTTATTCCATCACTACTACGGAGGTGGATCATGATAATTAAGTTTTACAATGTACACTTCCTATTCACTCAATAATGTAAAAAGTCTTATTTGATTCTGGTTCTACGCATTCCTTTATATCTTTCAAGTTTGCTAGAACTATAGAATCGAAGCCCCGAAACATTGAAGTATAGATGTCTATAAAAACACCAAGTGGTGCAATCATTGAAACCCAAGTGTTTGACTCTTCTCATGTTGGCGTATGTGGGAAGATTCTTCCGGAAAATATCGTAATACTTCCCTTGGTGGAATTCAAAGCTGTAATGGGAATGGACTGGCTCTCGTTATATAGAGTACATATCAACTGTTGGGAAAAGGAAATATCTTTTCATATTCCAAACCATCCCATGATCTTCTATAAATTCAAGTAAGATCATGAATCTCCTTTTAAAAATCCTTCAATGGTGTGGGTGTTGATCCCCTATAAAGAAGCATACCTCACCCAAATGGTTGAATCGAAGGAAAGTGATAACCTTGAGGAAATTCCCATCGTGAGGGAATACAGCGATGTATTTACCGAATAGTTACCTGGAATTCCCCCGGATCGTGAGGTAGAGTTCTCAATTGAACTCATACCTGGAGCTACTCCTATCTCGAAGTGCCCCTATAGGATGGATCCTATCAAACTGGAGGAGTTAAAGAAGCAACTTCAAGAGCATCTGGACAAAGGGTTCATACGCCCTAGTGCATCACCTTGGGGTGCACTAGTGCTCTTTGTGAAGAAGAAGGATGGAACAATGCGTCTGTGTATCGATTATCAGGAACTCAACAAGATCACAATAAAGAACAAGTATCATCTCCTTAGGATTTATGAATTGTTCGATCAGTTTAGAGGAGCTCAATACTTCTCAAAGGTGGATCTTCGTTTTGGATATCATCAGGTAAAGGTGAAGAAGGAAGATATTCATAAGACTGTCTTCTGCACAAGGTATGGGCACTATGAGTTTTTGGTGATTCCCTTTGGACTTACTAATGCCCCTACAATATTCATGGATTTGATGAATTGAGTCTTTAGACATTACCTCGACAAATTTGTGGTAGTGTTTATCGGCGATATTCTCATCTACTCTAACAGCAAGGAGGAACATGAAGAACATCTAAGACTTGTGTTGGCGACATTGAGAAAGGAGAAGTTTTACGCCAAGTTCAGCAAGTGTGACTTTTGGATGAATCAAGTCACGTTCTTGGGAAATGTGATCACAAGTGAAGGAATTTCTATGGATCCTTCAAAGACAAAGGTGATTGAGGAATGGCCAAGGCCCTCTAGTGTCACAAAAATCCATAGTTTTCTTGGATTAGCTGGGTACTACCGAAGTTTTGTGAGAAACTTCTCACGATTGTCAATCCCGCTAACTAAGTTAACAAGGAAAGGGGTAAAGTATGTCTAGACGGAAGAATTTGAGGGAAGATTCAAGGAGCTAAAGAGAAGGCTGATCACTGCACCTGTACTCACACTACCAAAAAGTGGAGAAAGTTTTGTGATATGCAGTGATGCTTCAAAGAAAGGTTTGGGTTTTGTACTCAAGAAAAATGATAATGTGATAGCCTATGCATCACAACAGTTGAATATCCATGAGCAGAACTACCCGACGCATGATCTAGAGATGGAAGCCATGATTTTTGCCTTGAAAATCTGGTGGCACTACCTTTATGGAGAGATGTGTGACATATACACTGACCACAAGAGCCTAAAGTATATATTCACACAAAAGGAGATCATAATGCGTCAAAGGAGATGGATAGATCTAATCAAGGATTACGATTTCTCTATTCACTATCATCCTGGAAAGGCGAACAAGGTAGCTGATGCTCTAAGCAGAAAAGAACCTACTACTCTATCCATGTTGCGGATTGAGAAAGACCCTATCTTCTTGGATATGCAAAGAATGAATTTGGAAATCATAAGGGTAGGGGATACATCCTACCTTTACCAAATTATTGTGCAACCATCCATCCAAGAGAAGATTAAGGAATCACAAAGGGATGATGTGGAGATACAAAAGAGGGTGAATGCAGTAAAGTAAGGGAAGCTGCAAGAGTTCCATATCGATGATGATGGTGTGATTCGATTTGGAATGAGGCTTTGTGTGGCTTCATCACTTGGGATAAAGAAGGATATATTGGATAATGAACATAGCTCAACATTATATATCCATCTTGGGAGTACCAAGATGTACTATGATCTCAAAGAACACTTCTAGTGGCATAACATAAAGAAGGATATTGCGGAATATATATCAAGGTGCTTGGTATGTCAGCAAGTTAAAGATGAGTGACAAAAGTCCAAAGGTATGATGCAGCCATTGTCTATACCCATGTGGAAATGGGAAAATGTTACTATGAACTTTGTCATAGGTCTCCTAAAGACATCAAAGGGAAATAATGTGATATGGGTTGTGGTTGACCGACTCACCAATACTGCCCATTTTATCACTATTTGGGAAGACCTCTCGCTTGAACAACTTGCAAAGATGTATGTGAAGGAAGTGGTGAGACTGCACGGTGTTCCACTCTCAATTGTCTCCGACTGTGATCCAAGGTTCACATCTAAATTCTGGAGGATTCTTCAACATGCTTTGAGTACTGAATTAAATTTCAGCATGGCCTATCACCCCCAAACTGATGGACAATCTGAAAGGACTATTCAGACGCTTGAAGATATGCTAAGAGCCCGATCTCTTGAATTCAAAGGTGGTTGGGATCAGCATCTCCCTTTGGTTGAGTTTTCATACAACAATAGCTTCCACTCGAGTATCCAGATGGGTCCATATGAAGCTCTATATGGAAAGCGATGTAGAACTCCAACCTATTGGGATGAAGTTGGAGAAAGAAAGCTACTTGGGCCTGATCTTGTTCAAGAGATGACAGAGAAGGTTCAAGTCATCCAGAAACACATCAAAGCTGCTCAAAGTCAGCAAAAGAGCTATGCTGACAACCATCAAATGGACTTGGAGTTCCACGTTGGAGATAAAGTCTTCCTTTGAATATCTCCATGGAAGAGATTCATGCGATTCGGGAAGAAAGGTAAGCTAAGCCCAAGGTATATTGGCCCCTTTGAGATCCTTTACCGCATAGGATCTCTGGCCTATAGGCTTGCACTTCCACCGAATATGGCTCAATTTCATGATTTGTTTCATGTATCACTACTGAGGAAGTACATACCAGACCCCTCACATGTACTAAACTCAGAGGTGGTGCAGCAGGAAGATGATCTCTCTTATGAGGAGCAGCCAGTAAAGATTCTGGATCAGAGAGATAAGGTTCTACGCAACAAGACAACCCATCTTGTCAAAGTTTTATGGAGGAACCATAAGTTTGAAAAATCAACTTGGGAACCAGAAGAGGCAATGAAAGAGAAGTACCCTCACCAGTTTGTGTAAAGTGAAATTTCGGGGGCGAAATTTCTTAAGGGGGGAAGAATGTGACGACCCAAAGTTTTTCAATGGAAATTCCCTTCTTATATTTATGTCATAAAATAACATGAAAACCCAACATAATGAAATACTGAGTGATAAGTGACCTTTAAAAATAAGTTTTTCACTTCTATGTTTGATATTTTGAAAATCCAACATACACAGTTGTGTTCAAGATGATTTTTTGAGTCTAATGAAACAAAAATAATTTTTGGTGAATAGTAACGTACCCTTAGGAATAGTAACATACTCTTATAAATAGTAATATAACCCTTATGAATAGTAAATCATCCAACATAAGAGTAACATTACATATGAATAATAAAATAAAATTTAGACATCTTAGAAAGTGACAATTTGACCTTAGTAAACGTTTTGGTATTTTGTAAGTCATAAATAATTAATTATAATTAATTAAGTAATTTAAAAGAATATTTATTCCCCTGAAATGTATTAATAAATTATTTAATCAATGTCTTATAGTTTTTAGATAATTTTATAATACCCTACGTATTTTTTGAAAGCACTATAAAATCAGTTTTAATCTTAAAAACTATTTTTTAAGTAAATTATGATTTTAATTAAATATTAAATTAATAATATTTAGAAAATTATTTTTGAAAAATGGACTTCATTTTTGGATTCTAAATGTTGAAAAATGTTTGGGGTAAATTTTTGGGATTTTTCTGAGATACTTGAATTTTTTATGAATAGTGAAATACCATAATTTACAAAATAAGCTAAATAAGCTAATTATAGGGTCATGTGTGATGTTCTGATGATGTAATCCCACTTGGTTCGGGATTACATTATAAATTTACTATTATTGGTCATTCAAGACTCACTATTTTTTTTCTTGTGGGTAAATAATAAACTAATGAATTTTATATTAAGGAAACCCCTCTCCCCTCCACTATAAAAGCCACCCTTCACACCCTCATTTCCTCACACCTCTCAAGCTCCAACCCTTCTCTAAAATCTGCCAAAAAACCTTTCCAAGCCCCTTCCCCACGTCCAAGATCTTCTAGTATCATCAAAAGACCAAGCTTAGGCCCTTAAGGAGGTTCTCAAGAGAAGGATTCAAGAGGTAATTTCCCTCCCTCTCCTCCTTTAATTTCCTTTCAAGTTCAAGTTCATTTCTTGATCTCTCCCCCCTATCTTCAAACAAATTGTATTTTAAATCCATTATTATAAATTTAATTTAATTTTATAATTCTAATGGGATATTATATCATCCAACCCCCTTTCCCTCTTCTTTTTATTTTATTAAAGAGAACGTTGTTCGTGACGTGTTAATTTATCACCTTCAAGAACGACATGCTTTCTTCTTCCATTTCTACCTTCAGATCTGGTCATGAAACCATTTGTATTGTTGAACCAGAATATTTTATGTGTATTATGTTCTATTTAAAGTTCTGTAAATAACCTATGGACATATTACTAAGTGATAAGTTAAAACAAGTTCGTTGTGATCCAAAAACCGCCCAAATTGACCCAAATAACCATCATTTAATTCTTATCTAATGATTCATCCACATGGATATAATATAATTCATTATAAAATCATTAAATATCCTGTAATATCATTAATTTCATGTAATATCATTTCTGGATGTTTACTCATGCTCTACCCAAACTTCAATTTAAGAATACAAGTGAACCACCCAAGAAAAACCATAAAAACAAACATCCCCGAACAATGTTTTTAAACTCTATAAGTCGTCCAAAGGAACATAATATGACATAATGAAACCAGAATTAACCCTACTAATGTAAAAATGGTTATTTATTTCTAATTAATTAATATAATGTCATTACACAGGACATTAAAGAGAAGTAAGCATTCGGGTACAAGGTAACGAGAAATTCTCGAACCCAACTCTCATCCTTCGGGTTCTACCTCTTTCACTCCATTTTGATATGGTCACTCCTTAAAGATTATTTTTTCATCATTGAATTTCCTTTTCTGGGATATACATGTTTTCTAATGAAGTTTATGTCAATCCAAATTTTTTCCAAAATAACTCTTCTTTTAAGAACTCAACTTTTACCTCTCATTCATGGTTGATGGTTCTTGTATCAAGTATGTTGTTCCCTCTTTCTTTTGGGAACCCAAATCTTATGAATGTATTCTTATGATATGAAACCCATTCCATTTCATGGGTTAGTTATGTTAATTTATGTTATATGTTTATTTTGTCTTGCATGATAAATGATAATGTTATGATGTGGTGGGTGCGCCTGGAATTATATAGCGCAATATGAATTTTTAAATGTGACGGGTGCGCCCGGAATTATACAGTGCTCCAATGCATTGGGTAAAGTGATTAATCTCATGAGTAAATGTGAAATGATGTGTGAAAAAGATTATATCTTGGTTCACAAGTATGTGTGGTATTTAACCACTAAGACATGATGTTTCATTTTTATGCATTGCCACATTTCAAGTATTTTATTTATGCTCCTCTCATGTTCATGATCTTTTTCCTATGTCATGATTATGCTCACCCCATGCTATATTGTTCTTATCTATCCTATTACTAGGATTCTAGATCACCCCTTTTGATGTATATCCTCAGGTGGATACATGTACTAAGGAGATGACAAGTGTCAATAAGAAGCTAGGGATGAAGAAATTAAATAAATGTTTATGCTAGATGTTGTATTTGTTATGTATGGTCATAGTTTTCCCAAGACACTAAACCTTTGTATCCTCTATGTGTAATAATATTATGTTGTTTATCTTTAAAATTATGTAATAGTAATGTATGAAAAGGCCAGGATGCTATAGGTTGGTTACTACAGGCGCTTTATACAGGACTTCTCCCGCTTAGCAGCACCATTGACAGGTTTGAATAAGAAGGGTGTGAAGTTCATTTGGTCAGAAGCTTGCGAGATAGCCTTCCAGGAGATGAAGGTAAAGTTGACATCAGCACCAATCCTGATACTCCTAGAGCAGGGAAGGAGCTATACAGTTTACTATGATGCATCAGGTATTGGGATGGGAGCTGTGTTAATGCAGGGCGATTGAGTTGTTGCGTACGGTTCTCGGCAGTTGAGGCCACATGAGGGGAATTACCCAACGCATGATCTCGATTTGGTTGTAGTTGTTCATGCATTACGTTGTTGGAGACATTATCTCTTGGGAGAGAATTTTTTGGTTTTCACCGACCACAAAAGTCTCAAGTATATTGAATATGAGATAGAGAAGGTGGGTCGAATACCCTCAGTCCTTCGACTTTGAGATTGCCTATAAACCTGGTAAAGGTAATGCAGTAGCTGATGCACTGAGCCAGAAGACTCAGATACAGGAAGTGCAGGAGGCCAGTGGTGAATGGCAGCTTATGGCTTTGTTCTCTGAGATGCATTTGGAGGTGCACGATAGTTAGAGGCAGACCTATATTTCATCTTTAGCAGTGACTTCTACCCTCTTGGATAGAGTGAGGATGAGACAGCTATCTGAATCAGAAGGCCTAGTTCTACAGGAGTTAGTGGAAAGTGAGGACCCTCCTCCTGGGTGGACGGTAGGCGATGATGAGGTACTGTGTTTCCATGGATGATTATGGGTTCTAGGAAATATACGCAAGGAGCTGATGCAGTAGTTTCATGCTTCAGCTTAGGCAGTTCATCCCAGAGTTACCAAGATGTACCGTGACTTGAGACATCAGTACTGGTGGCCAGGTATGAAGAGAGAAGTAGCTGGTTTTGTTACGAGATGTTCCACCTATCATCAGATGAAGGCGGAGCATCAGAGGCCATCCGGACTGTTAGATTAGTTACCCATCCCAGAGTGTAAATGGGATGATGCCACGATGGACTTTGTGACTGGGTTGTCGAGGTCACCTCGAGGCAATGATGTCATGTGGGTTGTTGTGGAAAAACTCACAAAGGTAGCTCACTTTTTTCTGATCAAGGAGACCTTTGGTGTGTATGAGCTTAGAAATTTGTATATCTGAGAGGTCGTACATCTTCATGGGGTTCCTCATTCTATCGTTTCAAATAGGGACACCCACTTTACATCTCGTTTCTAGCAGAGTTTTCAGAGGGCACTGGGTACACAGGAGCTTCTGAGCACAACTTACCACCCTCAGACCGATGGTCAGTCAGAGCGTACAATAAAGGTGCTTGAGGACATGCTACGTGCATTCATCCTAGACTTTGGGGGCTCTTGGGAGAAGCATATACCCTTAGTTGAGTTTGACTATAATAATAGTTTTTAAGCAACTATTAAGATGGAACCTTACGAGGCTTTATATGGTAGGCCATTCCGATCACCTTTGTGCTAGATAGAGGCAGGTGAGGCAGCTTTACTGGGACCACGTCTCATATAGGAGACCTCTGAGCAGGTCCAGTTGATTCAGAAGTGTATGGCTACCGCGTAGTCTCATCAGAAATCTTATGTTGATCGCCGCAGATGACCCTTGGAGTTTGTGGTTGGGGATCAGGTTTTCTTGCGTGTTTCACCGAGGTTGGGACATAGGCGGATCAAGAGACAGGTTAAACTTTCACCGAGGTATGTGGGACCATTTGAGATTCTGGAGAGAGTCGGGATGGTTGCCTATCGGTTGCAGTTACCACATAGTTACCGAGTCATGCACGATGTCTTCTATGTATCTCAGTTGCATCGCTATCATTCAGACTCATCTCACATCTTTCAGCCCGAGGAGTTTGAGCTTGAGGTAGATGTGTCCTTTGAGGAGCATCTGATTTGTATCGTTGATAGGAGCACGAAGGTTCTCTGAGGCTGTTCAGTTCTTATCGTACGAGTGTTATGGCAGAATGGTCGAGTGTAGGACGAAACATGGGAGCAGGAGATCGACGTACGTGCTCAGTGGCCAGAGTTGTTCTAAGTTTTATCTTCTCCACCCTTGGAAGGGAAATTCAGGGATGAATTTCTTTAAGGGGGGAAGTTTTTAAGAACCCGGTTCTTTTTTTTTTTGAGGTACAAGTTTATTCTTTTCTCTTTTCCTTAAGTGTTTTTGAGAAAATAAGGAAAATGGGGGAAAATCCTAAATTTTGGGACTATACGTCATGTACATTTCCACACGTCGTGTACTTTGGCCATGTGGGATGAGTACACAGGGTGTGTAGCCATGTTGGTGACGATGGGTGTAAAAACTGACTACACACTGTGTAGTGGATATTTACACGTCGTGTAGTCAGTTGGAAGGCAAATAGTAAGGTGGTGGAAGAAGCCGCCAGCAGAGTAGCAGTACACACCGTGTAATCAGAAATACACACCGTGTACTCATGTCAACGGATGAACAGTGTGGTCGTGCCGCCAGAGGAACATTTAGATGAGAAAAATACACGTCGTGTAGTCAATAGTACATGCTGTGTAGTTTTTTTCACTTAAAATGTGTAGTAGCCAACCCTGTTCATAGGATTAGCTTAGAACCGGAGGAAGGAGTTGGGAGAGGAGGCCGGACATTCGAGGATCTCCAGATCGAGCGTCGGGAATCCGTTTTCGCCTCTGACAATCTCATTGGAACCGCACGGGTAATCCCTTCACTCTCTTTAATCCATTATTGACAATTCTTCCTCTAAGAGGAGTTATTTGAGTTTGAACGGGGATTTATTTCACCTCATATCTACGTCGTTCTTGGACGATTCGAGGATCGTCGTTCGCGTATACCGTTCAGGGGTGTTTAAGGTAGGTGTCTTAGTGTTTAAATTCCAACTACTATGTGTTTTTGTGTATCGTTGAGCTACGAACCCATGTTGGGGGTGTCGTGTGGCTGAGGCCTTAGCTGTTTTAAATACCTATAATTGTATAGGTAATTAAATGTAATAATAAACTGCTATTTGGGATCACTGCTTGGATCCAGGACCACCTCGTGGGTGCGTTCCTCTGTTTAGCCGTTTGGCTCGGATACCCGAGGGTATGCCATGTTTATTTTGCACATTACTTTTGCCTCGAGAGTAATTGTATGTGAATTGCTTGTTCATATGTTGGGCATGGCCCAGTTACTTGCTTAGCCTGAGGGAAGTGCTTTACTTAGCCTGAGGGCAGTGTTACCTTAGCCTTAGGGCAGTGGTTATTTCGGCCTGAGGGCAACTTCTTTCGTGCCTGTAGACAATAGACTCTGTGCCTGAGGGAGACAATTCGTAAGACTGAGGGAAATATCTGTTATGCCTATGGGCAATTACCTGCAGGTTACATTCCTGATTACCTGAGGGTAAGGGTTTGCGTGTCTGAGGACATTGATTGTTCACATAGAAATTCACTGTAGTGGTTTCCTTATAATGAACGATTAAATGAATAATAAAAGGTCAATATAACTGGTTAAGTTAGTTACTTTTGAGTACTTTTTAGTTTATTGCATTTTACTTTCACACATTTTTGTTGCATATTTTCACACAGTTAAGAACAGGCCTTTGGTGGGTGCCTACTAAGATTTATTTCTCACACCCGATTTGGTTCATGTCTTCATCCCAAATAGATTACATTTTTGCAGGTGTGGATAAGGGAAAGGGTCCCTATACAGGTACTTGATTGCTGCTGAGGAGTAGGGGAGCATGGGACCGGGCATAGGCTCCCAATGCTACCGTCGGTTTTGTTTTATTTTGCTGTACTCTGTATTGTACTATACTGTATTGTTGTGTAACATGTTCTGGCTATTTTCTTAGAACTTGAGACATGTTTCATCATTATCTATAAAATTGTTGGTTATCTTTTATTATAGTTGTTAATTTTAAATGTGTATGGTTTATTTCTTCCGTTGTTGTTGAATGTTTTTATTATTCTGATGTGCTACACTTTGACTAATGAGGGAATAGTTTCCCCATTATCAGAATTGGGCCCTCGCTGCTAGTCGGTAACCTCTGGTGTTTGGGGAAATGCGCTTGAGGTCATGTGACCAACCGGGTTCGGGGCACCTGTTGAGTGACACCCAGGCCCGGGACGTTACATCAGTGCTCTAAGTAATGCTAATAAAGGGGGTCTTTATTAGTACTAAAAATAGAACTGATAAAGTCCTAGATACTTGTGACATGCTATTTATATAACAACATGCCCACCAATAGAACTAGCACATACAAATAGCATCAGCAGCACCTAGACAGCACCCACACACCACGTATACAAAACAGCACCTGCACAACGCACACAAGAACAAAGTAGTGCACACAAGGGTTTGGCAAACAATTCTATATACATTTTAAACAATTTTTTCTATAATTACATTTACAATTATCTAAAAAATAGTTAAAAACATTAATGTTTCATTCTTTGACATCCATGATCCCCTCTCAAAAATTTCCTCCCATGGTATTTGTTGCTGAACAAATCATCCCAACTCAATAAAAAGTTCCACCTATATATGAAAACAATTATTATGTTATTAATACTATAAAGAAGTAAATTAAAAATTAATATGAAAGGGTACATCATTAAAATTACAGTTTTTAATAAAAAAGACACATTTGGAGTCATAAAGGTCACACCGTGCATAATATTGAGGTGGAGTTGATTCCTACACCTCAAAAATGATTTATGGATCATTTTTCTAAAATATGAAAACAATATTGATGGGTTTTCTTGGTTTTGAGTATGTCCCTTGTTTTTTTACTAAATTTAATATCAAATTTAAATGTCATATTTTGATTTATACTGATCACACTGTTTGTCAGATTGAGGTGTGGTTGATTATTTCACGTCAAAAATGACTCATGGATCATTGTTCTAAAGTATCAAAACAATCTGAAAGGGTTTGTTTGGTTTTCAATATGACAATTGTGTTTTTTTAATAAAATATCATTTCAAACTGGAAACACCAATTTTGAGTCATACTGGTTGCATCTTGCATCGGTCTGAGGTGAGACTGCTTCATAAACTTCACAAAGGACTTACTAATTTCTCTCCTAAGTTATGAAGACATTCGGAGGGGATTCTCTTGGTTTTTTTTGAGTGAATCATTTTGATCTAAAATGTCAATTTTAAAATGATAACTAACACTTTTAGTCATTTTGGTCACACCATGCATCAGATTGAGGTGAGGTTGATTCCTACGCATAACAAATGACTCATGGATCATTTTATTAAAGTATCAAAACAATCCAAATGTGTTTTCTTGGTTTTTAGTATATCACTTGTTCTTTTTACATAAATTAATGTCAATTTTAAATAAAAACACATTTGGATTTAAACCGATCACATCATTCATCAGATTTAAGTGTCGTTTATTCCTACATGTTAAAAATGACTCATGGATCATTTTTCTAAGTTATAAAAACAATAAAAATTCATTTTCTCAATTTTTATAATGTTAGTTGTGTTTTTTACTAAAATATAATTTCAAACCAGAAACACTACTACAAAAATGGGATTTATCAGCACTAAAAATGGGCTTTAACAGCGCTAAAAAAGAACTATAAAGCTCAGTGATGATAAAGGGGGGGGTTCCCTTTATCAGCACTAAAAAATCACTAATAAAGGGCACCTATATCAGTGCAAAAAAATCCCTAATAAAGGGTGGCTTTATCAGTGCTAAAAAAGCGTTGATAAAGGGCGCCTTTATCGGTGCTAAAAATGTGTTGATAAAAGCCCTGCCTACTGTAACATGAAATTCTGTAGCAGCACACCCAAACAAGACTGGAAAAAAATAAGCATGTCAAACAAGCAGTTCACACAGATAAAATATGCAGTGGTAGTCAATTTGGGATCAAACGATGGGAAAATTCATACCTAGTGAAATGTACTAATTATTCATTATGATTATCAGAAGGTAACATTAAATACTATCTCCTCCAAATGTTATCTTACATTGCCTCAGATAAAATATATAGAGAGTTTTCAATGTCAGAACCTTAAGAAAAATTTGATTAAGGCATGTATGCGAGTTATTCTTCATGTTTTTTGTGGTTAAGATTCATGTCAAGCTTGGATATGGAATTTGTTTATAGATTTTGAGTTCCTTTGGGGATGTGTTTCCTTAGGACTTAGAGAGTTTCCACTATTGATTCCTCATGGTAGATGGATTTGGGTGATTATTGGGACACTAAAGGAAATGTGTTCTTGTGGTTGATGCATTTATCTTATGGTATGTTGTCTTCTTTTCACACCATTTATAGAATTTATAAATGGTGGGGAGATATATTCTTATTATTTCTCCATCCTAGACTCTTGATTAGTAGTCATGTAGTTATTTTATTGGGGGACACAATTTAGAAGAACCCATGTGTGTACACTTTCATTGGGAAGTTTCCAATTCATTTTGAACTTTTATTGTTTTACATACATAGGAAAAGGATGGGTTGTATGACTCCAAGTAAAAACCATGCAACTTACCTTTTTGAGGGAGTTGTTAGGAACATGGTTTAATCACGGTTAGGAGAAACCATTTAGTATGGATCTATAGTTTAACTAAGTCATTTTGAACGATTGGAACATGGTTAGTTAACTGTTTGTACAAAATGTGAAGAATAGGGTTTCTTATCCAATGGCTCCCAAAAAGTTGGTGAACAGTTTGGAAAACTGCCCAACCAGACCATGAAATTTGTCGATGATATGTAATAATTTAAGGGATTTCAACCTATTTCCTCCCATCCCCTTCCTGAAACATAGTATAAGAGCACTTTATCTTGAAAATTTATCCAATTTAAATCCTATATTCTTTTTTCTTTCCCTTTCATTCTTCTCCCTCTCCCCTTCCTCTTTGTTTTCATCCCTCACCATGAACTCTAGGGCTAAAGGTTTATATTTAGGGTGTGTGATGAATTATTAATGGGGTTTTATTTTCTAAGGAATACTTAGGAATCTTTGAGGCATGTATAAGTGTCTTATGTCATAGGTAATGACTTTTTGATTGTTTTCCATACATTAGTTGTTGTTTTCACTTAAAAATTATGTCCATTTTAAACAAAAGAAAGACACTTTGAGTGATACCAGTCACACCATGCCTCATATTGAGTATGGGTTGACTCTTACACATCAAAAATTACCCATGGATATTTCTCCTAAAGTATCAACACAATCTGAATGTGTTTGGTCATTTTTTCGTATGTCAGTTGTTGTTTTCACTTAAAATTCTGACCAATTTAAAAAAAAGAAACTTTGAGTGATACAAGACACAACGGGCCTTGTATTGAGGTGATATTGACTCGTACACATCACACACGGCCCATGGATCATTTTCCTAAAGTATTAACACAATATGAATGCGTTTGGTCGGTTTTCCGTACGTCAGTTTTTGTTTTCACTTAAAATTATGTCCATTTTAAACAAAAGAGAGACACTTTGAGTGATACTGGTCACATAGTGCCTCTAATTGAGGATTTTTTGACTGTTACATGTAAAAAATTACCCATGGATCATTCTCCAAAAGTATCAACACAATCAGAATGTGTTTGTTTTGTTTTTCGTATGTCAGTTGTTGTTTTCACTTAAAATTTTGTCCATTTTAAACAAAAGAGAGACACTTTGAGTGATACCGGTAAAAACGTGTCTCGGATTGAGGAAGGGTTGACTTATAAACGTCAAAAATGACCCATGGATCATTCTAATAAAGTATCAACACAATCCGAATTCATTTGGTTGGTTTTCCATATGTCAGTTGTTGTTTTCACTTAAAATTCTGTCCATTTTAAACAAAAGAGAGAAACATTGAGTGATACCGGCCACACTGTGCCTCGGATTGAGGTGGGGTTTCCCCATAAAGATAAAAAATAACCCATTTATCATTGGACTAAAGTATCAACACAATATGAATGCGTTTGGTTGGTTTTCCATATGTCAGTTGTTGTTTTTAATTAAAATTCTGTCTATTTTAAACAAAAGAGAGACACTTTGAGTGATACCAGTCACATCGGGCCTCATATTGAGGCGGGGTTGACTCATACACATCAAAAATGACCCATGTATATTTCTCCAAAATTATCAACACATTATGAATGCTTTTAGTCAGTTTTCCATATGTAAGTTTTTGTTTTCACTTAAAATTATGTCCATTTTAAACAAAAGAGAGACACTTTGAGTGATACCAGTCACACCGTGCCTCATATTTAGGTGGGGTTGACTCATACACGTCAAAAATAACCCATGGATAGTTCTCCTAAAGTATTAACACAATCCGAATGTGTTTGTTCAGTTTTCTATACGTCAGTTGTTGTTTTAACTTAAAATGTTGTCCATTTTAAACAAAAGAGAGACACTTTGAGTGATACCGGTTACACCGTGCCTCGGATTAGGTGGGGTTGACTCTTACATGTCAAAAATTACCCACGTATTATTACCATAAAGTATCAACACAATCCTAATGTGTTTGGTTGGTTTTATGTATGTCAGTTGTTGTTTTCACTTAAACTTTTGTCCATTTTAAACAAAAGAGAAACACTTTGAGTGATACCGGTCACACCATGCCTCAGATTGAGGCATGGTTGAATCTTAAACTTCACACATGACCCATGGATCATTATCATAAAGTATAAACACACTAATAATGCGTTTTGTCGGTTTTCCATATGTCAGTTGTTGTTTTCACTTAAAATTGTGTCCATTTTAAACAAAAGAGAGACACTGTGAGTGATACTAGCCACTCCATGCCTCTAATTGAGGCAGGGTTGACTCTTACACATCACAAATGACCCATGTATTGTTTTACTAGATTATTAACATAATAAGAATATTTTTGGTTGGTTTTCTGTATGTTAGTTGTTGTTTTCACTTAAAATTATGTCCATTTTAAACAAAAGAGAGACACTTTGAGCGATACCGGTCACACCGTGCTTCATATTGAGGTGGGGTTGGCTCTTACACCTCAAAAATGAACCATGTATCTTTATCCTAAATTATCAACACAATATGAATGTTTTTGGTGGGTTTTATGTATGTTAATTGTTGTTTTCACTTAAAATTGTGTCCATTTTAAACAAAATAAAGACACTTTGAGTGATACCGGCCACACCATTCCTAGGATTGAGGTGTGGTTGACTCTTAAACATCAAAAATGACCCATGGATAATTATCCAAAAGTATAAAAACAATAAAAATGCGTTTGGTCAGTTTTCTGAATGTCAGTTGTTGTTTTCACTTAAAATTTTGTCCATTTTAAACAAAAGAGAGACACTTTGAGTGATATCGATAACACCATGACTCGTATTGAGACTTAGTTGACTCGTACATCTCAAAAATGACCCATGTATCATTATCCTAAATTATCAACACAATCCATATGCATTTGGTTGGTTTCTTATACGTCAGTTGTTGTTTTCTCTTAAAAAAATTTCCATTTTAAACAAAAGAGAGACACTTTGAGTGATATCGGTCACACCGTGCCTCAGATTGAGGAGAGGTTAACTATTACATGTCAAAAATTACCCATGGATCGTTCTAATATAGTATCAACACAATCCTAATGTGTTTGGTCGGTTTTTCGTATGTCAGTTGTTGTTTTAACTGAAAATTTTGTTCATTTTAAACAAAATAGAGACACTTTGAGTGATATCGGCCACACTGTGCCTCGGATTGAGGAAGGGTTTACTCTTAAACGTCACACATGACCCATTTATTGTTTTAATAAATTATCAACATAATCCAAATGCATTTTGTTGGTTTTCCATATGTCAGTTGTTGTTTTCACTTAAAATTCTATCCATTTTAAACAAAAGAGAGACATTTTGAGTGATACTGGTCACAATGTGCCTTATATTGAGGATGGTTTGACTCTTACATGTCAAAAATGACCCATGGATAGTTCTCCTAAAGTATCAACACAATCTGAATGTTTTTGGCCAGTTTTCCGTATATCAGTTGTTGTTTTCACTTAAAATTCTGTCCATTTTAAACAAGAGAGACACTTTGAGTGATACCAGTCACACCATGCCTTGGATTTAGGTGGAGTTGACTCATAAAAATAAAAAATGACCCATGGATTTTTCTCCTAAATTATCAACACAATCCAAATGCATTTGGTCAGTTTTTCGTATGTCAGTTGTTGTTTTTACTTAAAATTCAGTTCATTTTAAACAAAAGAGAGACACTTTGAGTGATACCGGTCACACCGTGCCTCATATTGAGGTAGGGTTGACTCTTACATGTCACAAATAAACCATTTATAGTTCTCCTAAATTATAAACACAATCTGAATGCATTTGGTCAGTTTTATGTACGTCAGTTATTGTTTTCTCTTAAAATTTTGTCCATTTTAAACAAAAGAGAGACACTTTGAGTGATACATGTCACATAGTGCCTTGGATTGAGGCGGGGTTGACTATTACATGTCAAAAATTACCCATGTATTGTTTTACTAATGTATCAACAGAATCCGAATGCGTTGGTCGGTTTTCCGTATGTCAGTTTTTGTTTTCACTTAAAATTCTATCCATTTTAAACAAAAGAGAGACACGTTGAGTGATACCAGTCACATAGTGCCTCGGATTAAGGCAAGGTTGACTCTTACATGTCAAAAATTATATTTGGATTGTTCTCCTAAAGTATCAACACAATCTAAATGCTTTTGGTTGGTTTTACGTACACCAATTATTGTTTTCACTTAAAATTCTGTTCATTTTAAACAAAAGCGAGACACATTGAGTGATAACGATCACACCATGACTCGTATTGAGGCAGGGATTAGTATTACATGTCAAAAATGATCCATGGATATTTCTCATAATTTATCAACACAATCCAAATGTGTTTGGTCAGTTTTCTGTACGTCACTTGTTGTTTTCACTTAAAATTTTGTCCATTTTAAACAAAAGAGAGACACTTTGAGTGATACCGGTCACACCGTGACTCAGATTGAGGCGAGGTTTACTCTTACACATCACACATGACCCATGTATTATTTTCCTAAATTATTGACTCAATCCCATGTGTTTAGTTGGTTTTTCGTATGTCAGTGTTTGTTTTCACTAAAAATTCTATCCATTTTAAACAAAAGAGAGACACTTTGAGTGATATTAGACACACCATGCCTCATATTGAGGTGGGGTTGAGTCTTACACATCACAAATGACCCATGTATCATTCTCCTAATTTATCAACACAATATAAATGCATTTGGTCAGTTTTCCTTATGTCAGTTGTTGTTTTCACTTAAAATTATGTCAATTTTAAACAAAAGAAAGACACTTTGAGTGATACCAGCCACACCATACCTTAGATTAAGGCAGGCTTGACTCATAAACATCACACATGACCCATGCATTTTTGGACTAAAGTATCAACATAATTTGAATGTGTTTTTTCAGTTTTATGTATGTTAGTTGTTGTTTTCATTTAAAATTCTATCCATTTTAAACAAAAGAGAGATACTTTGTGTGATATCGGTCACACCGTGCCTCGGATTGAGGTGGGTTTTATTCGTACACGTCACAAATGACCCATGGATTTTTGTGATAAATTTAAAACATGTATGTGGGGGGGGACCCTATGGAGGATGGAGGTTCCAACAATGTTCATTTTCTTGTTATGGATAATCAGAAAACATACAATTTCTACCAATGAAAATGTTCAACGCATGGGAATCCATTTGGAATCTCGATGCTCATAGTACAATCAATTTAGGGAAGAAACGTTTACTCATATTTTCTTTGAATGTGAGTGTGCATGCCTGATATAAAGGTATTTTGGATATTTTACTAATTTTTCTTATCCAAAGCCCAAAGAAAAGTGGTTCATTGTTCTTGCATGTTGTTGGTACATTTCATCTATTAAAATGGGAAAATGACTCATTGGAGAAAGGATGTTTTATTTAATAACAATTACAATTTTCCTAAGAACATTTACATTCAACAATTCTTCATCTTTTGATCTCCGTGAACCCATCTCAAAAAATTTCACCAATTGTACATGTCCCCAAGTCAAATCTTCATGCTATTTGTGTAAAATCTTCCATCAGGTATGCAGCCCACTCGTTTCGGAAAAAATCTATATCGTATTATGAATATGAGGATTTTCGATAGTTAGAGTAGTTCTGCAAAATATATAAATAAATAATTGTAAATAATGTAAATGAAATAGTAGTTGTTTTTTAAAATACCTCTTTAGGGATGCTAGTTTGTTGATGGAAAACGATATCTCTCATAAAGTTACAAACATAATAACCACAATCTTTATCATTTATTTTTTTTTGGGCACTGCAAAAAATTTGATCATTAGGATAATAAGTAACTTGTTCAGATGGGAACAATTATTAGAATATTGATTACCATGGCTAAGATGGCTTTTGAGGGGAATCACTCACCTCAAAACTGGTGGGGGTGGGGGGATCTTCACACACTGGTTGTTCCTGAGTTGTGTCTTCTCCTTACTTCCCACTCCTAAAAGTTACCAGAAACTCTCCTTTTCATTGAAATCGTTATTCAAGAGTTTCTAGTATTTCTCTCATTTGTTTCATTTCTTCATTTCTATCATCTGTTTTTTTTCCTCAAAATATACTCGAGGTGTCACCCCAAACCCCGCACCTCTGACACGACCGTATTGTTCTGGCCATTTCAAAGTCGTTGATAATAGGTCTGCATTCGCTATAGGAGTAGCTAATTCATGTGACTATCCAATATAATAAAATAAGTAATTATTATTATATAATATAAATTTAAAATAAAACTTTTTATCGTGTCATACTTACACATATTTCCCATACTTTTTGTGTGTTTTCATATAATATCTTTCCTTCCTTATTCACACGTTCCTCCTTCCATAGCACATGACATGGGATGGAAGTTTCTTTGGCTTTAGACTCATAAATATACATATAAATATAGAAAGATAATTATGATGTTGTTTCTTGGCACATAACAATATTATTGTAAATTTAAAATACATACCATTTTCTTTTCTAGTGAAGTGTACCCCATCCTTACTTTAAGATAGGGGTATGTTGGTATTGATGCATGTTCCATATTTTCAGTACTAAGTTATTGTTTCATAAATGAAATATTGACAATCAAAGTGATGAATACACGTATCCTCAAAAAACATATTATCAGCCATAATGTACCTGAAACTTCTCATCCCCACGGCATCCAATAAATGCATCCCATGCTTCTTGGGATATCAGGTGAGTGTAGACAATGGATGGGTGCGGATTTATTTTACCTTTGGAATATTTTAGGTGACATGTTGTTATAATAGTGCGAAAACCTTGATGAATCCTTCCTACAAGCCTTAGTACATAATTCTTGTGTGAATCATCTAATATAAATGTACTCTACAAGGGATTGAGAAGATTAAGACATGATTTAATTATTTTATTTTCTAGTAAATTAAAGAAATAATATCATTATGTTATCGTAATTTCTTCTCAGATTAGAGCATTAAACCTGGAAAAAACATGGTTCCATGAATCTATGTCAATCAGCATGCGTTGCCGAGTGACAATTCCAATGTAATTACTAAACATATCCTTGTTGGGATTCACATGTTGGCCTCGTGCATTCCATCTGACATCAAATTTGATTCCTTTGTTTTTCGCCTTAATAAATTTGTCTAACACCGTCAAAATATGATGCACCTATGTTTTCTGCTACATCGGTCCTTCATCCCCTACCATTTCATCGATATCAACATCACAAATATGTTCATCTAAAATGGTAGCAATGGCATGTGTTGATGGTTTTTTGACCTCAACACCAGGAGCAGCAACAGGTTCAGAAACTTGTTGTTGCTCTACACTGTGAGAAGCAGCAGCAGCAGTAGCTTGAGAGACTTGTTCAGACTCGAGGTTAGGAGCACCAGAATGTGCAGAAGTCATTATCTGCAAAAGTGGTTGAACAGTTAATTTAGATTACATAAATTCAGTAATGATAAGATAATAACATGAGATAACTAGATCTATATTACAAACAAAATATAACCTATTTATTGAAATATCTTTCTTTTTTTCAAATTCTGAAGGGATTTTTCACCTCTATCGATTATCCAAATTCCTTCATTGTGGTATCCTCTAACATAAAAAACACCATCTACATTGGGACCACTGCGAAATGATTACAACATACCACTGAAAGGATCGTTCTCAATTGAATTTTTATCGGACCCTTCAGTAGTTTTGGATAATAACAAAAAAATCTTCCACTTTCAGTTTGTGGGATCTAGAACATAAAATACTTGTACCGCTTGTGATTCCATTATAAACTGTTCGTCTTTGTACCCTTATTTACTAAAATCAACTTTCACAAATCTCAATTCATCTATTTTAACACCACTATTATTATCATCCCATTTGCATTGAAAAATCAGTAATTGGAATGTTCTATAATCCAACTCCCATATTTTATTGATAATGCCAAAGTATGACATATTCGCATAAATTGGATTTATGTCCTTACTACCAGAAACATGCATCTCTTCAGCCAAAACTATAACTCCACTATTTTGAATGGTACTATCTTCATAATGTTCATCTGTATAGAATTTATAACCATTAATTACATAACCATTATAAGATAATACATACACACTTGGTCTGATGGCTAGCCATCGAAGACATTCTGAAATTGAATTCATATTTTCATCTAACTCATTAAAAATATGGTCCTGAAACCATCCTATAAACTGGTGATTATGTGTATTTGATATCCATTTTTCATCCCTTGATGGATTCAACTACCTAAGAATTTCTTTGTGGGTTTCAATATATGGAGAAACCTCCCAACTGTTATGAAAAACATAAAGTTGGGCCTACTCCCAATCTGTAATATTGATTGTCACAACATCCCTTCCAGAAATTCCATCACCCTCAATGCATCTAGTGTGATGAGATTTCGGGAGACCAATTCTTTCCAAATTAGATAGGTATTTGGTACATAATTCAATGGATTCCTCAACAATATATCGCTCCAAAATATAACCCTCTAGATGACTTCGATTTTTGTCATACCCTTTAAAAATATTCATATACCGTTCAACAGGGTACATCCATCTATAGTGCATAGGACCACAGAGTCGAATCTCTCTCACTAAGTGAACCATCAAATGAACCATCATATTAAAGAATGATGGCAGGAAGAACATTTCTAATTCACATAAAATGATGAAAATTTCTCTTTCCATTGCTGTAAATTTCACTAGGTCTAAAACTTTGCTGCATATAGCTTTGAAAAAGAAAAAAAGTTTTGTTAACGTATGATGAACATTCTTTGTAAAAATGCAACGTAAAGCTATAGAAATTAAATCTTGAATCAAAATATGGCATCCATGTGATTTAAAATATTTTAACTTCAAATCATTCATTGACACAATGTTATTGATATTTGATGAATACCCCTATAGAACCTTTACATCATTAAAGGAGTTGAAAAACTGATATCTCTTCTCCCTGGAATGAGTGTAAGGAGCTGAAGGAAGAAACATTTGATTTTCACCATTCACAGGAGCCAACTCTTCTCATATTCCCATGTCAACCAAGTCCAACCTTGCCTTAATTCTATCCTTTGTTTTGCCAGGGTCATTTAGCAACGTTCTGATAACACTGTCACATACATTTTTTTCCACATGCATCACATTAATAAAATGTCTGACATACAGACAATTCTAGTATGGTAACTCAAAAAAAATGATCTCTTTTTACAACCAATTTTCGTAAGGTTTTTTAAAAATGGTTTACCAAAAACAGTGTTCACATCTTTTAATTTTTCAAACAGTTGATCACCTGTTAGTAGAGACGGTGTTGTGTGTTGTTCTGAACATCCATTGAATGATGTCGTCTAAGATCGGTACTTATGTTGACAGGATAGAAATCTACGATGTCCTATAAACATAGATTTCGATGAATGTTTCAACCTAATTGATTTCGTATCTTATTCACCCACTAAACACCCTTGAGTTCCTTTAATTCTATAGCATAAAAAATTTTCATAAGCAGGGAAATCATTAATCATCCCAGACAACATCACTCTCAATGTGAAGTATTCACTTTTATAATAATCATACAACATAACACATGAATCCCACAATAACTTCAAATCCTCGATCAAAAGAGCCAAATAAACATCAATATCATTACCTGGTTGTTTTGGTCCTGATATAAGCATAGATAACATGATGAATTTCCGTTTCATGCATAACTAGGGTGGAAAGTTATAATTTACCAATATAAAAGGCCATGTACTATGAGTGCTGGTTTGAAAACCGAAAGGATTCACTCCATCTGTAGATAATGCAAGATGAAGGTTTCTCAGCTCATTTCCAAATTCAAGATACTCATGATCAATTCTCTTCTGTTGAGGAGAGTCGGCTGGGTGACATAATTTCCCATCTTTATTTCTTTTATCTACATGCCACGACAATTGTCTTGCAGTTTCTTCACTTCTATATAGACACCTAAATCTTGGAATGATTGTAAAGTACCATAAAACTTTGTAGTACTGAATTCATCTTTCTTGTATCAAGAAGCACCACACATTGGACATTATGTAAGTGATTTTTTCTCATTGTGAAATAATATAGTCTTTCGGGTAGGCATGTATTCTTTCAAAAATCATACCCATCGAGCATAGCATTCATTTAGCTTCATATGTCTGGCTTGGGAGATCATTATCTTCTGGGAGAATGTTATTCAAGGGAGCAAGTAGTTCTGTAAAACTAAAATCACTCCATCTATGCCTTCTTTCAATTTATACAACTTCACTACAGCTAACAATGCTATATATTTATTGCAACCTGTATACAATGATATCTTTTCACAACTCTTTAACTTATAAAACAATTTTTGGAAATCACGGACTTCATATTCAACTGTCCTTTTCATTTCCTCAATACGATCTTCATCATCATTGACACCTGTAATCAAATCCTCCATACGGTCTTCTTTATTATCCATATTTGTAATCATATCTGATGATCCATAAAACACAGTTTTATCCCAGCCAGTAGCTACATTCACTTTTTCTCCGTATTTATTTCAACATTTATAATTATAATCTATTCTATGACATATCAAATGTTCTTCCAACTCCTTTGGAGTAATTAGTCTAGAATAACAACATCATAAAAACATACAAAGGATTTGAGAAGGATCCTTGGAGTGATCCTTTTCAAACTTTATGAACTCTTTCACTCCATTCTCATACTCTATTGTAAAATGATTAGAATCCATCCAATATTTATTCATATCCATAATATTTGAATCTCAAATATTATTATTTATGATTCAAATACAAAAAACAATACTTCCAAATATAGTAGAAGAGAACCACATCATTATAAAAATAGATATTAATATAGATTAACTGTTTCCAATAAAAACATTTCTAATACATCATTTAAATAATTTTCCTTTTTCATTGAAATATGAAACAATCCAAAGAAGGCTCCATAAACCCTACTCCTCTACAACTAAATGCCTAGAATTTCAAGTAAATCTTCATTTTCCATAAAACAAACTATTTTATATTTTTACTCTCACCAAAACCCCTTTCAAATACATTTTCCATTACCCACACATTTGAAAAATTCCATTTCTATGGAACAAAAAAAGAGCATATAGTTAATAAACCAACTTCATGGGTTGAGACCCCTTTTTAAAATCAAACATAAACTAAGAATAATTTCAAAACATGCCTTTCATAATTTGAGCAACTTACAACTCATATTTAAAAATTCACAACAAGCCAAACACGCTAAATTATTATGTTTCCTTTTTAAAACCTACAACCAAACCCATTCACACCTCTAGTGCCCTTGAAAACATATTTAACACCTTTTAAACAATCCATAATACCCTTTCTAAGAAGTATTAAGTTACAACACACACAAAGTATAACCATTTCTTTTATTAAAATTCATTTCAAACACATAGGTGTGAAAAATAATAGAACCAACAACACCTAAATAGGTCAACTATACACCCCAAAACTCACCAAGTCACATTCACAAAATAATTCATACCAATTAATATAATATGAATAGAAGAATATTGATAAAGGGTACCCCACACCACTTTCCTATTAGTATGACACTCTCACACCCAAATGTCAAACATCCTAGTACTCTCATCTCTTTCATATAGCACATTGACTCACAAGCAAAGTAACATCACATCTCTCTCGTAGACACTAGGTCCATCAAATCATAATCAATATCATAACCAAAGAAGTTGGGTATTGTGAACATGCATGACATCAACTTTTTTCCCTCCTCCTACCATGCATGAACCCCACCTAAAGCCTCCCCATAAGAATGGTCATATCACACCTTTCCCAAAAACACCTGGGCCACCACCCCACAAGCATGGTCACATCTCGCCGAAAAACACATGGGCCACCACCCCAAAATCATGGTCATGTGTCCCCCAAAAAAACATGGGCTACCATAACCACCATCTAATGAACTAACAAACCTTCAGCCGTCACAACCTATAAAATATCTACCTCACCTGGAAGAGAGAGCGGGAAAGAGTGGGTACCCAAACATATGTCCTCCTCACTAGATGTTGGGAAAAACACTGGTCACGTGACTATTTGGGTTTCAAAACATAGTGATTGATGTGGGTAGGGTGAATACATAAATCATGAATAATATAAAATTATATACATATAGCAACACACACAAGCCTAGCCTATGGGTATACAACCAAACTCTAACCAACTCACAACATTTCCACTATTGTTTCCACCTATAAATGCATAACACTACACAATAATCCACAGTCCTCATTTCACATTTCCAATAAAATCACATTATCCAACCAATTCATTTCATTATTTAGCATCAACCACATTTAACCACACAACCCACCATTTAATTAATTATCAGCTGATTCCATCCCATTAACCAAACCAACCCATTCCATTTAAATCATTATTAAAAAGTTATTAATTCCATCACTACCCAATCATTTAGCACAAAGAAACCATCACCTCACCACCTCAAAAAGAACGACCAAAAAAACAACCTCACTACCCAAAACTCACACCAAAAAACCACATCACTATCCCAAAATCACAGCCAACAACCATCATCCACACATTTCTCAACCACACATTGCCACCCCACAAGCATGGCCACACATAAAAACAAACCAATATCATTTTATAGATTTACATAGGGTCTTTGATCACATTCTAATTTATTTTTTAATGTATTTATCAAACAAACCATAATCCAAGGGAAACCATTTTATTATCCAAATATAAGTGGTTATCTAATTTCCATATTAGGGTGATATCACAATAATCAAAACAAAAGAATCAATCACATAGCATATCATTGAGTGTAAATAAATCCCCCAATGGCCATAATTTTAAGTGGTGCATCTATCTTGTGAAATCATAATATCATAAATAAAGGCTGTAAAAACATGAAAATAAAACCCCTTTACACTTTAATTTCAATTTTTAAATTCCTTATCTTTTATTAATCCATCACAACCATCTTTTATAGATTAACATGAGAAGAAACCCCTCCCACACGATACAAAATAAAGAGAAATGATGGATTTCATACCTCAATGAAGCTTTACAACTCATTGCATACCACAAGTTGAAGAAGAAATGTCCTCCAACCACAATCGCACCATGAGAAACCACTAATCAACCTACTGAACCAAACAATCATCAAAACATAGCCCAAACACACAACACAACCCAAACCAAACTAAACCACCATAGTAAATATTATAATAAGAACAAAAGGAAATGGATGAGGATGATCAGAAAAATCACCAAAGATCAAAGATGGGAAGCGAAGAATCAAACCACATCGAAAGGAATCTCAAACACTTGAAGTAGGGTTCGTGGTTGGGAGTACGGTCCAGCGGGGAGGAGGAGAAGTAGGGTTCATGGGGAGGAGGATCCACAAAAGGGGTACTAGGGGGAGGATAAGGAGTAGGGTTTGTGGTGGAGTAGGGCTAGAGACGGAGTAGGTCTAGCAACGGAGGTCGAATAAAGATAAGATGAGGGGGGAGGGGAGTTGTCGCAGGGGTACAGTACCGTGAGAGCTCGAGGGCATGATAAACAGAGGGCACTGTGCATCCCATTTTATAAAATGGGACTATGGTTTTATCAGAACTTTTTTAGTACTGATAAAGGAACCCTTTATCAGTGCTTTTAATTAGCACTGATAAAGAATTACCTTTATCAGCGCTTTTGGCTTAGCGCTGACAAAAGGTGGTGCTTCCCTTGCCTGTTTTGGTAGTAGTTAAACACATTTTTTGAGTCATATAGGTCACAACATGCATCAATTTGATGTGATACTACTTCATACACATCATAAATGAATTAAGAATAATTTTCCTAAATTATGAATACAATTAGAAATCATTCTCTTGGTTTTTAGTGAGTGACACATTTTGAGCTAAAATGTAAATTTCAAACTGATAACAGACACTTTTAGTCCTATCGGTCACACCGTGTGTCGGATTGAGGTGTGGTTGATTCCTACAAGTCAAAAATGACTCATGTATCATTTTCATAATGTTTAAAAATAATATAAATGTGTTTTAATGGTTTTTAGTATGTTAGTTGTTTCTTTTAATTAAATTAATGTCAATTTTAAATAAAAATAAACATTTGGACTTATATCGAGCACATCGTGCATTGTATTGAGTTGGGGTTTATTCAAACACATCAAAAATGAATCATGGATCTTTTTCATAAATTATCAAAACAATCCAAATGTGTTTTCTTAGTTTTAAGTATACCATTGGTATTTGTTTTACTAAAATAAATGTCAATTTTAAATAAAAAGAGACACTTTCAGTCATACTGATCTCACCATGCATCGGATTGAGGTGCGGTTGATTCCTACAAGTCACAAATGAATTATATATTGTTTTCCTAAAGTATAAAAACAATACAAATGTTTTTGTTTAGTTTTTAGTATGCCAGTTGTGTTTTTTTACTAAAATGACATTTCAAACAAGAAACATGCATTTTGAGTTATATCGGTCACATTGTGCATCAATTTGACATGAGACTACTTCATAAACGTCACAAAGAACTTATGAATTGTTTTCCTAAATTATTAAGACAATAAAAGTGAGTTTTCTTGGTTTTTAGCAAGTGATTCATTTTGATCTAAAATGTCAATTTTAAACTGATAACAGGCACTTTTAGTCATATCAGTCACACTATTAATCGGATTGTGGTGTGGTTGATTCCTACATGTAAAAAATGACTAATGAATTTTTGTCCTAGAGTCTCAAAACAATCTGAATGTGTTTTCCTAGTTTTCATTGTGGTACTTGTTCTTTTTACTAAAAATACTGACAATTTTAAATAAAAATAGACACTTCGAGTCATACCGGTCACATCTTCATTCTATTTCTATACATTCTTCCATAAGCTATAATTCCAATTCATTTCTATATAAATATATCTCATCTTGTGAATAGGAGTATTTTCGGTAATCATAGTAGTACTGAAAAAATATAAATACACAAAGGATTAATAATTTTTTTAAATGAAATAGTAATTATATTTTAAAATACCTCTTCAGGGGTTCTAGTTTGCTCACAAAATATGATCTCTTTCATAAATTTACAAACATAATAACCACATTCTTTATCGTTTGTTTGTTTCGGACACTACAAAAACATTGAACAAAATAATCAAATTTTTTAAATGTGTTTGGATAGTGAAATATTATTATATATACACTGATTTTTATCCAGTCATAGTATTTTTGATTCTCCTTATCCTTTTCCCTTGGCCTCATTCCATGATGTAGACGATATTCACGCATCTCTCTATCATAACATAATACTTATTAAAAGATAATATAAATTATATAACTGGATGTTTAGTTCTAAAATATTGGATGTAGTGTATTAAAAATTCACAAACACCATCATGTGTGGTTAGTTTTTTGGATATCGATGCATTGAATCTAGGAAATAAATCTTTGGAGTATCCAAATTGAACACAATGAGAATTTAATGCTTCCTAAGAACACAAAAAAGTATAAGTAGTGATTAAAATTAAAATATATTTGATATAATTAAATTATAGAGTTTTACCCCTGTATCGTTGGTATTATAAAGAGCCTATAAACCGAAAGTTTTTGGTTAAAAAATTTGAGTAGGACTGCCACTATTTCACCCTCTTTCTTGGATTTTATTTCTTTTTGTTTTGTATAGGTGACGTGTGGGCTAATGAGTCCAAATTTTTGTTCATGGGGAAATCCATTCAATTGTTTTTCATATATATTCCTATGAAAAATATGAAATGTATTTAGTCATAATTATCATAGTATATCAGCTTTTAGAAAATCAAATCATGAAAACATACCTCTTGTATACATTTACAACTGAGCTTCCTAGCCAATCAAACTCCAAGATTTCACTTACACTGTCAACACTAATGAAATCTTGATCTTACCCACTATACATATTTTCATCAAAAAGAATTGTGGGAACCCCACCATCTTTCAACTTCATATTCACATGATCCTACAATTATAATAAATATGGATATAGAACAGGTGGGTTTAAGGTGATTTTGATAGATTCTTTTGATCATTTGGTTCATCCTTGAGATGGTTTTGAGCTATTCTTTCTTTTCACCCCCTTCCCTGTATCTTCATGTAATAACATTCATCGGTTTAGACCATTTTTCCTAAAATTTTAAAGTTTTATCTTGAAAAATAAATTGGAAATGAATACCTCCTTATCGATATGTTTTTTTACAAGATATGATGGTCATGAGATGAATGTTCCAAGAGTGTGTTCGACCTTATGAATATATTCATCATCAATTGGAACAAGTAGCTTAGCATTCAGATCATGGGCTATGTTAATCAGCACTTTGGAATGACCTATAAGAAGTGGTCTCTTGTGTAGCATGACGTTCTGGATATTGAACATTGTATCCCTCGCTGCAAGGTGATGGGTGGGTGCTGAAAATTGAGCAAACGCATTCAGATTGTTTTGATAATTTATGAAAAAGATCCATTATTCATTTTTGATGTTTTTTAATCAACCCTAACTCAATAAAACACACGATGTGTCTGATATAAATCCAAATGTTTCTTTTTATTTAAAATTGACATTAATTTATGTAAAAAGAACAACTAACATACTGAAAACCATGAAAACACATTTAAATTATTTTGACACATTAGGAAAATGATACATGAGTCATTTTTGACTTGTAGGAATCAACCACACCTCAATCTGACACACAGTGGGAACGATATGACTAAAAGTATCTATTATCAGTTTAAAATTTAATTTTTATCTCAAAATGTGTCACTCACTAAAAACCAACATAATGATTTCTAATTGTATTCATAATTTATGAAAATGATTCTTAAGTCATTTATGATGTGTTTGAAGTAGTCTCACATCAAATTGATGCATGATGTGACTGATATGACTCCAAAAACATGTTTCACTACTATAAAAAATGGGTAAGGGAAGCGCCACCTTTTTCCAGTGCTAGGAAAAAAGTGCTGATAAAAAGACCCTTTATCAGCACTAAAATTTTAGAACTGATAAAGGGTCCCTTTATTAGCACTTTTCTAGCGCTGATAAAACCATAGTCCCATTTTAGAAAATGGGGTTCACAGTGCCCTCTGTTTATTGCGCCCTCAAACTCTCACGGTATTGTACCCCTATGACAACTCCCCCCCCCCCCCAATCTTCTCTTTGTCAGACCTCCACCGCTAGCCCTACTCTGCCGCTAGCCCTACACCGCCATGAACCCTAATCCTTATCCTCCCCCTCAAACCCCTTCCATGGATCCTCCTCCCCATGAACCCTACTTCTCCTCCTCCCCGTTAGACCCTACTCTCGTCCACGAACCTTACTTCAAGTGTTTGGGATTACTTTAGACGATGTTTGATTCTCATCTTCCCATATTTGATCTTTGGTGATTTCTCCGCTCATCCTCATTTGTTTCCTTTTGTTCTTATTCTAATATTCACTATAGTGGTTTAGTTTGGTTTGGTTTGTGTTGTGTGTTTGGGCTATGTTTTGATGATTTTTTGGTTCAGTAGGTTGATTAGTGGTTTCTCATGGTGTGGTTTTAGTTGGAGTACATTTCTTCTTCACCTTGTGGTGTGCACTGAGTTATAAAGCTTCATTGAGGTATGGAATCCATCATTTCTCTTTATTATGTATCATGCGGGAGGGGTTTCTTCTCATGTTGATCTATAAAATATGGTTGTGATGGATTAATAAAAGATAAGGAATTTATAAATTGAAATTAAAGGGTAAAGGGGTTTTATTTTCAAGTTTTTATAGCCTCATTATTATTTATGTTATTATGATTACACAAGATAGATGATCCTCTAAAAATTATGTCCATTGGGGGATTTATTTACACTCAATGATATGATATGTGATTTTTGCGTCTATTGTAATCATTGTAATATCACCCTAATATGGAAATTAGCTAACCACTTACATTTGGATAATAAAATGGGATCCCTTGGATTATGGTTTGTTTGATAAAGCCCTTAAAAATAAAGTTTAATGTGATAAAATACCCTTTGTAAATCTTTAAAATGGTATTGATTTGTTGTGATGTGTGTCCATGCTTGTTGGGTGGAAATGTGTGGTTGGGAAATGTGTGGATGATGGTTTTTGGATATGATTTTGGGGTAGTAAGGTGGTTTGTTGGTGTGCTTTTTGGGTAGTGAGGTGGTTTTTTTGGCCATTCTTTTTGAGGTGGTGAGGTGATGGTTTCTTTGTGCTAAATGATTAGGTAGTGATGGAATTAATAACTTTTTAATAATGATTTAAATGGAATGGGTTGGTTTGGTTAATGGGATGGAATCAATTGATAATTAATTAAATGGTGGGTTGTGTGGTTAAATGTGGTTGATGCTAAATAATGAAATGAATTGGTTGGATAATGTGAATTTTTTGGAAATGTGAAATGAGGATTGTGGATTATTGTGTAGTGTTATGCATTTAGAGGTGGAGAAAATGGTGGTAATGTTGTGAGTTGGTTAGCGTTTGGTTGTAAACCCATAGGTTGGGCTTGTGTGAGTGCGTATATGTATATACTTGTATATTATTCATGATTTATGTATGCACCCTACCCACATAAATAACTATGTTTTGAAACCAAAATAGTCATGTGACTAGTGTTTTTCCTAACATCCAGTGAGGAGGACAGATGTTTGGGTACCTGCTCTTTCCCGCTCTCTCTTCCATGCAAGGTAGGTATTTCATAGGATGTGATGGCTGAAGGTTTTTTAGTTCATTAGATAGTGGTTGTGGTAGCCCATGTTTTTTTAGGGGACACGTGACCATGATTTTGGGGTGGTGGCCTATGTGTTTCTCAGCGAGATGTGACCATGCTTGTGGGGTGGTGGCCCAGGTGTTTTTGGGCAAGGTGTGATATGATCATTCTTATAGGGAGGCTTTATGTGGGGTTTGTGTATGGTAGGAGGAGGGAAAAAATTTGATTTCATGCATGTTCACAATACCCTACTACTTTGGTTATGATAATGATTATGATTTGATGGACCTGGCATCTACGGGCGAGATGTGATGTTACCGTGCTTGTGGGTTGATGTGGTGTATGGAAGAGATGAGAGCGCCAGGATGTTTGACATTTGGGTGTGAGAGTTTCATACTAGCAGGAAAGTGGTGTGGGGTACCCTTTATTGATATTATTCTATTCATATTATATTACTTGGTATTCATTATTTTGTGAATGTGACTTGGTGAGTTTTGGGGTGGATAGTTGACCTATTTAGGTGCTATTGGTTCTATTATTTTCCATGCCTATGTGTTTGAAATAAATTTTAATAAAGGAAATGGTAATGTTTTGTGTGTGTTGTGATTTAATACTTCTTATAAATGGTATTATGGGTCTTTTGAAAGGTGTAAAATATGTTTTCAAAGGCACTAGAGGTGTGAATGGGTTTGAGTGTAGGTTTTAAAAAGGAAACATAATAATTTAGCATGTTTGGATTGTTGTGAATTTTTAAATATGAGTTGTAAGTTTCTCAAGTTATGAAAGTCATGTTTTGAAATTATTCTTAGTTTATGTTTGATTTTTCAAAGGGGGGTCGACCCATGAAGTTGGTTTATTAACTGTATTCTCTTCTTCTGTTTCATAAAAATGAAATTTTTCAAATGTGTGGGTAATGGAAAATGTATTTGAAAGGGGTTTTGGTGAGAATAAAAATATAAAATGGTTTGTTTTATGGAAAATAGATATTTCCTTGAAATTCTAGGCATTGAGTTGTGAAGGAGTAGGGTTCATGGAGCCTTATTTGGATTGTTTCATACTTCAATGAGAAAAGAAAATTATTTAAATGATGTCTTGGAAATGTTTTTATTAGAAATGGTTAGGCTCTATTAATCACTATTTTTATAAGGAATTAGTTCTCTTCTACTATATTTTGAAGTCTTGTTTTGTGTATTTGAATCATAAATAATAATATTTGAGATTCAAATAGGATGGAGATGAATAAATATTGGATGGATGTTAATCATTTGACAATATAGTATGAGAATGGTGTGAAAGAGTTCATAAAGTTTGCAAATGATCCTTCTAAAATCCTTTGTCCATGTTTACGGTGTTTTTATTCTAGACTAATTACTCTATAGGAGTTGGAAGAACATTTGATATGTCACGGAATAGATCAGAGTTATAAATGTTGAAATAAACACGGAGAAAAGGCGAATGTAGCTACTGGTTGGGATAAAATTGTGTTTTATGGATCATCAGATATGATTACAAATATGGATAATGAAGAAGAATGTATGGAGGATGTGATTACAGATGTCAATGATGATGAATATCATATTGATGAAATTACAAGGACAATTAAAGATTAACTTCGTGATTGCCCAAAATTGTTTGAGAAGTTAAAGAGTTGTGAAAAGATGCCATTGTATACTGGTTGTACTAAATATACAACATTGCCAACTGTACTGAAGTTGTATAAATTGAAATCAGGCAATGGATGGAGTGATTTTAGTTTTATGAAACTACTTTCTCTCTTGAATGACATGATCCCAGAAGATAATGAGATCCCAATCCATACATATGAATTTAAACAAATGCTACGCTCGATGGGTATGATTTATGAAAGAATACATGCCTACCTGAAAGACTGTATATTGTTTCACAAGGAGAACAAATCACTTACATAATTCCCAAATTGTGGTTCTTCTCAATAGAAGAAATATGGATTTAGTCCTAAGAAATTTGTATGGTACTTTCCAATCATTCCAAGGTGTAGGCATCTATATGGAAGTGAAGAAACTGCAATACAATTATCACGGCATGTAGATAAAAGAAATCAAGATGGAAAATTATGTCACCTAGCTGACTCTCCTCAATGTAAGAGAATTGATCATGAGTATATTGAATTTGGAAATGATCTGAGAAACCTTTTTATTGCATTATCTACAGATGGAGTGAATCCTTTTGGTTTTCAAACTAGCACTCACAGTACATTTCCTGTTATGTTGGTAAATTATAACTTTCCACCCTAGTTATGCATGAAACAGAAATTCATCATGTTATCTATGCTTATATCAAAACCAAAATAACCAAGTCACGATATTGATGTTTATTTGGCTCCTTTGATATAGGATTTGAAGTTATTGTGGGATTCAGGTGTTATGTTGTATGTTGCTTATAAAAGTGAATACTTCACATTGAGAGCGATTTTGTATGGGATGATAAATGATTTCCCTGCTTGTGGAAATTTGTCAGGATATATCATTAAAGGAACTCAAGGGTGTCCCATGTGCGATGAATATACGAAATCAATTAGGTTGAAACATTCATCGAAATATGTGTTTCTAGGACATCATAGATTTCTACCCCATTGGCATAAGTACCAATCTTGGATGACATCATTCAATGGAAGTTCAGAACAATGCACAACATCGTCTCCACTAACAGGTGATCAGTTATTTGAGAAAGTAAAAGATGTGAACACTGTTTTTGGTAAACCATTTTCAAAAAACCTTACGAAAATCAATTGGAAAAAGAGATCAGTTTTTTTTTTAATTACTATACTAGAATTGTCTGTACGTCAGACATTTTCTTGATGTGATGCATGTAGAAAAAAATGTATGTGACAGTGTTATCAAAATGTTTCTAAATGCCCCCGGAAAAACAAAATATGGAATTAAGGCAAGTTTGTACATGGTTGACATGGGATTACGAGAAGAGTTGGCTCCCGTGAAGGGTGAAAATCAAAATTTTCTTCCTCCAGCTGCTTACACTCTTTCCAGGGAGAAGAGATATTAGTTTTTCAACTTCTTCAATGATGTAAAGTTTCTAGAGGGGTATTCATAAAATATCAAGAACATTGTGTCAATGAATTATTTGAAGTTAAAAGGTTTGAAATCACATGACTGTCATGTTTTTATGAAATATTTAATTCCTATATCTTTACGTTGCATTTTGCCCAAGAATGTTCATCATACATTAACCAAACTTTGTTTCTTTTTCAAAGCTATATGCAGCAAAGTTTTAGACTCTGCGAAATTGCCAGCTATGGAAAGAGAAATTTTCATCATATTATGTGAATTAGAAATATTCTTCCCGCCAACATTCTTTGATATGATGGTTCATTTTGATGGTTCACTTGGTGAGAGAGATTCGACTTTGTGGTCATGTGCACTATATATGGATGTACCATGTTGAACGGTATATGAATATTTTGAAAGGGTATGTCAAAAATCGAAGTCAGCTAAAGGGTTGTATTATGGAGCGATATTTTGTTGAGGAAGCCATTGAATTATATACCGAATACCTATCTGATGTGGAAAGCATTGGTCTCCTGAAATCTCATCACACTGGATGCATTGAGGGTGAGGAAATTTCTAAAAGAGATATTGTGACAATCAATATTACAGATCGGGAGTAGGCCCACCTTTATGTTTTTCATAATATTTGAGAGGTTGCTCCATATATTGAAACCCACAAAGAAATTATTAGGTAGTTGAATCCATCAAGGGCTGAAAATGGATATCAAATACACATAATCACCAGTTTATAGGATGGTTTCAGAACCATATTTTTAAGGAGTTAAATGAAAATTCGAATTCAATTTCAGAACATCTTTGATGGCTAGTCGTCGGATCAAGTGTTTATATATTATCTTACAATGGTTATGTAATTAATGGTTATACATTATATACATATGAACATGATGAAGATAGTACCATGAAAAATAGTGGAGTTACACTTTTGGATGGAGAGATGCATGTTTCTAGTAGTAAGGATAGAAATCCATTTTATGCGAATATGACATACTTTGGCATTATTAAACAAATATGGGAGTTAGATTATACAACATTCCAATTGCCGATTTTTCAATGCAAATGGGTTGATAGCCACAGTGGTGTTAAAATAGATGAATTGGAATTTGTGAAAGTTGATTTTAGTAAAGAAGGGTACAAATATGAACAGTTTATAATGGCATCACAAGCGGTACAAGTATTTTATGTTCCAGATCCCGCAAACTGAAAGTGGTTGATTGTTCTGTTATCGTCCAAAACTATTGAAGGGTCCGATGAAGATTCAATTGAGGATGATCCTTTCAGTGGTACGTCACAATCATTTCATAGTGGTCCCAATGTAGATGACGTTTTTATGTTAGAGTAGACCACAATGAAGGGATTTGGATAATCGATAGAGGTGTCAAATCCCTTCATCCTTTGAAAAAAAGAAAGAGAGTTCAATAAAAAGGTTATATTTTTTTGTAATATAGATCTTGTTATATCATGTTATTATCTTATAATTACTGAAAATATGTAATCTAAATTAACTATTCAACCACTTTTGTAGATAATGACTTCTGCAAGTTCTGGTGCTTCTAACCTCGAGGTTGAACATGTCTCTCAAGCAGCAGCAGCTGCTGCTGCTCACAATGTAGAGAAACAACAAGTTTCTGAACCTATTGTTACTCCTATTGTTGAGGTCCAAAAACCATCAGCACATTTCATTGCTACTATTTTAGATGAACACATTGATGATGTTGAAATCGATTAAATGGTCGGGGATGAAGGACTGACGTCGTAGAAAACACAGGTACGTCATAGTTTGACAGTGTTAGACAAAGTTCTTAAGGAAAAAAACCAAGGCGTCAAATTTGATGTTGGATGGAATGCATGAGGCCAACATGTGAATCCCAACAAGGCTATGTTTAGTAGTTATATTGTAAATTTCACTTAGAAACGCATGCCAATTAATGTAGATTCATGGCACCATGTTGTGTATGGGATAAAGGCTGTGATATGGGATGAAATTATGATAACATTATGATATTATTTATTTAATTTAAAAGTAAATAAAATAATGAAACTGTGTCTTACTCTTCTCAATCCCTTGAGTTTTTTCTTCTCTCCCCCCCCCCACATCATATTTTCCATGAACTCTCTCTGTAATTGCATATTTTCTTCAATGATATCTATTATTCCTCTCAACATTTTGATTTATTCACTTTGATCCTCCTCTTGTTTTTTCTCAAAAAATGTTCAGGGTGTCACCCCAAAACTCACACCTCTAATGTGGCCATACTTTTCTAGTTGCTTCAAGGCCACTGAAAGTATGTCTGCATCAAGTTTGGGTGTTTCTGATTCCTATGAATATTCCAAATAAAAAATATAATAAAATTAATAATCATTGTTATGTAATATCAATTTAAATAAAAACAAATATTTATTATGTCATAATTACATAGGTTTCCCACACTTTTTGTGTGATTTCAACTATTAGTATCCTATATTTATTTACACGCACCTCTTTTCATAGTACATGGAATGGGATAGAAGTGACATTGGATTTGGATTCATCAATCTGCATATAAACAGAGGAACATAGTTATGGTGTTGTTTTATGTCACATAAAATTATTACGGAATATTTAAAATAAGTACCAATTTTTTTTCAAGTGAAGTGTACCCTATTCTTGCTTTGTGGTAGGGGTACACAGGTTTTTCTGCTCGTTCCTTATTCTCAGCACTCAGTTGTTATTTCATAAATAAAAATATTTCAATCAAAGGGATGAATACACGTATCATCAAACAACATATTACCAAACACAATGTACCTGAAAAGACTACTCCATAAGATGGCTATTAAATGCATTCCATGCTCCTTGGTTTATCAGGTTTTCATAAATAGGAGGTGGGTGTGGGTTTATTTTCTCTTTAGCATCTTTAAGATAACATTTCATTAAAATTGTGCAAAATCCTTTGTGAATCCTTCTAGCATCCCTTAATACATAGTCCTTGTGTGATTCATCCACTATAAATGCACTCTATAAGGGGTGATGAAGTGTAATTCAATGTTTCATTATTTTATTTTTTAGTAAATTAAAGAAATGATATCATAATTTTATTGTAATATCTCCCTGAATAAGTGTATTAAGCCCAGTGAAAACATGGTGCCACGGATGTAAATCAATCATCATGCATTGTTGAGTGATGATTCCAATGTAACTACTGAACATGGCCTTGTTGAGTTTAACATGTTGGCCCCTCTTATTCCATCTGACCTTCTATTTTTTTCCTTTTTCTTTTGCCTTACGGATTTTTGCTAACACTGTCAAACTACAACGCTCTTGTTTTTTATGTGTCATTGGTGTTTTGTTGCCTACCATTTCTTCAGTTTCAACACCATCAATATGTTCCTCTGAAGCGCTAGCATCATCATGTGAAGATAGCGGTTATACCTCTATATTGGGAGAAGCAGTAGCAATAGGTTGAGAAACATGTTGGTCCTCTGCACTGCGAGTAGCAGCAGGTTGAGAGACATGTTTTTCCTCAGGATTGGTAGCATTCATCATGTGCATAAGTCATTATCTGCAGAAGTGGTTTAAAATTTAATTTAGATTACATAAAAGCAGCAGTGAACAGATAATAACATAAGGTAACATGATTTATATTACAAAAAAATATAACATGGTTATTAAACTCTCTCTCTCTTTTAAGGCTGAATGGATTTGACCCCTCTATCGACTATCCAAATCCCTTCATTGTGGTCTCCTATGAAATAAAAAATTTCATCTACATTGGGACTACTGTGAAATTATTGTGATGTCCCAATAAAATTTTCATCCTCCGTCGAATTTTTATTTGACCCTTCAGTGGTTTTTGTGGATAATAGAACAATTGACCAGTTTTGGATTGAGGGATCTATAACATAAAATAATTGTACTTCTTGTGATTCTAGTAAAAATGGTTTGTCTTTTTACCCTTCCTTAATGAAATCAACTTTCCCAAATCCCAACTCATCTATTTTAACATCACTCCTATTATAAACCCACTTTCATTGAAAAATCAGCACTTGAAAGTTCGTATAATATAACTCCTGTATTTGTTTGATGATGCCAAACTATGAAATATTCACATAAATTGGATTTTTGTCCTTAGAACTAGAAACGTGCATCACTTCAGTCATAAGTGTAACTCCACTATTCTGCATGGTAATTTATTCATCATGTTTATTAGAATAGAATGTATAACAGTTAATTACATAAGTATTATAAGATAATACATGCACACTTAGTCCTCTGGCTAGCCATCGAAGTCATTCTGAAATTGAGTTTGGATTTTCATATGACTCCTTAAATATATGGTCCTGAAAACATCCTATAAACTGTCTATTATATGTATTTGATATCCATTTTTTATCCCTTGATGGATTCAAATGCCTAATAATTTCTTTGTGGGTTTCGATGTATGTGTCAACCTCCAAACGGTTATGAAAACCATAAATATGGGTCTGCTCTTGATCTGTAATATTGATTGTGAAAACCTCTCTTCCAAAAATTCATTCACCCTCAAGCCATCTGGTTTGACGAGATTTCTATAGACTAATTATTTCCACACCGGACAAGTATTCAGTACAGAATTAAATGTCTTCCTCAACAATATATCGCTCCACAATACAAAGAATGTCGACGGGAAGAACATTTAAAATTCACATAATATGACAGCAATTTCTCTTTCCTTACTCAGCAATTTCGACAGGTCTATAACTTTGCTGCATATAGCTTTAAAGAAGAAATAGATATTTGTAAATGTATAATAGACATTCTTGAGAAAAATGCAACATAAATCTACAGGAATTATATATTGCATAAAAATGTGGCAGTCATGTGATTTCAGACCCTTTAACTTTAAATTGGTCATTGACACGATGTTATTGATATTTGATGAATACCCCTATGGAACCTTTACATCATTAAATAAGTTTCAAAACTAATATCTCTTCTACCTGGAAAGAGTGTAAGCAGCTGGAGAAAGAAAAGTTCGTTTTTCACCCTTCACTAGCGTCAACTCTTCTTGTATTCCCATGTCAACCATGTCCAACCTAGCCTTAATTCCATCCTTTGTTTTTTTAGGTGAATTTAGAAATGTGTTGATGACACTATCACATACATTTTTTTCAACATGAATAACATCAAGAATTTGTGTGAAGTATATACAATTCAAGTATGGTAATTCAAAAAAAAACTGATCTCTTCTTCCAACTGGTTTTCATAAGGTTTTTTTAAAACAGTTTACCTAATTTAGTGTCCGCATCTTTTACTTATTCAAATAGTTGATCACAAGTTAGTGGAGACTATGTTGTACGTTCTTCTGAACTTCCATCAAATGATGTCGTCCAAGATCGGTACTTATGTTGTCGGGGTAGAAATATGTGATGTCCTAAAAACACAGTTTTCGATGAATGTTTCAACCTAATTGATTGTGTACCTTATTCGCAGACGGGACACCCAAGACTTCCTTTAATGCTATATCCTGAAAAACTTCCATAAGCATGAAAGTCATTTATCATCTCATACAACATATATCTCAACGTCAAATCTTCATTTCTATAAGCCTCATACAACATAACACCTGAATCCCACAATAATTTCAAATCCTTGATCAATGGAGTCAAATAAATATCAATATCATTACCCAGTTGTTTTGGTACTGATATAATCATAGATAGCATGATGTGTTTTCATTTCATGCATAACAATGGTGGAGAGTTATAATTTACCAACATAACTGGCTATGTACTATGATTGTTGCTTTGAAAACCCAAAGGATTCACTCCATCTATAGATAACGCAGAACAAAGCTTTCTCAGCTGGTTTCCAAAATCAAGATACTCATGATCGATTCTCTTCCACTGAGGATAGTCTGTTAGGTGATATAGTTTCCCATCTTTATTTCTTTTGTATGCATGCCACATCAATTTCCCTATGGTCTCATCACTTCCATATAGGTGCCTAAACCTTGGAATGATTGGAAAGTACATACAACTTTCATAGGATCAGATTCATCTTTCTTGTATCAAGAAGTACCACACTTTGGGAATTCTCGAAAGGATTTTTTGTCCTTGTGAAATAGTATACAGTCATTCGGGAAGGTGTGTATTCATTCAGATATCATACCCATCAAACGTACCATTATTTTGGTGTTGAATGTTCAGATCAATGGCTTATTATCTTCTAGGAGCATGTCATTCAAGAGATTAAGTAATTCTGTAAAACTAGAATCACTCCATCCATTGTCTGCTTTCAAATTATACAGCTTCAGTACGATTGACAATGTTGTATATTTAATGAAACCACCATACAAATGCATATTTTCATAACTCTTTAAATGCGCAAAAAAATTTGGGAAATCCTGAAGTTCATCTTCAACTGTCCTTATCATTTCCTCAATATGATCTTCATTATCATTCACATCTGTAATCACATCCTCGGTACAGCCTTCTTCATTATCCACACTTTTAATCATGTCATATGATCCATAAAACACACTTTTATCTCAGCCACTAGCTACATTTGCATTTTTCCTCGTGTTTATTCCAAAATTTATAATGTCGGTCTATTTCATGATATATCAAGTGTTTTTCCGACTCCTCTGGGCTAACTTTTCTTGAATAAAAATAGTGTAAACACGGATAAGGTATCTGACAAGGGTCATATGCAGGATCTTTTGCAAAATTTATGAACTCTTTCCCTATATCTTCATACTCTCTTATAAATCAATAGTCATCCATCCAGTATTTATTCATATCCATCCTATTTGATTCGGTGATATTAGTATTTAACAAAATAAATACACAAAATATTGATATAGTGTAATGGTTTTCATAATTATATAAAAACATAAAATTAAAATATTATGAAAAAACTACAGTTCAAATATCCTTTGAAAACTATTTAAAAATCACACTTGAAATCCCATGAAAAAAAAACCAACCATTTTCATAAATTCCTCTTTAAAATAACACAACCTTATAAAAATAAATCAATAAATTCCCAACACTCATTCACAAAACCACAATTCCTTTTTTTAAAGCATTCAAGACAACTTCATGACCCAAAAATCTTAATAATTTAAAATGTGCAACATCCCTCTAAGAAATATTTCAAAACACTTGAATCATTTTAAAAGATCCACTTAGGCATTTTTAGAAATACATAGATCCTAATAGAGACACGTTATAAAAGATACATATAAAACATCTCGATTCATCCCAAATCAATTAGTGTTGTATGATTCCATCACATTATTCCAAATGTAGTTGTAATAATAATATTTTATAAAAGCATTTGATATTTTTCTCCCCACCATTGGATATCCCTTATCCATGCTTTCATTGTCCAGTTATATCAATTATCCTTCACCACAACACTAGAGTCCCAACAGATATGTTCCATAGTTAGTGACCACACTCGCAACCATGAAACACTTGTGTTCCAGTTTACTACAAACACTGTATTATCCCAATGATCCTTGTCTCACACCAAATCAATTGGTTGTACACCCCAAGAACAATGTATATGTCTCTTACATGAAGTTTCATTGGTTCCTTCCTTTATAAATACACTTAAACTTGGTGTATGAGACTTCATCAACTCATGTAGGGTTTTCTCCACTAACTCGGCACTAGGACAAGACAATATCATATTATATATGATCTAGATATATGAAAATCCTTTTCCATAAAGTTATTCATCATATGATCTTAAATTTCACTCAATAAAATTCCATTTCAGCTAAATTTGAGCTACATGGCATATAGTTCATCTTAGATGACCTTTAAACTTCTTTGAGAGGTCCATTGGATATGTCCTGACATCCCAACCACTAATATTAGACCCATTCAATGACTTCATATAATTCATACCCCCTTCCCCATAATATAGTAACCTCATCCATATTAGGTCTTGAAATATTAGACACTAAACATGGATAAAATTTATTTAATTAAAACTACATTCCAATTCAAATAACTTGAGTTGTGATTTACATTGTTCTCATTCCTTGTTCAAAGGTGTTGGAGCGCTCCTAGATATTGAGGCCCATTTTGGTAGTAACATCATACCCTTCATCATTGGTTTGTAAACTATGTCTATAAACTCCATGCACCCCTTCCTGAGGTTGTTTATACTAATATATTCAACTACTCATTCATGCCAAGTTTTCACCTTGCACTTAACATTAAATAAACAACCTCACTTTTCTACAATAAGAACTATAACCATAAACAATGTTAACCTCTTTTAAATGATTTCTACACTAGTATTGGGTTCTCCAATAATGACATGTTTAACTAAACAATGTTATTAAATAGATCACCACATCTTTTTTATAAAATTTGTATGACATTAAACACCAACCTCATTTTGGTCAAAGTTGTTTGATCGTAAACATCAGTTTCATTAGTCCATCTTGCATAAACTCAAACTCCAAAAGGAAAGAGACATGGTACTCACCCTATTGAAAACATTCAAAGGGAATCCTAGGAAAAATTCAAGTCCCCACCCACTAGGTATACACATATCCTAGTTCCAAATCTATCATTATATAAATAAAGGGATTTGGTATGAAATTGATGGAATTGGAAGGTTCATTTTGAAAGGATAACATCCAACATATTCTTAAATTCTCATTGATGACAAATGATGGCTAATTTTATATCTAGTGTTTGTCATCCCACATAAACCAGGTCACTTGGATTTAGGGTTATCACTACCCTTAAGATCTAAGAAAAAGAAGCTGATGTTTTATCCAACAAGTTTCGATTGTGATGCTCTCGTGATTATTGAAGAAGTGGTGGCACTATCATTCATAATAGAAAACAAAATTGAATTGTTGTAACATGTCAATGAAATGTAAAAAGTGATGAAAAAAATGTGTGATGTGGGGATTTCAAAGCTAATATCATCAAATAAAAAATCATCATTGGAATCTCACTAGATCCTAGGATGTGAAAATATTAGACATATACCAGTAGAATCAACAACCCAAGGGTTCCCATCTATACCAACACCATCGTCAAAGAGATAAGGCTATCACATCCCTAACACTATAGGTGAAGCAACATGTGGATTACATCACTAACTGTAAGGGAAAAGCAATAAGGGAATCATGTTCAGTCACTATGACACACAAAATATCAGTAACATAGTTACTTTGGGTTCCAATGGCATAGTAAAAGCGGAGCTAAGAAAAAATTTGAACATGATCAATTTATAAATTGATAATAAAACATAAGCAATAAACCTCATATCACCTCCAACACCCTCTAAAGAAATATCCACCAATAACATCATATGAGAATCAAATAATAGCAATCAATACACATCTCATAAAAGGGAAATAGCTTATAGAAAACACTAACCCAAGTGTTTCCTAGTAAGTGTGAAAAAAATATAATGAAACTCTTTTTAATAAAGTGATGACATACCCTTCTGGTGGCAGCAATAGGGTCTGGTGATGGCGGAGTCGGGGATAGGCAGCAACGGCAGCGGTAGCGGAGGGCTTGGCAGCAGAGGTGGGGTTCACGGCAGAGGAGCGGCGGACGAGGGTTCACGGTATAGGTGGGTTCACGGTGGAGGAAGAGTTTGTGGCGGCGGAATAGGTGGTGGCGGAGGAGGGGTCGGTGGTGGTGAAGATGGGGTCAGGGTAGAGCAGAGGTCGGCGACGCAGGGGTCACCTTCTGCGAGAGCTTGAGGGGTGCGAGAATGAAAGAGACGGTTAGGGTTTTTTTATAAAACCTGGTGAACCTTTTATCAGCATTAGCTAAAAAGCGCTGATAAAGGTATGTTTTATCGGCGCTAAAATAGAAAGTGTTGATAAAACATACCTTTATCAGCATTTTTTTAGTGGTGATAAAGATATTATGTTAATAATTTATTTATATTAATATATATATTTATAAAATTATATATATGATAAATATATATTTATTTATTTATAATTATAACTATAAATAAATATATTTATAAAATTATAATTTAAATAATTATAAAATTATAATAAATATACTTATTATATTTATAATCTTAGAATATATATAACAAATATATTAATTATATATATTTATAAGATTATCGATATATGCAACTATATTTCTTCTAATTTTATAATTATTTATATGAATATATATTTATTTATAATTATATGAATATATATATATTTATAATTATAATTATAAATGAATATATATATATATATATATATATATTTAAATAATTAAAAATAATAATAAATTAACATTTCTAATTTTTATAATTGTTTTCAATATATATATTAAATGTATTTATTACAATTTTATAATTATTTAAATATATATGTATTTATTTATAACTATAAATATAAATTTTTGTATTTATTTATCAATATTTCTATATATTTATAAATATATTTATTTACTTATATTTAACATTATATATGAAAATGATAAATATATTTTTTATAAATTAATAATTATTTAGATAAACGTATATTTATTTATATTTATAAGTAATAAATAAATATTTATTTATTTGTAATTAAAAATTATAATAAATATTTATTTATTTATAGTTGTAATTACAAATATATATATATATATATATATATATATATTTATATTTATATTTATTTATTTAAATAATTATAAAATTATAAAAAATATATTTATTATTTCATAAATATATATAAATATATTTATTATAATTTTTTAATTATTTAAATATATCTACATTTATTTAGAATTATATTTATAACTATTTGTATTTATTTATAAATATTTGTATATAAATATATACAATTAATATATTTATTATAATTTTTTAATTATTTAAATATATCTATATTCATTTAGGAATTATAATTATAAATATTGGTATTTATTTATAAATATTTTTATATATTTATAAATATATTAATTTAATTATATTATAACTTTATAAGTAGTATAATAAAAGTATTTATTATAATTTTATAATTATTAACATATATATTGTTATTTATAGTTATAATTATAACTATAAATAAATATATTTATAAATATTTGTATATAATTATAAATATATTTATATATATATAATTATAAATATTTATATATATATATATAAATATAATATATGTATTTATTGTAATTTTATAATTATTTAAATATTTATATGGTTGTGATTATAATTACAAATAAATATATTTAAAAAGTATTTATATATAATTAAAATTTAATAATTATATATATAATAAGTATATTTATTATTTAAATATATTTAATGTAATTTTATAAGTATTTTTGATAACATAGTAGTATATATGGGTAACATGAATTAATCATATACCTAGTAAATATACATAATAAAAAATGAGCCATCAATGCATAACATGAATAATAAGAAAGGGTGTAATGGATAAATGAACAATATGATACATAACATATGCGCGCATGATCATTATATTTATTGACCAAATTCATTAGAAACGCATATATTTTTAATAATTAATATAAATATATATATTTAAAAAAGCATTTATATATATTAATTATAAATATATTAAATATATTAAATATAACAAATATAATGAATATAATGAATCTAATAAATCTAATAATCTAAAAAATCTAAAAAATCTAATTAATTATTCTAATAAATCTAATAAATCTATAATAAATCCAATAAAACTAATAAAACTAATAAATCTAATAAATCTAACAGATATATTTATTATTTAATGAAATTTATTATAATCTTATATATATATATATAATTATAATTTGAGAAATATTTTTTAAAAAACATTATATATATATATATATATTGAAATATTAAAAAATATATTTTAATTATAAAAATGTGGTTTTTAGTTAATATATACAAATAAACACTATTTTTTAATATAAATATAATAATTTTATATAAATTATTATTAAAAAGTTTTATCAGCGCTATGTATAGCACGAAAAAATGTATCATTTATCAACGTTTTTCTTAGTGCTGATAAAGGATACATGCATCAGCGCTTTTAGCTAGCACTGATAAAGGTCCCCCCCTTTTATTAGTGTTTTTCTGCTTAGTGCTGATAAAACGAGGCGGTTCCCCTTGCCTCGTTTTGTGGTAGTGATTCTATCATTATAATCAATAAATTTAATTATCATTATAATATGGTTAGTTATATAGTTATAAATTATTGTTATAATTTAAAATATTATTAAAAGGTTAATGAATATATTTAAAACAATTTCATAAAATATTAATAATTATAAAAATTGTAATTAAATAAAAAAAAATTAAAAACAATGTTGCTTTAAAAAAACAACCATTGAGTGGGTCCTGTGTTTGAGCCTCCATTTGTACTTTTGTGCATGCGTTTATTGTTTTAGTATACATTTCTCCATTATGTTAATAGAATAAATTAAAAATATTATTAAATAACTAATTAGTTTTTTAAATTTTAATATTGCCATTTATTAATTATACTTATTGCTAAAGAGAATAATTTCGAGATTTTTGGGAACCAAATTCGACAAATCATAAAAGTAGTTTGACTGATCATAAATAAAAATATCTTAAATCAATGACAAAAATTAAAATTTGCAATAATGAAGGATAATTGACTCTTTGATTTGTTTGAGAATCATAATTTTCTCATCTTCTATATAATTCCGTGGTGACCTAACTAAGACCTCATCCCACCGCACTGATTCCCATTCTGTCTGTCCTCCGTATTCCACCGAGCAGAGACTTCCATGATGACCGGTGCAGGCATTCCGTTTCGTTTTTACTTTGTACTTGTGTGCAGCAGCATCGACGTCCTTGAAGAAGAAGGCCCTAAACAGAGGGTGACTCCTCAACCATCATTCCATTCCCACAACAAAATTAGAAACTCAAAATCCAGATGTACCAGCCGGACAGACACCCCTCCAGGGCTGGGCCGTGTTCGTGGATTCAGCCATGTTCAGAAAAAGATAAAGGGATTGAAGAAAGCAGCAGGTTCTATTTTTATGGGCTGCAGCAGTGCAGGTAAACCCACGCCTCCTCCTACTGCCACCACGGCTCCAGCGCAGGTGGCAAAAGTAAAAGGCGAGACAACCCGGCCGACCTCTCCAATGGTCGGCGGGCTGAAGGACGGGCTGGCGGACGGGCGGCGCAGGACTGGGCCAACGACAGGCCATTCGGCAGTACTGTGGGGGACTTCTGACGGGCCAGGAGGGGAGCGGACCTCTCCCACGGTCTGCCGGCGGACCTCTCCCATGGTCTGCGTGCGGACGGGCGGCGCAGGCCGGACCTCTCCGATGGTCTGCGGGCTGAAGGACGGGCGGCGGAGGGGCGGTGCAGGACTGGGCCAACGACAGGCCATTCGGCAGTACTGTGGGGTACCTCTGACGGGCCAGGAGGGAAGTGGACCTCTCCCACGGTCTGCGGGCGGACCTCTCCGATGGTCTGCGTGCGGACGGGCGGCGCAGCCCGGACCTCTCGGATGGTCAGAGGGCTGAAGGACGGGCCGCGCAGGGACTCTCCGATGGTCGGCGGGCTAAAGGACACTGTGCAATGTAAATTTTATTTTAAAATTTCTTGAAAAAATCAGTATAAAAATACTGGAAAATTTCTCAAAAAAAATGTCGAAAATTACTTTATAATTTTAGTGGAAATCTGTAATTGAAAAATATTTCGAAAAATACTGGGGAAAATGTCACAAAAAAATTATAATTAAATATTCCACTCAAAAAAAATCTTTAGATAATAAAAAATTATTCATATTTAATAAATTTTTAAAGTAATAATGTTTTTACTTCAAAAGGAATTCTTATGCATTTCAAAAAAAAAGTTCCATTAATGATATAATTAGCTGAATTTTTTTATTTTTGTGAAATTACTTGAAAGTCTAATATGATAATATAGACATTATTTTTTTTTAAACGCATAGACACACTTCTTTATAAACAAAAAAAAAATATCATTTCTTTTAAAACTATAATTGTTTTTGTTTTCTTATTCATTTTAAAAAAAATGATATCCTTTTAAAAAAATTATTTATTTTTAAAATACGAAGAAAGTTATTTAGTCTTTCCCAATTGGTTAAAAAAATCTAATATTTTTTTGAAATAAGAAGAAAGCTAATAAGTTTTTTGCTAAGTTAAGAGTCCTATGAAATGTTACAGTATATTTCCAAAGTCTAAAGTCTTATGATTAAAAGAAAAGCAATGCGGTCAAAAGTCTTGCAAAGAAATGTCTTAAGAAACTAAGGACCTGCAAAGAATAGTATTTTTTGCAATATTTAATTAGATTATTGAGGAACTTATTACCATTGCAGTATACTGAAAAAAGACCACACCCACCTTTTGAAGTATTGCTTAATGAGGAAAGGATTAATTAAAAATGTTTCTATTTCCAATAAAACATTTAGTTCAAAGGTATACTAAAGTTGCGGTAAACGACTACCTCAGTGATTGGTATTTTCGATGATGGTTGCATGAAAAGGACGTATGGATGCTTTCTAAAGCAATATATATATATATATATCTCTTGAATATTTGAAAATAGAAGAGCTTGAATTCAAATATAAGTAAAGTTGTTATTAACATTCAACAACTCTCCCCCATAAACTGCTTGCTCTATTTTCTTTAGGCTCTTCTTGTTGCATGACTGAAAACGAACATCTGTTATTGTTATGCATTTAAGATTATTTTTCTACAGTTGAAGAACCTATCGATGTTCACTTTGAAATTGTATTCTATCTCTATGGGCATTCTTCATCATCTGTCAATTGCTACTTGAAATTGTGTGTTGAACCCGAAATACTTTATTCATCTCCTTTGTAAAGTTTTTACTCTTTGTTCTTAGTGTGAAAAGACTAGGGATAGTTCTTGTGAAGGGAGATCCCGATGAAAGCTCTCAGCACCATTATAACAAGTTGTAGTTGATTCCAATCAACAATCAAAGTCTTTGGGAAAATGATATGTGTAGTGAAAATCACCAAGCTCGAAGAGAGGATATCCGTGGAGTGGACTAGATGATCTTTGTGCCCTGAACCACTATAAATCTCATGAGTCATGCTTCCCGTATTTTCTTTATTTCTACAAAAAAAATGTCATCTGCACCAGTGCTCCACCACAAATAACGACAATTAACAAGCACAATCTATCATAACAGAACCAAAAAATGAATAATATATGAGGAAGGATAACAGAGAACTGGCAGTGGAACAAAGAATAGTACATGAAGAGCCAAATAACCCCACTAGCTTTGTGGCTAGCCATTACCCTCAACCACCTACCTTACCCAAGGTAATCAATTTTTCATTGCTCTTTCTCCTAAATGTGAATTAAACAACTTATGATAAATTAATATTACTAAAATTCTACAGGGTGAAGTTGTATGTGACTTATATATATTAACACCCGCGCATCACCTTGTTGTAAGGGGCACGATGTATAATATTCGAGTATACATGATACACATCAATCAACTCCCAAAAGATCACATGAGAGTGGGGATTGAAGTAGATCATGAGACGGGTGTTGAGTTGCCCTTTCCACTTGATGATCTAGATATTACCATGGCCAATGATGTTATTGTAACTTTTGTAGCATGATCGTCTAATCTTATAATGATACATGAGGTATGTCCTTAATAATTTTTTTAAATGAAAAACTTTTAACAGTTGATGAAAAGTGGTCTGAAATGAGGAACTATATTACAGATGGATAAAATGATGCTGAAATAGAAGGTCAAATCAAGACAATCCATTATATAAACCAAGAAACCAAATGGACCTTTTGAGAGTAAATTCTCCCCGCCAGTTCCACTACCGCATATATTAACATTATAAATTCATGCCGACACAACATTCAAATATAGTGATATTCCCTACACTCAATATTGTGAAGAAATATTTGGAAATGTTATAACAGATGTGGTTAGTCTAGATATTATAAATGAGATTATCAAGTTTGAATGGTTGGGAGTCTCAAATTTGAATACATACATAAGATAAATTTTCATAATCCATCTATCCAAAAAGTGATCTAAAATGTTCATTAAAGTTAATAACTATTCATATTTTCTATAGTAATTTATATTATAAAGACCTGTAAATTCCGTATAATTTTTTTTAAATTACATGGAATTATTACAGGACTGCAAAATTTGACGTCACATGATTCTAAGGCCCGAATAACCTGGAACGGTGTTTTGATTTTTTTAAGATATGTTTAGTAAGCGTGTGAGTGATATTTTCTGACTTTTGAATCAGTGCTCGGACTGAAAATCCGAGAGCATCGTTGAATTCGCAGCGCCGGGATTCACTTAGGCGAAGCTTAAGTTCAACCGAAAAGGGTCGGACGAAATAGTTAATTTTCCGACCTTTTAAAAGAAAATAATAAAATAACTTTTTCCAATGTTATTTTATTTTTCAAACTATTGAGCGGTGGACGCTTTAATGAATGAATTTTAATGGTTCGCATAATGAGGGCCATTAATGAGCCTCATTAACGACGCAACGTCGCAACGTAATTAAAATACAATGAGTTTTTTCTTTATTTAATTAATCTGTTGGCAATCAAATTTAGAAACCATGAGAGGAATCTCTGACGAAATGCCGACGACGTCACCCTCCAATGAAGAATGGTGATTGATCGACGACCGTTAGAGGATTCGAACCGGACATCGACGGGCAACTACGAGCGCCAAAAAAGGTGGAACGTCTATGAATGTCGATCTTCTTCTTCGTCTGAAACACCGTTTCTAGGTAGGGGGTTTAAGTTTAAAGGACACATCTTCTCATTCTTGAATAATATGAAGAACTTGGATCAACCGACCAATGGGTTGATCTGCGATTCTTTCTTTTCTGCTGGTGGTTGTAGTGGAATTCGATTGGGGATTTTTCTTATTTCAAATGAGGTTCGATGCTTTCCCCTTGTTTAAACACTAATGCGGAGGGCGCAGGCCAATTCGAACAAGGCTTGAACCCCCCGCCGTTCTTGGTTTGTGCGTTCTTCGTGGGCGACCGAACAACGTGGTGGAAAGGCAGTTTTGTGGGCTTTGCAGTAAAGGTGGCGACCCGGGAGACTCGTAGGCACAGATGAGAACAGAAACGGACCACTGGAGCATCTCCAGTGGCACGCAAAAGCAACAGCCGGCGCGACACCACCGGTGGCGGCGGCTGGCCCGAGCCGGCTGCGTGGAGAAGTTGCACCCGCAGGTGCCGCGGCGGCGAGAGCCGTAGCCAAGTGGGACGCGGTGGGTGGAACAGCGCGGCGCCGACGCGCTGTGCGGGGGAGATGAGCGGTCCGCTTGGCTGGAGCGCAACGGCCGTCTCTAGCCAGCCATTTCAGAAGACAAGGTGGTGCCCCATGACACTACTATCTGGGAGGAACTGGACGCCCAACATCCGGTTCGGCTCGACCGGCCCACACTGCGCGGGTCGGGTTTTCCAGGCAGGTCGGACCCTCTGGCCGGGCCGAACTCACTAGCCTGGCCGAACCCATTGTCTGGGCTAAACTCACTGGCTGGGTCGGACCCACAAGCCTGGCAGGACCCGCAGGCACAACGGGCCGGCCGGGCCGGACCCCTACCAGACCCAACCGGTCCCGTTTCACTAAAACGTGAGTATCGTGCAAATCGGGCGTCCGATCGACGTGCCACCTGTGGTGTTGGGATCCTTGTGATGTGGCGGTCCTTTTGAGATACTTCACATGAGGTTTGGTAGAAGTTGGAATATGGTCGGGTTGGATCGAACTCAAATCCAACCGGGCTCTATTTACCTTTTTGCTTATAACTTACAGACCGGGCATCCGATTGACGTGCTTCCTGTCACGTTGGAACCCTTAAGACGTGACGGTCCTTTGGATTACTTCCTCGTGAGACTTCATTGCAGTTGAGGTATGACCGATATCTTGAGGATCATAATCTCTAGAACTCAAGCGCACTAAGTGCGAGAATCCTGTGGCCGACTGTCAAGTGAAGAGCAACCCTCTGTGGATCAGCATGATAGTGACCCTCCATGGATCGACAGCAGTGTAACCCTTTTTGGATCAACAATAGAGAGACCCTCTATGGATCGGCATGAGAGCGACCCTATGTGGATCGGCAACAGTGCGACCCTCTTTGGATTGGTAGTAGTGGGACCCTCTATGGATCGGCAGTAGAGCGACCCTATGTGGATCTGCAGTATAACGACCTTTTGTGAATCAGCAGTAGAAACCCTCAACAGAATAAAATGATCTAGCTCAAGACTAATCATCTTTATTCTTGTTCCCTAAGTTGTATACCTAGTTTGAGTTATCTTTTACTTTATGTTTGTGATTGAGACCATGCTTTATGGGTTTTCCTTTGAGGAATTCTGGGAGACCTTCAGGGGTCTCGGGGTCCCTACTGGGTATTGTTATACTCACCCATGCATGGTCTTCACCCACACTATGTTTTGTTTTGTGCAGATGACGAGCATCTTGACTGAGACTTGGGGAGTCAGGGCTAAATAGTGCTCATAGGTGATTGATAGACGTGGTGAGTGGCAGTGACGACAGACGATGAGCTGTACCTACCCTTCAAGTAGGATTCTTGGTGGACGACCTTCAGAGCACATTTTTCTATTTTTGTTGTACTTTTATTTCAGTTGGGTTTGTATACTGGCCCTTTTACTTTGGTTTCACACTTTTACTATCAGTAGTTCAACCTTTTGATTTTCTTTTGTTGTGTACCTATTCTATGTGTGTACAGGTTTAAAGGCAATGCCTTACCTTTTTTTGGGATATGCCTTTCCGGCACTAGTCGCCAACCCCTGGCATATGGAAGGCGAGTTTGGGGTAGTCATGACATGGGCCCTGGGGGACGGGTCAGGGCAAAGTGGTATCAGAGGGATTCGGTTCTACCAGATGAACTAAGAGTCTTTGTTTTCAATGGAGCAATAATGTTAAGTGTCTTGAGTTCAAATTATAGTTCGGGGAGTCCAGTGTTGGTGCGGCGACTGATGTATCCGTACAACAGGACCGCGAGTTCTAATTTCTGACCCGATACACGAAAACATTGTTTACGTGTGTTTTGAAAATGTTTTGATCTCTTTTGAGTCAGCTCACCAGGTATAACTTATTGACTGTGACACATCTGTTTCTTTACAAGATGTATCTGCGTAGACATCCAACCAAGATTCCAGTGAGAGATCATGATGAAGGCCCACCGAGTGATGAGGCATCAGTCCAGGGCCCTCTTACGGCGATAACACCTTTGGGTGGTGTACCACCACCACCACCACCCATAGGGAAGCATTTTCCACTAGTTCCACCAACATATTGTGCACGCCGAATGAGCTCATTGCATGAGTTCTAGAGATAGAGGCCTTCAGGGATTCAAGGAAAGATAGATTTGCAGGTAGCTGAGCACTGGCTAGAGGCTATGGAATGAGTTTTTTGCTTGGTTGAGACACCATAAGACCAGATGGTGATGCTAGCTGTCAGCCTCTTTCAATTCACAATATGGAGATGGTGGAGCCTGACGCTCCAGACACATGAGGAGATGAATCTTTCTTGGTTGGACTTCTAGAGCCTCTTCATGGCAGAGTTCGTACCAGCAACTTTACGCTCAGTGCGTATTCAGGAGCTACTGCACTTATAGCAGGGCAGCCTGACAGTGGCCCAATACTCATCAAGATTCACTGACACCTCTCGCTACTCCACCGATATGGTATAATACCCTTTATTCAGGGATCAGAACTTTGATCAGGGACTCCGACAGGAGATCAGAGCGTTGATGATATCTCTTAACATCCCGACGCAGGCTGGAGTTCTAGAGCAAGCACTATTAGTGGAGAGATTCCTAGCTGAGCACGCACCGACAGTGAGAGCCACCTTCGGACGACAGACAGCTGATTCATCTGCAGTAGGTAGTAGTCAGATGACGCAGAGGTCCAAGCATGCTAGAACTTCCAGAGGATGACCCCAGGATGTAGGGTCATAGGTGCGGAGCTCACAAGGCTGAGGAGGTCAGCAGAGGAGCAGACTATGCCACTCATGCGGCGGGTAGGGTCACATGGATCATGATTTCCAGACCTTCCATACTGATGATCAACATATGGTCAAAGGATCACTGAGGAAGTGGCAGAGGTTCGATCAAGGAGGTCCGTAGGGTGGCAGACGTGGCAGAGGAGTATGCCATGCAGCAGGCAATGGGTGACAGTTTGAGGTACTACTGCCACCACCCACAGGTGGTCCACCCCAACCTTAGGGAGTAGGTAGATAGGGACGAGATCAGCTTCAGGAGGCAAAGGCTTATGACCACGACGCTCCAAAGATGATTTGAGGTACGATCTATGTCTACTCTGCCTTAGCTGCAGTTCTTATAGACACAAGTTCCCGTCACTCTTTTATTTACATGGATTTTTTTCAGAACTCAAAGATTCCAGTGGATCTATTGGATCGATCCTTACAATTAGAGACTCCTACGGGAGAGGATTCGACAATCACGCACTGGTGCTAACAGTGTGAGCTTACTCTAGGAGGTGAGAGCTTCGTCTGGGATCTCCTAGTAGCATCATCGAGGCCTTATGATGTCATCTTGGGTATGGACTGGTTATCCATAGTCCATGCTCAGATCAACTGTTTTAGGCACAAAGTACGGTGTGATCGTGAGGAAGAGACTAGGTTTTCTTTCACTGGTGATAAGGGAACCTTTTCATCATAGGATGAACTTTCTTGGAAGAGGGTGAAACCGATCACTCATCAGTTGGATATCCTTACCCTCAGTGTAGTTGACGAGGGGAGTTTGAGCTATCCTGTAGTGGTGGACCATTATGCGGATGTCTTTCTTGAAGATGTTCCGAGACTGCCTCCTCACAGAGAGGTAGAATTCTACATCGACCTGTACCTCGTGATGACACCGATATCTATGCCAGCATATTAGATGGATCCCTTGGAGCTTCATGAGTTGAGGGTACAATTGGAGGACTTGCAGATGAAGGGGTTCATAAGACCTAGTGTTTCCCCATGGGTGGCACCGATTTTGTTTGCCAAGAAGGCAGATGAGAGTTTGAGGTTTTGCGTGGACTATCAGTGACTGAACTAGGTGACCGTGAAGAACAAGTATCCTCTAATAAGTATTGATGATCTCTTTGATCAGCTGAAGGGAGATCAATGTTTTTCAAAGATATACCTCAGATCAATCTATCATCAGCTTCAAGTGCGGGATGAGGACATACCGAAGACAACCTTTAGATTCCGGTATAGCCACTATGAGTTCTTGGTAATGCCTTTTGGTGTGACCAATGCTCCATTAGTGTTCATGGGACTCATGAACAAGTTCTTCCAGCCTTACCTCGATCGCTTTGTGGTGGTCTTCATTAACAACATCTTGTTGTACTCAGCATCGAAGGAGGAGCACACCACACATCTGCAGATAGTTCTGGAGACACTCTAAGAGCACCAGTTTTATGGTAAGCTCTCGAAGTGCCAGTTCTGGATACGAGAAGTATACTTTCTAGGATACTTTATCTCGAAGGTTGGAGTTGTATTGGATCTGGAAAAGATAGTGGTAGTGCTTGCTTAGGAGCCACACAGGAGTGTGACCGAGGTGCAGAGTTTCTTGGGATTGGCTAGGTACTATCAGAGATTTGTACCCAAATTTTCCCGAGTAGCATAACCATTTTAAACTTTGAAAAAGAAGGGAAAACCCTTTGTATGTATGGAAATATTCTAGTAAAGTTTCCAGGAGATGAGTCAGAGACTAGAAAGTTCCCCCGTTTTAAGGCTACCAGAAGAGGGAATTGGGTATGTAGTTTACTGCGATGCATCAGGGACTGGACTGAGATGTGTCCTGATGTAGGAGTGAGTGGTGATCACCTACGACTCATGACAGCTGAGGAAACATGAGCATAACTACACAACTCATGACCTAGAGTTAATAGTAGTAGTCTTTTCCTTGAAGATGTGGCGACACAACTTGATGGGTGAACGATTTACTGTCTACTCTGATCACAAGAGTATCAGATATATCTTATCACAGAAGGACCTAAACACGAGACAACAATGATGGCTGGAGTTCCTCCAAGACTATGACTCTGAGATAATATACACTCCTGGGAATGGAAATGTGGTGTCATACACACTCAGTAGGATGTCTGGTCTACAGTTGCTGAGTGAGGCGATAAAGCATCTATCCACGTTATAGATATGCTTTGTGGATAGTGATGGATTAGTATACCTCTAGTCTATGTATGTCACTCCCCCACTCCTTCAGCGAGTTCAGGAGGCATAGCTTGGGGACATTGACTATGAGGCCCAACATGCTTAGATATCTTCAGGATATGCTCCTTATGGATTTTCGATAGGTGGAAAGCACGTCGTCTTTTTTAGAGGACGCACCATGGTACCGATAACATATCGGGAGGAGGTGTTGAGGTATTTCAATACATCCCCTTTTGGCGGTACATCCTGGATTGGTGAAGATGTACCAGGACCTCCAATGCTAATACTGTTGTCCAGGGATGAAGAAAGAAGTGGTGGAGTTTGTTTCACGATGCCTCACTTGTCAGCAAGTGAAGGCCAAGCACCAGGTTCCACCCGTCTTGACTCAGCCACTATAGGTACCGGAATGGAAGTGGGATGGTATCTCCATGGACTTAGTGACGGGGTTACCACATACGTCTAGGGGACATGACTCTATCTGGGTGATCATTGACCGAATCACCTAGTCAGCCCATTTTCTACCCATCTGAGAGTAGGGATCAGTAGAGGGCTTAAGACGCCTCTACGTCTAGGAGGTAGCACAACTTCACGGGATACCATCGAAAATTGTTTCAGATCATGATGCTTGTTTTACATCCTAGTTGTGAAAGAGATTATAAGATGTGTTCAGGACTCATCTATGCTTGATCACTGCCTTTCACCCTCATACAGATTGTCAGACAGAGCAGACCATATAAACACTTGAGGACATGCTTCGTGCTTGCATCCTTGATTTTGGCCGTAGTTAGGAGGACCAACTGCCACTGGTGGAGTTCGAATACAACAACAGTTATCACTCCACCATCTTCATGGCACCGTATGAGGCCTTATACGGGCGACCATGTAGATCAAATCTATTCTAGACAGACCTAGGAGAGTCAACACTTATGGGTCCAGAGTTGGTACGAGCTGCCACTGAGAAGGTGCAGATCATACAGGAGCGGATGAAGATTGCACAGAGTAGACATAAGCCGTATGCCGACAGGAGATGGAGACCCATGAAGTTATAAGAGGGAGGCTATGTCTTCTTACGGATCTCACCTCGATGAGGAGTATGAAGATTGGGTCAGGGCGACATGCTATCTCCGAGGTTCGTCGGACCTTTCCAGATTCTCAGTAGAGTTAGAGAGGTGGCGTACCGCCTAGCTTTTCCCCCACAGATGCATCAAGTGCATAATGTTTTCCATGTGTCGTAGCTGAGGAGATACATGCATGATCCATCACACGTCATCGACTAGGGAGAGCTGGACATTGACGATGGGGCGACATTCGCAGAGTTCCCAGTGTATATAGAGGATCGACAGGAGCGGTTCCTATAGGGGAGGTTGATTCCTCTTGTGTGAGTTTGGTGGCAGCACAAGAACCTCCATGAGAGCACATGAGAGCGAGAGGAAAAAATTTGTGCTCAGTACCTCCATTTGTTTTCTTAGCTTTTGTTGTGGCTTTCAGGGAAGAAAATCTCTAAGGTGGGGAGAATGTAAAGACCCAGAGATTTGGTATATATTTTTTTAAATTATATGGAATTATTACAAGACTGATAAAATTGACGGCACGTGATTCCGAGGTCCAAAGGGGCCGGAATGAAATTTTGATCTTTTTTAAGGTCTGTTTAGTAAAGATGCAGGTGATATTTTCTAACTTTTGAACCGGTGCTCAAATTGAAAATCTGAGAGAACCATTGAATTTGCAGCGTCGGGACCCCCTTCTCAAAAAAACCACGCTATCATCAAAAAAAATATAGGATATTGGTAGAATTTATCTACACACCTTCTCTCCATGAATTTTGTTTCCCTTTTCTACTGCTGAAATAACATTAGAAAACATGGAATCCACCAAAATAAAAAAGGAAATGGGAAAGAGGATCCCCCTGATGAAGACCCCTATACTATGAAAAAAATGGGCATTTGCGACGGGGGGGGGGGGGGGGGGGGGTAAGGACCCATCGCAAAAGGTTTGGCGTGAATTGCATGCCAAACTGTGGGAAGGGTATTTGCAACGAGTTTATATTCCCGTCGCAAATTCCCAACAATGGTTTTTATTATTTGCGATGGGATACATGTCCCATTGTAAATAATATGTCGGCAGGTACCCATTTGAGACGAGGCTCATCGCAAATAACATTATATCGACCGACTGTAATTAATGCGGGCAGTGGAATTTATGACGGGATTCATCACAAATAATCTAATCATAAATAATCTAACCTATATATACCACAATCCGTTTTTCCTCTCATTCTACTCATTTCTCAAATTCTCTCTCTTTCTTCTGAAATATTTTCTTCTAAAATTTTTCATAGTTTAAACTTTTAAATCAGAGCATAATTTGCGGCTTTTATATTCCAAAAGATTCAATTTCAAGGTATTTATCTATTTTTTTATTGTTTATTTAATTTAATTTATTTTAAATTATTTATAATTTTTGGTAATTAGATAAAATTAACTTAAATTAAAATTACATATTTGTTTTTTCAATATTTATTTATATGAATAATTATGTGTAATTATTAATTAAAAATTGTCATGACTCGTCCCCCGGGGTCCGTTCCATGACTACCCCAAGCCCACCTCTCGAAGGCCAGGGGATGACGACCAGCACCGAAGGCATCAACCTGAAAGTGGGAGGCATTTTCTTGAGTACTTATACGCACACACACGCCCAACCAAGTCCCACACACTAGCCAAGGAAAAACTAGTATACTAAAATAAGACAGAGTACAAAGTACAACGGAAAGCAAGTGGGCCAGAATGCAAACCCAATGAAAGGAATGAAAATAAAAAAATACAAAAAGGAAACTCTGATGGCCATCTGTGGAAAACCCCACCTGATCAGAAGAGTAGTGTGGCTACTGGAAGCCAATGTAGAATGTCCTATCCACCCGATCCTACTGGGCCTCACCTGGTCCTAAGCCACCAAGTCCACTGTCGTAGCATCTGTCAACCCCATCTCCCTGAGCACCCATGTCAAAGTGTCGGTCATCTTTACCAGATACAACAAGTGTGAGAGAAGCCCGTGTAGGGGTGAGTAACATAGTACTCAATAGGGACCCCAAAACAAAAAAGAAAGACCCCACATCAATTCCTCAATGTAAAGTATGAAACACAAGGCAGCTCACACCAGGTATATTCTAGGGTAGTTGTCACACCCCGACCTATGAGACTATTAGATTTTAATTATTTTCAGCCGTAAATATTTTTTCTGGGGTTCGGGTGTGTCCCAAATGAATTTTTTCTTTGAGTTATGTTAAAACGTGCGCTCTTTGGTGTCGATGTCATCGGGTGCACAGGCGGAGTGTGAAGTTGGAGCCACATGACCTCTCCATAACTTTTGCGCATCCCGTTGCCTTCGGAGTTTTGAAATAAATAGTGTTTATATTTAAAATGTGCGTTGATTGTTGTGTCGTTTAAATTATATTGTGTTAAGAATTTTATTTTTATTGAAATAATATGACTGCCTTTATTATTTTAATTTTTATCTTCGTGTTATCATCATCATCATCATCATTATTATTTTAGGCCGGCGCGCGGGCACCGCGCGACTAGAGGAAGCTGTGTAGTTAGCCCGAGTACCGCGCGGTTGCAGAGTTTGAGTCGACAAATGTAAATAAATTAAATGAGTTGAAGAGAGAAGAATTAAAATTAAAAGTTAGTGAAATAATATTATGTCATTATTAAATAATTTTTATCATTAAAAATAAAATTATTTTTATTTTTATCATTATTATTATTATTATTAAAGATGGTTTTATTATTATTATTAGGTGTATTATTAATATTATTGTTATTAATGTTATGATTATGATTATTATTATTACTTTCTTATTATTTTTATGTGTAGTATTTTTATTATGGGTTAATGTTTACTTTGTTTTATTTATGTGATTTGTTTTATTTTATTTCTATTTTTATTTTATTATTATTATTTTTTCCGTTTTCTTCTAACCCTAGCGGCCCCCCTTCCCCTCATTTTTTTCTCTCACTCGGCCGCCGCCTCTCCCATTTCTTTCTTCTTCTCCCCTGCCCTCCTCTAGCCTGCACGCCCCGGCCGCTCCAGTCGGACTCCAGCTGCTAGCACCCCTCCGCCATCCCACGCCCCTGTCCTTCCTTGCTCCCGTACACAGCAACGGTCACCCCCTCCTTCACCGTATGACCTCCGCTCCTGCTCCTCCTCTGTCCGCTGCACCCACCCAACCGTGCAGGCCCCTGCTCGCCCCTCCCTCCTGGCCTCCCGCACGCTCGGTCTGCCGCCGCACACAGCACCCGACCCCGCCGGCCTCCTCTGCTCCCTGTTCAATGTGCGCAGCCCACGTCCCCTCTCCTCCAGCCTGCACAGCCGCCTCCCATAGCGCCTCCTGCCCTGCGCGTTCCGACCAGCCACAACCCCCCGGATCGGCCCTCCTTCACGACCTAGCAGCCTGGAGCCCCCTTCCCCTGTAGCATCGCTCCGGCCTCCTCCTGCCCAACCGCTCGTTGAGATCCCTCCCAACTTCCCTGTTTTCATCCAGCACCCTCCGGTGACTGGACCCCCCTTCCGGTCTCTCCTGCTAGGTGCGCAACGACCCCTTGAAACGTTTCTTTCATTTTTATTATTACTTTTATTATTATTATTCTTCTTATTATTCTTATTATTGTTATTATTATTATTATTATTAGTGTTATTATTATTATTATTGTTGTTGTTGTTGTTATTATTATTATTATTATTGTTATTATTATTATTATTGTTATTGTTATTATTATTATCATTATCATTATCATTATTATTATTATTATTATTATTTTCATTGTTATTATTATTATTATTATTGTTATTATTATTATAATTATTATTGTTATTAACATTTTTCTTATTCTTATTCTTACTCTTATTATCATTATTATTATCATCTTACTCTTGTTGGATTATGGGTTTTAGTTGATGGTGGGTGTTTATTGGTAGGTTTAGGATTTTTAGGACCCACGCAAGGCATTTTCGAGCGAGCGTCGTCGTCGCGCCTTGGTTCCGAGGTTGCTTTGTCGTCGCACACCGATCTCAAGGTAGGTTCCCATTGCACTGCTTTTAAAATTTAAGTTACTTTACTTCCTACTGTTTTCACCCTATATAAATACATTTGTGCTAAATATTATTATGCAACATAAGATTAATTCATTTATTATGCAAAGTTATAATTCAATTCTTATAGTTTGAAAATGGTGTCGTTTTGTTATGATTATGCATGATAATTTTTCAATTAAATATTTTATTAATTTTAATAAATGATAAGTAATATAAGATAATTAATTTTAAGATGATTATTTGGTGTAAAAAGAGCCATTATTTTATACACAACACTTGAAACATTTTCTTGACAAGCGGACACCCAGTAGTGAAAGAATGCCAGTTTGGATTTTAAAAATAATTCACAGAATTTAAATTATAGTTCTTGTTTTAATGATAAATGATTTCTTCTCAAGCATGAACAAGCATTTTGGTTCTTTTTAAAGTGGTGATTGTGAAATGCATTTAATGCCCGTTTGGCACTTTATAGAAAATGATGAAAATGTTTTGATAAAAACCCTCCTAGGATAACTCTACTACCTTGGTTGCAATTGATTGTTTGGGAGGCCACGCTTAGAGGCTCCCGGGTACTTGAGTAGTTTAAAGGAAAGAGGTTGTCCCGTGGAGTGGCCCAGGGTGATGCTTGTTGTGCTTTATATATATATGTGTGTGATTGGATGCTCGGTTGGCATCGGTTGGCTCACCCCCTTTCCTAAATACTTAAGACATGAGAATCTAGTATATTGAGTGAATATTCTAAGAATGATTGTTGCACCGGTAGGTTATGGTACTGACCAGTGGCCCATAGTAGGTGGATATATTGGGTTTATTACAATGGGATTTGCCCTCGGCCTGCCTGAGAAAGGATGGTCGAGCGTATTGGGAATTTTGATTTCATCGTGTGTGACATGTCAACGAGGATGATATCTCATGTATTGGTTCCTTCTGGTTTATTCTCGATCTCCTAGGTTCACCCATGTCTGTGAATTTTCAGTTACTTGCACTGATGATTTGGTACTTGTATGTATTTCCACATTTCCCTTATTGTGTACTTACTCTTGCGAATTTTAGTATATTGTTTTCCTTGGAAAGTGATAAATTGGGTTTGACTTGGTTTCTAGAAATGGTTTTCAAATGAAAGTGTTTAATCCTCTTTGTACAAATTTGAAAATTTAAACATCACATTCCCTTTCTAAAAATCCATTGACATTAATGAAATGAACCCAAGTTTGGAAATGGTTAAAGGAAATGGTTCGTACTTTGTTTTTAAGTAAGATACTTAGAAAAAAAAATACTTTTATAAATTGTAGTTCAAACTTAAAATGATGTTTCTTTTATTTTAAAGGTAGTGTAATGAGAATAGATATCAGGCTAGCCTACTGAGTTTTAATACTCACGCCTATAGTTCTTTTCTGTTTTTAGTGTTTGTGTAGGCTACAGCTTGAGTGCGCTTGCCTTGGGTGACGCTTGATCGTTGAGTCGGGGAGTGACCCGCGAGGTCGAATGGAGCTAGTTCAGACGTCGTGTTTTGTTAGTTTTATTTTTCTTTGTTCCTATTTGGTCGTTTTTTTCGATTTACTTATTCTGCATTGCTCTATTTTATTTATGTGGATTTATTTATTTATATTGGGTGAAATCGTTCCCACAGCCTCTGTTGATGCCCTGGTGCTTGTCGCTAGCCTGGGAGGATCGAGAACGCCTCTCAGGCCATGTCGCGGACTGGCTCAGGTGACCGGTTCAGGGTTGACCCAGGTTGGTTCGTGACAAAATGGTATCAGAGGAGGTTCAAAATTTAGTAGACCTAGCTTTTCAGAGCACCCTTTGTTATTTGGGATGTCAAGGTAGATGGAGTAGGATTTTCAGGACTCGAGGGGTAGGTGCAGGAAGAGCGTCGGGAACTTTTTCCTGTACTGATCCTCGGGTTTCCATGGGAAGTTCGGTTTAATTTGTTTATTTGGGTTTTTATGGAAAAATCTTTTGCGATTGGGGTACGACAAAGGGAGTAGGGCTAATATTCCTAAGCCGCATGGCCTGGAAAGCCATGTGGAGCTAGGGGCATGGTCCAAAAAGACTCTCCATGTCAGTGACGTGATTGACATATGGCCGCCAACCATATGTTCAAGTCGTCCACCGACACTATTTCCCTGTTTGAGATGTTTTGGGTCTCCTGTGACTTCTGAGAGTGATTCAAATTTGAAGAAAAAGGGGTTTTGAAAAAAAAAATGGTTGGTTGAAATGACATGTTTAATTTGTGGATTTTTTTAAAAGAAGTGGTATGAATGATTTGTTTTTGGAAAATTAAGTTTCATTGTTTTTACCTTGGTGTTCCTATGATTTCTCACATGCATAGTGGTATGTTGGAAATGTGGACGGATTTCTGGTATGGTGGATGGATGCCCGGGGTGGCATGGATACATGCATGTAAGTGAGACTCTAAAGAATACCAATGGTGAGGGTTTAACCCACCAAGCTCATTTTAAGTTAAAGATGTTTTCAAAATAAATGTTTTGATTTTATGAGGGCTCATTTTCTTGTGTTTAGAGCCTTTCATATATTCGGTGTTGGTTTTTGAGGATTTTTATTTATTGAGTTGGCCTTGATTTGGTTTTTTACTTTTCCTTGTCAAGAGGTTATCCCTTTGAATCTTTGATGGGTGATCGTAGTGTGGTTGATCAACCTAAGGATTTTATACCGGAGTTTTGGAAGCTAGATCCACCTCTTTTTTATGGTCAAGCAGACCCTTCCGTAGCAAAGGAGTGGATATGGAAGATTGAATGGGACTTTAACCTCGTTGAGTTTCCCGAGCTGTTGAAGGTCAAGTTTTTAACCTTCATGCTTGGAGGTTCACCGTGGATGTGGTGGAAGTCAGTGTCTTAGAACAAGTCCCGTCAAGAGCTTACTTGGGAGTTCTTCAAGGCTTTGTTCATTCACCATTATTTCTCTAAGGAAGAAAGGGTGAGAAAGGGGATGGAGATTGGTTGTCTGCTGCAGGGTGATGGATCCGTGTGGGAATATTTCCAGTGCTTTGTGAAGCTAGTCCCTTATGATTCAGGGTATGCCACGAATGACCCCATGAAGGCTCGACGCTTTGAGGTGGGTCTCTACCCTGATCTACAGTCGAAGGTGTCAGAGTCCAACCAAACTTCTTTTGTCGATGTGTCAAGACAATATTTTCATGTCGAAGCCACGATGACAGGAGTGCTCGAAGTAGTTCTCCCTCCTTCGATCCCTATGAGCAGTGGCGAATATCCTGGAAAGGAGATGAGTAAGAAAATGGAAGTGGATGGAGCAGGTCATGGAATCAAGAGGCACTGAGATCTATCATCAACCGCTATGGAGCGGGAGATCTTTGTGTGTTATCAGTGTGGCAAGCTGGGTCACAAGAAGCCGTCATGCCAAAGCACTCCAAAGCCTTGTCAGTAATGTGTACGCCTAGGTCACTTGAGACGATTCTGTCGGGGCATTTCTAGGAAGTGTAACAGAGGAAGTTCTTAGAAGTGATGTGTTGTTGGGTCTTTTGTTCAAAGTTTTTGGTGTAAGTTTCCTTTCAGTGTAAGGGATCTTTTATCGTTGTAGTTTTACTGATGGTGTTTTGGGTTTTGACATGTATGGGATGTCGTGGGTCTTTTTATGAACTCTGGTTTTCAATGCCAATATGATTTTTTTTATTTTACAATCTTGTCCTTTCTTTGTCAAATCAAAAGATGTATGTTTCTTATTGGGATTATCAGAACCTGACTATGAGGTAGGAGACACTTCATCCATCAGAGCCCCATCCAAAAGGCCTCGGAGTGAAGCCAGTGCTTAGTCAGGAACCCCTAGGAAATATTAAGGAGTCTGGTTAAGGTTATGCCTCTATCGTCTGGTGAGACAGTTTTGGTGTTTCTGCCCTAGTTTCTCTGTCATTGCAATTTTCATCTTGTCGCAAAGTGCGTGATGGACTTATCCCTTGCGCAACGTTGGTAATTGTAATTTTTTTATGCAAGTTTCTGATCAGTTACCATGCGTGGGCCACCCATGTGAATTAGTTGTGACTTTGGTTTGTGTCCATCCCGAAGTGGTGAGCCCTGAGTAGTTGTCTATCATAGTTTTGTTGATCCAATCCTTGGGCCCTCCCTCCCCAATCACGGGGTAAGGGTTTTTGGTTTGAAAAGACTTTTCAGATCAACTTTTATCTCTTTCAGATGGGAGTAATTAGTTTAAATGTTTTTACTGTTCTTTTTTATAGCTTGAGTAAGGCCCGGTTCTGGCCTAAGTTGGATTTCTGGTTGGTTTCTAATAGGTCGGTTCTTTATGGTGGGGAGACCCACCATGAGTCTCCTTGGGTTTTATCTTAAGTCGTTATCAGATGATAGTTGAGTTATTATGGTGGGGAGTCTGATCAGAACTCCCCTCTACTGTAGATCTTTCTCAGGAAATGAGGTTCAGTCCCGCTGGTAGTCAGTGAGATGTCCCAGGGTTAAGAAGTTAGATCGTGTTTATGTTGAATCCTTATGTGTTGATTGATCAGCTCGATGGTGTCATGGATTTCCGGGGGCAGAAAGCGTTATGGTGGGGAGAATTGTCACACCCTGACCTATGAGACTATTACATTTTAATTATTTTCAGCCTTAAATAATTATTCTGTGGTTTGGGTGTGTCCCAGATGAATTTTTTCTTTGAGTAATGTTAAAACGTGCGCTCTTTGGCGTCGATGTCGTCAGGCGCACGGGCGGAGTGTGAAGTTGGAGCCGCACGACCTCACCCTAACTTTTGAAAATCCCGCTGTCTTCAGAATTTTGAAATAAAGAGTGTTTATATTTAAAACATGCATTGATTGTCGTGTTGTTTAAATTCTATTGTGTTAAGAATTTTATTTTTATTGAAATAATTTGACTGCCTTTATTATTTTAATTTTTATCTTCGTGTTATCATTATAATAATAATAATAATTATTATTATTTTAGGCCGGCACGTGGGTACCGCGCGGCTAGCGGAAGCCATTCAATTAGCCCGAGTACCACGCGGTTGCAGAGTTTGAGTAGGCAAATGCAAATAAATTAAATGAGTTAAAGAGAGAAGAATTAAAATTAAAAGTTAGTGAAATAATATCATGTTATTATTAAATAATTTTTATCATTAAAATTATAATTATTATTTTTATCATTATTATTATTATTATTAAAGATGGTTTTATTATTATTATTAGGTGTATTATTAATATAATTGTTATTAATGTTATTATTATGATTATTATTCTTTTCTTATTATTTTTACGTGTACTACTTTTATTATGGGTTAATGTTTACCTTGTTTTATTTATGTGCTTTGTTTTATTTTATTTCTATTTTTATTTTATTATTATTATTATTATTTCAGTTTTCTTCTAACCCTAGCGACCCCCCATTCCCCTCTTTTTTTTTTCTCTCACTTGGCCCCGCCTCTCCCATTCCTTTCTTCTTCTCCCTTGCCCGCCTCTGGCCTGCACGCCCCGACCGCTCCAACCAGACTCCAGCCGCTGGCACCCATTCACCATCACGCGCCCATGTCCTCCCTTTCTCCCGCAAAAAGCAACAGTCACCCCCTCCTTCAGCGCAGGACCTCCGCTCCTGCTCCTCCTCTGTCCGCTGCATCCATCCAGCCGCGCAGGCCCCTGCTCTCCCCTCCCTCTTGGCCTCCTGCACACTCGGTCTTCCGCCGCACACAACACCCGACCCCACTGGCCTCCTCTGATCCCTGCTCAAAGCACACATCCCACACCTCCTCTCCTCCATCCTGCACAGTTGCCTCCCATAGCGCCTCCTGCCCTGCGCATTCCGACCAGCCACAACCCCCCCGGATTGGCCCTCCTTCACGACCCAGCAGCCCAGAGCCCCCTTCCCCTGTAGCACCGCTCCGGCCTCCTCCAGCCCAACCGCTCATTGAGATCCCTCCCGGCTTCCCTGTTTTCAGCCAGCACCCTCCAGTGACCGGACCCCCCTTCCGCCTCTCCTGCTGGGTGTGCAATGACCCCTTGAAACATTTCTTTCATTTTTATTTTTACTTTTATTATTATTATTATTATTCTTATTATTGTTATTATTATTATTGTTGTTGTTATTATTATTATTATTATTAGTGTTATTATTATTATTATTATTATTATTATTCTTATTATTATTGATATTATTAGTATCATTATCATTATTATTATTATTGTTATTATTATTACTATTATTATTATTATCATTATTATTATTATTATTATTGTTGTTGTTGTTGTTGTTGTTAATATTAATATTATTATTATTAACATTTTTCTTATTCTTATTTTTACTCTTATTATCATTATTATTATCATCTTAATCTTGTTGGATTATGGGTTTTAGTTGATGGCGGGTTTTTATTGGTAGGTTTAGGATTTTTAGGACCCGCGCAGGGTGTTTTCGAGCGAGCGTCGTCGTCACGCCTTGGTTCCGAGTATGCTTTGTCGTCACAAACCAATCTCGAGGTAGGTTCCTATTGCACTGCTTTTAAAATTTAAGTTACTTCATTTCCTGCTGTTTTCGACCTATATAAATACATATGTGCTAAATATTATTATGCAACTTAAGATTAATTCATTTATTATGCAAAGTTATAATTCAATTCTTACAGTGTGAAAATGGTGTTGTTTTTTTATGATTGCGCACAATAATTTTTCAATTAAATATTTTATTAATTTTAATAAATGAAAAGTAATATAAGATAATTAATTTTAAAATGATTATTTGGTGTAAAAAAAGCCTCTTATTTTATACACGACACTTGAAAAAATTTCTTGACGAGCGGACACTCATTAGTGAAAGAATGCCAGTTTGACTTTTAAACATAATTCATGGAATTTCAATTATAGTTATGGTTTTAATGATAAATGATTTCTTCTCAAGCATGAACAAGAATTTTGGTTCTTTTTAAAGTGGTGATTGTGAAATGTATTTAATGCCCATTTGGCACTTTATGGAAAATGATGAAAATGTTTTGATAAAAACCCTCCTAGGATAACTCTCCTTGGTTGCAATTGATTGTTTGGGAGACCACGCTTAGAGGCTCCCGGGTACTTGAGTAGTTTTAAGGCAAGAGGTTGTCCCATTGAGTGGCTCGGGGTGATGCCTGTTGTGCTTTATATATATGTGTGTGTGATTGGATGCTCGATTGGAATTGGTTGGCTCACCCCCTTTCCTAAAAACTTAAGACATGGGAATTTGGCATATTGAGAGAATATTCTAAGAATTATTGTTGCACTGGTAGGTTATGGTACTGACCATTGGCCCATAGTAGGTGGATATATTGGGTTTATTACTATAGGATTTGCCCTCGGCCTGCCTGAGAAAGCATGGTCGAGCGTATTGGGCGTTTTGATTTCATCATGCGTGACATGTCAACAAGGATGATATATCATGTATTGGTGTCTTCTGGCTTATTCTTGATCTCCTAGGTCTACCCATGTCTGTGAATTTTCAGTTACTTGCAGTGATGATTTGGTACTTGTATGTATTTCCACATTGCCCTTGTTGTGTACTTACTCTTGTGAATTTTTGTATATTGTTTTCCTTGGAAAGTGATAAATTGGTTTTGACTTGGTTTCTAGAAATGGTTTTCAAATGAAAGTGTTTAATCCTCTTTGTACAAATTTGAAAATATAAACATCACATTCCCTTTCTAAAAAGCCATTGACACTAATGAACCCAAGTTTGGAAATGGTTAAGGGAAATGGTTCGTACTTTTTTTAAGTAAAATACTTAGGAAAACATAATTTTATAAATTGTAGTTCAAACTTGAAATGATGTTTCTTTTATTTTAAAGGTAGTGCATTGGGAATAGATATTGGGCTAGCCTATTGAGTTTTAATACTCACGCCTGTAGTTATTTTTTGTTTTTAGTGTTTGTGAAGGCTACAACATGAGTGCACTCGCCTTGGGAGACGCTTGATCGTTGAGTTAGGGAGTGACCCACGAGGTTGCATGGAGCTAGTTTGGACATCGTGTTTGGTTAGTTTTATTTTTCTTTGTTCCTGTTTGGTCGTTTTTTTTGATTTACTTACTCTGCGTTGCTCTGTTTTATTTCTGCGGCTTTATTTATTTATATTGGGTGAAATCGTTCTCACAGCCTCTGTTGATTCCCTGGTGCTTGTCACCAGCCCGGGAGGATTGGGAACGCCTCTCGCGCCATGTCGAGGACCGGATCAGGTGACCGGTTCCGGGTCGACCCAGGTTGGTTTCTGACAGTAGTAACAACAGCATTTTCAGTCAAATTGTCGAACACCTCGACTGCTGGATAACTCCTACTCTAGCGAGTATAGTGGGCCTACCAAGTCATGAAGAGGTGCTTCCCACTAACCTTGGGCTGCTTAGGTACTCCTCCACATCGCGTATCGTGGTCCTGCAAAGTCACAGAGAGGTGCTTCCCACTAGTCGTGGCCAGCTGAGGTACTCATCCTAATCACGTACCATGGTCCTGAAAAATCAAAGAGAGGTGCTTCCCACCGTGGGCCTACAATGTCACAGAGAGGTGCTTCCCATTGGCCTAAAGGTCAGCAGTCTTCAGGTCTCAGCTAGTCGCAGGGTTCTGTACATAACACACTTGGTGGAACTGCTCCTCAAGCCCTTCGTCACATCTCAACTTCCACAAAAGTTAGCATAGAGTGTGCCAAAAGATATGCCTCATTGAGTGGGTCCCAACACCGCAAACGACTCATCAATTAGACACGTAGTTTGCAAGATACATGCATTTTAATAAAATGGGCCCAGTTGGATTCGAGTCCTATCCAACCCGTCCATATGGAAACCCATGCCAAAACTCCTGTAGAGTATCTCAGAAGGACCGCCTCATCACAAGGGTCCTCATTCCGCAGATGTTTCATCAATCAGACACCCGATCTGTGAGTTATTAGTGTTTTAGTAACTAGGGGACCAGTTGCGATGGGGCCCGGTCCGACCCAGTCAGACTGACCCGACTAACCCGATCCAGAGGTCCCACATACCCTGGTTCATTAAGACAGACTTGACCCAACCTGGTGCGGGTCGGGGTCGGTCTGGTCCGTCATGGACAGTGGGCCAGGCCCAATAGGCCTCGTTGGACCTGAACCGGTTGACCAAGGGTCTAGCCCACCGGGTCGCCCATTGACCCTGTCTAGTCCGAACTGGCCTGAAGGGGTGCGGGTTCGGCCTTCTGGTGCAGGTCCAACCTACTGGGATCGGTTCTGGCCCGCTGTGCAGTGGGTTCAGCTCGGCCCGCTGGGGGCTCATCCCACTAGTTGGGGACCTACCGTGCGGTGCGGGTGGTGGTGTTGACCAGCCAGGACGCGGCCTGACTGCTGTAGTCGGCTCCCCTAGCCCCACATGTGTGGGGCCCTTCCTCCAGGCACGATCGATGGACCATGGATTTTCCAGTCATCCGTACGGCCTGGACGCGGGCCGTCCCTCCATGCGGTGCCTCGCCTAGCGCCGCATCGTCCAGCACGCCGCCGCGTCTGATGAGCCGTAGCTTCCCAGTCAACATGGCCTGATTCTGCGGGCTGCCTCCTCCATGCAGTCGGAAAGGCCGGTCACCGGCATGCTGACAGGGTGTTTAGCAGACCACCGGAAGTGCTCCGGTGGTCCGTGTTTCGAACCACCATCATCTGTGGCCTGCGGGGAGCACCCTCTTCACCGCGAGGACCCCAAACCCACCTTGCCGTCATTTCAAGGGTACGACCACCAAGAATGCACATGCAGAGGCACTCGGGCCTTGTTCCTGTCGGCCTAGGGACTCCGCGCTAGATGTTTAAAGATAGGGGAGGTTCAGGGAGTTTCCGTTCAAGCATTACATGACAAGATTTGGACCTAGAATAAAATAACCCCAAGAATTAATCACCCTCTTGCATAATGCATGAATCACAGATCAACCTATCCATGGGTTGATCCATGTTTTTCGTTTTCAAGAAAAGGATGGGGAAGAACATCAAATCAAAAACCCCCACTTCTTATGAAGTCTGATGCTGCGGCGTTCATCCTCGAGGGATTAAGACGTCAACGTTGCTTCCCGGCTCCGATCTTTGAAAGGTGTCGAAGATGATGAAGTTCTGCCAGTGTTCATCATTCTTCGATGGGGTGGAAGTCTGTCAGAGGTTCACTAGAAAATCTTCCAAATTTCTTAATCCTTATTTCCCCCAAGCGTCGAACTATAAAAAGGAGCACATCGCATCGTTTCCATTATGATGCGACGTCGTGTCGTTACGCTGTTACGCTTACTTTATTGCATTGGTACGCTGCGTGATATGGGCCATTAATGAATTTCATTAATGCTCCTTGTCTCTGCCTGGTCACTGCACCACAGCGTCACCGTCCGCCACCCAATGGTGAGAAAAGAATAAAATAATTCTTTTAAATTCTTTTATTATTTTTCTTGAAAAGTCTGAAAAATAATTTTTTCACTCATCCCTTGATAGAAAAAGTTAAGTCATTTTTCTAGAAGAATCTAAGTGTTCTGAATTCAACGGTGCCCTCAAATTTTCAATCCGACCACTGGTTCAAAAGTTAGAAAATCTCACTCAGATGTTTACTGAACGTACCTTAAAAAAAGTTCAAAAAAATTAATTTTTACCCTCGACCCGCGCCGTTCAAGGTTAGGCTCTGCCTAAGTGGAACACTCCCCCACGAGTTCAATGGCACTCTCAGATTTTCAATCTGAGTTACCGTTTAGGAGTTATAAGGATTTAAAAATAAAATAATTTTTACTTTATTTTATTAACGACTAGAAACTAACTTCCACTGTTGGCCAACACTAACCAATGTTAGGATCTTCCTAAAAAAATAATACCCTTACGAGTTCAGCGATGGTCTCAGATTTTTAATCCGAGTCACCTTTTGGGAGTTATAAGAATTTGAAAAATAAAATAATTGTATTTAATTATTTTATTTACGGTTATTCCATTTTCAGGTTTTCTTACTAGAGGCCTGCACTGACTAAACCTAAGTCACGCCTATGTTAAACCCATCATCCTGAATGCAACTGTGCCCTCATATTTTTGATTGGGTAATCTGTTTAGGGGTTATTAAAATTTTTCAAGAAAAATGCCCATGCATGCTATTTAAATATTAACAGTTTTCAATGGATCATTCCGGGCACTCAGGGCCTCGGAATCACGTGCCGTCAAATTTTGCGGTCTCGAAATAATTCCATAAAAATAAAAGAAATTACACAGAAATTCTGGGACATTACATTCTCCCCACCTTAGGGATTTACGCCCAAAAAAAAAATAGTCAAATAGATGGGGGTACTGAGAACGAATCTCAACCTCCTGATCCCATGTACTCTCCTGGAGATTATCATGCTACCACTGAATGAACACTCAAGGAATCAACTGACCCTATAGGACCCGCTCCTATTGATTCTCTATCTCCATCGGGAACTTCGCAAATGTCACCCCTTCATCAATTTCCAGCTCGCTCGAGTCGATGACGTGTGATGGATCATGAACATACGTCCTCAACTGTGACACATGTAAAAAATCATGCACCCGATACATTTGCAGCTGAAGATCTAGGTGGTACGCCACCTCGAAAACTCCACTCAGGACCTGGAACAGTCCGATGAACCTCAGATATAGCTTTCCGCCAAATCTCCTCAATCCACGTCAGGTTGAGACCCGAAGGAAAACATGGTATCCATCCCCAAACTCCAAGGATCTTCATCTTCTGGCCACCAGTACTAATGTCGGAGGTCTTGTTTTATCTTTTCCACACTAGGACGTACCACCAAATGGGATGTATAGAACTCCTTCAAAACCTCCTCCTATAACGTCACTGGTACTAAAATGTTTCCTTTGAAAAGGATGGCGTGCTCCCCACTTATCGAAAATTCTTTAGGAGCTTGTCATGAGGGAAACTGAGCACGTCGGGCCTCGTAGTCAAAATCCACAAATTGTGCCTCCCTGAATCGCTGTGAGAGTGGGGGAGTGACAATCATTGATTGAGGGTAAGATGCTCCATCATCATCCATAAAGGATATCTGCATCGTGTCTAGCTACTCTATTTCCTCAATTAGCAGCTATAAACCAGACTTATTGCTGAGCGTTTCTACCACCACATTCCCCTTATAAAGAGTATTAACTATATCAAAGTGATATTTCTGAAGGAACTCTAGCCATCGACACTTTCACAACTGCTAAAAATTCTACAATCACCTTTCCATCCATGCTAAAGGCTACCCCTTTTAACTAATTGATGTTCCCATCAACCCTTTGGTAGTGGGTAATCATTCTCTATGGCCACTTGATTAAAGTGACAATAGTCCACACATAACCTCGAACACTGGGTCTTATTAAGCCCTTCCTCTAAAATTCCCCCACCTAAGCCCCCTTCTTGTGAAGCTCTTCGAAAGACCTCCGATATACTGATGCTAATATAGGTGCCATCTAGGGGTGTAGAATGATACAAAAGTTCCTCCCCCTGCGGCGAGGTAACCCTAAAAACATCTTTTGAAGGGACGTTCCCTCACTTCACCTCTACTATTGGGAATTGAAAACTCAAAACATCTACTACCATGAGGGTAAGGACAACCAACTCAAGAGTGATCAGTTTCACCCTCCTATGCATGAGTTTTTCCCATGTTGCCTGGGTTTCCTTTTTTTTTTTCCGACCAAGGAAAACCCCATTCCAACACTATGAATATACCATATCATTTTTACCTAAAACATTCAATCTGATCATGAAAAGTGGATGACTAGTCCATAACCAAACTAACATCGTAAGGCTTCGACACTGCCACCAAGAGGTTCCAACCGAAACTCTCACCTAAAGGGTCAGATCACACCATAGACATAAGTGTGATTATAGAGTCTCCTCCCATAGGTATCTCCAGATATAAGGATCAAGTCAATGGTTTAACCAGAAACTCTAGGTCTTGAACCAGATTCGTGAAAAGAAGGAATAATTTGCACCTATGTCTATTAATATGACAACTAGTAGTAGACACATACCATACCTCAAATCATTCAGGGATCCCTCGGGTCATACTCCTTGATTGCATGAAACTACTCCCTTCCCCTGTCCTCTAGTTGTACCCTCAATTCATGAAGCTCTGCAGGAGTCATCCAATATGTTGGTGTGGATATTAGTGTCATCCCAGAGTACAGATAAAAGTAGAAGTTTAACTCTCACCGAAGATATAATCATGGAACATCTTCAAGGGAGATGTAATTATACTCTACTGTCACTAAGGAACTTGTGGACTCATTACATTCACTGCACTAAGGGTCAAACTATCCAACTAAATAGGATTTGTCTACACCCTTCTATTCTTGAGTCCATAAATAGATGCAAGGATCTCCCCTCTATCGATAAAGGGAAATATGGTTCCATGTCCATGGATGAACCACATCATTTGCCTAATGTAGTCAATCCTGGCCTGAAAGGTACTAGTCTATACCAAGAATGACATCGTAAAGCCTCGATAGTCTGAAACTATCTCCTCTCCTGACTTGCATCATGAATGGTGGGACAATATCACATGGGATTTCCCTTTTTACGACAAGCATAGAAAAGCCCACCCTTCTAGAAACTAGAATGCTCTCTCTGATGAACCCTATGGTTCTGCTGCATACTTTGAAAACTTGTAATCTATAGGTCCCGATGGCCCTGCATCTCGGGTGATCATTGCCTCAGATGCTCGTGAAACACATTCGAACCCTACACCTCATTGATAAGTTCCAAAAGAGTTATCCACGACTTAGTCTGGAAAGCTGAATCCACCTGAACAACTAGAGGTGGGCCTTCTAGCTGATCAACAGGTGGTGGTAACATCGATATACCACCCTGTGGGGCCATATCTAGCACTGGTCCCTGAACAAACGCCTTGTTGCTAGGTGGAATATCCTCACTATCATGTATGAGGATCCTGGATGGTCGTCCACATGGAGGAATCCTGAGATAGATCAAGATGTACCACAGTTAGAAGGTTATACCTGGTGAGCTGAATCTTATTCAAAATAAGGAGACACTTATGCAACCATTGTTTTCATGTATTCATCCAAAAACAAAATTCAAGGTCATGGAATATGGATAAGTCAGCCGCCGCACCAAAACTGGACTCCCTGAATCTTAAATTTGAACTTCCAACACTTGACACTGTTTCCCAAAAAAAAACAACAGACTCCCGGTCCTGGTGGTAGGACCAACTTACCTATGATACCACTTTATCACGACCCTTCCCCCAGGGCCCGTGTCATGACTACCCTAATCCCACCTTCCGAAGGCTAGGGGCTAACGACTAGTGGTGAAGGCATCAACCTACAAGTGGGAGGAATTTTCCTGAGTACCCGTATACACACACACACGCCCAACCAAGTCCCACACATAGACCAAGGAAAAACCTGTATACTAAAACAAGACCGAGTACAAAGTACAACTGAAAGTAAGTGGGTGAGAATATAAACCCAACAAAAGGACTGAAAATAGAAAAGTACACAAAGGAAACTCTGATGGCCATCCACAGAAAACCCCACCTGATCAGAAGAGTATTGTAGCAACTAGAAGCTGAAGTAGAATGTCATGTCCACCCAATACTACTGGGCCCCGCCTGGTCCTAGGCCACCAAGTCCACCATTGTAGTGTCCATTAGTCCTGTCTCTTTGAACACCCATGTTGAAGCATCGATCATATTCACCAGACACAACACGTGTGGGAAAAGACCGTGCATGGGTGAGTAACACAGTACTCATTAGGGACCCAAAACAAAAAGGAAAGACCCCACATCAATTCCTCAAAGTAAAACACAAAACACAAGAAAACTCACACGAGTTATATTCTAGGGTAGTAACAGTAGCATCATCTGTCACATCATCGAACACCTCAGCTACTGGATAACTCCTCCTCTAGAGAGTACAGTGGGTTTTTCAATTCACGAATAAGTGCTTCCCACTAACCTTGGACCTCTTAGGTACTCCTCCCCATCACGTACCATGGGCCTGCAAAGTCACAGAGAGGTGCTTCCCACTAGTCATGGCCAACTAGGTACTCCTTCTAATCATGTACCGTGGGCCTGAAATGTCATAGAGATATGATTCCCACTGTGGTCCTGTGAAGTCACAGATAGGTACTTCCCACTGAGCCAAAAGTCCGTAGTCTTCAGGTCTTAGCCAGTCGCAGGGTTCTGTATGTAGAGCGTGTAACGACCCAAAGTTTTTCAATGGAAAATTCCCTTCTTATATTTATGTCATAAAAACACAAAATAATGAAATAATAAGTGATAAGTGACCTTTAAACATAATTTTCTCACCCCTATGTTTGGAATTTTGAAAATCCGACATACACGGTTGTGTTCAAGATGGTTTTTGGAGTCTAATGAAACAAAAATAATTTTTGGTGAATAGTAACCTACCTTTATGAATAGTAACCTACCCTTATGAATAGTAATATGACCCTTATGAATAGTAAATAAGAGGAACATTACCTATGAATAATAAAATAAAATTTAGACATCTTAGAAAGTGACAATTTGACCTTAGTAAACGTTTTTGGTATTTTATAAGTCATAAATAAATAATTATAATTAATTAATTAATTTAAAAGAATATTTATTTCCATGAAATGTATTCATAAATTATTGAATCAATGTATAATAGTTTTTAGATAATTTTATAAGACCCTATGTAATTTTTGAAAGAACTATAAAATCAGTTTTAATCTTAAAAAATGTTTTTTAAGTAAATTATGATTTTAATTAAATATTAAATTAATAATATTTAGAAAATTATTTTTGAAAAATTGAATTCATTTTTGGATTCTACACGTCTAAAAATGGTTGGAGTAAATTTTTGGGATTTTTCTGAGATACTTGAATTTTTGATGAATAGTAGAATCCGATAATTCACAATAAAAGCTAAATAATGTATTAATTGAGTCATCGATGATGTTATGCTGATGTAAGCCCACTTGGTTCGGGATTACATTATAAAATTACTATTATTGGTCATTAAATACTCACTATTCCTTGTATTAGGTGAAATTAATAAACTAATCAATTTTATATTAAGGAAACCCCTCTCCCCTCCACTATAAAAGCCACCTTTCACTCCCTCTTTTCCTCACACCTATCAAGATCCAAGACTTCTCTAAATTCTGCCCAAAAACCCTCCCTATCCCATCCCCCACTTCCAAAATCTGATGGTCTCATCAAAAGACCAATCCTAGCTTCCATAAATAGGATCTCAAGAGGAAGATTCTAGAGGTAATTTCTCTCCCTCTTCTCCTTTAATTTCCTTTCAAGTTCAAGTTCCTTTCTTGATCTCTCCCCCACCTATATTCATCCAAATTGTTTTGTAACTCGAGTATTATACATATACAGTAATTTTATGATTCTAATGGGATATTATATCACCCCACCCCCTTTCCCTCTTCCTTTTATTTTATTAAAGAGAACGTTGTTCATGAGGTGTTAATTTATCACCTTCAAAAACGACATGCTCTCTTCTTCCATTTCTACCTTCAGATCTGGTCATGAAACCATTTTTATGGTTGAACCAGAATATTTTATATGCATTATGTTCTATTTTATGTTCTGGAAATAACCTATGGCCATATTACTAAGTGAAAAGTTAAAACAAGTTCATTGTGATCCAAAAACCGCTCAAATTAACCTAAATAACCATCATTAAATTCTTAACTAATGATTATTCCACATGGATCTAATATAATTCATTATAAAATCATTAAATATATTCTAATATAATTAATAACATGTAATATCAGTTCTAGATGTTTACCCATGATCTACCCAAACATCAATTTAAGAATACAAGTGAACCACTCAAGAAAACCATAAAAATGAACATCCCCGAACAATGTTTTTAAACTCTATAAGTCATCAAAGGAACATAATATGACATAATGGAACCATAATGAAAACTATTAATGTATAAAAGGTTCTTTAATTTCTTATTAATGAATATAATATCATTATACAGGACATTAAAGAGAAGGAGGCATTCGGGTACAAGGTAAGGGGAAATTCTCGAACCCAACTGTCATCCTTCAGGTTCTACCTCTTTCACTCAATTTTTGATATGGTCACTCCTTAAAGATCATTTTTTCATATTTGTATTTCCTTTTCTGGTATATACATGTTTTATACTGATGTTTATGTCAATCGAAGTGTTTTCCGAAAGAACTCTTCTCTTAAGAACTCAACTTTTACCTCTCATTCAAGGTTGATGATTCTTGTATCAAGTATGTTGTTCCCTCTTTATTTTGGGAACCCAAAGTTTATGAATGTGTTATTATGATATGAAAACCATTACTTTTAATGGGTTAGTTATTTTCATTTATTTTATATGTTCATTGTGGCATGCATGATAAATGATAATGTTATGATGTGACGGGTGCGCCTGGAATTATATAGCGCAATATGAATGTTTAAATGTGACGGGTGCGCCCGAAATTATATAGCACTCCAATGCATTGGGTAAAGTGATGAATCTCATGAGTAAATGTGAAATTATTTGTTAACAAGATGCTAGCTTGGTTCACAAGTATGTGTGGTAGTTAACCACTAAGACACGATGTTTCATTTTTATGCATTGCCACATTTCAAGTCTTTTATTTATGCTCCTCTCATATTCGTGATCATTTTCCTATGTCATCATTATGCTCACCCCATGATATATTGTTCTTATCTATCCTCTTACTGGGCTTCTATCTCACCCCTTTTGATGTATATCCTCAGGTGGATACATGTACTTAGGAGAGGACAAGTGCCACTAAGAATCTAGTGAAGAAGAAATTAAATAAATGTTTATGGTTGATGTTGTATTTGTTGTGTGTGGTCCTAGTTTTCCCAAGACACTAAACCTTTGGATCCTCTATGTGTAATAATATTATGTTGTTTATCTTTGAAATGATGTAATAGTAATGAAAGAAGAGTCTGGGTCACTATAGTTGATATCAGAGGAAAGGTTTAGTTAATTTGGGAATTAGGATTAGTGAACCCTAAAGAAAACCTCTAGCATGAGACTAAGTACAAAAATGCACAAAAGAATATTTACCTAGGGATCCCATATGTTATGTTTTTGGTATAATTGTTTAAATGAATAAGTTATTCATGAATTTTTTACTTATGTTTTGTTCTAACCTTTTCTATTTTAGAAAATGGTGGGAACCAGGAGAAATCAGGCCAACAACTCTTGCGAGGGCCAATGCAACGATTGCCCGAACAACATCCCCAATGATTTGGGAGGAGGAGTTAAAAAATTCATGGAAATGCTTACCCAATTATATCAGGTTATGAATAATAACCATAATAATGGGGAACACCCTCCTTCACCAAAGAGTATCAACTAGCTATTGAATGTTTTATGCGGCAACGACCACCGACGTTTTGTGGATCTTCTGATCCACTAGTTGTGGAACAGTGGGTCAACTCTATGGAGAAGATCTTTTCTGTTCTTCACTATTCTGAGATGGAGAAGGTGACCCTAGCTATTTATCATCTAGATGGAGAATCCGATCAATGGTGGGCTTTGATTAAGAACACCAAGCCAAGGGAGGAAATTGAATGGATGGAATGGGAATACTTTAAGATAATGTTTCTTAATAAGTATTTCCCACGAACTCTTCACATGAAGATGGAGAGAGAATTCATAGAGCTCAAGCAAAAATAAGGAGAATCTGTCACAAACTATGAAGCGAATTTCACAAGGCTTGCAAGGTATGATTCGGGTTTTGTTATCAACAATGATAACAAAATTGATAGATTCTTTAGTGGATTAAAACAAAACATTCGAAAGGCTCTTTCAATTTGAGACTTTGGGAGTTATGAAGAAGTTGTTCAGTGTGGTCTAAAAGTGGATATGGAGTTTGGAGAATGGTATCATGGATATGGTGATAAGAAAAGAAAGATGGATTTCAAGCTGGTGGATCTACTGATAAAGGCGGGAAGAAAAATCAATGACCCACATGCCAAAAATGTGGGAAGTTGCACCATGGGAACTGCCTCAAAGGGACAGGGAAACACTTCAAGTGTGGGAAAGAAGGAAACCATGATCAAGAGTGTCAAAAATACATAAAGATGAAGGATAATATAGCCGATGAGAGGAGATAACCACTCATGGTTCAATGCTACAACTGTAGGGAGCAAGGGCGCTATGCAAACCAGTGCACTAAATCTCGAGCTCTCGAGGGCAATCAGCGTCAGCAGCCACCAAAGCCAAAGGAACAGGGGAAGGCTTATGACATCACTACTGCGGAGGTAGAGCATGATAATGAAGTCGTACAAGGTACACTTCCTATTCACTCAAGAATGGAAAAAGTCTTATTTGATTCTGGTTCTACGCATTCCTTTATATCTTGAAAGTTTGCTAGAACTATAGAATCGAAGCCCCAGAACCTTGAAGTAGAGATATCTATAAAAACACCAAGTGGTGCAATCATTTCAACCCAAGTGTTTGACTCTTCTCCTGTTGACGTATGTGGGAAGATTCTTCCTGAAAATCTCATAATACTTCCCTTGGTGGATGGGAATGGACTGGCTCTCGTTATATAGAGCTCATATCAACTGTTGGGAAAAGGAAATATCTTTTCATATTATTAACCATCCCATGATCCTCTACAAATGCAAGGAAGATCATGAATATCCTTCAAAAAATCCTTCAATGGTGTGGGTGTTGATTCCCTATAAAGAAGCAGACGTCGCCCAAATGCTTGAGTCGAAGGAAAATTCCAACCTTGAGGAAATTCCCATCGTGAGGGAATACAACTATGTATTTCCTGAAGAGTTACCCGGAATTGCCCCGGATCGTGAGGTAGAGTTCTCAATTCAACTCATACCTGGAGCTACTCCTATCTCAAATTTCCCTATAGGATGGCTCCTATCGAACTGGAGGAGTTAAAGAAGCAGCTGCAAGAGCATCTGGACAAAGGGTTCATATGCCCTAGTGCATCGCCTTGGGGTGCGCCAGTGCTCTTTGTGAAGAAGAAGGATGGAACCATGCAGCTGTGTATCGATTATCGGGAACTCAAAAAGATCACCATAAAGAACAAGTATCCTCTCCCAAGGATAGATGACTTGTTCGATCAGTTAAGAGGAGCTGAATACTTCTCAAAGGTGGATCTTCATTCTGGATATCATCAAGTAAAGGTGAAGAAGGAAGATATTCAGAAGACTGCCTTCCGTACAAGGTATGGACACTATGTGTTTTTGGTGATGCCCTTCGGACTTACTAATGCCCCTACAATCTTCATGGATTTGATGAATAGAGTCTTTAGACATTACCTCGATAGATTTGTGGTAGTGTTTATCAATGATATTCTCATCTACTCCAAGAGCAAGGATGGACATGAAGAACATCTAAGACTTGTGTTGGCGACATTGAGAAAGGAGAAGTTGTACGCCAAGTTTAGCAAGTGTGACTGTAACACCCCGAGATTTTATGAAAAATATTCTTTTTAATTTCATTAATGTCTTGTGTTGTATGCTACACCAAAAGAAGCTTGCACAAAATGCATCCTTGACTTGCCTTGCATTACACGCAATCGCGACCTTCCTCGATAGCGTGTGTAGTACGCAATACCGACTTTCACTAAACAACGATATGCTATTAAAATATTATTAAAACTAGCCGTTATGAATAGTAATAACCACTTTTTAAAATTTTGTAAATTTTATTTTTCAAAATGGACTTCATTTTTGGATTCGGAATATAAAAATTATCTTAGGGTGAAATTTTGGTACTTTTCGGATAACTTTCATATTCTGATAAATAGTGAAAATTATTAAATTTTAATTAAAAACAATTTTTTTTAATCGAAATAATTAATAGTGATAAATTATTAATTTGACTGGTTTTAAATTATATTTAGAATATATTTTTACAATTTACTACAATGTTGTTCATTGGATGTAATTTCACATTTAAACCAGACATAAACAAGTGTCAATCTTTTGATAGTTATTATCTTTTAAAAACACGCTATTTGTTTGGACGACGAGAATTAATTTTTAAATTAGTTAATGTAACTGATATGTATTTAATTTGGTAAAATAAACATCATTTTTGAATTCATAATATCAAATATATCTTAGGCCTAATTTTTGGTATTTTTCTGGAAACTTTCATTTTTTGATGAATAGTGAAACCACTAAGTGGTAGTTAAAAAAACTGAATTTTTCATAAAACATAATTTTACCACTTCTGTGAGTAGAATTTCGAAAATCCGAGAGACACGGTTAATATCAAGGACTAAAATTTGGTTCAATGAGATGAAACTATTTTTTGGTGAATAATAACTTTTTACTTTTATTTACCACGGTTAAAAGTAAATAGGGCAATTAAGGGTAAAAATGATATTATTATTACCATAACACATGTACTAATTCTATTGGATAAGTGTAATTCGACCAAAAACAACCTTAGGAATAAAATATTACCATTTAGGCCCACTTGGATTAGATTAGGACATTTATTATTAATTTATTTAAAGAAGGGTTAAAATAGTTAAAATCAAAGTTTAATAAGTAAATCATTTTTAATATGAGGTTATACATAAGATAAATTCGACTATAAATATTAATTAGAAATATAAAACAATTTCCTACATAATTGTATTTTATTTGTAATTTTTAGACATTAAATAATTTAATTTATTTATGACACAACGATGATGCAGTAATTATCTTATTAATGAAATATTGACATAATTGATGTTATAAATACCCAAATAAATGTAAATTGAGACTTTTTATGAATTACACTAATTTTACAGGTTACTATGACATGTTATTATTTATTTAATAAACTTTTTTCGAACTAATCATTCTTTTAGGATTTTCACAAAAATCAATTACAAAATAGTGTCAAAATTGACATAAAATAGTTTTTAAAACAAATATTATATTATTAATTGTTATTTTATTCCTAAAAATCTAAGGTTCGGAAAAATGACTTATATAAGGTTATATATATTAATAATAAACAACTTGTGGTTCGTTTGGCTTGTTATAGTAAGTTTATTAACCTTATAGTGTAAGAACACAAGAAGACACGGTAAAAGTAAAATTATTTAACTTAATGTTAAATCTAAATGATAAGGTTAAAATAGGAACCTAAACTTGTCTAAATTCTATTTTATGAGAGGATTTAGACCCATACCCACCTTATCTTATAAATAAATCAATTTGGATCTATTTAAAACCGAATTTGGCTTTATAATAAAATAGTATTTTTAGTTTTTCCAAAGGTGCCCTCTCCTCCCTTATAAAAGGGAACCTCCTCCCTCTCTTCCTCACACCAATTTGAGACTTTAATATCGACCAAACCCTGCCCATTTACCTTCTCAACTTCCCTAGAAACATCCTATAGGTCCTGGTCTTCTTCAAAGACCAATTTTAGTACCCTAAGAGGAGGATTCAAAGAGGCGTGTCAAAGAAGAGGTAATATCCGTTACCGATTCTTTCAATTTTATTTCTTCTTCAACTTCTTCTTCTTTAGTTGTTTCATTATGAAGTAATAACATCAGTATCACTCATATACTGATATGTTATTATAAGTATGAAACAAACCTATTTCACCATCTATCCATCCTACGGAAAATGAAATCACCGCGCGTGCGTACGTACGGAATACCGTCTCCACGCTGTGGTGTAATCTGTTTTTCCAACACCACCTTACTTGGATGGGTATAATGGTGTACATAATAACTATATATGATTATTATAAATTGATATTGATTCTGAAATAGTATACATACACTCCAATACAATTCCACGATCATGAGAACGATATCATCGCTCGTGCGTACGTACGGACTACCGTCTCCACGACGCGATGAGATTCATTCTCCACGTTAACCATTCATGAATGATTATAAAGTATATATAATAAGTAATCATGAAATATATGAAATAATAATGATACTGGATTTATGTGTATATATATGTATGTCATCTACTTAATTCCATTCAACTCAATAAGGAAACGAAAACAACATTCATGCGTACGTACGACCTACCGTCTCCATGAACGGAGTATTTCTTTCCATTTACCGATCTGTTATATATATGTATATTCTGAATATATATTATATATAAATCATGTTTTATATTCTTGAATTAAGTAATCATGATCTAAGTAATCATATGAATAATTACAAGTCAAAACACGGACGACAAATGAAACAATTTTACCCAAAACGCTCTATAACATGAAATTTTCAACAGAACGGGTAATATAAAGTCATAAGTGAACCATATATAATATCATAACAATTAGTATGATTCTGGAATAAGTCAATGAAATTATTTAAATCATTATACAGGAGGTTCAGACACTTACGAAGCAAATCGGACCTAAGGTAAGGGAAAATATCACAATCTTATTTTATCCGAGATTGTTTATACTTTGGTATTTACTGGGGTGTATTTTATCATCAACATCCATGTTTACTCAATATTTAATATTGTTTCAATCCACCTAAATTTGTTTAAATCCAATTTTACCCTTCAGTGAGTTTTTGGTAAAAGATATGAAAGGAATCTTTTGTCGTTTTTCGTACGAGGTACTTTTTGACTTTTCCGACAAAAGTACGAGAAGAATGTTGTTTTTAACTTATACGGCATGAATAGATTTTTAAAACATTATTTCCAAGAAGCTTCCTTTACAAGTTTTCAAGTTTATTTTTAATCAAATTCTTTTAGTTTATAATTGTATGACATGTTAAGAAAGGAAAAGTGTTTTTGAAGTAGAAAGGATATTTTCCTCAAGAATGGAGTTCAAGTGTTTTATCAAAATTATTTTCCATATAAGATAATAAAGGGTTATGTCTCTATCCCTATTATTACATTGATTTGATTATGTTGTGATGGAAATATTTTTATGAATTCATTTATCTTATATGAATTGTTTTATGATGTCAGGTTGTTTAAGAATCCCATTTTTATTACATGGGTTATGCAATGATGTATGATTTATGATATTGTGAAAAACATAAGAATGGTATCATTATGAGATGGGTGGGGCCTATATTTCCCTCCAATTCATTGGGTAAAGATTTTATATCTCATGAGATAGACATGGCTGGAACGGAAGGTTAAACCGGTTCAATGAAACAGGACTGAAATGAGGAATGAACTCGGTTCAGAAATGGAATTTGTCCACTAAGATAGTCTTAGAAATGAGGCTTGACTAATAAGAAATGATTCTCTATGATTTTGTGTGTATGACACAAAGCTTCATGTTTTAAGTTATGATTATTGTGATTACATTTCACTACTATGATTTATCCCATGTTATGAAATTATGATCTCTTTTGCAGGTTAAGATTTCCAAAAGTTATGTTCTTATGAATATGATGTGATTAATATTTCTTTTGTTTACCCTTACTGAGCATTTGAGCTCACCGTTTTATGTTTTCTTTTCCCCAGGATATAAAGAAAGGTTTTAGGTAAGAAATAAAAAGGGAAGATCTTTATGGGAGATGTTGAAGATCTTTCACCGCGATTAGAAGATTATATTCCGAGTTTCCAAAGACACTAAACTATTACGGTCCTTGTGTGTGTGCTTTTGTAATATACTAAGTATTCCTCAAAAGTAATGTAATGTCCATGTACATCAAGCTTCGAGTCTCTACATTTGGTATCAGAGGAAAGGTTTAGTCAAACTTTGGAAACTAGGATGCGAAAACGTTAGTGAGATCCCTAGAGATATTTCTAAGGTATGACTAGGGATATCCCTAAGGATAAGTATACGTATAGGATATAGTCCTAGAACTATGGTAATGATCATAGAATTTAACCTAAGATGTTAGATATTGAGGTTACTCCCCCTTTACTATTTTGTTTTCCCTAGCATGATTTTTTCCTCTCACACTATTCTTTTTGGGTTTTAGAAAATGGCTGGAAACAGGAAGATTCACGATAATAGAGGATATGCCGGACAATGGAATGATATTATTCATGAGCAACCAAATGAAACGGGATTTGGAAGTACAAACATCATTATTATTCCTAATCATAAATCTCATAATATGATCAATAATCTCAACTTTGGTAAGTTTATCGACTCAGATAATAAGAGAAAGATGGAGTTTCATGATGATCATAGAGGAAAGAAAGTTCAATTTCCCTCATGTAAATCATGTGGGAAGAGGCATCAGGGAGATTGTTTCAAAGGAACTAGAAGATGCTTTGGGTGTGGAAAGGAAGGACACAAAGCCAGTAAGTGCAAAGGAAAAGGTTCAGTTAACACCATGGACAAGGATAATTGTATTTCTACGACATCAACAATGATCAGATGTTTTAAATGTGGAATGTATGGGCATTATGCAAACCAATGCACTAATGGAAAATCTCATGAAGAGAATCAGCATGGTCATATGGGTAGTATTTATGTGGATGATGATGAAGAGACTAAAAATGAAATATGAGATGAAATAAATGATGAAGCTCAGCTAGTGGTTTAAGAAGTTAGTGGAATGATTGTATGTTTATAAATAATAATGTATGGTACTATGGAATAAAGAATCATCTAAGGATTGTTACACTATTGTTTTTCCTAAAGTATATGAAAGTATATGTTGAATGGTACTGGTAACCATGGAAGGTTATTCAGATATTTTTGGAAAGTAGATGATATGCGTATAATGAAGGGATAATAAGATAATAAGATGTTTGATTGTATTCATGAGCTCATGACTGATATAAGGACTAAGTGATATTATGGTTTGATTATATAGAAATTTTTGGATTTTGGTATGTGGAAAGAGTTAACTTTTGACAGCATTCATTTTTTCACTAAGGTTAAAAGGGTATTCATTTTTCAAGAGAATACATGATTAAGGTATTCACATGTTTGTAATTTGACCAAAAAGATATATATTATGATATATGGGGGATAAATGATGGATTTCACGTGATTGTTATGTGACATTTCAAGCAATCATTTTCTTTATACTATGATCTTGGACCAAAGTATTTTAGATAAGCCTAAATATTGGAATGGATTATGTTGGACATAAGTTAGTATTGTTTAAGGATAGAACTTTTTTCGATATTATTGATGGGATGTTATAGTAATGTAGTTTTAGAAAAAGGACAACCTACAGGACTGGCGACAGCCCATCGCGTCAGACAAGGCTATGGGAATCGAACCCACAACCAAAGTGCGACTGGCCTTTATCGACTACCACTATCCTATAGGAAGTCCCTGGGTAGTAGAAACTAGTTTTATTTTATTAAGCGGTACGATATATGAAGTATAAGTTCATTTTTGGAACCATATACGATTAATCTAACCATATGATGGACTTATAACGTTTTCTAACCTTTTGTTTGAAACAGATGGAATGACCCATCATTCTATCACATGATCTGCTAACACATCACGAATAACAAATTCAAATTCATTTCATTAAAGGATGAAGTGGAAATTGTTCAATTCACGAACAATAGTTAGATTGTACCAAAATCATGTAAGTATTTCTTTTAATTCATCAAATTTAGGGAAATGATCTTGAAAACCAAAAATGTTGTCTTAGTGACCTTATATCCGTTGAATCAGATGGTACCTTAGATCATCACAAATCTATGGCTTTGTGATTGCTGGATTTTCCATAGCCATATTCTCTACCATTCTCCATCAGAACATGGTGGTTAGATTTCTCTTCCATATCCATATTTTCACCTATGTAGAAACCCAGTGATTAGTTTATTTGGGTAACCATTACGTTTCATACTTTCATTTTCAAACATTGGTTTTGGTATTCCTTTTTACGATGTGGGTTTCTATTAAAGAAACTTTCGAGTAGTAAACCATTTATAACCCCGACGAATTTCGAGGGCGAAATTCATTTTAAGGGGGGTAGAATGTAACACCCCGAGATTTTATGAAAAATATTCTTTTTAATTTCATTAATGTCTTGTGTTGTACGCTACACCAAAAGGAGCTTGCACAAAACGCATCCTTGACTTGCCTGCATTACACGCAATCACGACCTTCCTCGATAGCATGTGTAGTACGCAATACCGAGTTTCACTAAACAATGATATGCTATTAAAATATTATTAAAACTAGCCGTTATGAATAGTAATAACCACTTTTTGAAATTTTTTAAATTTTATTTTTTGAAATGGACTTCATTTTTGGATTCGGAATATCGAAATTATCTTAGGGTGAAATTTTGGTACTTTTCGGATAACTTTCATATTCTGATGAATAGTGAAAATTATTAAATTTTAATTAATTTTTTTTTAATTGAAATAATTAATAGTGATAAATTATTAATTTGAGTGGTTTTAAAGTATATTTAGAATATATTTTTACAATTTATTACAATGTTTTTCATTGGATATAATTTCACATTTAAACCAGACATAAACAAGTCTCAATCTTTTGATAGTTATTATCTTTTAAAAACACGCTATTTGTTTGGAAGACGGGAATTAATTTTTAAATTAGTTTATGTAACTGATATGTATTGAATTTGGTAAAATAAAAATCATTTTTGAATTCATAATATCAAATATAGCTTAGGCCTAATTTTTGGTATTTTTCTGGAAACTTTCATTTTTTGATGAATAGTGAAACCACTAAGTGGTAGTTAAAAAAACTGAATTTTTCATAAAACATAATTTTACCGCTTCTGTGAGTAGAATTTCGAAAATCCGAGAGACACGATTAATATCAAGTACTAAAATGTGGTTCAATGAGATGAAAATAATTTTTGGTGAATAGTAACTTTTTACTTTTATTTACCACGGTTAAAAGTAAATAGGGTAATTAAGGGTAAAAATGATATTATTATTCCCATAACACATGTCCTAATTCTATTGGATAAGTGTAATTCGACCAAAAACAACCTTAGGAATAAAATATGACCATTTAGGCCCACTTGGATTAGATTAGGACATTTATTATTAATTTATTTAAAGAAGGGTTAAAATAGTTAAAATCAAAGTTTAATAAGTAAATCATTTTTAATATGGGGTTATATATAAGATAAATTCGACTATAAATATTTATTATAATGATAAAACAATTTCCTACATAAATGTATTTTATTTGTAATTTTTAGACATTAAATAATTTAATTTATTTATGACACAACGATGATGTAGTAATTATCTTATTAATGAAATATTGACATAATTGATGTTATAAATACCCAAATAAATGTAAATTGAGACATTTTATGAATTACACTAATTTTACAGGTTAATATGACATGTTATTATTGATTTAATAAACTTGGTTAGAACTAATAATTCTGTTATGAGTTTCAAAAAAATCAATTACAAAATAGTGTCAAAATTGACTTAAAATAGTTTTTAAAACAAATATTATATTATTAATTGTTATTTTATTCCTAAAAATCTAAGGTTCGGTTAAATGACTTAGATAAGGTTATATATATTAATAATAAACAACTTGGGGTTCGTTTGGCTTGTTATAGTAAGTTTATCAACCTTATAGTGTAAGAACACAAGAAGACACGGTAAAAGTAAAATTATTTAACTTAATGTTAAATCTAAATGATAAGGTTAAAATAGGAACCTAAACTTGTCTAAATTCTATTTTATGAGAGGATTTAGACCCATCCCCACCTTAGCTTCGAAATAAATCAATTTGGAGCTATTTAAAACCGAATTTGGCTTTATAATAAAATAATATTTTTAGTTTTTCCAAAGGTGCCCCTCTCCTCCCTTATAAAAGGGCACCTCCTCCCTCTCTTCCTCACACCAATTTGAGCCTTTAATCTCGCCCAAACCCTGCCCATTTCCCTTCTCAAATTCCCTATAAACATCCTAGAGGTCCTGGTCTTCTTCAAAGACCAATTTTAGTACCCTAAGAGGATGATTCAAAGAGGCGTGTCAAAGAAGAGGTAATATCCGTTACCGATTCTTTCAATTTTCTTTCTTCTTCAACTTCTTATTCTTTATTTGTTTCATTATGAAGTAATAACATAAGTATAACTCATATAATAATGTGTTATTATAAGTATGAAACAACCCTATTTCACCATCTATCCATCCTACGGAAAACGAAATCACCGCGCGTGCGTACGTACGGAATACCGTCTCCACGCCGTGGTGTAATCTGTTTTTCCAACACCACCTTACTTGGATGGGTATAATGGTGTACATAATAACTATATATTATTATTGTAAAGTTATATTGATTCTTAAATAGTATACATACACTCCAATACATTTCCACGACCATGAGAACGATATCATCGCTCGTGCGTACATACGGACTACCGTCTCCACGACGTGATGAGATTCATTCTCCACGTTAACCATTCATGAATGATTATAAAGTATATATAATAAGTAATCATGAAATATATGACATAATAATGATACTGGATTTATGTTTATATATATGTATGTCATCTACTTAATTCCATTCAACTCAATAAGGAAACAAAAACAGCGTTCATGCGTACGTACGGCCTACCGTCTCCATGAACGGTGTATTTCTTTCCATTTACTGATCTATTATATATATGTATATTATGAATATATATTATATATAAATCATGTTTTATATTCTGGAATTAAGTAATAATTATCTAAGTAATCATATGAATAATTATAAGTCAAAACACGGACGACAAATGAAACGATTTTACCCAAAACGCTCTATAACATGGAATTTACAAAAGAACGGCTAATATAAAGTCATAATTGAACCATATATAATATCATAACAATGAGTATGATTCTGGAATAATTCAATGACATTATTTAAATCATTATACAGTAGGTTCGGACACTTACGAAGCAAATCGGACCTAAGGTAAGGGAAAATATCACAATCTCATTTTATCCGAGATTGTTTATACTTTGGTATTTACTGGGGTGTATTTTATCATCCACATCCATATTTACTCAATATGTAATATTGTTTCAATACAACTAAATTTGTTTAAATCCAATTTTACCCTTTGGTGAGTTTTTGGTAAAAGATATGAAAGGAATCTTTTGTCATTTTTCGTATGAGGTACTTTTTGACTTTTCCGACAAAAGTACGAGAAGAATGTTGTTTTTAACTTATACGGAATGAATGGATTTTTAAAACATTATTTCCAAGAATATTCCTTTACAAGTTTTCAAGTTTATTTTTAATCAACTTCTTTTAGTTTAGAATTGTATGATATGTTAAGAAAGGAAAAGTGTTTTTTGAAGTAGAAAGGATATTTTCCTCAAGAATGGAGTTCAAGTGTTTTATCAAAATTATTTTCCATCTAAGATAATAAAGGGTTATGTCTCTATCCCTATTATTACATTGATTTGATTATGTTGTGATGGAAATATTTTTATGAATTCCTTTATCTTATATGAATTGTTTTATGATGTCATGTTGTTTAAGAATCCCATTTTTATTACATGGGTTATGCAATGATGTATGATTTATGATATTGTGGAACACATAAGAATGGTATCATTATGAGATGGGTGAGACCTATATCTCCCTCCAATGAATTGGGTAAAGATTTTATATCTCATGAGATAGACATGGCTGGAACGGCAGGTTAAACCGGTTCAGTGAAACAGGACTGAAACGAGGAATGAACTCGGTTGAGAAATGGACTTTGTCCACTAAGATAGTCTTGGCAATGAGTCTTGACTAATAAGAAATGATTCTCTATGATTATGTGTGTATGACACAAAGATTCATGTTTTAAGTTATGATTATTGTGATTACATTTCACTACTATGATTTATCCCATGTTATGAAATTATGATCTCTTTTGCAGGTTAAGATTTCCAAAAGTTATGTTCTGATGAATATGATGTGATTAATATTTCTTTTGTTTACCCTTACTGAGCATTTGAGCTCGCCGTTTTATGTTTTCTTTTCCCCAAGATATAAAGAAAGGTTTTAGGTAAGAAAAAAAGGGAAGATCTTTATGGGAGATGTTGAAGATCTTTCATCATGATTAGAAGATTATATTCCGAGTTTCCAAAGACACTAAACTATTACGGACCTTGTGTGTGTGTTTTTGTAATGTACTAAGTATTCCGAAAAAGTAATGTAATGTCCATGTACGTCAAGCTTCAGGTCTCTACAGTGACTTTTGGATGAATCAAGTCATGTTCTGGGGACATGTGATCACAAGTGAGGGAATTTCTGTGGACCCTTCAAAGACAAAGGTGATTGAAAAATGTCCTAGGCCCTCTAGTGCCACATAAATCCGTAGTTTTCTTGGATTAGCTGGGTACTACCAATGTTTTGTGAGAAACTTCTCAAGATTTTCAAGCCCGCTGACTAAGTTAACAAGGAAAGGGGTAAAGTATGTCTGGACGGAAGAATGTGAGGGAAGCTTCAAGGAGATAAAGAGAAGGCTAATCACTGCACCTGTACTCACACTACCAAAAAGTGGAGAAAGTTTTGTGATATACAGAGATGCTTCAAAGAAAGGCTTGGGTTATGTACTCATGCAAAATGATAATGTGATAGCCTAAGCCTCACGACAGTTGAAGATCCATGAGCAGAACTACCCAACGCATGATCTAGAGCTGACAGCCGTGATTTTTGCCTTGAAAATCTGGCAGCACTACCTTTATGGTGAGAAGTGTGACATATACACCGACCACAAGAGCCTAAAGTATATATTCACACAAAAGGAGCTCAACATGCATCAAAGGAGATGGTTAGATCTAATCAAGGATTACGATTTCTCTATTCACTATCATCCTGGAAAGGCGAACAAGGTAGCTGATGCTCTAAGCAGAAAAGAACCTGCTACTCTTTCCATGCTGCGGATTGAGAAAGACCCTATCTTCTTGGATATGCAAAGGATGGATTTGGAAATCATAAGGGTAGGGGATACATCCTACCTTTCCCAAATGATTGCGTAACCATCCATCCACGAGAAGATTAAGGAAGCACAAAGGGATGATGTGGAGATACAAAAGAAGGTGAATGAAGTAAAGGAAGGAAAGATGCAAGAGTTCCATATCGACGATGATGGTGTGATTCGGTTTGGAACGTGACTTTGTGTGCCTTCATCACCCGGGATAAAGAAGGAGCTATTGAATAATGCACATAGCTCAAATTTATCTATCCATCCTGGGAGTACCAAGATGTACAGTGATCTCCAAGAACACTTCTGGTGGGATAACATGAAGAAGGAGATTGCGGAATATATATCAAAGTGCTTGGTATGTCAGCAAGTTAAAGCTGAGCAACAAAAGTCCAAAGGTGTGATACAACCATTACCTATACCCATGTGGAAATGGGAAAATGTTACTATGGACTTTGTCATAGGCCTCCCAAATATGTCAAAGGGAAATAATGCGATATGGGTTGTGGTTGACCGACTCACCAAGACCGCCCATTTTAACGCTATTTGGGAAGATCTCTCACTTGATCAACTTGCAAGGATATATGTGAAGGAAGTGGTGAGACTACACGGTGTTCCACTCTCAATTGTCTCTGACCGAGATCCAAGGTTCACATCTAAATTCTGGAGGAGCCTTCAACATGCTTTGAGTACTGAATTAAATTTCAGCACGACCTATCACCCCCAAACCGATGGCCAATCTAAAAGTACTATTCAGATGCTTGAAGATATGCTAAGAGCCTAATCTCTTGAATTAAAAGGTGGTTGGGATCATCATCTCCCATTGGTTGAGTTCTCATACAACAATAGCTTCCACTCGAGCAGTCAGATGGATCCGTATGAAGCTCTTTATGGGAAGCGGTGTAGAACTCCAACCTGTTGGGATGAAGTTGGAGAAAGAAAGCTGCTTGGACCCAATCTTGTTTAAGAGATGACAAATAAGGTTCAAGTCATCCAGAAACACATCAAAGCTGCTCAAATTCGGCAAAAGAGCTATGCTGACAACCGTCGAAGGGAATTGGAGTTTGACGTTGGAGATTAAGTCTTCCTTCGAATATCTCCATGGAAGAGAGTCATGTGATTCGGGAAGAAAGGGAAGCTAAGCCCAAGGTATATTGGCCCCTTTGAGATCCTTGACCGCATAGGAGCTGTGGCCTATCGGCTTGCAATTCCACCGAATATGGCTCTAGTTCATGATGTGTTTTATTTATCACTACTGAGGAAGTACATACCAGACCCCTCACATGTACTAAACTCAGAGGTGGTGCAGCTGGAAGATGATCTCTCCTATAAAGAGCAGCCAGTAAAGATTTTGGACCGAAGTAATAAGGTTATACGCAACAAGACAACCCATCATGTCAAAGTGTTGCGGAAGAACCATAAGTTTGAGGAAGCAACTTGGGAACCAGAAGAGGCAATGAAGGAGAACTACCCTCACCTGTTTGTGTAAAGTGAAATTTTGGGGGCGAAATTTATTAAGGGGGGAAGAATATAACGACCCAAAGTTTTTCAATGGAAAATTCCCTTCTTATATTTATGTCATAAAAACACAAAATAATGAAATAATAAGTGATAAGTGACCTTTAAACATAATTTTGTGACCCCTATGTTTAGAATTTTGAAAATTCGACATACACAGTTGTGTTCAAGATGGTTTTTGGAGTCTAATGAAACAAAAATAATTTTTAGTGAATAGTAACCTACCCTTATGAATAGTAATATAAACCTTATGAATAGTAAATAAGAGGAACATTAACTATGAATAATAAAATAAAATTTAGACATCTTAGAAAGTGACAATTTGACTTTAGTAAACGTTTTTGGTATTTTATAAGTCATAAATAATTAATTATAATTAATTAATTAATTTAAAAGAATATTTATTTCCCTGAAATATATTCATAAATTATTGAATCAATATCTAATAGTTTTTAAATAATTTTATAAGACCCTACGTAATTTTTGAAAGAACTATAAAATCAGTTTTAATCTTAAAAACTGTTTTTTTAAGTAAATTATGATTTTAATTAAATATTAAATTAATAATATTTAGAAACTTATTTTTGAAAAATTGAATTCATTTTTGGATTCTACACGTCAAAAAATGGTTGGGTTAAATTTTTGGGATTTTTCTGAGATACTTGAATTTTTGATGAATAGTAGAATCTGATAATTCACAATAAAAGCTAAATAATGTATTAATTGAGTCATCGATGATGTTCTGCTGATGTAAGCCCACTTGGTTAGGGATTAAATTATAAAATTACTATTATTGGTCATTCAGGACTCACTATTCCTTGTCTTAGGTGAAATTAATAAACTAATCAATTTTATATTAAGGAAACCCCTCTCCCCTCCACTATAAAAGCCACCTTTCACTCCCTCTTTTCCTCACACCTCTCAAGCTCCAAGAATTCTCTAAATTCTGCCCAAACAACTTCCCTAGACCATCCCCCATGTCCAAAATCTTCTGGTATCATCAAAAGACCAATCCTAGCTTCCTTAAAGAGGATCTCAAGAGGAAGATTCTAGAGGTAATTTCTCTCCCTCTTCTCCTTTAATTTCCTTTCAAGTTCAAGTTCCTTTCTTGATCTCTCTCCCACCTATATTCATCCAAATTGTTTTTTAACTCCAATATTATACATATACTATAATTTTATGATTCTTATGGGATATTATATCACCCCAACCCCTTTCCCTCTTCCTTTTATTTTATTAAAGAGAACGCTGTTCATGAGGTGTTAATTTATCACCTTCAAAAACGACATGCTCTCTTCTTCCATTTATACCTTCAGATATGGTCATGAAACCATTTTTATGGTTGAACCAGAATATTTTATATGTATTATGTTCTATTTTAAGTTCTGGAAATAACCTATGGCCATATTACTAAGTGAAAAGTTAAAACAAGTTCGTTGTGATCAAAAAACCGCTCAAATTAACCTAAATAACCATCATTAAATTATTATCTAATGATTCTTCCACATGGATCTAATATAATTCATTATAAAATAATTAAATCTCCTGTAATATAATTAATAACATGTAATATCAGTTCTGGATGTTTACCCATGATCTACCCAAACATCAATTTAAGAATACAAGTGAACCACTCAAGAAAACCATAAAAACGAACATCCCCGAACAATGTTTTTAAACTCTATAAGTCATCAAAAGGAACATAATATGAAATAATGAAACCAGAATGAAATCTATTAATGTATAAAAGTTTATTTAATTTATAATTAATGAATATAATGTCATTATATAGGACATTAAAGAGAAGGAGGCATTCAGGTACAAGGTAAGGGGAAATTCTCGAACCCAACTTTCATCCTTTGGGTTCTACCTCTTTCACTACATTTTTTCTATGGTCACTCCTTAAAGATAATTTTTTCATATTTGTCTTTCCTTTTTTAGGATATACATGTTTTATACTGATGTTTATGTCAATCCAAGTGTTTTCCAAAAGAACTCTTCTCTTAAGAACTCAACTTTTACCTCTCATTCAAGGTTGATGATTCTTGTATCAAGTATGTTGTTCCCTATTTATTTTGGGAATCCAAAGTTTATGAATGTGTTATTATGATATGAAACCCATTCCTTTTCATGGGTTAGTTATGTTCATTTATGTTATATGTTCATTATGGCATGCATGATAAATGATAATGTTATGATGTGACGGGTGCGCCCGGAATTATATAGCGCTCTAATGCATTGGGTAAAGTGATGAATCTCATGAGTAAATGTGAAATTATGTGTGAACAAGATGCTAGCTTGGTTCACAAGTATGTGAGGTAGTTAACCACGAAGACATGATGTTTCATTTTTATGCATTGCCACATTTCAAGTCTTTTATTTATGCTCCTCTAATGTTCGTGATCATTTTCCTATGTCATGATTATGCTCACCCCATGCTATATTGTTCTTATTTATCCTCTTACTGGGCGTCTAGCTCACCCATTTTTATGTATATCCTCAGGTGGCTACATGTACTAAGGAGAGGACAAGTGCCATTAAGAATCTAGTGAAGAAGAAATTAAATAAATGTTTATGGTTGATGTTGTATTTGTTGTGTGTGGTCCTAGTTTTCCCAAGACACTAAACCTTTGGATCCTCTATGTGTAATACTATTATGTTGTTTATCTTTGAAATGATGTAATAGTAATGAAAGAAAAGGCTGGGTCGCTATAGAGCGCTTGGGAGAACCAGTCCCCAGGCAATTATTCACATCTCAACTTCCACAAAAGTCAGAATAGAGCATGAAAAAAGATCTTCCATGTCGAGAGGATCCCAAATCCGCAAACGGCTCGTCAATAGGATGCGCGGTTTGTAAGATACATGCGTTTTAGTAAAAAGGGTCTGGTTGGATTCGAGTCCAATCCAACCTGACCATGCACAAAACCACATCAAAACTTCCATAGAGTATCTCAAAAGGACCGCCTCGTCACAAGGGTCCTTGTTTTATAGACGGCGCTCCAATCGGACACCTGGTCTGTGAGTTATTAGCGTTTTAGTAACCAGGGAGCCGGTTGCAACGAGGCCCGATCAGACCGACCCAACCAACCCAGCCCAGGGGTCCCACATACCCTGGTTCATTAAGATGGACTCGACCCAACTTGGTGCGGGTCGGGGTCGGTTGGGTCTGGCATGGCCAGTGGGCTAGGCCCAATAGGCCTCATTGGACCCAACTCGGTTGGCCGAGGGTCCAGTCCGCTGGGTCACCCGGTGACCCGGTCTCGTCCGACCCGACCCAAAGGGGGCGCAGGTTCGGCCCGACGGTGTGGGTTCGGCCCACTTGCGTGGTCTGGCCCACTAGGCTTGGGTCCAGCCCACTGGGTAGTAGGACCTGCCGCATAGTGCGGCCGATGGTGCCGAGCAGTTAGGATGCGGCCTGGCTGGCGCGTCTGGCTCCCCCTGGCCCCGCAGGTGCGGAGCCCTTCCACCAGCCACGGTCGACGGACCGCAGCTTTTCCAGCTGTCTGAACAGCCTGAACACAGGCTGTCTTTCCACTTGGTGCCTCTCTTGGCACCACGTCCTCTAGCATGCCGTTGCGGTTGACGCGCCGCGACTTCCTGGTCAACGCGACCCACCGATGCAGACCGCCTCCTCTACGCGGCCGGTGAGGCCGACCACCGCTACTGCTGTCGCCAGTGATGACGTGATGACAAGGCATTTAGCGGATCACTGGATGCTCTCTGGTGGTATGTTCTTTGAGCCGTCTGCGTTTGTGGCCTCTGGGGAGCGCCCTCTTCACCGTGAGGATCCCAATCCTGCCTTGCTGTCATTTTGAGGGTACGACCACCAAGAACGCACTTGCGGAGGCACTCAGACCTTGTTCATGTCGGCCCATGGCCTCCACGTTAGAGGTTTAAAGATGGGGGATGATCGAGGAGTTTCCGTTCATTCATTCCATTCCAGGATTTAGAACCCGAATAAAATAACCCCAATAATAAATCACACCCCGCATAACGCATGAATTGCGGATGAACCTGTTCATGGGTTGATTATCCACTAAATGAGGCTAATATTCATTGGTAATATACATAATATTCATGTTCTTTATTATTAATAAACACCATTTTAGTGCATTTTACACTTTGAACATTATTTCACATTATGATTGTAATACCTTCTTAAAATACGCTATTATGAGGTACATTTTTTAACATCATTTGAAGTACCCAATGATTCATCTGATTTTAAGGAATCTAATTATACATATTTTAATTTAATATTTTTGGAAATTGATCTACACTTAAATATGAACATGTTTGATTCAGGGATCAATGGAGAATTCATGGAGGATGATGGAGATATTTGGAAATGAAAGGAAGCAATTCTGGAGAAGGCAGATTGGACACCAGCCCACTGATGATACTGTGGGTCCCACCATACAGGCCCAATTAATCCCACATTTAGTGGGATTCTAGAAGACATGTATAGTAACAAATCCCTCTTCAGGAGTTAATGCTAATTCGGCATCCATGGTGGTCATTTAGGCGGGCCAAGTTAGAGATAAAATTCTGGGCCAGATTCTGCGGCCCATAAAAATATCACACTAATATGATCATATCTCGGAATCCACAACTCCAAAGGGGCCAAAATTTTACATGCGGTTATAAGACATCCTGGGATCAATTTTATTATTCTATGACCCACTCTGATTCGGCCATCTATAAAGACTTACAAGCGCATCGGTTCGGTGGAAGCAAGCTGGCTTCCACCTCGGGTCAAGGGTAGAAAAATCTCCTCTCCCTTACTTTCCACCACCCTAGGCCTACCATACTCAAGTGGGATCCTTTGTACTGTTGGAGGCTCAACCCAAGGCTCCCAAAATTCCTATTTAAGGCAGTGGTGGTGAAGGAGTTTGGAATCTTGGATGCTTTGTTCAATTGTAATGTTATGCTGCATTTTTGTTGCCTCAAATTTGTCTTTCACATGTAAGTTGTTCAATTCACTTTAGTTTCTTAATAAAAGTTCTTATTATACTCTTATTATGTTGTTCTTCATATCACTTTGATACCGTTGGATCAAGGTGTGAATTTATTCACACCAACCCTTGTGAAATTATTCACACAACGGTGGAGTGATCATTTTATTTTTGTTGTTTTCTTTACTTCTCCATTTCCTCCCTCACGAGTCTACTTTCCGCTTCCATTGAAACCATGGGATCAATGGATGGCTAACCCACTTATGGGTTGATCCAAGGGAGTATCAAGGGGCTGGATTGGATGTTATTTATCACCTAATTAATGTATAATCACTTCTTTAATTGGGATTTTTATTTGATGATTTTTAAACTCCATCGTCCTTGTTGAATTTAAGGCCACACACTTCAAGTACTAATACGAACCTTTACCTTGAAGTGATCAAAACTTTGATCCTTCAAGTGTATAGGTGATTAGTATTAAAGGGTGTAGGAATTAAACCAGTAAGTTATGATGTTGTTTTATCTCCTTAAATGAACCCATCTCAAATTTAAGAAATTGAAATCATTAAAAAGAAAATGCGTCCAATCCACCCCGAGCGATAACCTAGGATCAACTCATTCTTTTAAATTGAATTAACTTAAGTATCTTAAAGTTCTTTCAAATCCATCCAAAATCAATCCAAGTTGTCCACTTCATAGCCTAAAATAGTCCATAGAATGTACGTGTCTATAGGTTTCTTCTTAGGTCTCTGTGGATTCGATAACCCAAGCTAAATTACAAGGACCGTCTTACCTTCTTCTCTTGAGTAAATTTGAGCAAGAATCAAATTTTGGCGTCGTTGCCGGGGACCCAAGTAAGTAATATAAACACCCATTCTATTCTCCCACATTTCTTCTTTTCTCATCCAAATTCTCTTATCTTGTCCCTTTCTCATTTTTTTTTCTTTTGGCGCATGTCCGCCTACACTCGCGATCAATCAAACCTTCTAGTTAGGGTGGATAGTCCTGGGGTTGGGGAGTAAAGTACACCAAGGGAACTCATTCCATTAGATCCTAATCTTCCTAATACTCTAGAGTCCAAAATTGAGCCAATTTCAATGGAAGGTCTTCAAAGAAACCAACTCATAAACCCGTGTGGGAACCAAAATGGAAACCCAAATGAGGCAGCCCCAAACTTGGGGAATGCAATTGATCAAACCATGAATGACTACCTCACACATTCCTGGACCAATGCCCCCTCATGCATTAGACACAATTCCCTAGTATATGCCAACTACATCTTTAAACCCCATGTCCTAAACCACCTTCCCACATTCCATGGAATGGAGTCCGAGATGCCATACCTGCACATTAAGGAGTTCAATGACATTGTAGAAACCATGTGTCCCCCACATCAACTAGAATCTGCTAAGATGAGGCTATTTCCTTTTTCTTTAAAGGATCAAGCTAAAAATTGGCTAAACAATTTGAGTCCATCATCCATAAACTCTTGGGACCAACTACAAAGAGAATTATACAAAAAATACTTTCCCCACCACAAAACAATTGCCCTTAAAAAGAGTATCCAAAACATTTTTGAAAAAGAGGGAGAGTAATTCTATGAAACATGGGAGATGTTCAAAGAAACTCTAAACATGGTTCCAAACCATGGTTTTTATATTCCTGAACAAGTGAGAATTTTCTATGAAGGGTTGGGTCCGGGGAACAAACAATTCATTGACATGATGTGTAATGGAACATTTAAAAACAAAGCCCCAAATGATGCTTACGAGTATCTAGAAAGCCTTTCTGAACAAAACCAAACATGGGGAACTTCACCTTATTCTGAAAAGCCACAAAGAACTACTGGAATTCATACACTTAGAGAAAAGGAAAGCCTTAGGGCTAAACTCACAGCACTCTCTAGGAAGGTTGAAGAGATAGACCTTAGGAAAGTCCATGAAATCCAAACTGTTGATCCTGTTTGCACAATTTATAACAAACATGACCATAAGACAGACAACTGCCCAAACATTCCATCCATCAAGGATGTTCTCTTAGGAGGACCCCCAGCGGAAGTAAATTCTTTGAACTTTCAAAAGCCAAAATACCAAAACACCTTCAACCCAAGGTATAACGACCACCCAGGCTTCCGCTGGAAAGATAACCAACAACCTAGCCAACTACAGGGAAAAATCATTACCCCCATCAGAACTACCAAACCCATAACCAGTTCCAAACCCAACATATCCAATACCAACAGCCACCAGTCCATTTTCAACAAACCATGCCACCTCCAAAATATCCCCCTGGGATAAACCAACCTACTCAAGCACCCACCCAAATTGTTCCACAAAGCCTACTAGAACAGCTGTGCAAATAAATGGAGAGAATGAACTCGGAGGTATCTTCCCTAAAACAAGAACTTCAAACCATCAAAACTGGAAAGGCACCCATGCCTACTCAGGCGGTGCCATCCTCAACTTCAAGGGGAGAGTCAAGTTGTGCTCAAACAACTCATGAACAACTAAAGGCTGTGACTATTTTAAGAAGTGGGAAATCAATTGAGAAACCTGAAAAACTAATTCAGAACCCACCTGAAGATTCAAACTTGGATGAAAATTCAAATGAACCACAAGATCAAACTGAGGAAACTGATAACATTGTCAAGGAAACAACTCTTCAATAAACAACCCCACAACCTGCACCATTTCCTCAACGCATGAGGGGGAAAACCAAGCCTGAACTGAGTGAAACGTTGAGGGAAATATTTTCAAAAGTCAAGTTGAACATACCCCTTCTTGATGCAATCCAAACCATACCTGCCTACTCAAAGTACCTTAAGGACTTGTGCACTTTTAAAAGAAAATTTTCACATAAAAACCAAGTCCTTTTGGCTGCTAATTTGAGTACCACCATTCAAGGGACCATTCCTACTAAGTTGAAAGACCTAGGTTTCCCTTACATCAATGTTGAACTAGGAGAAAGAAAAGTTTTCAAGGCCTTGTGTGACCTAGGTGCTAGTGTCAATCTCATCCCATATGCTGTGTACTGCCAGTTAGGCCTAGAAGAGCTCCAACCCACATCTGCCACACTTCAACTTGCTGATCGCAGCATTAGGGTTCCAAAGGGGATTTTAAAGGACGTTCTGGTAAAGGTTGAAAACTTCATCTACCCTGCTGACTTCATTGTCCTTGAAAACCATCCAAACTTAGGAAATAAGGAACAAAACCCAATCATCCTTGGCCATCCTTTTCTTGCAACAATCAAATCTGTTATCTGAGTTCGAAATGGGAACATGACCATCACCTTTGGGAACATGATTCTAGACTTGAACATCTATAATGCAAGCTCACAAATAGGGGATGATGAGGACATTCATGAATTAAACATGATAGGAAGCATTGATAATGAATCCATAAAACATCAAGGAATATTTGATGAATGTTTAAGTCAGGATGAGATTGATTTCCTTTGTTCATATGAAGGAAGTTTATCTCATTGGATTGAATCATTTTCAAATTGCTCTTATGATGAAGTCTTAGGTCCAACAATCAGTGAAAACTTTCAAGAAACCACTTTCATGAAGACCACTCCAAATTCCTTCCCTAAAGCTGATCAAGCCAATCTAGTAGCTGAAAATTCTACATGTGGGGAATCAATCCTATTTGAAACTCTAAAAAAAGAAATTGAACTTGATCCAATGTCCCAATCTTCTGCTGAAATTCTGAACCAACCTGATCTTGAATTGAAGGAACTTCCTACTACACTCAAGTATGCTTTCCTAGGGGACAATAAAATACATCCTATTGTCATTTCTTCTTCTCTTGAAGCCAATCATGAGAGGATGCTTCTAGACGTCCTTAGGAAACATAAGAAAACCATTGGTTGGACCCTTTATGATATTCCTGGGATTAGCCCACTTGTTGGGACTCATAGGATTGTTCTGGAATCTGATTCAAAGCCATGTCATCAACCTCAACGAAGACTCAATCCTAATGTCATGGAGATAGTAAGGAAAGAACTTCTGAAATTGTTAAAAGATGGTATCATATATCCCATAGCTGAGAGTGAGTGGGTGAGCCCAATCCAAGTGGTTCCAAAAAAGGCCGGAATCATAGTGATAACCAATGAGGATGGAGAGATTCTTGCAAAAAGGGTGAGTAGTGGATGGAGGGTCTGCATTGACTATAGGAAGTTAAACTCATTCACCAAGAAGGACCATTTCCCCTTACCATTCATTGACCAAGTCCTTGAGATAGTGGCAGGTCATGCCTTCTACTGTTTCTTAGATGGGTACTCGGGGTACAATCAAATTGAGGTCTCCCTAGAGGATCAAGGGAAGACTACATTCACATGTCCATTCAGAACCTTTTATTTCAAACACGTGCCCTTTGGGTTATGCAATGCCCCTGGAACCTTCCAACGGTGAATGATGGGAATCTTCTCAAACAGGGTAGGGGATTTTCTAGAGGTCTTCATGGATGACTTCTCTGTGTTTGGGGATACATTTGAGGGATGTCTGCAAAATGTTGAGAGAGTCTTGTCAAGATGTGAAGAAAAGAATCTGGTTCTAAACTGAGAAAAATGCCATTTCATGGTTAAAGAGGGACTTGTTCTAGGACATCTGGTCTCGATTAGGGGGATTGAAGTTGATAAAGCAAAGGTTGACATCATTCATCACCTTCCATCACCCAAATCTGTCAAGGAAGTGAGGTCTTTCTTAGGACATGCTGGTTTCTATAGAAGATTCATCAAGGACTTTAGTTCAATCTCTCGTCCCCTTTGTGCTTTGCTCGTAAAGGATGCTCCATTTTTTTGGACAGAAAGCTGTGAGGGTTCATTCTCAACCCTCAAATCCTCTCTCACCTCTCCTCCCATTATGAAATCTCCAAATTGGAACCTTACTTTCGAAATTATGTGTGATTACAGTGACTTTGTTGTAGGAGATGTGTTAGGACAACGTTGTGATAAAACTCCTTATGTCATTTCTTATGCAAGAAAATCCTTAAATGATGCCCAAATCAACTACACCACTACTGAAAAGGAGTTACTTGCTATTGTGTTTGCCTTAGAGAAGTTTAGGTCCTACCTCTTGGGATCCCCCATCACTGTGTTCACTGACCATTCTATACTAAAATACCTCTTCCAAAAACAAGATGCTAAGGATAGACTGATTAGGTGGGTCCTTCTCTTACAAGAATTTGACCTCACAATCAAGGATAAAAAGGGAGTTGAAAATGTTGTAGCTGATCACCTCTCTAGGATGGAATTCAAAGACAACTCAAATCACCTTTCTGTGTCTGATTCGTTTCCTGATGAACACTTATACTCTATGAGTGACTGCCCTTGGTATGCTGACATAGAAAATTTCTTAGTGACAGGAGTCATTCCAAAATTCTTAGGGACTCAAGATCGAAGGAAATTTATTTCTGATGTTAGACACTATGTGTTTGATGATCCATACCTCTATAAGTTCTGCCCTGACCAAGTCATTAGGAGGTGTGTTCCAGAATCTGAACAAGAGTCCATCCTTAAATTCTGTCACAGTGAGGCATGTGGAGGTCACTTTTCCTCTAAGAAAACATATTCTAAGATTCTTCAATGTGGTCTCTTCTGGCCCACCCTCTCAAGGGACTCCTACACATTTTGTCAAATATGTCCTAGGTGTCAACAAGTAGGGTCCATCACAAAAAGGAATCAAATTCCACTCACTCCCATCTTAGTGGTTGAAATATTTGACTGTTGGGGAATTGATTTCATGGGTCCCTTCCCAAACTCTCAGGGATACCTCTACATACTCTTAGCTGTTGATTATGTCTCAAAATGGGATGAGTCCATTCCCACTAAGTCAAATGATCATCAAGTTGTGATTTGATTTATGAAAGAGAACATATTTTCAAGATTTAGAATTCCTAGGGCTATAATCAGTGATCGAGGAACCCATTTCTACAACCGCCCATTCTCTTCACTCATGTCTAAGTATGGTATTTCTCATAAAGTTTCCACTGCATACCATCCTCAAACTAATGGTCAAGCTGAGTTAGTGAATAGGGAGATTAAGAAAATTCTTGAGAAAACTGTCAATCCTTCTAGGAAAGATTGGTCCGAGAAACTCTTGGATGCTCTTTGGGCATATAGTACAACATTCAAAACCATCTTAGGGATGTCACCATATAGTTTGGTTTATGGTAAAGCATGCCATTTTCCAGTATAGATTGAACATAAGGCCTTTTGGGCAATTAAGAAAATGGATTATGATCTCTCATTGGCCGGAACAAAAAGGAAATTCGATCTCAATGAACTGGAGGAACTAAGGATGGAGGCTTATGAAAATTCAAGGATCAATAAAGCTAGAGTTAAAGCCTACCAATCTAGGAATATCAAGGTCAAACATTTTGAACCGGGAAAACTTGTGCTCTTGTATAGTTCAAAACTTCATTTACATCCAGGAAAGTTAAGGTCTAGATGGTTAGGACCTTTCATAGTGCATCATGTATTCCCCCATGGGGCAGTAGAGATTCAATATCCCACAAGTGGTTACATTTTCAAGGTCAATGGTCAAAGGTTAAAACCATTCATTGAATCATTAAATAAACAAGAAATAGAGGTTGAGTTAACTGAGCCAACCTATGAACAAGAAAAAAATTGATAGATTTAGGGTCCATGTCGGGCTAACGACGTTAAAAAAAGCGCTGCATGGGAGGCAACCCATGGTTTTCAAGTTCCTATCATTTTTTTGTTTTAATAAACTTTATATTTTAAATAGGATTAATTAATCATTTTTATATTTAAAAAAATACTATTGACCTGTTCTTCTATTATGAGTATGGATGGGTATGAAAGGGGAACATCGTATTCATCCGTGTCACGCGGTGTGATCCCTGAGTAATACCTTACCCAGAAAATTAAAAGAAGACAATGTATCATTAGTTTGATTAAAAAAATAGAAAAACAGGAAAAACCATAAAAATGATGATACTTGGAATTAAATAAGTCGTTGTGTTGTTTTTTTTGTCTGGTTTTTTCTTCTTTTTGTTTAGGTACTATTTTGGGTGATACATGTTCAATCAAGGAGGTGCCTATATCCCCCAAGAGATCAAAGGACTAATTTGGAGCAGCAAAAACTTCAACTTCAACCACCAGGTGATTTCATTCCATGATCCTCAGTTTCAATTTCCTTTTTGAACTTCCATTATCTACCTCTACTCCTTCTAAATTTTCATTTCTTCAAACACTGGGGATAGTGTTGTTTTAAGTTGGGGGGGAGATAAAATAAAAAAAATGCTTTTGTGTCAAAAAAAAATGAATGATTTGAAAAAAAAGTGTAAATGGAAGGAAAAATTCCTTTAACTTTGAACATGGTAATACACATTGCACACTTTGAAACTGAATATCAAATAATTTAGCATGCCCTGATTCTGATTTTAATCCTTGTATAATTTCATGAGCATAGATTTTGGAAATTGTGGCTGTCCAATGTGATATTTCATCATTTATATTTTCATCCAAATAAAAAAAAAGATCACAATGCACGTCCCTTGGATAGTGGGGTATTAGTTTGAGTTCATGGGGTCCCCTAAATAAATAGCATAGGTTTGGTGATCATTTTAGTTTAATATGAGTATTCAAAAAAAAAATTGCGTGTAGAGCAATGAAATAACCTAATGCGTGGCTTTCGGCACTTGGGGATCGTGACTCCATAGTTGTCTGGCCCAGAGTTAGTAATTTTATCTCTATTTTTGGTAATTTGAATTTTTTTTGACTGAGTTAACTCAAGATGATGCCCGAGTATGTGGGATTAACTTGGTTCCCTAAGGTCTTTGAGCCTGGGAGTCATTGGCAAAGTCTCGCTACAGGGGTTGACTCTTTTGAGTGCAATTTCAATTACCATGGCAAAATTGAAAAAAAAACAAAAGAAAAAACAAAACAAAAAAAATTTTACAAAAAAAAATGAATACTCCTCTTAATATTGAAATGAGATTCCACCTAGCGCTTCTGTAATTTCCCCCTTGAATAAAGATGAACCCCCATGTCTATTGTGATGCACAACACATCCTCATACTTAATTGATATTGGATGAAATATGACAATGAATTTGAACAAAGGAATGGGCTTGGGATTGGGGTCTGCTTATGAAACTATCTTGTATTAAAATATTTTGATGGGTTTCATGATTGTTTGGTATAAGGTTTTTTTGGTGATCATTGTGTATTAAAATGTTTTTGGAAAAAGGAATTCGAATTTCATTTTTGATGAGATATATTTTGCTCGGGACTAGCAAAACTCAAGTTGGGGGGTGTGATTATCCACTAAATGAGGCTAATATTCATTGGTAATATACATAATATTCATGTTCTTTATTATTAATAAACACCATTTTAGTGCATTTTACACTTTGAACATCATTTCACATTATGATTGTAATACCTTCTTAAAATGCGCTATTATGAGGTACATTTTTTAACATAATTTGAAGTACCCAATGATTCATCTGATTTTAAGGAATCTAATTATACATATTTTAATTTAATATTTTTGTAAATTTATCTACACTTAAATATGAACATGTTTGATTCAGGGATCAGTGGAGAATTCATGGAGGATGATGGAGATATTTGGAAATGAAAGGAATCAATTCTGGAGAAGGCAGATTGGACACCTGCCCACTGATGAGACTGTGTGGCCTACCATACAGGCCCAATTAATCCCAAATTTCGTGGGATTCTAGAACACATGTATAGTAACAAATCACTATTTAGGAGTTAATGCTAATTCGGCCTCCATGGTGGTCATTTAGGCGGCCCAAGTTAGAGATAAAATTCTGGTCCAGATTCTGCGGCCCAGACAAATATCGCACTAATATGACCATATCTCGGAATCCACAACTCCACATGGGCCCAAATTTTACATGCGGTTAGAAGACATCCGGGGCTCAATTGTATTATTATATGGCCCACTCTGATTCGGCCATCTAGAAGGACTTACAAGCGCGTATTTTCGGTGGAAAAGTCTCCTCTCCCTTACTTTCCACCACCCTAGGCCTACCATACTCAAGTGGGATCCTTTGTACTATTGGAGGCTCGACCCAAGGCTCCCAAAATGCCTATTTAAGGCAGTGGTGGTGAAGGAGTTTGGAATCTTGGATGCTTTGTTCAATTGTAATGTTATGCTGCATTTTTGTTGCCTTAAATTTGTCTTTCACATGTAAGTTGTTCAATTCACTTTAGTTTCTTAATAAAAGTTCTTCTTATACTCTTATTCTGTTGTTCTTCATATCACTTTGATACCGTTGGATCAAGGTGTGAATTTATTCACACCAAACCTTGTGAAATTATTCACACAACAGTGGAGTGATCATTTTATTTTTGTTGTTTTCTTTACTTCTCCATTTCCTCCCTCATGAGTCTACTTTCCGCTTCCGTTGAAACCATGGGATCAATGGAGGGCTAACTCACTTATGGGTTGATCCAAGGGAGTAGCAAGGGGCTGGATTAGATATTATTTATCACCTAATTAATGTATAATCACTTCTTTAATTAGGATTTTTATTTGATGATTTTTAAACTCCATCGTCCTTGTTGAATTTAAGGCCACACACTTCAAGTACTAATACGAACCTTTACCTTGAAGTGCTCAAAATTTTGATCCTTCAAGTGTAAAGGTGATTAGTATTAAAGGGTGTAGGCATTAAACCAGTAAGTGATGATGTTGTTTTATCTCCTTAAATGAACCCATCTCAAATTTAAGAAATTGAAATCATTAAAAAGAAAATGCGTCCAATCCACCCCAAGTGATAACCTAGGATCAGCTCATTATTTTAAATTGAATTAACTTAAGTATCTTAGAGTTCTTTCAAATCCATCCAAAATCAATCCAAGTTGGACACTTCATAGCCAAAAACAGTCCATAGAATGTACGTGTCTATAGGTTTCTTCTTAGGTCTCTGTGGATTCGATAACCCAAGCTAAACTACAAGGACTGTCTTACCTTCTTCTCTTGGGTAAATTTGAGCGAGAATCATGGGTTGATCCGTGTTAGTCGTTTTTTAGAAAAGGACGGGGAAGAACATCAAATCAAAAACCCCTAATTCTTATGACATCTGATGTCGCGATGTTCGTCCTCGAGGGAATAAGACGCCAGCGTCGCTTCCCGGCTCCGATCTTCGAAAGATGTTGAAGATGATGAAGTTTCACAGGCGTTCATCATTCTTCGTTGGGGTGGAAGTCCGACATAGGTTCTCCAGAGAATCCTCTAAATTTCTTAATCCTTATTATCCCCGTGCGTCAAACTATAAAAAAGAGCACGTCGCAACGTTTCCAATATAACGTGATGTCGCGTCGTTACGTTGTTTCATTTATGAAACAATGTCGCTGTTATGCTTACTTTATTACACTGGTATGTTGCGTGATACCGGCCATTAATGAGTTTCATTAATGCGCCTCGACGCCGCCTGGTCGCTACACCGCAATGTCACCATCCGCCACCCAATGGTGAGAAAAGAAATAAAATAATCCTTTAAAATTATTTTATTTATTTTTCATGAAAAGTCTGACAAATAATTGTTTCGCTTGGCCCTTGCCAGCCAAAGTTAAGTCATTTCTAAGTAAATACTAGTGTTCTGAATTCAACGACGCCCTCGGATTTTCGATGCGAGCACCGGTTCAAAAGTTAGAAAATCTCATTCACACGTTTACTGAACGTACCTTAAAAAAGTTAAAAAAATTAACTTTCACCCTCGACCCGCGCTGATCGAGGATAGGCTCTGCCTAAGGGGAACACGCCCCCACTAGTTCAGCGATGGTCTCAGATTTTTAATCCAAGTCACCGTTCGAGAGTTATAAGCATTTTGAAAAATAAAATAATTTTATTTAATAACTTTATTTACGGTTATGCCATTTTTGGGTTTTCTTACTGGAGGCATGCGCCGACTAAACTTAAGTCACGTCTAGGGTAAACTCGTCATCCTGAATGCAACGGTGCCCTCAGATTTCTGATCTGGGCATCCGTTTAGGGGTTATTACACTTTTTCAAGAAAACCACCCCATGCTTCCTATTTAAAGCTTTACATTTTTCCTTGGATCATTACGAGCACTCCAGGCCTCAGAATCACGTGCCGCAAAATTTTGCGATCTCGAAATAATTCCATATAAAAAATACACTAAAATTTGAGGTCATTACAAAAATAATTAGTAATAATTATAAATAATTATTTATAATTATAAATAATTAGTAATAAATTGTAATAATTAGTAATAACTAGTAATAAATTGTAATAATTAGTAATAAATTGTAATAATTAGTAATAAATTGCAATAATTAGTAATAAATTGCAATAATTAGTAATAAATTTTAAAAATTATAAATAAATTGATATAATTATAAATAAATTGAAATAATTATAAATAATTAGTAACTATTAGTAATAATTAGTAATAATTAGGATTAATTAGTAATAATTAGGATTAATTAGCAATAATTTGGATTAATTAGTAATAATTAGTAATAACTAGCAATAATTTGGATTAATTAGTAACAATTAATAATAATTAGTAATAAATTGTAACAATTAACAATAATTATAAACTGTAATAATTAGTAATATTTTGTAATAATTAGTAATAATTAGTAATAATTAGTCATAATTAGTAATAATTAAGATTAATTAAAAATAATTAGTAATAATTAGGATTAATCAGTAATAATTAGGATTAATTAGTAATAATTAGGATTAATTAGCAACAATCAGGATCAATTAGTAATAATTAGGATTAATTAGTAATAATTAGGATTAATTAGTAATAATTAGGATTAATTAGTAATAATTAGGATTAATTAGTAATAAATTGAAATAATTAGTAATAATTAGTAATAATTTGTAATAAATTGTAATAATTTGTAATAAACTATAATAATTTGTAATAAATATAAATATTTTGTAATAATTACAAATAAATAGTAATAAATAGTAATAATTAGGAATAATTAGGGTTAATTAGGAATAATTAGGAATAGTTAGCAATAATTAGTAATAATTAGCAATAATTAGGATTAATTAGTAATAATTAGGATTAATTAGTAATAAGTAGGATTAATTAGTAATAATTAGTAATAATTAGTAATAATTAGGATTAATTAGTAATAATCAGTAATAATTAGTAATAATTAGTAATAATTAGCAATAATAATAATTAACTAGTAATAATTAGTAATAATTAGTAATAATTAGGAATAATTAGCAACAATTAGTAATAATTAGCACTAATTAGTAATGATTAGAAATAATTAGTAATAATTAGAAATAATTAGTAATAATTGTCAATAATTAGTAATAATTAGCAATAAATAATAATAATTAGCAATAATTAGGATTAATTTGTAATAATTTTTATTAATTACTAATAATTAGTAATACTTTGTAATAAATTATAATAATTATAAATAATTAGTAATAATTATAAATAATTATAAATAATTAGTAATAATTATAAATAATTATAAATAATTAGTAATAGTTACTAATAAATAGTAATAATTATTAATAAATAGTAATAAATAGTAATAAATAGTAATAAATAGTAATAAATATCAATAACTAGTAATAACTAGTAATAACTAATAATAATTAGTAATAATTAGTAATAATTAGTAACAATTACTAGATATTAGAATTAATTTTTAATAATTAGGAATAATTAGCAATAATTAGGATCAATTAGTAATAATTAGGATTAATTAGTAATAATTAGGATTAATTAGTAATAATTTGGATTAATTGCTAATAATTAGGATTAATTAGTAATAATTAGGATTAATTAGTAATAATTAGGATTAATTAGTAATAATTAGGATCAATTAGTAATAATTAGGATTAATTAGTAAAAATTAGGATTAATTAGTAACAATTAGGATTAATTATTAATAATTAGTAATAATTAGTATTAATTAGGATTAATTAGTAATAATTAATAATTAGTAATAATTAGGATTAATTAGTAATAATTAGGCTTAATTAATAATAATTGGTAATAATTATTAATAATTATGAATAATTTGGAATAATTTGGAATAATTAGTAATAATTAGGAATATTTAGTAATAATTAGAAATAATTAGGAATAATTAGTAATAATTATGAAAAACTAGGAATAATTAGTAATAATTAGGATTAATTTGGATTAGTTAGGATTAATTAGGATTATTTAGTAAAAATTCATAATAATTAGTATTAATTAATAATAATCAGTAATAGTTAGGATTAATTTGTAATAATTAGTAATAATTAGTAATAATTAGAAATAAATTCGAATAAATTTGAGTACATTGTGATAAACTGGAACAATTTTTAGTGGATTGGCATCATTCCTTTTGATCGATGCCTCATCTCCTTGCAACTTTCTCCCACAGAAATCAGTATAAAAAATATGCTCCGACGTACGTCAGAGCAGATTTTTCATAGTGATTTGAGTCGGAGAAAGTTGCAAGGAGGTGATTCTTCAGACAAAAGAGGCTCTTTTTCCTAATAACTCATCTCCTTGGAACTTTTCTGATTGAAATCACTATGAAAAGTATGATCCAATGTATGAATATCAATTTTCGTAAGCACGATCATAGAGATAAGTGTGATGAGGCCTCCCTTCTCTCCATCCTTGCACATACGAAAATGGATATTTGTACATTAGAGCAGAATTTTCATTGTGATTTTAGTTGGAGAAAGTTATAAGGGGATGATTCATTGGGAAATAGAATTGTCACCAATCTGTTGGAAATTGTGCCACTGATAATTAACAATAATTAGTAAAAAATAGCTGTAATTAATAATAATTAGTGGTAATTAGTATAAATTTTTATAAATGAGTGTAGATTAGTATAAAATCTTAAAAAATAGTATAAATAACTATAAAATAATAGAAATTATTATAAATTTCTAGAAAATAGAATTTAATTGTCTTCTCTTTTTTGGATAGTGTTTATCTTATATCTAATTATATAAAATAACTAATTATTTCATATTATTTTAAAAAATATTGAACAAGGAAGTCAACAACAATCATTATTAGATGATCGTTCTTGGATGAATCGGTGAAGGAATCCAAATGGTTCTGGTTTAAATCCTGTATATATTGAGGTTGTTCAAGATTTATTACTATTTACATCATTAAAACCAAAATTTGTTTCAGAAGGGACAATTAAGTTTACTTGTAAAAAATGTGCTCTGAGGATGTATGACACATTTGAAAACATCAGAGGTCATTTATTTCGTTTTTGTTTTCAACCAGATTATGTTTTTTGGTATCAACATGGTGAACGCAGTTCCAGATAAGATACTAATAATTTGGTTCTAGATCTAGCAAAGTTTCAAAATTTAGTACATGATGTGGCAGGTCTGTCTTTTCAACAAACTAAAACTCAGGATGATATTGATTTAACTCCTGAGTTGGAAGCATCTCATTTATATGATTTATTGAGGTCCACTGAGTATGCCTTATATCCTGGTTGTAAGATATGCAATTTTGAACATGTTATTAAATTTATGGCTATTAAATCATATAATGGAATGTCAAATAGTTTTTTGATCAGATATTCTCTTTGTTAAAAATACTACTACCTGAAGGAAATGTGTTGCCTACAAATTTCTATGAGAGGAAAAGGCTGGTTCATAATCTGGGTCTTGGTTATCAGAAGATTCATGCATGGTCAAATGACCGAATATTATATTATGGTGAAAATGAGTTGTTGGATAGTTGTTATACATGTGAAAAATCAAGGTATAAAGAAGCTCAAATAGGGAAGTCTGGATTTATTTTTGTAAAAAAATTGAAATATTTCCCACTCACACCCATATTGTAGCATATATTTATGTCTCATAACACAAAAACATTGATGTCATGGCAGTAACCTAATATTTCAACCATTAAAAGCTTAAATCATCCCTTTGATGATGATTCATGGGAAAATTTTGACCAAGTGCATATTTATTTTGATTTAGAAGCCTAAAACGTGCGATTGGGTATTTTTATTGATAGTTTCTATCCATTTGGTTCTTATGGTAGTCAGTATTCATGTTGGTATGTCTTTATAAATCCCTAAAATTAAACTCCATGGATGTTGATGAAGGATCCATATATATTTTTGACCTTATTAATTCCAAGACATCTGAAAAAGAATATTGATGTTTATTTGAAACCATTGATTGATGAGTTAAATTCACTGTGGAGTAATAGTATCAATACATATGATGTTACTGCGGAAAAAAACTTCCTACTGAAAGATGCATTGATGAGGATAATTAGTGACTTCCCAACATATGGAATGTTATTTGGTTGGAGTACACATGGTCTAAAATCATGTCTATACTGTATGAGAGACAACAAAACGTTTATGTTCATCAATGGAAAGACATTATTTTTTTAACTTTCATCGTAGATTCCTTCCAACAAATCATCATTTTCAAAGAAACAAATATCATTTTAGAAAAGGAACAATTGAAAAAGATTGTCCTCCAACAATTATCTCAGGTACAAAGTTAAAATCAATTGTCTCTTTATTACCTCCCATCCCATTTAGACCAATAATAAACCAACAAAAAATTTATGTGTTTGGAAAAGAGAAAAATTGGATAAAACAAATCATTTTTTAGGATTTTCTATATTGGTCTAATTTGTTGGTCCATCACATGTTGGATGTGATTCATATTGAGAAGAAATATTTCAATATTTTATTTCATATAGTTTTGGATACACCAGGTAAGACCAATGATAATGTAAAGGCATGATTAGATCTTGCCCAAATTTGAAAGCGACCAGATCTTAAAATGTTTGAAAATATCATATCAAAGAATTTAATGAATCCAAAAGTAGCTTATAGACTTTCCAAAGATATTATATTATCATTTTGTTAGTGGATTATAGATTTGAGACTTCTAAATGGTTATGCTTCCAATTTGGGAATATGTATTCGAAATGGTCATATTACCAGTTTGAAAACTCATGATTGTCCTGTTTTATTGGGAATACTTATAATGATTGGATTAAGAAGTTTTCTGAATCCTATGATTTAAGATGTGCTAACAGATATGTAACATTTTTTTAGACATTTTTTCTTCAAAAATGGACTACAATTCTGTACGAAAACTACAAGAAGATGTTGTTTTAATTTTATATAAAATGGAAAAAATATTTCTGCCGGATTTGTTTGACTCAATGGAACATTTGATATTACATTTTCTACATGAAACAAAATGTGGAGGTCTGATATATTTTTGATGGATGTACCCATTTGAGAGATGCATGTAGAAATTGAAGAAACAATTACGTAACAAAGCATTAGTTGAAGGCTCAATTGCAGAAGCTTATTTACAAGAGGATATTTCTTTTTTATGATCTCATTACTTTCAATATGAATATCTCTCAAAACACAACCACATGGGCTGTAATGAGGTAAATTTTGATGATGACATGAGAAATTAATTATCAATATTCAATCATCCCAAACATGGCTACAATAGAGTTAAAGAATGATGACTTTTAGATGATGAACATCACAAAGATCATACATATATTATGCTCAACTATGAATAAATGAAACCATTTGTACTATTAGTGCTCCTATAACTTATTATATAATATTTGTAACAATAAATTAATCTTATTTTATTTGTAGGTTATATGATAATCATATTAAGAAATCGTTTCCACAAATTATAGCTTCTACTCTTGAAGAACCCCGTCAAATTTTTTTTCTTACTGGTTTCCAAAACTGGTAAAATAAATTATTTTTGATTTCACATAAAAAATAAATTTAATACTTGTTATAGTGATAATTATTTTATAAATTTTCTGGTATCTAAACATGCTGATAAAATTAATAATAGATTATGTGTATTGTGTAACCCACCATCCCAAAAGGTTAAATCTTGTAATGCATATGTGGTGAATGGTTTTTTATTTCATACGCGTGCATATGGGGAATAAAAAAACAATGAATAATGGTGTTTTCTTAATGGGATATCATCATAGAGAAACTGAAGTTGAATTTTACGGAATGTTGGAAGAAATTATTGAATTGTGTTATCTGGGACAATATTACATAACTATGTTTAAATGTCAATGGTTGGATACTAAGAAAGGCTTGAGTGTTCATTAGATCTATGGAATCGTTGATATTAAATATAAAATTCTTATTGCAGTAAATGAATAATTTTTATTAGCTCATTAGGAACATAAAATTTATTATGAAAATTACTATGCTACTTAAATAGAGTTGGGTGATTGGTAGAGTATAATAAAAATTAAATCTCGAGAGAATCAGTTTACTGAAAGTGAACGTGGTTCCGGTGAAGTGCAAGGATGTTGGGCAAAAATCCATCAAGGTAACATTGCAGTATTTTTGGGTTGATTGTGTTTGTTGACAAAGCAGGTTTTCATGGATATTTGTCGAGTTCTCGGGAAGTTGTTGACATTCCATGTTGACAAAGAACGATGACAAAGGAAAGGACGATCTGGAGGCGGTACAAAAGAGCAGTACAAGGTGGCGCTGTTTTCCAGTGTTTGCAAAATTTTTGGGGTCCAAAATTTGGAGTTTGGTGAGCATCGCGAAAAGAGGATTTCCATGAATAGCATAATTTAATATGGAAAAGGCATGAATTTCGCAAAGATAGGATGCATGGTTTGTAAATCGCGAAGACCAGAAGAATGGAGGTGGTGATGCTTCGCGATTACGTCAAGCTTCGCGAACGGCAGAGGCTGAAGCGCATCGCGGCGGAGAAGGGCTTTGCGAGAGAGCTTTGCGGCGAAGGCGCGAAGGAAGGTTGGGCTTTGCGAGGGAGCTTCGCGGCCAAGGCACGAGCCGCGAAGGTAAGTTGACGGTGATTCTTCGCGACTACGTCAAGCTCCGCGAACGGAAGATTGCCATGGAGCTTCGCGATTTGGACAGAATTCTGGCAGAAACTTTGGAGCTTCGCGATTTGAGATGACGTGGCGTTGACTTCGCGCGGAAAGGAAGAGGTTCGGTGGAATCGTCTATAAATAGAGGCCGACCCCTTCGAGTGAAGTAGAGATAATTTTCAGAGAAAATCCATTGCTCTCGGTTCGCAGAGGTGGTTCGCGAAGGCAGTGTGCTTCGCGAAAGGGGAGCTTCGCGGCGGCTATTGTAGCTCTGCGAAAGTTGTGTACTCCGCGCTGGCTTAGTAAGCTTCGCGAGAGAAGTTGATTTGCAATGAGTTGAGCTTCGCGAGAGAGCTTCGCGAGAGAGCTTCGCGAAAAGGCAGGAGCTTCGCGAAATTGGGAGCCTCGCATTGTATGGTGCTTTGCGAAGGTGTTTCCAAAAGGAATTGCCCAGTGTTCAGAGGCAAAGAGGTATTCATCAATGGATGAAAGTTGGACTTCAAAAGAGCATCTATATACAGTTAAGGATGCATTACTTCATGCAAATGAAGAGACCTACAGGTCTATAAACTGTGAGTTGATTCCCTTCACAGAGCAGTGAGCTTAGGAAGAGGAAGAAGGTGATTCTCTCCACCGGCAGTGAGCCAGAGAGAGAGAAACAGGGAGTGACCCTTGGTAAAGCAGTGAGATGACCCTAACCCTTGTATAGGCAGTGAGCCTGGGCATAGAAGTGATCTAGCCCGAACATTGTAATCCACAGCTAGTGAAGTCTAGTGGAATTTGGTACGAACCGGCAACTTGTTGGCGTATGCTCCTTGGATGTAGCCCTTAGCGGTGAACCAAGTAAAAATACCTGTGTCTACCTGCTTACTTCCCTGCATTGCATTCAAAGCATCATCATCAGGTAAAGGAGACAAGTGATCACAGTAACCACACAAGTGCAAAAAAAGTAACGCTTGTAACAAAGAGGTCAAGATCCAGTGGGGCAGGAAGAACTTTGAAAAAGAATATCCATACCCTGATTCACCCCCCCTCTCAAGGTATATAGGCCCCTATTGGCCCTAACAATTGGTATCAGAGGGATAGGTTGCTTTTATCAGATTTGTTTTCTCCGACTTGGTGTAGTCGCTCTTTGTGTTTAAAGAATCAGTTTGCTCTTATCTCGGTGAGCCATGGCAAAAGGAAAAACATCCAAGAAGAAGAAAAAGTCGGGTGGTATTCCTCAGTGTGGAAGTGTGTATGGAAAAAGTGTGATTCAATTAAAAGAATCAAATAGTTTGCTGAAGGAAGGTTTGGATGAATCTGACAGGGAAAAGATTGATTCACTCAATCATGATGTTGGAATGAGTGAAGTACAAGAGTATCAGAGCGATGCTGAAACAAAAGAAGTAATTGAAGGAAAAATAGATATGCGAGATGAGTTGGAGGGTGCTCTTGAGGAGATAGATGTTTGGAGAGAAAAAACAAAGAAATCCAACAAAGTTGTTCATGATGCCAAACTCTATATGCAGTAGCAGGAAGAAGAGAAGTCTGAGTTGATGGAAGAAATTGAGAAACTCAGGTTATCAACACGAGAGAACTCAAAATCAGTTAGTGAGTATAAGACTAAGATTGAAGAACAGAAAAGGGAGATCGATGGCTTGAATAGAAAAGTGAAAGATCAATTCAAAAGCATCGAAGAACCTAATATTCCAAGTGACGTTGGAAACATTGAAGAATCCAAATCTAAAGATATCCGGATCAAGGGATTGGAGATTGAGGTCAACAAGCTAAAAGGCTTAAATCAAAGGCTTATTGATATAGTTACTGACCTAATAGAGAAGAATGATTCTCAAGGTGAGGAACTACAGAAGCTAGATAAAGGAAAAGGAAAACAAAAGGCTGGTAAGTGTGAAGAGAATCAAGAGTCCGATGAAGTTCAGAATCTGAAAGCCAAGAATGATGATCTAGCTACACAGCTGTCTGAGTTAGTTCAAAAGAATCAAAGGCTAGAACAAGAGAATGCATGTTTCTCTGACTCTGTCGCTCAAGAAAAATTGAAGTTAAAGGAGCAAAATGACATGGTTGATAAGCTAAAGCATGAACTGGAAGATGAGGTGAGTAGAGGGAAGATTCTCAAGAGAGAACTTGATGTCCAACTTGAATCAAGGGAGACAGAGATTCAAATGTTGGAAGAAGAGCTAGAATCAGTTAAGAAGGAATTAGAGAGTTCCAATGATAGAGGAAAGCCTAAAATGAAGGATGCCTTGCATTTACTATTTGATCATCCTTCGACAAGTGATGATAAAATGAAGAACATATATTCTATTTCTGAAGAGAAACAATAGAATATTTTCTCAGCTCAAAGACCAGTAAGTTTCGGAAAAGCTGGTATTGGATTTGATGAATCACCTCCTGTGGATGACAGAAAGAGATCCGTGAACAGTTCTAGAAATGGAAAAGATCCTGCAGGTGCTGGAGATAGGCCTAAAAGGACAATTACAAAAAGAAGTGATGACATGTGCTATTTCTGCGGGATTCACGGCCACACATCAAGCTTCTGTTTAGAGGCTCATGAATATATATCAGGCTGTGAAAATAGAAACTTTGCTGAATCCCAGAATAAGAAGAAGCATCCGGAGAAATCAGATAGTAGAGTCTCTCAAAGGAAAGCATTTATAAAATGATATTACTGTGGAAGAATGGGACACACCATGAGTATGTGTCAGGAAGCTCAGGAGATCGATGCTAGAAGAAGAAAACAAGTTGCATCAACATCTCAGCAGAGAAGTGATGAAATGAGGTATGCCTTTAATAGAAAATGTTTCATATGTTCTGATCATGGGCATTTGGCTAGACAGTGCAGCAAGAAGAAAGCGGGGAAGGAAAAAGACTCGAGAAAGAGATTACCAACTCCAGTGGTACATAATGAGAAATTACACACTGGGAGACAAAGTGGTAAGGTGAAAAATAGGCTTAGAGCCTCAGGGGAATCACATGGAGCTGAACGAAAGGTGTATCAGTCACCTCCTCTGTCATACTCACAACCACTCTCAAAGAGATAATTTGAACAAACCTGGAAGATTAAGGGGAGATCTACTCCAGCTGTGATAAAGAAGAATGAACGTTCAATGGAGGACTCACCACCGGTGAAAAGGAGTGTGGTGACTCAGACATCTGATAAAATAAAGATGAACAATGAATGTGACAAAAAATTCGCAGGACGTATTCCACAGCGAAAACTGAAAGAAGATGCAAGATCCTTGCAGTGGTGGAAGAAGCAAGGGAATATGGAAAGAAGAGATGTTCCTGCTCTGAGAAATAATCAAGGAAAATGGAATTTTGGTAGAACCTCAAAGAAGGAAATGTGTACTAGTGGGTTTATACCCCAAGCGGTGAGACAGGCCGAGCCTACCAAATCTACGTATCAGAAAAAGGCTCAAAATGTGGGCAAAGAATGCCTGGTCATATGGCCAGAACAGTTGAAGTTGGCTAGGTAGTTGGAGGAAGCAAGAAAGGAGTGTGATGCCCTCCAAGAAAGAATCAAAGGTTTGACCCATCAGGATCAACCACAATCCTCATCTTGAAGAGTCCAGAAGAAGCCCCCATCTCCCTATGTATATAAATGCTATTAACTGATGATTCATGTGTTTCAGGCTCTAGGGAGATACGATCCAAGGGGAAGTGGCATCTAAGGATGTGAAGTGGATATGTGATATGCTCTACAGTTTCAATTGATTCAAATCAGGTACCAGAGTTGAAGAAGAAAGGGAGCAACAGAGCACAACAGAATGTGATTGTGTTGTTAACTTTGTCTCTTGTTTCCTACACCGGGTTTCAACTCAGTAGGCTTAGAGATTTTGTTAATGGCTCAAATTTGAGTGGAAGATGAGAACAAATGATGCAGGAGGAAAAGACGTGTTATGGGTCTAAACTGTTGGTCCTAACAACTTGAAGTGTTTCATAACACAGGGGGAGCATTCAACAACAAAATCAGATGCCAGATCCATCAAGGAAATAATTGGATGACCCAGCTCAAGTGTTGTCTATTGAGAGAAGACATACTATGGGAGAAGCAGCAGTGATCAAGCATTTCATGCTTATTTATTTTGATCTAACATTGTGGTATCAGCTGACTGTTTTCATGATACCAAGAAGCTGCGAGAAGAAGTTGAAAGGAATGATTTCATTGAACAATGAAATACAGAAAAGTAGCTAAAAGAAATGAAACCACTGAAAAATGAGTCAGTGAACAATTTCCTGACGAAAGAGTTGAGGAAGAAAGCAACACAGGGGGAGAAGAAGTGGTTGAGGGTAACTCAGAAGAAGATACTGATGATGAGTACAATGAAGTAAAATCCTTATCTGCACAAAAGACAAATAATCAAGCTGAAATTGACAGGCAGAATATCATCAGTGATCAGTAAGATCCAGTTCAGACCAGAAGAATGAAATCACTGCAGCAGACATCACTACTATCATAGGTTGAGTCGAAATGCTTTGCTGATGCAGCTGAAGATGAAAACTGGGACATTCCATGAGTGAAGAGATAGGTCAGAATTGAGAAGAATCAGACCTGGGAGATTGTTTTGAGGCGAGATGATAAAAACGTCATCATGACAAAATGGGTCTATTTAGACAAGATGAACGAATATGGAACGATGATTCGGAACAAAGCATGACTGATGTGCAAAGGAGACTCCTAGATAGAGGGAACAGATGGCGATGAGACATTTGCACCAAATGCCAAGCAGCGAGATATCAAAGTAATCCCAAGGAGAGCCACATGCTCGCAGTGAAAAGAATAATTTGGTATATCAAGGGCACGGTGGAATTCGGCCTGACATACAATGACAAATCTCAGACAGAGTTATTGGGATATACTGATGCAGACTGGGCTGGTTCCGCGGATGATAGGAAATCAACGTCAGGTGGTGCTTTTTATCATGGTGGATTGTGTATTTCTTGGCTTAGTAAGAAGCAATATTTCATTTCATTGAGCACTGCAGGAGCTGAGTATATTGCGGCCACTCAAGCATGCACACAGTTATTGTGGATGAAGCAGCAGCTTGATGATATGGGAGTTGAAGTGAAGTCTCCGATCGGAATCCAGTGCGATAACTCAAGTGCTATAAATCTCAGCAAAAATCCCGTCCATCACTCTAGGACAAAGCACATTGAGATAAAGTATCATTTTATCAAGGAGAAAGTTGAGCAGGGGATCGTGAAGTTGGAGTATGTGCCTACAGAGCTACAGGTTGCAGACATTCTGACAAAAGCCTTACCCAAGGAAGCTTTTGAGAGGCATCGACTGGCTCTGGGAGTTCAGTCGATTCCTCACACTTGAAATAGTGTAGATGTGGCCCCCCCTCTCCCCGAGGTATGATGTGTTTTTCCCTACTGTGCTGATATGTGTTCTCTACTATGTTACAGACTACAAAGGAGTGACCTTTGGGTTCGTTGACAAAGGGGGAGAAAATAGTGTTTGTTAAAGGGGAGAAAATAGTGATTGGGAGACAGTGTGGCTATTTGAGAAATCATGACAGATACGGGGAGAAGCTGACAGGTGGAGCAGCCAGAAAGGGGGAGCAATGAGAAAGGGGGAGAGATTTTTAAATCTAATGATTCTAGAAGTTATCGATCAAAGAATAGAAATCACGACAGCTGAGGATCGTGATAACAGCAGAACAGTGGTGTTGGAGTGGTGTAAGACGGTGTCCAACTATTCACCAATTGGTATCAGTGTGGTTCAACAATTGGTATCCATTTAAAAATTGGTATCAGATTGGAATCGACAATTGGGGTTTGACATGAAGTGATTCATTGATGATCATTACATACTACTCTTGTTTCTCACGCTGAGCATTGCTCATGTGGGCTTAGAGTACGTGTTAAGTGACTCCTTGAACGCTATCATAATCGCAAGAGGCGAATGGTGGTAGCGGCTGGAAGAAGACTCAGTGAGGTATCAAAGTGCATAAAATCATCCTGAGCAGAGTTGTGAAGATTGTCAAAAAACCCAAAGGGGGAGATTGTTGGTCAAAAATCCCTCAAGGTAACATTGTAGTATTTTTGGGTTGATTGTGTTTGTTGACAAAGCAGGTTTTCATGGATATTTGTCGAGTTCCCGGGAATTTGTTGAAATTCCATGTTGACAAAGAATGATGACAAAGGAAAAGACGATCTGGAGGCGGTACAAAAGAGCAGTACAAGGTGGCGCTGTTTTCCAGTGTTTCCCAAATTTTGGGGGTCCAAAATTTGGAGTTTGGTGAGCATCGCGAAAAGAGTATTTCCATGAAGAGCATAATTTAATATGGAAAAGGCATGAATTTCGTAAAGATAGGATGCATGGTTTGTAAATCGCGAAGACCAGAAGAATGGAGACGGTGATACTTCGCGATTACGTCAAGCTTCGCGAATGGCAGAGGCTGAAGCGCATCGCGGCGGAGAAGGGCTTTGCGAGAGATCTTCGCGGAGAAGGCGCGAAGGAGGGTTGGGCTTTGCGAGGGAGCTTCACGGCCAAGGATCGAGCTGCGAAGGTAAGTTGACGGTGATTCTTCGCAACTACGTCAATCTCCGCGAACGGAAGATTGCCGTGGAGCTTCGCGATTTGGACAGAATTCCGGCAGAAACTTTGGAGCTTCGCGATTTGAGATGACGTGGCGTTGACTTCGCGTGGAAAGGACGAGGTTCGGTGGAATCTCCTATAAATAGAGGCCGACCCCTTCGAGCAAAGTAGATAGAATTTTCAGAGAAAATCCATTGCTCTCGGTTCGCAGAGGTGGTTCGCAAAGGCAGTGTGCTTCGCGAAAGGGGAGCTTCCCGGCGGCTATTGTAGCTCCGCAAAAGTTGTGTGCTCCGCGCTGGCTCAGTAAGCTTCGCGAGAGAAGTTTCTTTGCAATTAGTTGAGCTTCGCGAGAGAGCTTCACGAGAGAGATTCGCGAGAGAGCTTCGCGAAAAGGCAGGAGCTTCGCGAAATTGGGAGCCTCGCATTGTATGGTGCTTTGCGAAGGTGTTTCCAAAAGGAATTGCCCAGTGTTCAGAGGCAAAGAGGTATTCATCAGTGGATGAAAGTTGGACTTCAACAGAGCATCTATATACAGTTAAGGATGCATTACTTCATGCAAATGAAGAGACCTACAGGTCTATAAACTGTGAGTTGATTCCCTTCACAGAGCAGTGAGCTTAGGAAGAGGAAGAAGGTGATCCTCTCCACCGGCAGTGAGCCAGAGAGAGAGAAACAGGGAGTGACCCTTGGGAAAGCAGTGAGCTGACCCTAAACCTTGTATAGGCAGTGAGCCTGGGCATAGAAGTGATCTAGCCCGAACATTGTAATCCACAGCTAGTGAAGTCTAGTGGAATTTGGTACGAACCGGCAACTTGTCGGCGTATGCTCCTTGGACGTAGCCCTTAGCGGTGAACCAAGTAAAAATACCTGTGTCTGCCTGCTTACTTCCCTGCATTGCATTCAAAGCATCATCATCAGGTAAAGGAGACAAGTGATCACAGTAACCACACAAGTGCAAACAAAGTGACCCTTGTAACAAAGAGGTCAAGATCCAGTGGGGCAGGAAGAACTTTGAAAAAGAATATCCATACCCTGATTCACCCCCCCTCTCAGGGTATATAGGCCCCTATTGGCCCTAACAAAGGAATTGAAATTTTTCAAGAGACTTCTATAAATCCATATTTTTCATGAAGAGACATGAATATCATTGATGATACCCCATAGTTAAGGGCCGATGGTGACAATGATGTTAATGATGTTACAACTAAATTTGAAATGACAAGTGATGATGAAAATGAAACTAATATGGAAATTGATGATGTTGAGGAGCAAGATGAATACATTGACATCGACAACTATGAATTTGAGGATGAAGATGAAAATTGACACAGTTAAATTCTAGTTATAATCATATATAATATATATCTATATATAATAGTTGTTTTTAAACTATTTTCGAACAAAAATAATTTCATGTTTCAGATGGATGAGGATCTGTATCGCCTATTGTAGAAGACTAATCTACCTTTAGATGAGTAGAATATTGGATCATCTGACCCTCAGAATGCTAGTGGTTCAGGGAGCACTTAGAGGGGGCATGGTATTTTCAGAATGATAATTCTCAACCCTATCCCCGAGTGATGTCTATGTCTTGGATTTGATCCACGCATGTAGAGGTATGTTTACCTATGAATTTTAGTTAGTTTTCATTAATTTATTTATATTATAATTTTTGGATTAATTGTTATTTTTTCCATAGCTTTATGAATATAGCTATTGGACAAGGGAGCACTATATTGCACAATTATTTTTCTAAATCTTGGGTTTCATGGGATCAGATTTTTATTGATGTTCAACACCACATGTTCGAGCATTTCCTAGTACATAAATAAATAATATTTATTTTTAAATTAATTTAATTAATAATTTGATATTATAAATTATTTTTAGGGTTTACGGTATCCCATTGATGAGAGCATGTGTGAGGCTATCTGGAAGGAATGGCAGGGAGCTATGCATCCGCATTGTACTCAATTTTTGCCCAATTTGAAAAGGAAAACAATGGAGAAAGCATGAGTGAAAAATTTTTATGAGACATGTCGTGTCCACCAACCTGATTATATTTCATCTCAGGTTTGGGATGTATTATGTAAACAATGGTTGAGTAGGCGGTTTCAGAGTAGATCATCAGTAGGTTGGAAAAATCATGGGAGACATGAGGTGGCACATTGACCTGGTAATTGTACATTCAATACGCATAAGGAGCATATGATAAGTACATTTTTTTAAATATTGTATATAATTTTAAATGTAAAAGGTTTATTTTATATTCATATATAAAGTCACACAGCCTGATATTATAGAATTTGATGTTTATAGGAGGATGTATAGTGATCCAACCACTGGATAGATTAGTGGCACTCGCCAGTATCAGATTTTGGTCAGTATAATTTCTTTTTGAGTTTTAAATTTAACTGTAGATAATATTTTAACTATTTTAATTTTAAATTGAATTTGAAGGATTCATATGAGGCCATGACATCTCATATACATAGTGAGAGTCAGGCTAAGACCGATGGTCAGACCAGTGCCCACCAATTTGATGAGGCAAAATGGATACAGGAGACCCAGTATGCCTTTGAGAAATGTCGATTTATTGGTAACGACTCTCGATTGATCCCTGGGAGTTTTTATGGCACCGCTGCGATGTCAACATCCATCTTGAGAGGAGCACGTTGAGAGTCATCATCATTTGATGCAAAGTATCAGGAGAAGCTGTGAGCTAAGAGTGAGCTTATAGAGACTATGCGTAAGGAGCAGGAGGAGATGCGTTAGTGGCAGCAGTGGCAGTTGGAAGAGTTCCTACGACAGCAGTAGTAGCAACAACAGGAGATGCCAGATGAGATGCGTCTATGGAAGCATTAGTAGGAGTAAGAGTAGATGAAGTACATGTGACATCTAACTTGTAGTTTAGGGATGAAGTTCCCTCCACCATCTCCTCCGACTCCTCCAAATGACCCCCTCCCTCAGTGATGTATTTTTATTTTATAATGAAACATTTGAATGTATTATTTTGTAATATTAATTATTTAAAATTTTAAATAGTGCGTTTTTATATTGCTATGAATATTACAGTTTTTATTATTTATTTAATTATTTATTATATTTATTATTTTATTAATTAATATATTTTTATATTTTTGAGAATATTGAGGTTTTTATTATATTACTAATATTAATATTATTATTTCATGAATAATAATAATAATAATAATATTATTATTATATTAATTAATTATTTTATAATTAATTTTATTTTACTAATATTAATATTAATATTTTATTTATATTAATAATATATTATTATTATTATTAATAGTATTATTTTATAAATAATTTTATTCTACGAACATTAATATTATTATTTTATTTATATTAATACTATATTATTATTAATATATTTTTTATTTTTTCCCATTATTTGTGATGGGCCCGTCGCAAATACTAATTGTGACGGTCCGTTGAAAAAAGGTTTTTTAAAAATTGGGAAAACTATTTGTGACAGGTGGCCGACCCATCGAAATAGTTTTTTTAAAGACTCACTGAATCTATTTGTGACTCCCTTTTCTGCAACAGGCCATTTGCGATGGGACCTCGTTGCAAATGATATTTTGCGATGGGAACCTATCACAAATGTACCATTTCAAATAGACCTTTTTCAATTACTTCTAGTGGGGTCCAATCTATGAGAGATTACACCATTAATTTTAATCCTGAAATAAACTGAAGATACACATTACATGATTAACTCAATCCATTTAGGGTAGAATCCCATTTTTATCATAACAATATGAAGAAAGGTCCACTCAAACATATCATATTCCTTTGTCATATCAAAATTCCAATCTATAACACCTTTTTAGAAATTGAGTTTGCTTTCATGGAATGAAAAACTTAATGGGAAATAATTCATTATGAGATATGAGTCTTTTGGGAATAAAATAACTCTTATTTTCAGAAATAATAGAAGAAATCCATGAATGCAGGTGATTAAAGAGAATCTTTGAGAAAATATTATAGATAACATTTTATAAACTGATGGGCCTAAAGTCTATGGCTAAATAATAATTTTTGGTCTTTGGGATTAGAGTAATAACAATTTTAGTTAACACCTAGAAGTTGGATTTACCCACCCATTGGTATTTCATGAGACATGGGACATCACACCTGACAATATGCCAGATTTTTTTAATAACAAGGCATAAAATCCATATGGTCTTGTTCCTTTAGTGAAATGGATTTTTTAAGGCCCATACAGATTTCATCATCATAGAGGTCACATGAGAGATTTTAATTCATTTACTCTATAACCACCAATGAAATACGTGGTGAAATGTTGTGTGAAATGGTAACTCCCCCTTTGTATAATGCTCCTCATAAAAATGAATAATATGATCATGCATCCCCTTCCAATTGAACATTGTTACACCCTTTGCATTTGTGAGGTAGGAAATGGTATTATTACACCTCCTTCCAAATTCCATATAGTGGAAATAAAAGGTAATAGATTCACCTTCTTTGGTATGGGTTTCACATGCACACATGGAATAAAATCTTTCATTGAATTTAAGGGTCACATACATCTCCACTTCAAGGGTCAAAATACATTGAAGGATTGAATCAGAGGGGGGCATGAGTATATATCTTTCATTTTTATTTCAATAGAATCACAATGAGAATTCAGTTGGAATAAATTGAAGTTCCTCTAGTTCTTTAAATTCTCTGCTATAATTTTGATATTCGTTCCTACATAGAGATCCCATATCTTTCAACAAGAAGGTATTACTTCCTCACATTACATATCTTTCACCCAAAATATTTTAAATCTAAAAATTCTTCCATGTTTCATAATTATTTTTCCATGTGAGAAATTGATGAGGATAGGGTAGTGGTCAAAAGTTGCAAGAGAAGGGGGGAGAAACTTAGAAGAAGCTGAAAATGTTTTTATTCACTTGATCCCAAAAATAAATCAAGATGTTCAACAATATGATTATTTTCAGTGTTCTCATAGATCCAACTATGAAGGTTACCTAAAAAACCTAAATCAGTAAGGCATGCCATTCGAGTAACTTTCTAGAACTTCAGGATTGTAGAAAAGGACTTTTAGAATCTCCAATCATCTCATGTTTGAATAATATTTCATTAAAGTTCATGCCGACTAAAAGAGGTCCTGGTTAGCTTTTACGAAGAGACTTAAGTAGCATCGATGATTTCTATTTATCCCTCTAGGAGGGAGATTTATAAAATCCAAAAAAATCCAAACCCAGGGTGCCAAATTGGTGAATGGAGGTAGACATGTGATTATAATATAAGGATTTAACCCTTAAATACACCTTATCTCTCTAAATAAGACATATTCCACCCACTTGGCCTTGCTGGGGTATTAGGAAGCAACAATGAAAACAATATTTTTTTTCAATACCTCTTATGTAATTTTTATCTAATATGGTTTCATATTGGAACATTATATTAGGGAATATTTTATCATAATGAACCTCGAGCATCGGAACTGAGCATGAATTTCCAAGACCATGGTATTTGTAGTCTAAGGTTTTAATTGGGATAGGTGGAGATGGATCAATCCAGCCTTCATCTCTGAATATTCAAGAAAGGAATCATAATCTTCCATTTTCCATCTTTTGGAATATATTTCATCAACCAACAGACATTCCACATGTCTTATAGAATTTATTGATTCCATCAATCTCATGTCAATTTCATTCTCTACTCTTGATTTCCTCCTCCATATCCACAATTTTTTGGCTTAGATATCGAAGGTTCAGAAGGGATCTCATATGGTGAAGGGGGATGTGGGAGGTCATCAAGGGGAGTGAACTATTCTTGTTTGGGGATTTGATATGGTCTATTTTGGGATAGATGGGGTTTTCACTTTTCCCTCCACTAAAACATGCTGATGGGAAGAGATAATGTTTAACACTCCAGGAAGATTAACTTGACTTTCATATAATTTCTTAGAATCACCAAAATTAATTTAGACTGCTTGAACCAACACCTCTTCTAATCAAGAGTAATTTGGCTATTTCTCAGGAAAGACGGGAGGACCCATCAAGATGGTTTTATTTTCTTATAGGTTAAAATGAGATTTAAGGGCCTTTGATAGTTTTTCTCTATATATTTCCTTTTCTTTTTTTAGATTAAAGGACTCCCCTAGGTTTCTTGGATTGCATCCATAGGATATACCGTTGGGTAATATTTCTATCTCCATATTTTGCATTTGTCTTATAATATTTTCCATATGTATGATATATCTAAAATAGAATCCTAAAATACTTAAATTATTATACTTAAAGGATATCTAAGTATTGGAGTCCTCTAAAGATAAGAAGGTCCCTCACACAAGAGGCTGATTCAAATCTATCAGAATCTTGATTCACACTATTGGCCCCAATTTAATTGAATATGAATGGTCCCATTCCATAAACTCACCAATTATAACCCTGATTTTAGGAATTATTCATTCAGATCTTCTATAGAAGGGAATACCTATCAGCTGGATCCCAAGTCGGTTTTGGAGAAGGTAATGTTTTGGATGTCACCTATGTTTTTTATATCCTCTATTAAGGTGATTTGATAATATATGAACCATAGTCTCCTATTAATAATCCTCTACTTATCCATATTGTTAAAAAATTAAACAATTAGGCTACTCATACCAATTTATCTAATGGAAACATCCACATCCAATCTTCATATATTATGCATCATGATTTCTATTGCATTCAGATTAAAGTGTTATTTGGTAATTAATTTTTCAACAATGATAAAGTATATATGATTTATCAAAAACACATCCTCATACTTATTTTCCACAATCACCACCTTCTCCTTTTATTTCAATGAAATTTTTTTCCATTGGCATAACAGATCAGATTCCATCCCATAATACTTTTAAGTAGAGAAGTAACTAATCACTATAAAAGGAGGAGTTGGTGTCGCCTACTATGACCATGTCAATATTTTTCACAGATATTTCACTGATCATGGTCAAAGGAGGAGTCACTGTTGATAATCTTGATCACACCAAAACTAGGAGGCCCCACTGATATATGGAAAATTCGTAAGTGTTGGGGGGATATTCCTTATCTCAGAAAAAATTGCTTATGAAACAATTTCTAAGAAACATGATAAAATATGGAAACAATATAAAACTGAATAAATAAATAAGCACACAAGATTTTTTACATGAAAAAACAATCAGATACATTGGTTTAAAAAACCATGGGTCAGTTCTGAAATATCCACTATGAATCAGATAGTACAAAATCCAAGTAATTCCCAAACTTGAATAAAAAATGAGAGTGTAGAAAAATCTATGTGAAAACTAAACCCGAATATGCCTATGTCATCTCTCTAAAAATCATCCTTCCAATTCCATGTTTGGAATATCTATATATGATAAAACACCACCCTTCTATCGATGAAACACTACTACCTCAAAGATCAAATCCAAACATGCATCATCCTCACACCGTCATGGGACACACAAATGATTTCCCTCTCTCATGATCTCTCCATCATGATGTACCATTGATCATTAATTAGGACACACCGTTTGATCACCACAATCAAGAAGACTCTTAATACATGGCACTGATCATTGATCACATCAATGCTACTTCACACCTACTCAATGACAATGTGCTTCACATGATAATGCAAATGATACATCCCATATCATCATAGATCTAATGTTAATGCCTCGTTCAACATTTATGACAACCCATATGGGCTACCATAAACATGAAAACCTCTTTCCTCTTGATCTCAATGGACAACATCTTAATCAACTCTTTATCCATTCACCACCAACTGCTCCCCCTTTTAAATATTTTACAGTTTCATTTTTCAAATATAGATAATATATTATATATTATATATTAAATTTACAAATCACCATATATCTACCATGTTAAGAATAAAATAATTATCTCATATAAATAGATATAAAATATATCTCTCTCCAAGAGTAACACATGAAACCTTATCTATGTGATAAGAGAAAAGATATCTGAAAATCAAAAACTATATTATCTCAAAATTGAAAAAATCCATGGGATGAATCATATCAATATCACCCTTCATCATGTTAATGGAGATACCATCAAATAAACTCAGTTGGACCAAAAACCTGTTGGCATCACACCAACTACCATCCTCTATAAAAAACATGAGAACTCCCTTTTAAAACTCTCATAGAAACCTGACTGCTCCCCCTGCAAAAGTAATAAAAATGTTGAAGTCTTCATCACATCTGAATCTATACTGCCCTATAAGCAAGACAAAAACCATAAATATCTATCTCTCTTATAAATTTGATAGACACATAATCTTGATAACCTACAAGAAAACATTATCCCCAAACTCAAAATCCCAAATAGCTATCACATCTCCTCGATCTTCAATTTTAATTGTTTATTCACCAGTCACATATTCTGAAGAAAATAATTTGGTGTAAGACCTAGAACTCCTATCTCAACCTACTTTAACTTCCAAATATTATTTTTCCACGTTAATTCTTCATCTATCCTCTCAAACACTTCCATAATCCTCACATCAATTTACAATCCTAAACCGTCACCTTTGATACCACTTGTTGGGGGATATTACCAGTCTTAGGACAAAAATTGCTTGAAAATGTTTTTGTGAGAAACACGATGAAATATGGAAGTGATATATAATATAATAAATAAATTATCACATATGATTTTTAATATAAAAAACCCTCTAATGTGAAGGTCTAAAAAACCATGGGAAAACTCTGAGAAAATACACTATGAATTAGAGAGTAAAAAATCCAAGTAATTCCCAAACATGAATTAAAAATGAGAGAGTATAAAATGATCTATGAAAACCACACCCTGATATACCTCTTTCATCTCTCTAAAAATCATCTCACTAATTCCATGCTCGAAAGATCCATCTATGACAAAACATCACCCTTCTGTCGACAAAATACCACTACCTCAGAGATCAAATCCAAACATGCATCAGCCTCGCACCGTCTTGCAAAACCCATAGGTTTTCTCTCTATCATGATCTCGCCATTTTTATGTACCATCGATCATAAGCTGGGATAATCCACTTGATCACCAGAATCATAAATACTCTCAATACATGGCCCCGATCATTGATCACGTCATTGCTGCTTCACACCTGCTCAATGTCAATGCGCTACACATGATACTGCAAATGTGGCATCCCATATAATCATAGATCCACCTTCAATGCCTCGTTCCCCATTGATGATGACCTATATGGGCTACCGAAAATGTAGTGGCCTCTTTCCACTTAATCTTGGTGGACTACATCTTAAGCAGCCCTTTCTCCCTTCACCACCAACTACTTATCCTTTTAAAGCTATTATAGTTTCTTTTTTCAAATACAGATAAGATATAAAATATTGTATCTTAATTTTTCAAATCACCATATATATATATATATTCCATTTTAAGAATCAAACAATTATCTCATATAAATAGATATAAAATATTTTTCTCTTTATGAGAAACACATGCAACCTTATCCGTGTGATAGGAGAAAAGTTATCTCAAATTGAAAAATTGTCTTATCTCAAATTTGGAAACACCCATAGGCTAAATCCTATTATATATTAAAGGAGTAACCATTGAAAATATTGATCACACCAACTCTGGGTGGACCCATTGATACAAGGAAAAGTTATGAGGATTTTCAAACCCTAGGAAACCCTAGGAGCACCCTCTCAACCCAAAGAGAGGCTCATATAATTATATATACTTATAAAATTGTTATTATAATATAAAATATAACTAAAATGATAATTTATTTATTTTTTTAAAATTTTATTTAATAATTATTATTATAAAAAATTGTTTTTAATTGTTTTTAATATTATATTAAAAAATATCTTGGTGGTCTTTTGTTTGAGCCTCTGTTATATTTTAATAACAATAATTATTTTTAGGTGTGAATATAATACAAAAAATTATTTAATAATTCATATTATTATTTAAACTTATTGTATATTCATGGAGAGGTGCATAAAAAAATTATGAGGATTATGAAAAATACTATGAAAAGAGAGAGGTGGGGATTATATAATTAAATTATTATGAAATTCATATAATTAGAATTGACCAGTTGAAATGATATTGAAAATAAGAAATATTTATTAAAATAAACAATAATTTTTGAATGAAAAAACATATCCTTTTTTACCCTATCTTACAAATATATTAATTAATCAATCAAATAATTAATTTTACTTATAATTTATATAATAACATTTAAAATTTAAATTGATATAATTAATTTCAATTTTAAAAATATATCAATTAAAAATAATTTAAAAGTTATAAATATAATTTAATTAAAAAGTTAATTAAATTTAAAATTATTACATTTTTTTAAGGAAAGAAGTACTCATATATTAAGAGTACCAAGATATAGAAATACAAGAGTTTTCAACCAATTGGGAAAAAATCCAAGCATACATGAGGTTCATCAAAGAGGCTCCTAGTAGCCAAATGATGAGACACTCTATTTGCCTCCCTTTTAGAAAAGGATAAGGAGTAGTCAACTAAGTGATGCTATAGGGAAATGATTTTAGAGACTAAGAGGCTAAATAGCTAGAGGATGGTCTAAGTGATAGAATTAATAACGACGAGGCAATCTGATTCCATCATGATCCTATCCCATATTTTATTTAAGGTGATATCCATTCCCAAAATGATATCTTGTGATTTCACAACCACTGATAGGAAACAAACCCAAAGAGATTTCTAGCATGCAGCCGTGATCGAACCAGAAGAGTAGCAGACAATATGTCAATGAAAATAGTGCCTTTTTCCAAGGGAGACACACCAAGATTGATTTTAAGGGTTCTTGGGGAGGGGAGATCTAGGAAACAGGGAAATAAAGTCCCAAAGGGACATCTAAAAGGTGATCACTGCGGTTCCATGTGGAAAGACAGTGGGAGGAAAATCAACTCATGAGGAAAAAGGTTTAAAACTATTATTAAAAAGAGAATAATTTCTTGTTTCCCAGATAATCCATGCCAACGTGCACTGAGAGCTTAGGTATTCCACTGAGAGAAGTGATTACCACTCTCTGAGAAGAGATGAAAATTTTGGGGCCAGATACAGAAAATGATCAGTGCCAGGGTTGAAGGTATGCCATATGTTCTCTACACTAGGGTAGCTAATTATGACATGCATGGGGGATTTATTAACTAACCATCATATTGGACATGAAGGACTTCCTAATGCATGGAGATAGGTGAGAAATTTTATAGGGGGGGGGGGATCCTCATGCACACTTTCCACCAGAAATGTCACACCTTAGAGGGGATCAGGAGGCTCCATAATACTTTCCAAGGGAAATCATCCTCTTGTTCCAACAAGGCGGTGGCTAGAGAATATCCCAATTTAATTAAATAGGTGCTCATATAAGTCCTGCTCTAGTAGAGCTAATCAGTACCCATACCCATCATGAATGGGAAACTCCGGATAATGCCACTATCCATATCATTGAAATAGTTGGATATCTTCTTGGTACACCGACCATTTTCTACCTAATTGAGAAGGGTGGTGACCAATGCATATTCAAGGCCTTCAGGGGAAGGGGATGTTTCTTTATAACTGATGCGGTCGACCATCCATGGGTTAGACAAGACGTTGGTGAAATTACCACCACCAATTCTCCAATAAATCTCTCTAAGAAGGAGCTTGTGAGTTCCCCAAATTCTACATTAGATGTATCTATGTCGGGGGCCTAAAGAAACATTACAATAGCCTATTTGAGTATAATATTTGGCCTTAATAACATTTATACAAAAGGAATCTAGGTTATGGATAAAATACCATCCCTGTTTGGCAAGAAGGGCTTCATTAAATATGTGAAAATATCCAAATCCCATTCCCCTATGAATTTTTGGACTGAGTAATTTGTACCAAGAAATCTAATGACTTTTATTTTTTCCATTGTTGAGACCCCACTAAAAATTGGAAATTCAAGATTGGAATAGATCAAGAATGATTCTTGGGATCTTGAAAAGGGTCATAAAGTATGAGGGGATGGATTGGTTGACTGATTTGATGAGAGTCTATTTTCTTTCTTTGGTGACCCTTTTGAAATTCCATCCTTGAATATTTTTTTCCACTCTATCTATAATGTAAGAAAAAACATCCTTCTTTGATTGGATAAATATCATAGGGATCCTGAGGTACCTATGACTGTTTTTGACCATATGGATGCCTGAGACATGTTGTAGGTCATTCTTCTTGTAGTGGAGAATTCCGAAACTGAAGGATATTTTATATTTTGATAGGTTGATAACTTTTTATGATAATTTTTCATAGATTTGAATGAGAATATTGATATGAATTAATTGCACCAAAGTGTCCTTGGAAGAAATGATGCATTTATATGTGAAAAATAGACAGAAGATTGGGGGTCCTCTACAAAAGGATTTTTCTCCATGGATAATATTATTCTCTATTTATGCTAAAATGATGTTAGAAAAAGCATCACCAGTTAAGATAAACAGGGAAGGTGGGAGGGGGTATCCCTTTCGAAGGCCTCTAGTAGGGAAGAAGCTCTATGTGAGACCTCCATTGACAAGAATCTTGAAAGAAACAAAAGATACACATTGCATAATTGTGTCCACCCATTTAAAGTAAAATCCCATCTTTTTAAGCATAAACCAGAGAAAAGGCCATTCCATTCTGTCAAATAATTTTTTTTTATGTCTAATTTACAAGACATAATACCTATTTTAAAAGCTTAACAGGTCTTCATGGAGTGAAAGTTTTCATGTGTGATGACTGGATTATCTGATATCAACGTATTGGAGATAAAGGAACTTTGGTTTTTTGAAATTATGGAAGGAAGCCATGTAAGCATGCAGTTAACCAATATTTTGGAGAAGATTTTATAAGTGAAATTGAAAAACTTATAAGCCTAAATTCATATACCAGATAGGGATTTTTTACATTGGGAATGAGAGTGATGAGTGTATCATTTATAGATGAGAGGCATGCTTCACCATGATAAAGATCTTTGATCATCCCTGACACATCAATCCCTAAAATATGACAATAATTTATGAAGAAGAGGGTGTGGAATCCATTAGGGATTGGGTATTTTGTATGGTGGATATGTTTGAGGGAAAGGGTGATCTCCTCACCAGTGATGTCGAGGGTGATCTTGCAGTTCAGTTTTTCCATCACCACTAGTTTAAGTATTAAAATAGTATTTTGTAGTTGGGGGATTACCTGAGTGGTAATGTCACCCCGTAATTTTACATATAACAAGGGTTCAAATCCAGTAATCCTTTTTAAGGGGATATTTATCTGGACATTTAAGGAATTAAATAGTGGCACACACCATAGACATAAACAGGGGAGTGAGATTTATGTATACATCTAAGGCATAAAATAGTGCCCCACACCATAGGTATGAAAAAGGTGGTTGCACAACACCAAGAATTAAGGTGGAACAATGAGACCAGGTGAATGGTTTGGGGAAAATAGGGAGGTGGAATGACATGAAGACACAAACATGTTGTTGGGTAGGTGGATCAAAAGATAAATGAGTGCATTGGAATCCATCAATTGGCCCTATACCAACTCAGATTTATGATGTTGGATGGAGGGGTGCCTGCCACAATGTGATCGGGGGCAACACTACATGAAGGTTGTTGGTAGGGGGAGGTGCAATGTGCTAATTGGTGTCATAAGATTGTTGTGTGATCTGGCATATGATGTGACATGAGTGAAAGTCGGTGCACCATGGCAACAAGATGGCCTCACTAGGTGGGAATTTTGAAAGAGAGATGTGTGTATTGGAGCCTATTAACTAGGACTCTACCCAGACAAATTTCCAATGTGGCATGGAGGGAGGACCTACCATAGTTAGATGGAGGACAATAGTTCATTATTGTGCTTTCATGGGGTTGGCATAATGTAAGGACTAATAAAAAATTATATGAGGGCCACTCCCAGTTAAGGGACTAAATTAAAGAGGATGAGTTTAGTGGGATTTTCTTTTCAGCAGGATGATTTTATTTGGTCGGTAACATATTCAACAAGTTGTCTTCTTCCTTGGTTGGAAGCCAACACAATGGATATACAACAGGTAGTAGTGTAATATTTCAAGGGTAGATGATCTACCCAAACAACCATTGACGAAAAAATTCTCCCTTCATCTATTAAAATGTTATTAAATTCCCATGAACTTTAATCTATGTATGTGATCATCCAATGAGTTTATCCAAATATAAATAATCAATAACCGAGAACCCTTTATCCTATGGATGTAGGAACTATTATTTAACCCTATTAAATACTTTTGTTCTTAAATTTTCTTCTCTGTTTCTGTTTTTTTTGTCGCCAAAATCCTACATCACCCAAAAAAAGTGGTATTAGAGCCACCAGGTACAAAAAAATGATGTTCAGAGAGGATCTTCTAGTGAACAGATTATTGAAGTTAGTTAGAAATGTTTTGAGGCAATATCCATGAATACCCCAGTGATATGATTCCAACAGCACAAACAGCATGAAAAACAGATTTGAAACGAAGCCGGTAGAGGCCGTCAAAATTTTGGTCGAACCTCGGGTGCTATAGTACCCCCTGATAGAGGAGGTGGTACTGTTTACACCAGCAACAACTTTATGGATGGTTTTCCAGCCACTGTTCTAGCGAGCCACATCAGCACCACCTCATCAGTCAATCTAAATTATTGAAATTTCTTTGGTTGTAACTTGGCTAATCAAAGTCTATTATTAATTATTCTGGAGTCTATTCTAGCTATTTCAACCATTATGGACACATCCATATGGTTAGATTTTTAAAATTCTCACTCCTCCAAAGGTTGATAATACTAATAATATAATTAATCTCACCTCTTTTAATTATGCTATCTAGAAACCCAAAATATAGTATCTTTTATATATTAAAGATTTGTGGAAACTAATAGTGGAGACCACTAATCCCATTACTGTGAAAGCATATGATTCATCCACAAGTGGTTAATCCAGTGAGAAGACATGAGTCAGTACTCCACTAGTTGATGCAGAGTGGGTCGTGCTCAATAAGAAGTGTGTTTCCTAAATCAGACAGTGGATCAATAAGAGTATCTTCCAAAAATTTTCTAATGAAAATGATTCTTCCATTATTTGGAAAAAATTTGAAGAGATTTATGCGAGGAAAACCACACAAAACAAAGAAAACTTGATACACCATCTTTTCAACATGAAGTACAAAATACGGGACCAACGTATCAAAACACATGAGTGAGTTCCAAGGTACTTTTGATCAGTTTAATTCCATGAAAATTATGATTGATGATGAGTTGGAGGAACTTTTGATGTTGAGTTATTTACCCAAGATGTGGGACCCACTAGTTTTTTATTCAGCAATTTAACTCCAGATGGAACTCTCATTATGGAGATGGTGAAAGATAGAATGCTGAATGAAGATTCTTGAAGGAAGTATAAGGTATTTTCACCTAAATCAGATGCTCTTGTAACTAAAAGATAAGGGAAACAGAAATTGTAGGGAAGAAGTATAAGAAGAGAACCCTGTGACCAAATACCTAAAAGGAGGAAGAGATTGAAATCTTGATCTAGATATGACATGAAGTGTCACCATTTTAGAAATCCCATACACTTCATCCATAAGTGTAGAAGGTTGAAGGAAGAGTAGAGGAATTAGGAAGATAATACCCAAAATAATTATTTTGAAGTTGTCAATAAAGAAACTATTATTATTTAAGAAGACAATCAAGTCAGTATTGCAAGCCAAGACTCGACATGGGTGATCAATTCTAGTGCCTCCTACCATGTCACTACCAGAAGAAATTTATTCTCATCTTATAGTTTAGGAAGTTTCATACAAGTGAAGATGGGAAATGATGGTGCATCCAAAATTACTGTTATTGGTAATATTTTTCTGTAGATTGATATCAAATGTAGGTTATTGATGAAGGATGTGAGGCATATTCCTGATATTCACCTCAATATTATATTCACTGGAATTATTGACAAAAATGGATATTTCAGTTCCTTTGGTGATGGGAAATTGAATATTACCAAAGTTAACTTGGTAATCACTAAAGGAAAAAAGAGATACTTATATTTATATCATAGATTATAGACCTTGTAGAGGAGAAGTCAATACATCCAGAAAATCTATTCCTACAGAATTTTGGCATAGGTGGCTTGTTCATATGAGTGAGAGAGGAATTAAAATGCTCTCCAGAAAGCATATCCTTCTAGGAATAAAAGGTACACATTTGGATACTTGTGTTGATTTCATCATGGCAAAACAATATAGATTATCACTTCATGGTTATATACCATCCATAAAAGAAAATGTTTTACATTTGATTCAAACTGATGTATGAATGATGAGCACCAAGTCAATGAGAGGTGATATTTATTTTTTTAGCTTCATATATGATCATTCTAGAAAAGTCTGGTCATTTTCTTTGAAAAATAAAGATCAAGTTCAAGATGAATTCAAGAAGTTTCAGGTGAAGGTAGAAATAGAAACATGTAGGGGATTATAGTGTGTGGGATAATATAATTAGGTAGAGTACCATAGTCCATTTGAGGAGTACAGTAAGATTTTCGACATCAGGATGGAAAAATTAGTTTTAAAGACACCTCATCATAATGGAATTGCTGAGATGATGAACAATACAATTTGTGAGAGGGTCAGATGCATGATCTCAAATGAAAAGATTCCAAATACCTTTTTGGGGGAGGAAATCAGGACCATAGTTGATATTATCAATTTTTATCTATCATTTCCACTAAATTACGACCGAAAAGGTTTTGGATAGGTAATTTTGTTTTATATAAACACTTGAGAGTATTTGGATACAGGGAATTTGTTCACATCCCAAAAGATGATAAGGAAAAGATGGATGGAAATGGAAATCAATGTATCTTTTTGGGACATGCTAATGAAGAGTTTGGATACCGACTTTGGGATTCTATCAGTATGAGGATTTTCATAAGAAGAGATGTGTTGTTTCTTAAAGATGATATGATTGAAGATTTTGAGAAGCCAAAAAATGCAGAGAAGTTTTATTCTGAGGAAATTCCAGTCAATATGGAACCAGTATCACCATCATCAGTTTCAACTAGTGTGATTGAGATATGTGACACTGATGATATATCACTACTAGGTAATATGTCTCAATTATATGATATTATAGAATATATTCCCCCTAAAGCATAGTTGAGGATATCCACTAGATAATGAAAACCGAGTAATAGAGACTCGCTACATGAGTACGTGATGCTCACTAATAGGAGAGATCCATGAAGTTATGATGATGTGATCAAGAGTTAGAAAAATATGGAATAGAAAAAGGCCATTCAATAGAGGATGAGATCCTTACACTAGAACCAAACATTTGACTTGGTATAGTTACTATAAGGAAATAAGGAACTCAAGAACAAGTTTGCGTACAAAATAAAAGGAGAAGATGACATCTCACAGCTGCGCTACAGAGCTAGAATGGCTGTGAAGGGATTTAGTCAATAGAATGGTATTGAATTTGATGAATTTTTTTCTCCTATGGTTAAAATGTCTACTATCAGAGTTTTTCTTAGATTGGTGGCTAGTATGAACCTTGCGGTTCAACAATTGGATGTAAAGATAGTGATCTTACATGGTGATATTAATGGGGAGATATACATTGACCAGCCAGAGGGATTTTAGGTGAATCGAAAAGAAAACCTAGTATAAAAACTTAAGAAAAAATTATATGTTTTGAAACAAGAACCGAGGCAATGATATAGAAAATTCAACTCATTCATGGAGAAAAATAAGTAAACAAGGATGACTATTGATCTCTATGTTTTCATTAAGCATTTTTTGATGGTGGTTTTATTATCTTGTTGATTTATATTGATGATATGTTGATTATTGGTAGAGATATCACTAATATTGACCATGAATAAGTAATTGAAGAAGTATTTTTAAATGAAATACTTGGGAGATGATACTCAGATTCTTGGAATGACAATTAATTGTGACAGGAGGAATCAAAAGATTTGGTTATCTCAAGAGCAGCACATTGATAAGGTTCTTGAAATATTCAATATGGTAAATACAAAACAGGTTAGTACTTCACTTGAAATTCATTTCTAGCTTATGAAAAGTTAGAGTCCATCAACTGAGGAGGATAAAGAAGAGATGGAAAAAATTCCTTATATGTCATCAGTTGGAATTCTTATGTATGCAATAGTGTGAAACAAACTAGATATTTCTCACACTATTGGAGTTGTGAGTAGATTCTTATCAAATATAATAAAGGATCATTGGAAAATATCAAATGAATATTAAGGTATCTTCTAGGTACATCTATTCATTGTTTATATTTTGGAAATGGTAGACCTATTTTGGAAGGATACACATATGAATATATGGATGAAGATGTGGACATGATGAAATCCATATTTATGTAGTTTATATCATTTTTAGGGGGATATTTCTATTGGAAATCATGACTTCACAAGTGTGTTTCCTTGTCTACCATAGAAGCATAGTATATCTTAGTCACTGAAGGTGTGAAGAAGATACAATAATTGAAGACATTTTTATAGGATCTGGGATAGAGTCAGAAGAATTATATTCTCTATTGAGATAGTAAGAGCACTATTCATATCAACAAGAACCCGCAATTTCATTCTAGGTGAAAACACATCAAAGATCAATATAGGTGGATCCAAAATATTTTAGAAGAAATATTGTTGAAAGTTGAGAAAATCCACACAAAAAATAATGGGGTCAACATGATGAAAAAAGTTCTATTGAAAGATAAGTTGGGATCCTACAAGGAGACTGCAATTATAACGTCTACCCAAAATTGTTCATGATGGGTAGATTTTTTGGGGCCACTCTAAATTATCGGAGTAAATTATGATGGATGAGTTCAATGATATTTTATTTTTAGTAGTATGATTTTCTTTAGTTTGCAATAATTGCAGTAGGCTATATTCTTTCTTAGTTTGAAGCCAACACAGTGGATATACAACAGGTGGTGATGAAATTTTTCCAGGATAGATAAAATCCCATGAATTATAATCTATGTATGTAATCCTTTGAAAAATTTATCCAGAGAGATATAATCAAGAACAGACCCACTTTATTCTGTGGACATAGGAACCATTTTCAAACCACGTTAAACCCTTTATATCTTCTATTTACTTCTATGTTTGTGTTCATTTTTTTCCACAAAACTTCGCTACCCCAACAGTGTGAGATAAGGATTCTCATATGATACTTTGTGTTATTTTATTATGGGGTATTTGGGTGAAAATAAGTTAGACCATTGAGACATCATGATCATGGGAATTCATGCCACTTAAATGTAAGATCTTGGGATTTCACTTAAAGGTATGATCTTGGCATGGAATTTTATTTAGGGAAAGGGTGGAATTCCATTACTTTAGAATTAGATTGCCTCACTGTCATTCATGTTATATCTACTATAGAGGCTATCCTACAACCTTTTGGCCTTATGATCGTGAATATCTAGTCACTTCATATTTTCCTTTTGATATTCTTCTTATACTTTACCAAAAGGGAGGGCAATATGGTGCCTCGTAATTTGGTTACTTGAGGACTCTCAAATTACTCACACGTTTGGTTGGATTTATTGCTCTTTTGTTTGTCTTCACTTGTTTTACCTGATCTTCGATCTCTTAATATATGGGTTTCTCATTTTATTCACACACACACATATATATATTAGTTTCTTGAGGTTATAATTACATTCAAACACATACACACCACACAAAAAGGCTTGAAAGGTAGGATATAACCCCCCAAGGGGATATCCCACCTATCAAGCCTTATTTATTTATTATATGGACCATTGGCCTAATAGGATTGAAGACCATTGCATTTAAACACACACACACACACACACTACACACATGCTGGAAATACATGGCATAGCCCCCCAAGGGGATAGCCCACCCATCAAGACTTATTTCTTTAGTACATGGCCTGTAGGCCTAGTGGACATGAATCCCATTACATGGACTGAAATCCCATTGCAACGTCATGCCCACATCATATTTCCTTTGTCACTAGGCCTGCATCATTCTTGTGTCATCGTCTGCATCACCGCCTGCATCACCACCTGCATAGTACTGAATAGTACCTACACCCAATAGGGTTCAATCCCAAGACCTCCTCGATTCCAAGTAAGAGACTTTCCACTTGGGTATAGACTCATTAGAAGAATTGTGATATATATATATATATTAGAAATATAATTAAAAACACATGTATACTGGAGGGAGATCTTTGAAAGATGGTAAATTCTATCATTATAATCATTAAATTTAATTATAATTATAATATTATTGGTTATATTTATAAATAATTATTATAATTTAAAATATAATTAAAAGGTTAATGAATATATTTAAAATAATTTCATAAAATATTAATAATTATAAAAATTGTAATTAATTAAAAAAATTAAAAACAATTTTTCTTTTAAGAAAAGTACCACCGAGTTGATCTTGTGTTTGAGCCTCTATTTGTTATTTTGTGTGTGAATTTATTATTTTAGTATATATTTATTTATTTATTTAAAATAAAAAATTAAGAATATTACTAGAAAAATAATTAGTTTTTTAAATTTTAATATTTTTATTTATTAACTATTTTTATCCCAAAACGAAATCCTTTCATTTTTTTGGGAACCCATTATGAAAAATCATAAAAGCAACAGTTTGACTGAATATTAATAAAAATATCTTAAATTAATGAAAAAGTAAAATTTTCAATAATTATGTATAATAATTGACTCTTTCATTTGTTTTCATACAAAGAATCATCATTTTTTCATCATGTATATAATTTCTTGGCCAAACTGAATACCTCATCACACCACACTTCCCCCACCTCTCAATTTTTTCCCATACCGTCTCTTCTCTGTATTCCAGAGATTAGAGCCTTCCATGATGAGTAGTCCAGTGTGCCCACACATTACATTCCCTTTCTACTTTGTAGTCCTATGCAACAACATCCATGTACTTGAACTGATCGGAGACGACTGTAAAATGAGGATGACTCATTAATGAGCATTCGATTCCTAGAACAAAAGGTCCTTCCATGATAGCAGAAACTAAAAATCAAGATGTTCCACCTAGATAGACACTCCCCTATCCTAGGGATGTGTGTTTGGATTCTTCAATGTTCAAAAAAGATCAACCAATTGAAGAAACTAGCACATTAAATTTTCACCAGCTGTATCTGTGCTAACAAACCCACCACTCCTCCAACTACCCCTATGAGTTTAGCACCAGTGAAAAAGTAAAGGGTGTGGCAACCCTAACATGTATTTTTTTCTAAATTATATAAGATTAAGGTTGTCCCCCACCCATTTGATGACAATTGAGCATTCACGGGCTTATTTTTTATCTTCCCCTTGATTATGTGTGATTGCTGAGTTTGCTCCATGCAAATGTTATATATGGAAGAAGCAATAACTCCTTAGTGTAATATAGGGAAGAATGTGATGATACTTGCAGCTTGTTTTCAATCAATCCTCCCCTCCACCCATGTCCATGGATTTGGTCATCATGGCTTACATAACCATGGTGAAACTCTATCTATTGAGATTTTTTTAATTTTATTTTGATGGAGTTGGAGATGCAATTGCAAAGGTTGATAAGATATTTTTCTATTTTTTAATAAACTTGTTTTGTTTTGTATTAATGAATTGAAAATTTTCCATCCTTATTTTTAAAATTTTACTAGTTTATAATTATGGTTTTACCACTCAAAATTGGTTGGATAATGGTTATTTATAATTAATTACTCAATTTTTAAGAATTAAAAAATATTATTTGTGATTATATTTCAAAATAGAATTCCACTCAATTCATTAAAATTAGAAAAAAAAATTTCTTTAAAAAATAACAAATCTTAAATTTTTTAAAAATTGATATTTATATCATCTATATAAACTATGTTTTTAAGTTTATAGCTTAGAATTAATTCATAAAAATGAAAAAAAAAATTATTCAAATTTCAAAAAAAAATCAAAATCGATCCCTAAAAATTGATTTATTGATTTTGGTTATTACATAAAATTATATTTTTTGTGAATTTAATAGTGTAATAAATATTCCTTTCTTTATATAAGAGTCACCTAAAAAATATTTTTAATTTTTTTAAATATTTTTATTTTATAAAAAATATTTTTTTAACTTATAAGCATGCCAATTGAAAATTGTAATAATAAATTCCACTATAAATTTTAATGGAAAATTCCACTAAAATGTTAAAAACATAAAATGTTAAATAATTTTGGAAAATGTACTTGGAAAATTAAAATTGAAAATCCCACTAAAAAATTATAAATGATAAAATACTGCTAAAAATTTGATTGTAAAATACTAGTGGACAATGTTATTATATATTTTATAGTAAAAAATTTAAACTGAAAAATCCTGAAAAAAAATTCCATGAAAATTCAATTAAAAAAATACAATTAAATATAATAGTGGAAAATCTCACTAGAGTTTTATAGTTAAATAATACAATGGGAATTTTATTTTAAAATTCAATGAAAAATTTACTATAAAAATACTGGAAAATTTCACAAAAAAATACAATGGAAAATTCCTCTATAAAATTTTAGTGGAAAATTCCTATTGAAAAATACATTGAAAAATACTAGAGAAAATATCATAGAAAATTTATAATTAAATATTCCACTAAAAAAATCTTTAGAAATTAAAACATTATTCATATTTAATAAATTTACAAAATAATAATTTTTTTACTTCAGAAGAAATTCTTATTCATTTCAAAAAAAAGTATGTTCCATTAATGATATAATTATCTATTTTTTCAAATTATTGAAAAGTGTAATTTATAATATAGACATTATTTTTAAAAAAAATTAGTTACAGTTATTTATAAACAAAAAATATTATTTCTTTTAAAAACATAATTATTTTTTCTAATGAATTTAAAAACATTTCACAGCCTTTTAAAAAAAATATTCATTTTTAATTACAAAGAAAGATATTTATCCTTTTTCAATTGATTAAAAAGTTATATTTTTTTTAAAAAATATGAGTAAATTTTACATGATTTGTCTATATTAAGAGTTGTATGAAATGTTATAGTCTATTTCAAAAGTCTAAATTATTATGATTAAAAAAATCAATGCGATAAGTCTTACAAAGAAATGTCTTATGAAACTAAAGACGCGCAATGCATAATATATTTGAAATATATAATTAGATTATTATGGAAATATTTACCATTTAATTGTTGTGGTAAAAGACCACATTAACCTTTTTCATTTTCAAAATCAGCCTTTCCTAATGAGTAAATGGTTAATTTAAAAATGTTTCAATTTCCAAGAAAACATGTAGTTCTAATGCATACCCAAGTTACATTAAATGAATACCTTTGTGATTGGTATTTTCGATGATGGTCACATGAAAAGGACATATGGATTCTTTATATATATATATTTCTCTTAAATATAACTAGAATTAAAATATAATTAATTTTTTTGTTAAAATTCAATAACTCAATCCCGTAATCTGTTTGATCTATTTTATTCAAGCTATTATTACTACATGACTGAAAATGAACATCTATTGTTGTTATGAATTTACTATTATTTTTCTACTATTGAAGAACCTATCGATAGAAATTGAGGTCATGAATATGACAAAATAGAGCATCAAAGTGGATACTGATTTGTGAAATTTTCTCAATAACATGTTCAAATAGTCTTGGATCTATGAGGAAATAACATGGAATATATCTATGAAACACATCATATAGAAGTGTAAGACATGAAGGGTAAAGAAGAAAAATAGGATGATTAGTTGTAGTATTTGGTCCAAGAGATGTGCGGGTGATGGCAGATAGTTGCTTACATAATTTAATATTGTTAAGAAAAACTTCATCGAGGCCACAGATGTGCCCATGGAATTATTTGAGAATCTTATGTTTCCAATTTGGCTACATTTGAAAAACCATATTCTTTTCTTGGGATTCAGTGCCAAATTCTATAATGAAGACCATATAAAAGAAAAAAATATTATCTTCACCAATGATCCACCACAAAGAACCAGAATTAACAAGCATAAGCAATCATAACAAAATAAAAAAAAGAGAATAAACATGAAAAAACCCCCAACACCCAAAAAAAATTGAATGAAACAAAAAATACCATAAATATTGATCAAATTAACTATTCATCTACCCATTTTCTATAATAGTTAGAAGAGATCCACTTCTTATTATATGAAATATAAGTCTTAACCCATTTTTACCACCATTTGATAACCTAACATAAAATAATAGACAAATACATGGAAAATGATAGAAACCACAAAACAAAATTAGAAACATATCATATGATTATGTTAAATCTATGATTTGAACCATGAGGAGAGACTCATACATAAACAAAACCAAAACCAACTATTTCTACTAATAATTTTTCAATATAAGAACCTAGGGATTGGAATGGTGATTAGTTGGTACAAATGAAATTAGGGAAAAAAATGCGTCATCGCATGGACCTCATCACCATAATCCTCATATCATATGACTTAGTAAAAAAGAATAACTTCAGTCATCTACACAATCTATTAACTTATGTAAATGGTAAAATAGTTTTCAAAAATGATAAAAAAATTTGGATGTTCATCCATTGATACTTAAACCTAATCTAAAAATAGATTCATTTTAGAAATTATTTGAAATAATAAACATGAATGAAACTAGATCTTAATCTATTGATACTTTAGTCTAGTTATGATAGAAAAACACCTAAAAAATGGAATAAGTAAAGTAATCCATCTTATCATAGAAGAATTCCTTAATAAATTTAAATAATATCTTACAAACAAAAGATACAATTTCCTAGAGAGAATTTAAATATAAAACTTTTTTGATCTCACACATAGGTGTAGTACATAAAACATACTTAAATGACTGAGTAATAGAATTCAGAATTGAATCAAGGAAGAGAGGAAGAACCCTAAAACCATTAAAACCATTGAATCTCCCTCAACTTTAAGTTAGGAGTTAGATCAAGATCTCCTACCATTTTCTCCCATTATAAATAGAAATCTCATCCCTATTAACTCTTGATAAGTCTTGAAGTTTCACTCTTACCTCACTTATATCCACTAATAAACTAAAAAATCCAAACACCCACCACATTAGAAACTTAAAGACCATTCATCTAAGTCTTTTAGATCTTTTTAATACTAACTGATTTCTATCCAACTAATTCTATCCCAGTATGGGTTAGTATAACTCAAAAACTAATTAGATAAATAAGGAAACCGTAACCCAATACCTCATTTTGAATTAGGATATATCTAAAAATAAAATTTTCATCCAAACCATTGAAGATAACATTTTTACAGGCTTAATAAACACAGATCAAAGGAACCAACTTCATTCATAAAAAAATATTCACAAGATTACATAGTTAACATACTTGGATAACAAGGCTATCCTAAAATTATTCAATAATATTTCTCTAAAATAACAGTGAACATACCTGGATAACATACATGGATAAAAAACCATCCTTAAATTGAAAAATATTGTTTAATAAGGATTTACTATAATAAAATTATATGATTGTTGATTAGTTAATTGGGAAGAAAAAATAATAAGTATTCAACTCTAACAAAAAAATATTTGTAAATTCAAAAGTAAATAGTGTTGGAGAGAAAAAAAATTATGGGTTAACATTAAAAAAACTTGTGAGGATTATTATATTTCTAAAAAACTACATACACTAGAATATCAAGAAATACACTCAAATATGTAGTATAAAAACACTTTCAATAAGGAAAATAAAAATAAATATGTATTTTAATTTGAAACAGAGAAGATAAAAAACTATAATGAAAATATATCACAAAATTCAATCTTGGATAAATAAATAAATTTATTTATTTTTAAATGATCAAATAATTTCAAGTTTGTAATTGGAATTATCTTAAAAAACTCAAACCTTTACTTGCACAAAAATGATTTGCAAATCTATCTGGTAAATATGAAAAACACTTTTGAAATTAGTTACAGAAAAAAGGGAGGGAAAACAGTTTGGAAAACAACCATACCAAGGCCTTGGAAAAAAGATAGAACTTATTCTTCTCCTAAGTGGTTCATATGTGATTGTTCCATAAATTTGAAGTGGTTACTAAGAACTTATATTCTACCCCCTCCAGAACTGCTCACAAAATATACTTTAGCATGTACTCGAAAGGGTGAGAAGCCTCTTCTTTATGCCCATGCTACACACATAGTATACACCCTCCCAACAAGTGTTAAAAGACATCCTCCACTCATTTTTCTAGTATAAATTTACCCCAAGTATTCTCAAGAAATCAATTAAAATCAATTAATATTAAAAACCTATACATGAGGGAAGGGGTATTGGAAATTAAAGTTATTGAACAAAAAATACACAAAATGCCTAAGTGAAAGGATATTGATGACACACATCAGCGTGAAGATGTTGACAACACAAATCAATAGGGAATTCAAAGTATACCCAGAAAAAAGAATCTTTCTACACCATTCTTATCAAATAACCACATGCATCGACACCTGAAAACTCATGTAACTATTTTATATAATTAATAAGTGACACAAACAATTTTAAAAAAGTGTTGACAAATGTAGTCCAAGTATATTGAAAAAATAAATGATGATTGCCCTATTTTTTTTAAAAAAACACCTGATCACCTGATGCACAATGATGATTCCTCTCCTTCATCTTATTCTCTACTGGGATCTTCTTTTTCTAACTCTCACACATGATCTCTAGATGGACAATGTTAGAAATCACTTGAAATCAATTTTATCTTTATCGAGGGATTCCTTAATTATATATTCATAGATACTCTCTATAGTTATATCCCTAAAAAATGAGATCAATATGAAAATAAAAAAACTTGAAAAAAGAAAAAAAATGATTAAAATGAAGATTATAAAAAATACTAGAAAATTAAAAAACAGTTGAGGTATTGGCAATATTTCTATATCGATTTGCCTTACTCGCATATATTTAAAGACTAAGGTATGTCCAAGGTAATTTTTTTGCATCCTTCCCTATAAATAATTATTCATCTAAACATCCATACAAAACCCAACCTTATTATTATTTTCTTTTTTTGAACATAGTTTAAACAAAAACGTACAGTTTGATGACAATAGGATTATATCACCTCCCCGATGAAATAATATTGGGCTCTGAAGGAATTCACTCGATTCCCTCTACTGTGAGAGATAATAGAGTGCATTGTACTAGATGGTTCTTCATCCTCTACCCCACAACAGTTCTTCCCTGCAAGAAAGTATGATCAATGTTAAAAAACACCTCCCAATAAAAAATAAAGTCATTAAATTTCATAAAATCCACAAAATAAATTACACATAAAAAAACACCATAAGAAAACTCACTAAAAATAAAATTCAATTAAGGGTTTTTAAAGTATTTTGAAATGTTACATGACATATTCTTAATGGATTTTTTGTTAAAAGTAAAGAACGTTTAATAAGATAAAATGCATGTCGTAAAAAATATATAATGTCTGATTCATGTTACTATAATTTCACATCATTTATTTCACTTTGATGCAAGGATTTTGAAAAATTATGTACATTTAACAGCATAAGATACATATTTTATTTTCACTTATAAAAACATGAAAATTATATTTAAATTCCTTTTATAATAAAATGTCTTTCTTGTAGTCACAACTCTATATCATTTTATAACATGAATCATAAAAAATAATAAGATTTATGAAAATGATTTGGTCATGACATTAAAAAAGATACTAGAAAATAAAGTGTTATTTGACTACATAATTTATGAATTAATATAATTCAATAATCATATATTTACATGGATTTCAAAAAAAAGGTGAAAAAAATTTATAGATTCATTTACTAACCATAGTACTATTACATTATTTTTAAATCCTAGAGACTGAAATTTAGAAAACATGCGACCACGATAGAGGATTATTGATATTCTTTCATGTTCAATTTTAGTACTCAATTACAATTTGGACTACCAGTTATATTGAAAAATCACATCACCATGAAAGTTTCTACAAATGAAATGAAAAATTATCCCCATGTATTTATAGTTAAAAAAATTATTTAAATAGGGTAAAAAAATAGACCTAGCCTTTGGATAAAAATCACAACCCCACTTCATCAACATCAAATATAGAAATACCATGTTTCTTTTTAAGAAATTAAATAAACATGAATAAGAACAAGCAATGATAACAGAACAAAAAATAATAATATACATGAACAATACCATTTTTTTAACACAAGGGGTAAGTGGCCTTACATTAGTGCCTGAAAGGAGAGGGTGGGTCTATTTAACCATATCTATGAACTGTTTCAAGTACGGTAGTCTGAATTGGCTGAAATCCAGTAGCATACACTTCATGGCCCACTGGTCAAAGATCTGTATCGTGTGGGATTTTCTATGCGCTTAGACCATATGTACATGGAAATGGAGGGGGTGAATTTTTTGAGGTGTTCATATGAACCTTCAAGATGAATAATGAAAGGAATTTTGAGAAAATAAGTAGATGTCATGTCTTATGAAAGAGAATGAAATGAGAACACTAAATAGCACATGAGCCTCATCCTAGTTGGTGAGGTATCCTTAAGTTCATCCACAAGACCTAGGTTCAAAACCAGGTTAAGGCATATTTCCAGGGTACTGTAGTATGTACTATAGTAGGTATTGTTTGGTACTCTAGCAGCCGAAACTATACACCTTGGTCCACCAGTTTGGGCTTTGAGTTCTTAAGGACTTTGGTCCACCCAGGACTTCAGGTCAATAGGACTTTCGGGCCACCGTTAAGGCCTTCAGGCTACCTCAAGGCCTTCGGTCCACATGTAGTTTCCCCAGACATACTCTACAAAGAAGGAGCAACCCCAGAGGAGGATTCAGAGCAGGTGCACTCTGTAGAGCAGAACCAATGGATTTTGAAGAATGAGAGGGTATGAATATTCCATCGGGACCAGCCTGTGCTTGCATGAGAAGCTTAGCCATATGTTCATGCGATGGTGGAGAGCTACCATCATGATGCATATGCTGGGGAGGGGAAGTTCCTTGTATTTATAGTTTGTTTGAATTCCCTAAGACCTTCGGGCCATGTAATTTCTCTTAAGCCTATGGGCCATGTAATCACTAAGCCTACGGGCCATGTAAGGGTTCCCCCTCATCCCTTGAAAGGGGGGTTATCAAAAAATCAATAAATCCATAGAACACTAAATAGATTCTAGATTTCACATTTTAAATAGACGGTGTGTGAAGTCTATGTAGAAGCTAGGCCGTGTGAGAAATATAAGTGGAAAAATTAGAAACATAGATGAGAACAAGGTGAGGGTATAGATTTCATAAATTCCATAGATTATGAGATTCTATATTTTACACACAATTCAGATTCTAGATTTCACACAGTAAGAAACCCACCTAGATTCTACTTAGAAACCCACCTAGATTGTACTTAGATTGCACATAAGGATGAGGCATTAATATATGTTAGTGATAATACTCAAGAAAATTAAATATTTCAAAACATGGATTGAGAAAGAGGTGAAGGTAAGTTGTTAGAACACTAAAACATCGATGATGTGTCAATTTGTTACCTTAAACATGCAATATCAGCAGCTCCACACACTCCATAGTCTACTACGAATGAATAAACACCTTTCAAATCGTCATGTTACACATTATAAAGGCATACTAAAATCACCAAAAATAAAAAAAACAGAAACAATAAAACTCATTTCATCATAACTCCACTAAAAACCTAACTAAAATTCATTGTAAACACAAGATACCCATGATTTCTAGTTATTAGATATGAAATCAGCATCTAAAAAACCACTATAAACAAAAACAATAAAACTCATTTCATCATAATTAAATTGAAACCCTAACTAAAAGTCATTAGAATCACTAGATACCCATTATTCCAAGTTATTAAAACATGAAGAGGAGAAATACATACCTGATAAGTGGCTCATATATCGACCGATTGTAAGAGAAATGGGTTTATGTCCATGATCCTCCCGAAACCTCATTTATAAAGTCCTAAGAGGAAAAATTAAATAAAAAATAGTAGAAATATAGGTTATGGTGGATAATAGAAGGCATGGGAGTGGGAGTGGGTGTGGGTACGAGTGACTGTGATGAACCAGGGGTCTGAGTGTAGGCATAGATCAAGGGTGTGGAGGCAGCGAGCGGGGAATCTTTTGGGATAGGTGAGGCGTGGGGAGAAAGAGGTGAGGTGTGTGGGAGAATATATTTTATTTCCCCCCTGATTTATATAATTTTTTTGTAATTAATTGATCTTTAAATCAAATGGAAGAGTTCATTTCAATTTTTTTAGCGTTCATTTTTTTAAGTTTATTTTTTTAGTATCATATTTCCCAATATTTTTTTATTAATATTGAAATAATTTTTTATTGTAAAATTAATATTTTTTCTTATAACCAAATTTATTTTTGTTTATAACAACAGTTTTTTATTAAACGGATGACTGATAATAATAAAAAATTATTATTGAATCATTTGTTTATAGTAAATAACTTATAGTAACATAATTATATGTTGATGAAAAACTATTAGTGATAATAATTAATAATAATAGATTCATTTTTTGGTAAAAATTGTTGTTATTAAATATTAATAACAAAAAATACATAATTTATCTCTGTCATTGAGAGCTGTTTTTTTGGGAGTTCATAGGGTTTTCATTTCCTAGGGTTTTCCTAGGACAAAAGGAGCTTCAACGGCACTGTCAGCATATGTGGGTTTTATTTGAAGCTTATTCTCAAACACCATTTCTTATTCTCCCTCACCCAAATTATGGTGAAATGGAATATAATATTTTAAACTAATGGAAAAACTATCATTGAAATATAAGGAGAAGATGATGATCATTGCTAAGAAAGATGAGGATCCATTCGTACTGCACCGCATATCCCTTCTCATGATTAGAAAATTCATCTCCAATTAGTGTTTCAATCTCAACGCTCTTAAGAACACCCTCTAGAATATTTGGTTCTTATATGAGGGTGTTTCAATTAGATAAATCATATGAATCCTCCTGATTTTTGAATTATTAAATAATAGAGATAAACAGAAAGTTCTTAAGGGGACACCATGGTCATTCGACAATAAACATATCTTTATGGAAGGTCTAGAAAATGGGGCAGATTTCCATAATGTTAAATTTTATAAATCCCCCTTTTGTATAGATCTTGAAGGAATACAATTTTGTGGAAGATCATAGTGAATTATCTATGATATGGGTGGACAAATTGGCAAGTTAGTGGAATGGGAACGACCATACCCAATTCATTGGGGATTGGTAGTATGAATTGTCCGGATTGATTTCATCTAGCACTAGGTCTTCTAGGACTAACACATGGGCACTTCTAGGGTTTTGTCCAAAATCCCAAGGGTTCTTGGATAAATTTCCCATCCAATATTATTTTAGATTCACCATCCTTGGTGGAATCTTATGTGGGGATTTAGTTTGTACCCAACAATCCTCCCATAAAAATAAAGACTACACAATTAGGACACCCCTTCAACAATAATGCATCAAATCCAACCATCTTTCACCACCGTTTTCTCATCTCCAGGACTTTTCACCTAACCACCGCTATCAGGAAGACTTTTGAAACAAGACAGATTCACATGCTTCAAATGAGAAACCGCTATCATTTTCAAACTGGCTTGGGGAATGTTCAACCCAACATCACACCTGGGCTACACCATGGCTCTGATTCCACTTTTCAGGATTGATTTCCTCTATCTCTAGGTATTCCAAACCCAACACATAGGACCTTATGGGGTTCTATCCTAAAACCCATGGGTGTAAGGAGAAATTTACCTTCCAAGATTATATTCAAGCCTCCATCCTTGGTGGAATCCGATGTGGTACTTGGGTGGTACCCAACATGAATTAGGTCTATGGTGAATATTGGGAGGCCCCTTATGCATGGTATGTTTATTTATACTGAGTAATCCAATACCTAGATCTCATTTAGGTAGAAATAGTAACCTATATTTTGTTTCTTTTGTTGATTTCTAGGGAACGCAGAGAAATAATTCATATCAAAGGCTGTATATGGAGAGAGAAACATCATATTGCAGTTTGGCTCATGGATACGAGAAAGAATCCTAGGTGGGGTCTTTTATTCTAGAAGATGAAAATTAGAAGGATAGAGGTAGAATATAAAAATCCATGAGTGAAAAATCACCTATAGATCAAAATAAAATTATCATTCTGGGACTGCCTAATTTTCCAGTTGAAAAAAATATCATCCGCAACCAAAATATGGTGAATACGAAGGATATGGTGGAAATGTTGCCGATTATAGAATAATACAGGAAGAAAATTTTAATCCTCTTGGGACGATGTATGACTTTCTTCCACACCTATTTTCAATTCCTAAAGGAAAAAAATAAATTCCCCACAAGCCCAAAAAAAATATGCTTAGATCTTTCGAACAATGTTATAACCCTGACTATGGATGTTTCTTCATTTTTCTTTAGTCTTAAGTGAGGATCCCATTGCACCCTTAGTTTCCGACCTGAAGAAACCACGGTTTCAGAGGAGGAAAATTAGAGGAGATAATGGTATTGAAATGAATGATGTGGAAATGAGTGGGGATAAGAGATACTTAGAGGAATCGCTGGCTACAGAGATATTTCCCAAAATATGGAGAGTTACAGAGGATAGATATTTCCACTAGTTTTCATAGGTGGAGACTAGATAGCTCTAAAAACACCTCTCCAAATGATTATTCTAAGTTGGAACTATCATGGGATTGGCAACTCATGATCTGTTCAGATGCTCCAGCAATATTGTTCTAAAGGTCACCATGATATGTTTTTTTTCCAAACCTATATTGGAAATCAAGGACATGGATGGTATTACAAAAAAACCAGATTTCAAGGATTCTTTTCGATCTCTCTCCATGGCCACTCAGATGGAATTTGTCTTCTATGGAGAGAATATATGGACATTATGATACTTATTTCTCCTAAAACCATTTTGATGCCTCTATTCACCAACCTAACACCCCATCTTGGGACTTCGTTTGTTTTTCTTCATGGCCCTATCAGAGGAAAAAATGGAAATCATAGGAACTCATTAAAACATTGCATGAAAAATATCATGGACCTATCCTTGGAGGGGAGGATTTTAATGAGACCCTATTCTAATACAAAAAATAAGGTGTTTCTAACAGACCATTTTCTCAAATACTTGAATTCCAGCAAGCATTATAGACATATAAACTATCAGATTCGGGGTACACTGGTAAAAATTTTACATGGTTTCAAGGGAACTATAAATTCATTCATATTATTGAATGTCTTGAAAGATTCCATGGATCGATCTAGTATAACAACATTATCAATAATTTACATGTTTCTTAAATGGAACCCACCACTTCTAACCACTTTCAGATCCTTATCGATACATCATATGGACACTAGAAACTGATATATGAGAGTCACCTCATATTTTTAAGACTCTGGGTCAAGGAAAAGGAATGCGAGGAGGTGGTTAGATCTTAGTGTACACTGGGAGATTCTAACATGAAAAATAAGCTTCACCAAGTGGATACCATTTTGAAAAAATTAATCAACTTAAAGTACCACCCTCTAGATACCATATTCAACACCATTTAAAGAAGGTTGAATGTTCTCTACTCATATCCCCCCTCAGATGCCACTATTTTTAGAATCAAAATACTGGAAGCATATTTATACATGAAACATCGTACCAAGGAAGGTTTTTAGGCAATGTCCGCATGCAAAATTTACATCAAATAATGTGATGCCAAAACCACCTATTTTCCCTATAAATCATCGACAAGGTGATGGAAGAATTCTATCACTAGTATTAATAACTCTGAAAGAAGGCCAGAAGCTAAATAAATTGAGATCCACTACATTATTACTCATTTTTTTCAGGATATGTACAAAATCAGTGAACTTTTTATCTAAACCAATATAGCTTCCTATAGTAAGATAGTGATATCTGAGACTACAAACCATTAGATAACACAAGACCTTTATGATGATAAAATTATTAAGGCTCTCAATTGAATCCACTCTACCAAATCCCGTGGTTTCGATGGATTTTATTCTCTCTTCTTTAAAAAAATTTTGGCACCTTATTGGTCTAGATATTTCAATTATTATAAAGAATCTTTGGGAAGGGAAAACTAATTTTTGTTCTGTGAATGAAACCATTATCACTCTCATCCCAAAAATAAAAAAAAACCCCTTTAATATTTGTATTTTATTCCCATCATCCTATGTATTTTGGTTTATAATATTTTATCTAAGGCATTGGTGAATTGCCTATACTCTTGGATTCCTACTATAATCTCCTAAAACTAAAGTGATTTAATCTCTAAAAGGCTTATTACTTATAATTCCATCATTTCACATGATATTTTTCACTTCATAAAACACTATATGTTTCTAAGATAGTTATTATGGTGTGAAAACTTGATATGAAAAAGGATTACAATAGATTGGAATGGAGTTTTCTCTAATTTTTCATGAAAAATGGGCTATTGTTAGAAATTGATTAAGACTATCATGAAATGTGCCATGATGTTGTCTTTTAGAATCAATATTAGTGGGGGAATATCCAAGAGATTCACTCCGTCAAGGGTCATCCACCAAGGGGACCCCCTCTTCTCACTTCTCTTTATTTTTTTGATGATTTCTTTTCTAATATTATTTCAGAGGCTTCTTGGAACAATTCTATTCATGGGGTAAAGTCCTGTCATCAGAGTCTTCCCATTTCTCATATTCTTTTTAATGAAAATATCCTTATATTTTCAAGAGATACCTAGGAATAATTCACCTCAATATTCTATCTTATCCATTATTAAGAGAATTCATCTGAGAAGTCGGATAATCTGGAGAAATCTAAAACATCCTTTATCTTTGGAGTCCAGTAGGGTAGGAAATATGGTCTCAATAGAATATTAGGTATTCAGGTAGTTAGAAAACACAAAAAATACCTCGAGATACCCATGACCATTGTTAAATCTAAAAAATAGGTTTTTTTTAAGTATTATTTAGCGGGTCGAAAAAAAGATCCAAGGTTGGAAAACTAAGAGGATTTTTAAAGTAGGGAAATAAACACTCATAATGTCAGTGATACAATTGATCCCAAGCTATGGCATGTATTTATTCAAACTTCTGGTCTTAGTTATTATCCAAATACACTACCACATTGATAACTTTTTTCAACAATAATGGAAAAAAATCCATTGTCTTGCCTAAAATAAGATTTTTATCTCAAAATTTGGCAGGGGAATCAGTTTTAGAGATATTTACCATTTTTAATATTCCCTATTGGATAAACAAGGATCACATATTATTATTCAACCAAACTCCCTCTATACTTAGATTCTCAAAGCTAAATATTTTCCCCATTCATATTTCTGAGATTAGGCCTTGAGCCCCTAACCTAGATTCCTATGGGGATGCCTTTAGGAATATCAAATACTGTTAAGTTTTGGGATCTACTAGAGGATTGGAATTGGATCAACGATTAAAATTAAAAAAGATCCCTAGATGTCGGATAATAATGGTTTGATGGAAACCTTTACAAAACTCCCTAGTTTTGAGGATGTGAATTTTTTCTCTCTCATTGACAATAAAAGTGTTGGATGGTGTACTGAAGAGATTGAAAGATGGTTTAATGATAGAGACAAAAAACTTATTCTGAGTATTCAATAAATGATAGACATGGGAAATGGAAATATTTCTTTGTGTAAATAATGTTAGGGGTGTTCTCAATTAGTTACGACTACGCTTTGGAACATGGATTCATGAACATGATGGGTGAGTAAATATGGAAAGAACTGTGGAGCCTGGTGTTCCCTCCAGAGGTTCAATATTTCTGATGGAAAGTATGTAGTAGAATCCTCCCCTCCATGAAATTCCTCTCACATATTCGTGAATTTGACAATCCTTTATGCTCTCTGTGTATGTGTATGTAGGAATCCCCCATGCATGCGATCGTTCATTTCCCTGGAGAAAGGGAGGTGTGAAACTCCTGTAACTCAAATAGAGACCAATTTGTTACTTTGGTATGCAACCTTCCAATGTTGTTTATGTCATGGTCTTCCTATCTCCCTATAGGGATGGTGACAATTTTATTCACTATTGCATGTATCATTTGGGTTATAAGAAATGACCACATTTTCTATCATATTTCAAGAAAAAACTCTTTATCTTAATTGTTTTTTGAGAATATGAAATAAAATATTTTTACATGAATAACAAACACACATTTTTCTCAAAGAAAATCATTAAAATCCAAAGTAAGTAATTAAACCTATTATGGTGACTTAGAGCATTATATACATAAATCCCTTTCAAACACCTTTTAATTTGAATAATCATAAGGATGACTTACAAAATATTAATTAACTAATTCATTGAAGATCTATAATGGGGATCACCCATCATATAATCTATATCAGGCTCACTCGTGTGCTATAATGGGGATCAACCCTTTGAAAAATCTAAATCGAGCTCACCCATTTCCCATGAGCTATAATGGGGCTTCAACCTTCGTATAAACTTTATCGGGCTTACCAATTTCATATAATACTCAAGTAATATATAAATAGTAAAAAAATATCATCATAAAACCATTTTAATAACTCTTTTTAAACTCATATAAAAAACAATTTCAGATAAAAATATCATTTCCTTTTAAAGAACTATTTTCAATACAAAACACCATTTTATTTGAAAAATCATATTCAATACCAAAATTCCCAAAATATAAGGTTGGTTTTGTATTTAAGTAAACATGAAATTTTGAAAATCAATTCAATAAAAAAATGGCCATAGAGTTGTAGAAGTCATTGTCAATGTGTACGTTAAGAATGGAACATTCATTTTTTTTTGTCAAAACCTTTCGTACAAAGCACTTAAAAAGATGCCTTTTGAAAACTGTTGAATGAAATTGAAAATAAATAAAAATATCCTTTATAACCATTTTATATCCATATAAATAAATATGTAAAATAATATCAAGAATATTTACATCAAGAAAAGATTTTGAACTTAAATCTTTAAACACTCAAAGTGTCGCATATCACTTTAAACATTAAAATCATAAGCCCGATGAAAGATTAAAATTAAAAAAATAACACAAGAATAGATAAAAACATGGATATATAATGTCAATTGGTATTTATATATGTCTTATAAATGAATAAAGGTGCATATCATCAAGAAATTCCTCAACAAAAGAAGATTGGAATGAAATCCCTTAAAACTGTGGTAACATATGAATTAGAAATCACAAATGTAATAATCATAAAATGAAAAATTTAAATACCATTAATATAAAATAATTCATGATATAATATATCAGAAGGATAAATAGATACACCACAACAAATAATGAAGTAGTGATTATGATATTTATCTCGCAAATGTAAAAAGCGAGATGAAAATTCCTTACCTTGAGTTTGACTTATCATGTGGGTGTTTATCATCCAAAATAATAAACTTATGTTAATTATTTACTTGATTCAGAACGTTTTTAATGTTAATAATTACTTTTATTTCACTTATTACAATTTATTAAAAAAATGATTAAATAATTATGTTTACATCAGATTTTTTGACCATATCTGGTTTATGTTTCCAAAACAACTTCGGTAGGTCAAATATGGTCAAAGGGATCACTATATTAAAATATCTAGAATAATAATCATGAAATAATTTTCATATTTATACATCAATTAAAATTTTAAACCCAATCATGAATTATGGTTATTAAAAATGAACCAATGTTATAATCATGGAGATGGTAGGTCGTATGTACACGTGAGTAATGTTCCCATTTTTTGATGATCGTTATAGAAAGAAGCTAAGTAAAATTTATATTTACATAATGATAATTATATAAAAAATAAAATTTTATTTAATTATATATACTTATATTTATAATTATTATGATGTAAAAGGAATCACATCGCGTCTAGGAGGCGGTAGTCCATACATCCACGAATGACATTATCACTTTTTCAATGTGTGAAAAGGTGTTAAAGGAAATGATATATAATATTTAAATAAATTTAATTATGTCATTAATATAATATATATGTTATTTATGTCACATATTTTTGATTAAACCCATCCTTAATACATTCTATGCAGTGTGTGAATGTATCACATCTCTTTGGGGAGGCAGTAGTCCACACATCCACAAACGATGTTATAATATTTACACAAAATGGAAAGCATGAAGGTATGAGTATATAATAATTAAATAAGTATTAATAAATAATAAATATCATATATTTATATCATATAAAAATATTTTTTCCGTCATAATTCCCAACCATGAGAGGTGGTAAAGGAAAAACGAATGACATCATTATGTGAGACAATAGTTTTCCGTATACGAACTATAATTTTGTTACCCATTTGATGGATGTGTCTGTAGGTTTAGGTAGAAACCTTAACATAAAAACATATAAGTATATTTAGGATACTTATATTATTATATAATCATGTAATAATAAGAAAATAATTGGTTGTATAAGGAAACAAAGTAAAAATACATGTTGATGAAAGTTGCCTCTTCTTCGGGTAACTCCTTTTTAGCTTGCACTAAAGGACTTCTTGGTTGGCCTTCTTCCCAATGTGAGGCATATAAGGTTAAGGGATTTATGTTGGGAGATTAGTTGGTAAGGGTTTGGATGATCCAAATGGGCATGATAGGTGTGAAGAAATGGGAAGGGTGAGTGATTTTTTATAGTGGAGGGGGAGTGACATTCTTGTAAATTTTTTAAAAAGGAATTCCACCCATGTTTTCCCCATGTAATGTGGCACCAATAGTGGTACAAATTCAAAAGTTTTCCCCATATAATGTGGCTAAATGAGTAGTCAAAATTTTATCCAAGGGAGTATAGGGTATAAATATGAACAACCAAAGGATTTTGGACATGTTTCTTGGTTATTTTTTATCTTAAGTTTAAGGTTTAGTCCCTTGTCAAAATAATTTTCTTCTTAATCGACGTAATAAATTTTAATTACTTTCACTAATATATTATGTAAAATACTAATTTGACCTCATTATACATTATAAATTATTATTATTCCAAATAAGAAATCCATTTTTCAAAATTTCAATAACATATGTGGTAGAAATTGTAACGTCCTGACCCAGCTCACCTCTAAGATGATGGCTGGACTAGTGTGTCACATGAACTCAAACGCATCTCCCCAAATGCTAGAGGCTGCCAACTAGTAGGGAGAGCCTTTTTGTGTCTGAGGGGGAGACTATAAACTCATAGGTAATAGGTATTACCATAGTAAAAGTAAACAACAATTAATAATAAATAGCAGAAGCATATAAGTGAATAAACTGCAGTAGAATAAATATAAATAAATCCCAACTGAATACATAATAAATGCGAAAGCTAAAAAATAAAACCTGGTAAAAAATGATGTCATGTCATGATGTCTGTCTAAACTAAAAGCAAAGAAAAAAAGAAACTCAAGCATACTGTCGACAAAAAGAAAAGACACAAGGTGCGACAATTGCATCACAAGAAAGGCTCGGTCCTCTTCCCCAGTCTCCATCCTAAGCAGCAAGAAACAATCAAGAATTGGAAGAAAAACGCTTCCCTTTGTAAATAATTTCAAACATATAATCTACTCGAGTGTGAGAAAAAATCCCAATAGGCCGGCACCCACGATGTCTAAAACTTTCCATTTCGTGCATTAATAAAATGCAGTGTGCCATTATATAACAATTACAGATAATTTATTAAGCGTAATGAAATAAATAACTCAGCCCAGGTTCCAAACAGCACCCATCCTAAATCACCTGCTTCAGCATAAGATGGAAGTCTGAAAGGAGTACCTGTAAGAATAATACATATATGCATATATATGAATCCTAGAAGAATAAGGTAAAACAAGGAAGAGGCATACCCCCCAAGCTTGTGCTTTAACTTGGGGTCTAAGTTATGTGTTGACCAAGTGTGCTTCAACACACCAAAAAATATCTCAAATCTCAAGAGACTAACAATGAAATTAATATAAACTTTCAGTGCATCATTATTAAGGTTCAAGTTGAGAGTTGGAGTCCAAGACCATCCCGAAGGTATCTCTACAGAACATCCTTCAATTATCCAATACCACCGAGCCCGTCCAAGGAAATCTATCGATAGACCAAGTATCGCTCATGGCATGGATTCACCCTGAGTCCATCCTGATCTCACAAAAAGGGGTTTAGCACCATCCGAGGCTGGCTTAGCTACATTTCCAACAGATCTGTCTCGATGTGCCCTTTTTGAATCAGTATCACTCATAAGTATTAGAAAGTTCGAGGAAGTCTCGGTTCAACAAATCCAAGAACACCACCCCCAGCACGTAGAGGTAACTGTCATGAATGAAGGTTTTAAGCGTGACCCTTAAAACAGGACCCACCTCCTTTACCCACCCTGAATTTAATTAATGTTTTCACAGCAGTAGATGTGATATCAACATATGTAATTGCAGATTGAAACCAAACAGGTACACCCGTGCATCACACAGTGCAAATTAAATATTTCATCATAGTAATCTTAACAAGGAAAAGTACCGTATAAACATAATCAGATAAATGAACTTTTAAATAAATAAATAAATTAGACCAACCAACTATCAAGATCCAAAATTCCAAAGTTCATAATTAATCTAAACTAATTATATAAATTAAACACAACAAAATAGGTTGTGCAAAACATGTAGATAAAGACACTTTTTAATAATAAATAAACCAACACAACCAACTACCAAAGATTCAAAAATTCAAGATTCATAATTAATCTAAATTAATTATTTAAATTGAACACAACAAAAAATAGGATGCGCAACACATCCAATTAAACAAATTAAAAGTTTGGGCTAAAAAAAATTATACTGACCACGTCGGCACACCCCAAGGGGTGTCTGACCTTGTTTCAACAAATTAAACAAATTAATTCATGATGAATATGTCCGCAAAAACTAGGAAAAACAAATTAATTAATGAATTTGGGTGAATTTTCACAGAGCCGGTAGGCACCGACTAACGACACAACAATGCGTGTTTATAAATCACAAGCAAAACGAAGGGAAAGAGAGTAGACGCCCTACCTTATAGTCGTAGATGATCCTATGATCCGCAGTAGGCTTTGATTTGATCTAAAATGGAAGAAAACTAAATATTTTAGAAAAACCCCAAAATATGGTAATAAATAAATCAAGGTGTTGAAACATTACGTGCATTTATGTGGGTAATTAATAATATTTTATCTCACCCACCAATAAATATTCATCCCTGTATATATGTGTTATATATATAGACACACACACACACATGTATATTCATATATATACACCTGCACATGTATATATAACTATATATATATATAATCTCATATATATAGATATACCTCAATGTTTTTGTCCCAATATAATAATAATAACAATAATTAAAATAATAATAACTATTTATTTAAACCCATCAATTACACCATTAATAACCTAAAAACAATAACCGTAAAAAAAGGATAATGGTTATTAAATAAATATTGATTGCACATTTGTATTTAATTCAAATAATTAATAATATCATATTTATTACATTACCTGGTTATTATTTACACCGTGAAAAATTTATTAACCATCGAAGTGTATTTTCATTTGTTTCCTTCAATGCAAAAAAAATAATATTAATAATAAAATTATTAATATTATTTCTAAAATCCAACAAAAAAAATTTATAACCCAAATAAATTATTTTCGGGAGCGATATGACCAAACGTCTGAATCTCGCAAAGGTTATACCATGCATACGGTAAACCCCACGTCTCAGAACTATTGGTCGTGTCAGATTTCACATTCGACGCACCATTTGAGAGAAAATAATTATTTATTATTTAAAAATTGTGATAATTAATTAATTAAAAATAAAGACATTATTATCAAGTGCGAGGGTGCCAAACACCCGACGCGAATCAAGGTTATAACCTACCTAGGGTAAACTCGGTGTTTTGGACCTAACAGTAGTCTCATATTTCTCGTACGATGCACTGTTTGAGAGTTATTTCATTTTTTTGAAAAGAAACAAACATGCGTATCAATAAAATAAACTTAATATTTTTATTCTATCAATGCCACAATATCGACTATCAGAAACAAAAAGTTCTACCGCTCGGTTTTAAAACCGACTTTTCTAGATAACTAAAATTTTTTATTTCTTAAGTTTTTTCATCCGGTTCAAAATATGGAATGTTACACAAATTAATTTAAATTTAATCCTACAGACTAGACGACAAGTAAAAATATTCAAAGGTTTTTAATATTTTTATATATAAATTAAATGTTAAATTTAATCCAATTATATACATTGGTTTAACTGATATAAAAAGTATCTAATCATACTTTAAAACCAATAAGAAACATAATTTAAATATATAAATAATTTTTAATAAAAAGTATGTTGAACTAAAATTCAGTATTATGGATTAGTCATCAAAATATAAAAGTTCTTAGAAAATACCAAAAAAATTACCCAAAGTAAGTTTTGATATTTCACTTTAAAAAAATTTGTTTATTTTTTCATATAAAAATTATAAAATCATTGAAAATTTGATTTAAAACCAGTTCTCCATTACGAGGTGGCAACACTACCATTAAAAAATAGGGCTTTTTTAATTATAATTTGATTTATTCTTATTTTAATCCTATCAAATTTATTGGATGAAAGTAAAAAAATTTAATAAACACGTGTACACATAATATAGTTATTACTATTAATTCTCATTGATAAAATGGATAAGTGATAACTACCACTTAAAATAATAATATTAACAAGATTTTATTTTTTATTATAACTTAGTCTTACTTGCAACTTAAGATTTCAAAGAAACTCACAGTTGTGTGTCAGGTACGCTATCAAACATAGCATCCATTTTAAGGTAAAATTACTATCTAATTAAAAAATATGAATAAATATGAAAAATAATTATTCTATCATTACATGGGATGTTACATCCTTTAAATTCAATTGGTCATTATTTTCATCTATAATTAATTGGTAACCAATGAATTCATCTTATAAACATGTGTAAACTATAATTTTAATAATTTAGTTAATCTCTTTCATTACCTTTATTCCAATAACTAGGTGATGAAAATAATAGTAATATTAATAGTATATTATTGTCTGATAAGACTCAGGCTTGTGTGTAACATAAGTGACAAATTCTTAGACCTCTAAGCAGTGGAGACTTTCTCCCCTTGTGATCTGGGGTTTCCCCTCAACGTTGATCCAAAGGGGGGAGGTTCATGTATTCATCATGGAGTGGTAGGATATATAATATAGACTCCCCCTTCTTTCTGCTCATTCTTCTTCCCTTGTAGGTCCGACGTTCAACAGTCTTTGCGGTAAGGGGTTCGTTTTTGTTGCATTGATGTTCAAAGTTTGAAAGGTGTTTTTGTGGAATAACCATCATTAGAGTTTCCATAGTCCTCCTCGCCCCTCTTTCAGTGGTTTTCATGATTTAGACTCTGGTGAGGTTCTTCTACAGTTCAGTGCAGATCAGATCCATGACCTAAGTGGAATTTCTAGGTTAGTGCAGCTTAGAAATCCTCATTGGCGACGCTTCCTTGGATCGGTGTTGGACCTTATAGTCCTAGGTGACGTTGGTATAGATTCATAATCCTTATATTTTCTTCCTATGGTATCCACGATTGGTTGGGGATTGGATGGTGATGGGGTTATGGCTTTGGTTCGGGAGACCGGTGAAGGATTCATGGTGAACAAGGTCTTGGTTCGGGTTCATTTGCAATGAACTGGGAGTTTGAAATCATAAAGAAGGAGCAATCAGGATGCTGTGATGGTTGTATTTGTGAATTCACGAATGGTTCTTATGATGGAGTATTTATATGATGGTTTTTAGTGTGTTGGTGATGATTTTTTTATTTTGTGGAATGAGTTTTGTGTGATATGTTTGTTTTGTAGCCCACAGTTTGCAGTTTATGGGACATTGCCTCCAAATCAACTTTAAGGGTCAACTCCAGAAGAGGTTCAGAGTAGGATTTTTCACCAGATCATTACTATCCAGAATTGGAAGTTTGAGAGGGTATGGTGTTTTCCATCGGTTCCAGGCCCATGAATCCTTGCAGGAGACTTCTATCCGAGCAGTGATGGGATGGTGGAAGCTAGTCTTAATGTTTTTTATGATGGGGAGGGGCCTTTATTTGCAGGCTTGAATTGGATTGGTTTTGGCCTTGGGCCTTTGGACTGTGGGCATGGTTGTAGTTTTATGTATTTGATGCCATGTTGGGTTCCCCCTCACCCATTAAGAGGGGGTCTATCTTAACAAAAAAATTAGTTTTCTGTTAGTGTGTAAGATAAGGCATCAAAGGCAGTTGATGTTGTGTGAAACATAAGATAAACCTGGCATTGTGTGTGATGATATCTAAACAATGTATAGTGTGTAAAAAAATACAATAAATAATTTAAATTAATTAGAAATAATATAATTCATAAAATCTCAGGATGTCACATCCCACCCCCCTTAAAATTATTTTTCCCTTGAAATTCATCTTTGTTATCAAATGATTAACATTTTTTGAATTCCTTTATCAAAACCCACATTATACAAAGGGTTAATAAAACATCCACTTAAAAATGGAATCTTGGGAAACATTAAGGTCTTTATAAGTTATACATAACTAGGATTTCACATAGGGTGAACATTGGTGGGATGTTAAAATATGGATTTAGAAGGGAAAACTAATTCCTTTGGGCTAACAGAGCATGATAGAGAACATGATAAAGAGGAAGTCAATGATAACAAAATAAAAATACCAATAAGTGAGGAAATGGTCATTGATATCATTCTAAATGGTTGTAATAGGATAAAATTTTATTCCAAGATCCTTTTACTAGACTAAAAGGATTCATTCACTATCTATACTAAGAGAATAAGGAAATATACTTGATGAGTATAGATTCATCATTTCATAAACTTCCACTAGAAAATCATCTCTTGATCCAAACAATGAGTATCCAAGAAAAATCTTCATTCTAGAATGACTAGAATCAACTTCTAATAGATCCCATAATTCTCAAAATGATAACAAGATATTCCTCCCAAATTTAGATATTAACCAAAACCAACATGGTTAGCACATAGTAAGATAATTCAAACAATAATGTGATGATATAATGCATTAATATCTAAAGTTAAATAGTAATACCTAAAGTTAAAAATTAATAATTCCATAGATATATAACCATAATGGTCACCAATACCATTAAACATACATCAACACCAGTAGAGGTATTCTTCCTCAAATAACTTTTCAACATATACCTCGAAAATCTATAGAAACATAATTAATGTCTCCTAAGGTATTTATATTATTAACATAGGGGTTCCTAATAAATTGTTACTATGATTAATCTTAAAAAAATATTGAACTCTCTAGATCTTCAATCACTTAACCAGATGGCCCAACATCATCTATAGAATTAGAAAATGATTTTCCATCCCTTTTTTCTTTTGATCATGATGATTTCCACCTTGAGTAAGTTTCTCTAGACACACATTAACATAATGTCCCAAATCATTATAACTAAAGTATCTTATTATTGACTAGTTATCTATCATCTGATTGTTGGATTGTTCATGACTCTTTTCCATGTAGTCATGAACCTTGTGACCAAACTTACCACACCAGTAACAGTTTTCAGATCCTAACATAACATTCCCAAAAATGTATTTTACAACTCTTGGAATAAGTTTTAGGCTTACCTTCATAATTATTAGTTGGGTTCTTCTCTATTTCCTATGAACTTAATCATTTCTTACTCTTGTCAACTCATGGATACAAACTCCATTTCAACTTTCACCATACAAAAAATTATTTTTTCATAAATTTTAAATTCTTGAGAGGCTAAATCTTTTTGTAGATTTGGTTTTAATCTTGATTAAAATATATTAATTTTACTTTCAATTTATCTAATAAAATCGAGAACATACATGGATAATCTTGTGAATTTTTCTTCATACATGGCTACTAAATTATCATCCTTTCACTTTAATCCAAATAATTGTTTCTCCATCATAAATGGAACAACCTTAGGGAAATATTTCTCAATGACGAGATTCATAAATGTTTCCCATTCCATGGAATAAAGATCATCATTACCTATAGTATTAGAAACCAAATACCACCATCGATCAGGTTCACCTTCAAAATGATAAATGGAAAGGGTTACCTTTTGACATTCCAAACATCGCATGACTTTAAATATCTTCTCTAGGGAATTGATTCATCCTTCGGCTACCATTGGGTCAGATGATCCATTGAATGGTTGGGGATGTTACCTCATTAAATAATCGACAAAATACATGTTCCTTTGAGGTAGATCAGGTTCATATCTAGAATAGATACCACCACCATTTATATCTTGTGTCAAGTAATCCATCACTGTAACAAAATAATCAGTTCCAATTTCAACCACCTTAGGATGCTATTTTGGAATGATATTTTTCTCTTGGTTCCTACCCACTACAAATATCCTATTTCCTCTACAGAAAACCATACTAAATAGTCATAGTTTAGATTAAGCAACATGGAAATATTAAAATGATACATAATTTCATCTTGACCATAAATTAAAATCTTTTAAGGGAGTTATATTAACACTATCCTAACCTCTAATGTTTTCTAAACATTTATTTTGATACCAATTATAAGGACCTAAACTTAAATATTACATAACGTCGAGTTTTAGTCAAGAATTTACTTTCTATAACTTTGAGGATCTTTTAAGGTTTAGGGTTTTAGAAAATTATTCCATAAATGATACATAAAAAATAAAAAATAAAAGTGAAAAATTTGGATCAATATATATTTTTCTTATAATATAAAACTTTTAAAATAAATCATGAATTCCTTTCATGGAAAATATACACAATTTCCAACTTGAATTATTACTTCCCCTTACCCATCCTTAAACCATGGGAAAACATTTTAAAAACATGGGATGAGAAAAATAGCTCAGTAAGGGATATAAAATTAAAAGAAACCATTTTTTTGGTAAAAACATGAAAAATCATATGACATTTACCTTTATCATCAAAGTTATTTGATAATATGAAATAAACCATTCTCACATGAATATTAAAAACACATTTTTCTCAATGAAATTTATTAAAACCCATAACAAGAAATTAAATCTCATTTGGTGACTCAGATAATCATATACATAAAACCCTTTCAAAACCCTTTTAATTAGAATAAATATAAGGATGAATTCTAAAATTATCATTACCCAATTCACTGAACATCTATAATGTGTATCGCCCTTCGTATAATTTATATCAGGCTCACCCATGAGCTATAATGGGGATCAAACCTTCATATAAGCAATATCAGGCTCACCCATTTCTCATGAGCTATAATGGGGCTCAAAACACTGTATAAGATGTATTAGACACACCTATTTCATAAAATTATCAATTACCATATCAAGAGTAAAATAATCCCATCATAAAACCCTTTGGAAAAATCTTTTTAAACCCATATGAAAAAAAATTTCAGATAAAAATATCATTTTCATCTAGGAACCCATTTTCAATACCAAAAAACCCTTTTCTTTGAAGAACCATTTTCAATACCAAACTAACAAAAATATAAGGTTGATTTTCCCATTTAATTAAATATGAAATCTTCCAATGTAATAAAAAATAAAACAATTTCCATGATGGTATAAATGTTATTATCATCATGTACATTAAAAATATAACATTCCTTTTGTCATTTATCAAAATTTTCCATATAAAACACATAAAAATATCCCTTTTAGAAACCTTTTAATGAAATAAAAAATAGATATAAAATTTCTTTTATAAATTATTCATATCCATATAAATAAATATGTAAATAAATATCCAGAATATTGACATGTAAAAAAGATTTTTAAATTAAATATTTTAACATTCAAAGCATCCCATACCCCTTTAAACATTTAAATCATAAATCCCATGAAAGATTAATATATAGAAAATAATAAATAACATGATGATAGATAAAAATATGGATATATAATTTCAATTGGGCTATATTTACATCTTATAAAATAATAAAGGTACATATCATCAAGAAATGACTCAATGAAAGGCGATTGAGACGAAATCCCTTACAACTGTGGTAACATATGAATTGGAAACCCCAAATGTAATAATAAAAAATGAAAAATTTAAATATCATTAATATTAAATAATTTATGATATAATATATTAAAATGGTTAGCATATACACAACCCAAAATAAGTAAGCGATGATTATGACATTTATCTCACAAATGTAAAATGTGAGATGGAAATCCCTTACCTTGAGTTTGACTTGTTACATGAGTCTTTAACTTCTCGAATAATAAACTTATGTTAATTATTTAATTTATTTTTTTCAAGTTTATAATTACTTTTATTTCACTTATTACAATTTCTTAAACAACTACTTAAACAATTAAGTTTATGTTGGGTGTTTTGACCATATTCGGTTTATGTGTTAAAAATGACTTAAGTGGGTCAAATATGATCAAAGGGCTAATTGTATAAACATAAATAGAATAATAATAATGAAAAAATTATAATATTTATAAATTAATTATTTTTTAAAATCAATCATGAATGATTTTTTGTGAAAAATGAACCAATGTTACAATCATGAAGATGGTAGGTCGCACATACACATGAGTAACGTCCCCATTCTTCAATGATATTTATGGAAAGAAAGAAAGTAACATTTATCTTTACAGAATTATAATTATATAATAAATAAAATTTTATTTAATCATATATATTTACATAAAGAATTATTATAATGTAAAAGGAATCACATCTTGTCGAGGAGGCAATATTCCACATGTCCATGAATGACATTATCGGTTTTTTAGTGTGTGAACAGGTGTTAAATAAAATACTATATTATATTTACAGAAATATAATTATTTCATTAATATCATATATATGTTATTTATGTCAAATATTTTTTTATTGAAACCACCCTTAAAGCATTTCATGTAGTGTGTGACTGTATCACATTGCTTTGAGGAGGTGGTAGTCTACACGTCCACAAACGATGTTATCTTATTTACACAAACGATAAAGTATGAGTATATAAAAATTCATGAAGTATGAATAAATCTTAAATTATATATATATATATATATATATCATATAAAAATATTGTTTCCATCATAATTCCCAACAATGAGAGGCGATGAAAGAAAAATGAATGACATCGTTACGTGAGACGATAATTCACTGCACACAAACAGTAATTTTGTTACTCTTTTAATGGATGTGTGTGTAGGTTTAGTTTGAAACATTAACATAAAAATATATCAGTATATTTAGGATACTTATTTTATTATATAATAATGTAACAATAATAAATAAATGGATTGGATAAGGAAACAATGCAAAAGTTCATATTGATGAAAGTTACCTCTTCTTCAGGTAACTCTTTTTTGGTTTGCACCAAAGGAATTCTTGGTTGGATTTATTCCTAAGGTGATGCCTATATGGTAAAGGGAGGGATTTTGGGAGCCAATTTTAAAATGGGTTGGATGATCCAAATGGTCTTGATTGGTGTGAGTAAATGCTAAGGGTGAGTTTCTTTTTATAGTGAAGGGGGCGTGACATTCTTGAAAATGTTTAAAAAGGGAACTCCACCCACGTTTTTACCATGTTAATTGGATAAAAAAAATGGTCTAAATTATATAAAATGGAGGATAGGGTCTAAATATGAACATCCAATAGATTTTAGACAAGTTTTTAAGTTATTTTTACTCTTAAGTTTAAGGTTTGGTCCCTTGCTAATCTAATTTTTCTATTAATCACTATAATTAATTTTAATTACTTTCACTAATATTTTTGTTCCAAAAATAAGTTGCCCTTATTATTTATCATAAATTATCTTGATTTATAATATTAAATCCATTTTTCTACATTAAAATTACGTAATTGGAAAAAATTAATTTAAATTTAATCTCGCAGATGGGATGACAAAGTGGGTTTTTAAAGTAAAAATGTTCAAAAGTTTTCTATGTTTTTATATCTAAATTCAATGTGAAATTTATACCAATTATATAAATTGGTTTAAATTATATAAAAATGATCTAATTATACTTTAAAACCAATTAAAAAAATAATTTAACTATATAAATAATTTGGATGAATAAGAAGTTTTGAACTAAAATTCATCATCATTAATTTTTTAACAAATTAAGAAATTTCTCTGAAAAATATCACAAATTCACCCAAATTAAATTTTTTATATTTTTATTTCAGAAAATATGTTTATTTTGTCATATAATAATTATAAAATTGTCAAAAAAATTATTTAAAATGGTTTCACCATTAAAAGGTGGTAAAACAACCTTTTAAAATTATAAGGCTTTTTATGCTTAAAATTTGATTTATTTTTATTTTAAGTTTATCAAATTTATTAGATGAAAGTAAAATAATTAAATAAACATGTGAAAATATAATATATCAGTCCCATTTATTCTCACTGATAAAATAGTTAGGTGATAACCACCACTTAAATAATTATATTGATATTATATAATTTTTGGTATAACTTAGTCTTGCATGCAATGTAATATTTCAGAGAAACTCACTGTTGCGTGTTTAGTAATATATCAGGAATAATGTCCCTTTTAAGGTAAAATTACTATCGAATTCATAAATATTAATAAATATGAAAAAGGATTATTCTATCATTACATGGGATGTTACATTCTTTATATTCAATTGGTCACTATTTTTATTTATAATTAATTGGTAACCATGGAATTCATCTTATAAACATGTGTAAAATATAATTTCATAATTTAGTCAATCTATTTCATTCTGTTCATTCTAATGACTAGGTGACAATTATCATAATAATATTAATAGTACATTGTTGTCCCATAAGACTCGAGCATGTGTGTAACATAAGTCATCAAAGGCAGTTGATGTTGCGTGCAACATAAGATAATTTTGGTATTTCATGTGATGAAAGATATACTCTGTATACCGTGTAACACAATCCATAAAATAATTTAAATTAATTTGAAAAAATATATTTCATAAAATATCTAGATGTTACAATTTATTAAAATTTTAATATTTATTTTAGAATTTTATTTAGTAACATAATATATTTAAAATATTATGTTTTTAATTGATAAATTTTATTCTTTGATTTTTAATATTATTTAAGTTAATATTATTTATTAATTTTTAATATTTTTAATATTTTTTTAAAATTTAATCATTTTATAATATTTATTTATACATATTTATTTACTATGTTTTAATATTTTTAATATGTATTCATCTTAATTTTAATATATGTCCATATTTATCTTTTTTAATAATTTGTAAAATTAATAAAACTTAACCCTTTTTTATTTTTTTGATGTCTATTCATTTTTAATTATTCAATTTCACTATTTTTTTAACATTCATGAATTTATGTTTATATATTCATTAATAATGTTGAAAATATATATGTAATTATATATATATATATAAATTAATATATTTATATTTATATATAAATATGTTATATTTTTTTGAACAAGTCTGGGATAAGGTACTAAGTCCCTTTCCTATTTATTAAAATAAAAAGGTAAAACTTGGAGAAAGGGTCTGATATGGCAGGAAAACCATCAACAATAAAACAAAAAGGTGTTAGAAGAAAAAAAATATAAAAATACCCAGAGCAGCACTAAAAGTGAAAGTCAACAACACAAGATAGATTTGGACCCCTACAAGCCCTTTCCATGAGGGGCTCTACCGCATGGATGTTGGCCACACCTCCAAGTCTTTATTATTTACTGAGGCTCATGCCCTTCATCTGAAGATAGTTCGATGGAATCTAATTTACCTTATCATTGGAGACCACCCCATGAGGATGCCAAAAAGTGTATTACCATCCAGGGGTATTAGAAGCGATCTCATTTTCCCTAACCTTAGTCCTAGTCCTAAGTCCCATAACACTTTCGGAAGCCCCTTCCATATTCATATCTTTCACGGACACATACTTAGCCGATTATAGAAGTCCAAAAGTATTGGAAATATAAACAAGATCCTTTTTCTAGTTTTTAATTTTAGATACCCAGATGCTCAAAAAATCCCTTTTCATTGGAATTTGGTTCTTATGAGATTTAGTCTAATCTTTGGTATCTATGGAATCCAAACTCCATTGATTTTTAGAAGGATAATCCCATAACAATGAACATTATTTATTTATTAGTTTACTATATAATTCAAATATTAATATATTCATAAAATAATTTTACAAAATCCTATAAGAACATATATAATATTAATCATGTGTGTAAATATTTCTAACTATTAAATTTATCATATTAATTTAATTTATATTGGTTAAAATATTTATTGATTAACCCATAAAACATTATAAAAAATAGTTTTAAATTGGAATTTTACAAATTTATATATATTTTAATTTTAAATATGATGAAAATTATTTTTAAAATTATATTGATTAATTTCATAAGAAGTGTAAATGATATTATTTTCTAATTTAAACATTTTTAAAAACCCCAAACCTTATTTTTTAACTACTTTATCACATTTTATCCTTTATTAGTTTTATTATACTCATGATACTATCCTCAATGCACATCCTATCCTCATTTATACTTGATATAGAACCACCATCACACACTACTTCATATAGTTCCAAAAATGTCCTCATTAAGTGGTGATATCACCATTTTCACCACCAAATTCATGCTTCTACCAGTCCACTTGATTCTAATCAGCCTCAATATTTTCTTTTTTTTCATGTTTGGGTGACCGATACTTATTTGTGTATAAATATCTAATTAATCTTATGTGACATTTGAACACTATCAAGTGTTGTTCACTCAAACATTCCAAATCCTTACACATCATGAGGTAAAATTAGATCAAGTTATTTGATCAAACTTCACACATAGGGAGAATCCAAGTTTCAAGTATCCTTCCTCCAAATGACCCCATTCAAAACATTTATATCCTCTTCCGTCTTATTTAAAATTTTCTCCAAGTGGCCACTCTAATATTTTATATAGTTGATTAAATTTTTTGGTTCCACTGAGGTTGAGTTTTGTTTTTATGTGATCCTAGGTAGTGATTATTATACTCCAATAATTAGTTTTAGATGAGGCTTTATTCTAATACCATTAGGACACTTCTTCGAGTTTTGTTGAATTTGGTTGTTTCATTATCTAATAAAAGATCATAAAATTCAGTTCTTAATCACCATATCAGTGAAACACCACCTGAACCACCACTTACTAAATGAATAAATTAATAATAGTAAACTCCTCCTAATTTTTATACTTTCACCAAGAAAATTTCCATAAATTTTTATAGAGTTACTACCTTTTTTACTCACAAAACCTCAAATCATGACCCTGGACCAACAACCACATGTTTACACCAAATTGTTTCTTTTATTTTCATTCTTTTATAAAATAATAACTTATTTTGAATCGTCACCAATAACATTCAAATGATGGGTTCCTCTTATGATAATTATCTATAACTTTATCCTTTAATTATCAATACCTTGTGAGTATTCATTTAATAGTTCTATAAAATGAACAATTTATGAACCTAATAGGATGGATATGAATTGAAAATGGATGATTACTAATTAAATAAAAAATGTGTATGATAATGGATTTAAAGAGTTTTTAATGCCTTAAATGGATTATTCATATGACCCTTATCAAATATTTTGTTCATGTTTATAATTTTTTTATTCAAAAAAAATTAGCCTGGAAGAGTTGGATGAATATTTGATTTTTCACAGACTATATTAGAGCTATAAATGAGGGAATAAACATGAGGATTAACTGAATTTACACACCTATTGGGATGATACTATGTTTTAAGGATCATTTGATATGAATACCAGTGTAAATTTTGATGGAGATCATATGGAGGAAAACAAAATGGGAATTGAGGATGACCTTCATGATTGGCCAAAGTTGTTTGAGAAGTAAAATTATTTTTCTAAGAGATCATTTGTACCGATTTTACTAAATATACAACCTTTTCATCTATATCTAAGTTTTATAATTTGAAATCTGGCAGTGGATGAAGTGACATCAGCTTTATTGAACTACTTAGTCTCCTGAATGATATGATACCAGAACAAAATGAACTTCCCTATTGGAAATATGACACTAAACGAAGTCTAAGTTCATTGGGAAATATCTTTTAAAAAAAATGCATGTAAAGATTATTTAATATTATTTCTCAAGGACCATGAATCACTCAGAAAACGGTCTAAGTGTATAATGAATCGATATAAGAATGATGAATCATGTACTTAAAACGTTTTATGGTACTTTTGTATCATTAAATTGTTTAGACGGCTATATAGATGTTAGGAAATTATGATATAATTTACATGGAATGAAAATTTAAGAATTAATTATGGGAAACTAGGCCATCCAACAGACCCTACTCAGTAGAAGAAAACTTATTATGAGTATCTTGAATTTGGAAATGAGCTAAGAATCCTCCATCTTATGTTATCTACAAATTGAATAAATCCTTTTGGTTTACAAATTAGTACTCATTGTATATGGAAAATAATGTTGGTAAGTTATAACTTAAGACCATTTTTATGCATGAATCATAAATACATTATGTTGTATCTACTTATTTCTGAAAAAAAAATCCACTAATTATATTGATGTCTATTTGGATCCATTTATCAAATATATAAGATTGATAGAGGATATAGGTTTTTCATTTTATGATTCTCATAGAACCTCTCATCTACCAAGAGATTTTGATAAAATTGATGGAAAAGTATTACTTCCCAAAATATATATCATGAAAATATCCTTAAATAGAGTAGTAATCATCTATACCTTAATCAAATTCACCTCAATCTGATATATAGTGTGCTCGGTATAACTCTAGGTGTATATTTGTAGTTTATAATTTACATTTTAATTCAAAACACACATCACATACTCAAAACCAATAAAACACATTAATATTGTTTTTATACTTTATAAAAACTATACATAAGTTATTAGTGATCTGTAGGAATCAACCATGCCTCAATTAGATATAAAGTGTATCTGATATGACTCAAAGTGAGTGTTTTGAGTTTAAAATTGAAATTTTAGTTAAAAACACATGTGACATACACAAAACTGAGAAAATGAATTAAATTGTTTTTGAATAATTTATAAAAACAATCCATAAGTCATTTTTGATATGTAGTAATAAACCACACAGTAATATGATACATGGTTTGATCAGTATGACTTTAATTGTATGTTTTTTGTTTAAAATTTCCAGTTTAGTTCAAAACACATGCCATATTCTCAAAACCAATCAAACATATTCAGATTGTTTTTATACTTTGGAAAAATGATCAATAACACATTTGTGACATGTAGGGATCAAAGAAACCTCAATCCGATACACAGTGTAGCTGATATGACTCAAAATGTATGTTTTTAGTTTAAAATTTATACTTTAGTTCAAAACACATATGAAATACTAAAAAATAAGAAAATACATTAATATTGTTTTGATATTATAGTATAATGGTCCATAATTGCTTTTTGACATATAGGAATCAACCACATTTCAATCAAACATATGATGTGGATATTATGACTCGAAGTGATTGTTTTTAATATAGAAGTTCTATATAAGTTTAAAGCACATGTTACATAGCCAAAATCAAGAAAATGTGCTCAGATTGTTTTTAAACTTTAGGAAAAAAATTCATAATTAATTTGTGATGTATAATAATTGACCACTCATCAATCTGACACACAATATGGTTGTTATGACTCAAAGTACGTATTTTCAATATTAAAGTGTCATTTTATTTTAAAACAAATGATGTACCCAAAACCAATAAAAAGAACACATATTGTTTTCGAACTCTAGGATAACGATCCATAATTTATTTTTGACATGTAAGAATAAACCATACATAAATTGATAGACGATGTGGTGGATATGACTCTAAGTGTGTGTTTCTAATATAGATGTTCTATTTTAGTTTAAAACACACATGACGAACTCAAAAATGAAAAAAGATATTCATATTGTTTTGATACATAGAAAAATGATCCAGAAGTCATTTTTGACTTGTAATAATTGACCAAACTTCAATCCAACACACGACGTGGGCAGTGTAACTCTATGTTCTTGTTTTCAATATATAAGTTCCATTTAATTTTTAAACTTTCTTCACATAGACAATGTAACACACTAAAGCTATAAAAAAGGTTATTGTATTTGATAGCGTGCATGACATTAATATCCAAGAACGTAAGTGAATATAAAATCCCAAAAATTTATAGTATATTTACTATTTTAAATAGGTTCAATATATTCTATATATTTCAATGCATGAAACATTTATTTTATCTTTCGTTGCACGTAATGAGTTTATTCGATGGCTTGCGTTATACGCAAGACTGAATCTTACCGAATACTACTAATATATTTTTTAAAATTATAATTATCTCATAGACATTAAAGTGGTGGTTATGAATATGATTAATTAACTTATGAAAAAAGTATATTTAAATTAATTTGTTACCAATTAATTATAAGTGAATATAGAAACCAAATGAATGTAAATGAAATGTTTTTATAAAAAACTATTTTTATACTCCAACGAGTTTTTATCTTAATAAAATTAATTAATTACGATTAGTGGATGATATTAATGATATATATATATATATATATATTATATTAAATAAAATATATTCAATTTTTTTCAATAGATTTTATTGGGTAATTTTTTTATTTTCCTGAAATATTTCATTTTTAATGAATAGTGAAAAATAGTAAATTTTAATTTAAAACCACTTTTTATATAATTTATTTATAAGTTTAAATTATTTTTTTATTGGTTTTAAAGTTTAATTAGATAAATTATATATCCATTAATCCAATTTAGTTCATTGAAATCAATTTTACCTTGATATTGGATATAAAAAACATTTTAATCTTTCAAACATTTATACTTTAAAAACTCGCCTTCTCATCCCATGTGCACGATTAATTTTAAATTAAATTATTCCACTTCTATGATTGTAATTTGGAAAAATGAATTAAATTTTCTTAGTAATAATAATTTATAATTTCTAATAAGTTCAATATAGTCTTTTATCAAAAATATTAGTGAAATAAATTAAAATTAATGACAACGATTATTAGAAAAACTAGTTCAACAAGGGACTAAACATTAAATATTATGTCCAAAATGACCTAGAAACTTGTAATTTTCAAAATAATATCCATATTTAGACATTATTTTATCTCTTATCTAATTGGGTTCATTATTGGATCTACTGTACATGGAAAAATCATAATAAGAATTTCATCCTTAAAACATTTACATGAATGTCACTCCTCCTCCACTACAAAAAGGTACTCAACCATCCCACTTATTCATACCTATACAAATACTTTGATCATAAAACCCCTTACTAAATAATATCCCAAAATTCATCCCCTTATCCTATAATCCTAAATTTTGGATTAAATCAAACTAATAAATTCTTTTGGTGTAAACCAAAGGGAGTTACTTGAAGAAGATGTAATGTTCTGTAGCGAGCACTTTGGTTTTATTTATTTATCCACCCATTAAATTATTATTATATATTTATTATATAATAAACTAATTATATTAAATATAATTATATGTTTTTATGTCAAGGGTATGACCCAGAATCTCACACACTTCCATCAAATGGGATATGAAATCATTATTCATGTGTACGGCATACTACAGCCTCGCGAACTGATGTCGTTCATTCTTCCATTACCACCTTTAAAGGTTGCGAATAATGATAGGTTTATAGTTTATATATGATATTTATTATGTATTTATGATTATGGAATTTTTATATAACACACAATTTTATGCTTTCCATTTTTTTTGGAAATATGATAACTTCATTTATGGATGTGTGGACTGCCGGCTCCTCAAAGTGATGTGATTCGTTCATTCTATACATGAAATGTATTAAGGATGGTTTTAATAAAAATATGTCAAATACATGAATTAAATATTATAATATAATGATAATATATTATATTAGGTTCTTGGCGGTAGAATTATATCAATCACACACACACCACACCCACACATGCCTGAAAAGCAGGTCACATCCCCCAAGGGATAACCCACCAAACTACCCACTTTATTAAATCATATATGTTTGGCCCAAAGTCCTAGTGCACATGTATCCCATTACATAGCCCATAGGCCTGAAAATTAATATAATGAAATATTTTTAACAAATTGGTAATAAGATATTAGAATAATATCATATATGATATTATAAATATGATTTTGGTTTTGGTATAAGTTAATAAATTGTTTTAAACCACTATAGAGGAACTTAAAGACCATTCAACTAAAATAAAGCACAAGGTAAGGGATTTCATCTCAATTTAGACTCTATTAAGACTTACTTGTTATTATACAAAAATTCACTTTAATGTGGTGTATATACTGACCATTTGTAATTTAATATCATGATTCACTCATAATTTTTTGCATCCTTCCCTATAAATAATTATTCATCTAAACATCCATACAAAACCCAACCTTATTATTATTTTCTTTTTTCGAACATAGTTTAAACAAAAACGTACAGTTTGATGACAATAGGATTACATCACCTCCCCGATGAAATAATATTGGTCTCTGAAGGAATTCACTCGATTCCCTCTACTGTGAGAGATAATAGAGTGCATTGTACTAGATGGTTCTTCATCCTCTACCCCACAACAGTTCTTCCCTGCAAGAAAGTATGATCAATGTTAAAAAACACCTCCCAATAAAAAATAAAGTCATTAAATTTCATAAAATACACAAAATAAATTACACATAAAAAAACACCATAAGAAAACTCACTAAAAATAAAATTCAATTAAGGGTTTTTTAAGTATTTTGAAATGTTACAAGACATATTCTTAATGGATTTTTTGTTAAAAGTAAAGAACGTTTAATAAGATAAAATTCATGTCGTAAAAAATATATAATGTCTGATTCATGTTACTATAATTTCACATCATTTATTTCACTTTGATGCAAGGATTTTGAAAAATTATGTACATTTAACAGCATAAGATACATATTTTATTTTCACTTATAACAACATGAAAATTATATTTAAATTCCTTTTATAATAAAATGTCTTTCTTGTAGTCACAACTCTATATCATTTTATAACATGAATCATAAAAAATAATAAGATTTATGAAAATGATTTGGTCATGACATTAAAAAAGATACTAGAAAATAAAGTGTTATTTGACTACATAATTTATGAATTAATATAATTCAATAATCATATGTTTACATGGATTTCAAAAAAAAGGTGAAAAAAATTTATAGATTCATTTACTAACCATAGTACTATTACATTATTTTTAAATCCTAGAGACTGAAATTTAGAAAACATGCGACCACGATAGAGGATTATTGATATTCTTTCATGTTCAATTTTAGTACTCAATTACAATTTGGACTACCAGTTATATTGAAAAATCACATCACCATGAAAGTTTCTACAAATGAAATGAAAAATTATCCCCATGTATTTATAGTTAAAAAAATTATTTAAATAGGGTAAAAAAATAGACCTAGCCTTTGGATAAAAATCACAACCCCACTTCATCAACATCAAATATAGAAATACCATGTTTCTTTTTAAGAAATTAAATAAACATGAATAAGAAAAAGCAATGATAACAGAACAAAAAAAAATAATGTACATGAACAATACCATTTTTTTAACACAAGGGGTAAGTGGCCTTACATTAGTGCCTGAAAGGAGAGGGTGGGTCTATTTAACCATATCTATGAACTGTTTCAAGTACGGTAGGCTGAATTGGCTGAAATCCAGTAGCATACACTTCATGGCCCACTGGTCAAAGATCTGTATCGTGTGGGATTTTCTATGCGCTTAGACCATATGTACATGGAAATTGAGGGGGTGGATTTTTTGAGGTGTTCATATGAACCTTCAAGATGAATAATGAAAGGAATTTTGAGAAAATAAGTAGATGTCATGTCTTATGAAAGAGAATGAAATGAGAACACTAAATAGCACATGAGCCTCATCCTAGTTGGTGAGGTATCCTTAAGTTCATCCACAAGACCTAGGTTCAAAACCAGGTTAAGGCATATTTCCAGGGTACTGTAGCATGTACTATAGTAGGTATTGTTTGGTACTCTAGCAGCCGAAACTATACACCTTGGGCCACCAGTTTGGGCTTTGAGTTCTTAAGGACTTTGGTCCACCCAGGACTTCAGGTCAATAGGACTTTCGGGCCACCGTTAAGGCCTTCAGGCTACCTCAAGGCCTTCGGTCCACATGTAGTTTCCCCAGACATACTCTACAAAGAAGGAGAAACCCCAGAGGAGGATTCAGAGCAGGTGCACTCTGTAGAGCAGAACCAATGGATTTTGAAGAATGAGAGGGTATGAATATGCCATCGGGACCAGCCTGTGATTGCATGAGAATCTTAGCCATATGTTCATGCGATGGTGGAGAGCTACCATCATGATGCATATGCTGGGGAGGGGAAGTTCCTTGTATTTATAGTTTTTTTGAATTCCCTAAGACCTTCGGGCCATGTAATTTCTCTTAAGCCTATGGGCCATGTAATCACTAAGACTACGGGCCATGTAAGGGTTCCCCCTCATCCCTTGAAAGGGGGGTTATCAAAAAATCAATAAATCCATAGAACACTAAATAGATTCTAGATTTCACATTTTAAATAGACGGTGTGTGAAGTCTATGTAGAAGCTAGGCCGTGTGAGAAATATAAGTGGAAAAATTAGAAACATAGATGAGAACAAGGTGAGGGTATAGATTTCATAAATTCCATAGATTATGAGATTCTATATTTTACACACAATTCAGATTCTAGATTTCACACAGTAAGAAACCCACCTAGATTCTACTTAGAAACCCACCTAGATTGTACTTAGATTGCACATAAGGATGAGGCATTAATATATGTTAGTGATAATACTCAAGAAAATTAAATATTTCAAAACATGGATTGAGAAAGAGGTGAAGGTAAGTTGTTAGAACACTAAAACATCGATGATGTGTCAATTTGTTACCTTAAACATGCAATATCAGCAGCTCCACACACTCCATAGTCTACTACGAATGAATCAGCACCTTTCAAATCGTCATGTTACACATTATAAAGGCATACTAAAATCACCAAAAATAAAAAAAACAGAAACAATAAAACTCATTTCATCATAACTCCACTAAAAACCTAACTAAAATTCATTGTAAACACAAGATACCCATGATTTCTAGTTATTAGATATGAAATCAGCATCTAAAAAACCACTATAAACAAAAAAAATAAAACTCATTTCATCATAATTAAATTGAAACCCTAACTAAAAGTCATTAGAATCACTAGATACCCATTATTCCAAGTTATTAAAACATGAAGAGGAGAAATACATACCTGATAAGTGGCTCATATATCGACCGATTGTAAGAGAAATGGGTTTATGTCCATGATCCTCCCGAAACCTCATTTATAAAGTCCTAAGAGGAAAAATTAAATAAAAAATAGTAGAAATATAGGTTATGGTGGATAATAGAAGGCATGGGAGTGGGAGTGGGTGTGGGTACGAGTGACTGTGATGAACCAGGGGTCTGAGTGTAGGCATAGATCAAGGGTGTGGAGGCAGCGAGCGGGGAATCTTTTGGGATAGGTGAGGCGTGGGGAGAAAGAGGTGAGGTGTGTGGGAGAATATATTTTATTTCCCCCCTGATTTATATAATTTTTTTGTAATTAATTGATCTTTAAATCAAATGGAAGAGTTCATTTCAATTTTTTTAGCGTTCATTTTTTTAAGTTTATTTTTTTAGTATCATATTTCCCAATATTTTTTTATTAATATTGAAATAATTTTTTATTGTAAAATTAATATTTTTTCTTATAACCAAATTTATTTTTGTTTATAACAACAGTTTTTTATTAAACGGATGACTGATAATAATAAAAAATTATTATTGAATCATTTGTTTATAGTAAATAACTTATAGTAACATAATTATATGTTGATGAAAAACTATTAGTGATAATAATTAATAATAATCGATTCATTTTTTGGTAAAAATTGTTGTTATTAAATATTAATAACAAAAAATACATAATTTATCTCTGTCATTGAGAGCTGTTTTTTTGGGAGTTCATAGGGTTTTCATTTCCTAGGGTTTTCCTAGGACAAAAGGAGCTTCAACGGCACTGTCAGCATATGTGGGTTTTATTTGAAGCTTATTCTCAAACACCATTTCTTATTCTCCCTCACCCAAATTATGGTGAAATGGAATATAATATTTTAAACTAATGGAAAAACTATCATTGAAATATAAGGAGAAGATGATGATCATTGCTAAGAAAGATGAGGATCCATTCGTACTGCACCGCATATCCCTTCTCATGATTAGAAAATTCATCTCCAATTAGTGTTTCAATCTCAACGCTCTTAAGAACACCCTATAGAATATTTGGTTCTTATATGAGGGTGTTTCAATTAGATAAATCATATGAATCCTCCTGATTTTTGAATTATTAAATAATAGAGATAAACAGAAAGTTCTTAAGGGGACACCATGGTCATTCGACAATAAACATATCCATATGGAAGGTCTAGAAAATGGGGCAGATTTCCATAATGTTAAATTTTATAAATCCCCCTTTTGTATAGATCTTGAAGGAATACAATTTTGTGGAAGATCATAGTGAATTATCTATGATATGGGTGGACAAATTGGCAAGTTAGTGGAATGGGAACGACCATACCCAATTCATTGGGGATTGGTAGTATGAATTGTCCGGATTGATTTCATCTAGCACTAGGTCTTCTAGGACTAACACATGGGCACTTCTAGGGTTTTCTCCAAAATCCCAAGGGTTCTTGGATAAATTTCCCATCCAATATTATTTTAGATTCACCATCCTTGGTGGAATCTTATGTGGGGATTTAGTTTGTACCCAACAATCCTCCCATAAAAATAAAGACTACACAATTAGGACACCCCTTCAACAATAATGCATCAAATCCAACCATCTTTCACCACCATTTTCTCATCTCCAGGACTTTTCACCTAACCACCGCTATCAGGAAGACTTTTGAAACAAGACAGATTCACATGCTTCAAATGAGAAACCACTATCATTTTCAAACTGGCTTGGGGAATGCTCAACCCAACATCACACCTGGGCTACACCATGGCTCTGATTCCACTTGTCAGGATTGATTTCCTCTATCTCTAGGTATTCCAAACCCAACACATAGGACCTTATGGGGTTCTATCCTAAAACCCATGGGTGTAAGGAGAAATTTACCTTCCAAGATTATATTCAATCCTCCATCCTTGGTGGAATCCGATGTGGTACTTGGGTGGTACCCAACATGAATTAGGTCTATGGTGAATATTGGGAGGCCCCTTATGCATGGTATGTTTATTTATACTGAGTAATACAATACCTAGATCTCATTTAGGTAGAAAGAGTAACCTATATTTTGTTTCTTTTGTTGATTTCTAGGGAACGCAGAGAAATAATTCATATCAAAGGCTGTATATGGAGAGAGAAACATCATATTGCAGTTTGGCTCATGGATACGAGAAATAATCCTAGGTGGGGTCTTTTATTCTAGAAGATGAAAATTAGAAGGATAGAGGTAGAATATAAAAATCCATGAGTGAAAAATCACCTATAGATCAAAATAAAATTATCATTCTGGGACTGCCTAATTTTCCAGTTGAAAAAAATATCATCCGCAACCAAAATATGGTAAATACGAAGGATATGGTGGAAATGCTGCCGATTATAGAATAATACAGGAAGAAAATTTTAATCCTCTTGGGACGATGTATGACTTTCTTCCACACCTATTTTCAATTCCTAAAGAAAAAAAATAAATTCCCCACAAGCCCAAAAAAAATATGCTCAGATCTTTCGAACAATGTTATACCCCTAACTATGGATGTTTCTTCATTTTTCTTTAGTCTTAAGTGAGGATCCCATTGCACCCTCAGTTTCCGACCTGAAGAAACCACGGTTTCAGAGGAGGAAAATTAGAGGAGATAATGGTATTGAAATGAATGATGTGGAAATGAGTGGGGATAAGAGATACTTAGAGGAATCGCTGGCTACAGAGATATTTCCCAAAATATGGAGAGTTACAGAGGATAGATATTTCCACTAGTTTTCATAGGTGGAGACTAGATAGCTCTAAAAACACCTCTCCCAATGATTATTCTAAGTTGGAACTATCATGGGATTGGAAACTCATGATCTGTTCAGATGCTCCAGCAATATTGTTCTAAAGGTCACCATGATATGTTTTTTTTTTCAAAACTATATTGGAAATCAAGGACATGGATGGTATTACAAAAAAACCAGATTTCAAGGATTCTTTTCGATCTCTCTCCATGGCCACTCAGATGGAATTTGTCTTCTATGGATAGAATATATGGACATTATGATACTTATTTCTCCTAAAACCATTTTGATGCCTCTATTCACCAACCTAACACCCCATCTTGGGACTTCGTTTGTTTTTCTTCATGGCCCTATCAGAGGAAAAAATGGAAATCATAGGAACTCATTAAAACATTGCATGAAAAATATCATGGACCTATCCTTGGAGGGGAGGATTTTAATGAGACCCTATTCTAATACAAAAATTAAGGTGTTGCTAACAGACCATTTTCTCAAATACTTGAATTCCAGCAAGCCTTATAGACATATAAACTATCAGATTCGGGGTACACTGGTAAAAATTTTACATGGTTTCAAGGGAACTATAAATTCATTCATATTATTGAATGTCTTGAAAGATTCCATGGATCGATCTAGTATAACAACATTATCAATAATTTACATGTTTCTTAAATGGAACCCACCACTTCTAACCACTTTCATATCCTTATCGATACATCATATGGACACTAGAAACTAATATATGAGAGTCACCTCATATTTTTAAGAGTCTGGGTCAAGGAAAAGGAATGCGAGGAGGTGGTTAGATCTTAGTGTACACTGGGAGATTCTAACATGAAAAATAAGCTTCACCAAGTGGATACCATTTTGAAAAAATTAATCAACTTAAAGTACCACCCTCTAGATACCATATTCAACACCATTTAAAGAAGGTTGAATGTTCTCTACTCATATCCCCCCTCAGATGCCACTATTTTTAGAATCAAAATACTGGAAGCATATTTATACATGAAACATCGTACCAAGGAAGGTTTTTAGGCAATGTGTGCATGCAAAATTTACATCAAATAATGTGATGCCAAAACCACCTATTTTCCCTAGAAATCATCGACAAGGTGATGGAAGAATTCTATCACTGGTCTTAATAACTCTGAAAGAAGGCCAGAAGCTAAATAAATTGAGATCCACTACATTATTACTCATTTTTTTCAGGATATGTACAAAATCAGTGAACTTTTTATCTAAACCAATATAGCTTCCTATAGTAAGATAGTGATATCTGAGACTACAAACCATTAGATAACACAAGACCTTTATGATGATAAAATTATTAAGGCTCTCAATTGAATCCACTCTACCAAATCCCGTGGTTTCGATGGATTTTATTCTCTCTTCTTTAAAAAAATTTTGGCACCTTATTGGTCTAGATATTTCAATTATTATAAAGAATCTTTGGGAAGGGAAAACTAATTTTTGTTTTGTGAATGAAACCATTATCACTCTCATCCCAAAAATAAAAAAAAACCCTTTAATATTTGTATTTTATTCCCATCATCCTATGTATTTTGGTTTATAATATTTTATCTAAGGCATTGGTGAATTGCCTATACTCTTGGATTCCTACTATAATCTCCTAAAACTAAAGTGATTTCATCTCTAAAAGGATTATTACTTATAATTCCATCATTTCACATGATATTTTTCACTTCATAAAACACTATATGTTTCTAAGATAGTTATTATGGTGTGAAAACTTGATATGAAAAAGGATTACAATAGATTGGAATGGAGTTTTCTCTAATTTTTCATGAAAAATGGGCTATTGTTAGAAATTGATTAAGACTATCATGAAATGTGCCATGATGTTGTCTTTTAGAATCAATATTAGTGGGGGAATATCCAAGAGATTCACTCCGTCAAGGGTCATCCACCAAGGGGACCCCCTCTTCTCACTTCTCTTTATTTTTTTGATGATTTCTTTTCTAATATTATTTCAGAGGCTTCTTGGAAAAATTCTATTCATGGGGTAAAGTCCTGTCATCAGAGTCTTCCCATTTCTCATATTCTTTTTAATGAAAATATCCTTATATTTTCAATAGATACCTAGGAATAATTCACCTCAATATTCTATCTTATCCATTATTAAGAGAATTCATCTGAGAAGTCGGATAATCTGGAGAAATCTAAAACATCCTTTATCTTTGGAGTCCAGTAGGGTAGGAAATATGATCTCAATAGAATATTAGGTATTCAGGTAGTTAGAAAACACAAAAAATACCTCGAGATACCCATGACCATTGTTAAATCTAAAAAATAGGTTTTTTTTAAGTATTATTTAGCGGGTCGAAAAAAAGATCCAAGGTTGGAAAACTAAGAGGATTTTTAAAGTAGGGAAATAAACACTCATAATGTCAGTGATACAATTGATCCCAAGCTATGGCATGTATTTATTCAAACTTCTGGTCTTAGTTATTATCCAAATACACTACCACATTGATAACTTTTTTCAACAATAATGGAAAAAAATCCATTGTCTTGCCTAAAATAAGATTTTTATCTCAAAATTTGGCAGGGGAATCAGTTTTAGAGATATTTACCATTTTTAATATTCCCTATTGGATAAACAAGGATCACATATTATTATTCAACCAAACTCCCTCTATACTTAGATTCTCAAAGCTAAATATTTTCCCCATTCATATTTCTGAGATTAGGCCTTGAGCCCCTAACCTAGATTCCTATGGGGATGCCTTTAGGAATATCAAATACTGTTAAGTTTTGGGATCTACTAGAGGATTGGAATTGGATCAACGATTAAAATTAAAAAAGATCCCTAGATGTCGGATAATAATGGTTTGATGGAAACCTTTACAAAACTCCCTAGTTTTGAGGATGTGAATTTTTTCTCTCTCATTGACAATAAAAGTGTTGGATGGTGTACTGAAGAGATTGAAAGATGGTTTAATGATAGAGACAAAAACCTTATTCTGAGTATTCAATAAATGATAGACATGGGAAATGGAAATATTTCTTTGTGTAAATAATGTTAGGGGGTGTTCTCAATTAGTTACGACTACGCTTTGGAACATGGATTCATGAACATGATGGGTGAGTAAATATGGAAAGAACTGTGGAGCCTGGTGTTCCCTCCAGAGGTTCAATATTTCTGATGGAAAGTATGTAGTAGAATCCTCCCCTCCATGAAATTCCTCTCACATATTCGTGAATTTGACAATCCTTTATGCTCTCTGTGTATGTGTATGTAGGAATCCCCCATGCATGCGATCGTTCATTTCCCTGGAGAAAGGGAGGTGTGAAACTCCTGTAACTCAAATAGAGACCAATTTGTTACTTTGGTATGCAACCTTCCAATGTTGTTTATGTCATGGTCTTCCTATCTCCCTATAGGGATGGTGACAATTTTATTCACTATTGCGTGTATCATTTGGGTTATAAGAAATGACCACATTTTCTATCATATTTCAAGAAAAAACTCTTTATCTTAATTGTTTTTTGAGAATATGAAATAAAATATTTTTACATGAATAACAAACACACATTTTTCTCAAAGAAAATCATTAAAATCCAAAGTAAGTAATTAAACCTATTATGGTGACTTAGAGCATCATATACATAAAACCCTTTCAAATACCTTTTAATTTGAATAATCATAATGATGACTTAGAAAATATTAATTAACTAATTCATTGAAGATCTATAATGGGGATCACCCATCATATAATCTATATCAGGCTCACTCGTGTGCTATAATGGGGATCAACCCTTTGAAAAATCTAAATCGAGCTCACCCATTTCCCATGAGCTATAATGGGGCTTCAACCTTCGTATAAACTTTATCGGGCTTACCAATTTCATATAATACTCAAGTACTATATAAATTGTAAAAAAATATCATCATAAAACCATTTTAATAACTCTTTTTAAACTCATATAAAAAACAATTTCAGATAAAAATATCATTTCCTTTTAAAGAACTATTTTCAATACAAAACACCATTTTATTTGAAAAATCATATTCAATACCAAAATTCCCAAAAGATAAGGTTGGTTTTGTATTTAAGTAAACATGAAATTTTGAAAATCAATTCACTAAAAAAATGGCCATAGAGTTGTAGAAGTCATTGTCAATGTATACGTTAAGAATGGAACATTCATTTTTTTTGTCAAAACCTTTCGTACAAAGCACTTAAAAAGATGCCTTTTGAAAACTGTTGAATGAAATTGAAAATAAAGAAAAATATCCTTTATAACCATTTTATATCCATATAAATAAATATGTAAAATAATATCAAGAATATTTACATCAAGAAAAGATTTTGAAATTAAATCTTTAAACACTCAAAGTGTCGCATATCACTTTAAACATTAAAATCATAAGCCCGATGAAAGATTAAAATTAAAAAAAATAACACAAGAATAGATAAAAACATGGATATATAATGTCAAGTGGTATTTATATATGTCTTATAAATGAATAAAGGTGCATATCATCAAGAAATTCCTCAACAAAAGAAGATTGGAATGAAATCCCTTAAAAATGTGGTAACATATGAATTAGAAATCACAAATGTAATAATCATAAAATGAAAAATTTAAGTACCATTAATATAAAATAATTCATGATATAATATATCAGAAGGATAAATAGATACACCACAACAAATAATGAAGTAGTGATTATGATATTTATCTCGCAAATGTAAAAAGCGAGATGAAAATTCCTTACCTTGAGTTTGACTTATCATGTGGGTGTTTATCATCAAAAATAATAAACTTATGTTAATTATTTACTTGATTCAGAACGTTTTTAATGTTAATAATTACTTTTATTTCACTTATTACAATTTATTAAAAAAATTATTAAATAATTATGTTTACATCAGATGTTTTGACCATATCTGGTTTATGTTTCCAAAACAACTTAGGTAGGTCAAATATGGTCAAAGGGATCACTATATTAAAATATCTAGAATAATAATCATGAAATAATTTTCATATTTATACATCAATTAAAATTTTAAACCCAATCATGAATTATGGTTATTAAAAATGAACCAATGTTATAATCATGGAGATGGTAGGTCGTATGTACACGTGAGTAATGTTCCCATTTTTTGATGATCGTTATAGAAAGAAGCTAAGTAAAATTTATATTTACATAATGATAATTATATAAAAAATAAAATTTTATTTAATTATATATACTTATATTTATAATTATTATGATTTAAAAGGAATCACATCGCGTCTAGGAGGCGGTGGTCCACACATCCACGAATGACATTATCAATTTTTCAATGTGTGAAAAGGTGTTAAAGGAAATGATATATAATATTTAAATAAATTTAATTATGTCATTAATATAATATATATGTTATTTATGTCACATATTTTTGATTAAACCCATCCTTAATACATTCTATGCAGTGTGTGAATGTATCACATCTCTTTGGGGAGGCAGTAGTCCACACATCCACAAACGATGTTATAATATTTACACAAAATGGAAAGCATGAAGGTATGAGTATATAATAATTAAATAAGTATTAATAAATAATAAATATCATATATTTATATCATATAAAAATATTTTTTCCGTCATAATTCCCAACCATGAGAGGTGGTAAAGGAAAAACGAATGACATCATTATGTGAGACAATAGTTTTCCGTATACGAACTATAATTTTGTTACCCATTTGATGGATGTGTCTGTAGGTTTAGGTAGAAACCTTAACATAAAAACATATAAGTATATTTAGGATACTTATATTATTATATAATCATGTAATAATAAAAAATTAATTGGTTGTATAAGGAAACAAAGTAAAAATACATGTTGATGAAAGTTGCCTCTTCTTCGGGTAACTCCTTTTTAGCTTGCACCAAAGGACTTCTTGGTTGGCCTTCTTCCCAATGTGAGGCATATAAGGTTAAGGGATTTATGTTGGGAGATTAGTTGGTAAGGGTTTGGATGAGCCAAATGGGCATGATAGGTGTGAAGAAATGGGAAGGGTGAGTGATTTTTTATAGTGGAGGGGGAGTGACATTCTTGTAAATTTTTTAAAAAGGAATTCCACCCATGTTTTCCCCATGTAATGTGGCACCAATAGTGGTAAAAATTCAAAAGTTTTCCCCATATAATGTGGCTAAATGAGTAGTCAAAATTTTATCCAAGGGAGTATAGGGTATAAATATGAACAACCAAAGGATTTTGGACATGTTTCTTGGTTATTTTTTATCTTAAGTTTAAGGTTTAGTCCCTTGTCAAAATAATTTTCTTCTTAATCGACGTAATAAATTTTAATTACTTTCACTAATATATTTTGTAAAATACTAATTTGACCTCATTATACATTATAAATTATTATTATTCCAAATAAGAAATCCATTTTTCAAAATTTCAATAACATATGTGGTAGAAATTGTAACGTCCTGACCCAGCTCACCTCTAAGATGATGGCTGGACTAGTGTGTCACATGAACTCAAACGCATCTCCCCGAATGCTAGAGGCTGCCAACTAGTAGGGAGAGCCTTTTTGTGTCTGAGGGGGAGACTATAAACTCATAGGTAATAGGTATTACCATAGTAAAAGTAAACAACAATTAATAATAAATAGCAGAAGCATATAAGTGAATAAACTGCAGTAGAAGAAATATAAATAAATCCCAACTGAATACATAATAAATGCGAAAGCTAAAAAATAAAACCTGGTAAAAAATGATGTCATGTCATGATGTCTGTCTAAACTAAAAGCAAAGAAAAAAAGAAACTCAAGCATACTGTCGACAAAAAGAAAAGACACAAGGTGCGACAATTGCATCACAAGCAAGGCTCGGTCCTCTGCCCCAGTCTCCATCCTAAGCAGCAAGAAACAATCAAGAATTGGAAGAAAAACGCTTCCCTTTGTCAATAATTTCAAACATATAATCTACTCGAGTGTGAGATAAAATCCCAATAGGCCGGCACCCACGATGTCTAAAACTTTCCATTTCGTGCATTAATAAAATGCAGTGTGCCATTATATAACAATTACAGATAATTTATTAAGCGTAATGAAATAAATAACTCAGCCCAGGTTCAAAACAGCACCCATCCTAAATCACCTGCTTCAGCATAAGATGGAAGTCTGAAAGGAGTACCTGTAAGAATAATACATATATGCATATATATGAATCCTAGAAGAATAAGGTAAAACAAGGAAGAGGCATACCCCCAAGCTTGTGCTTTAACTTGGGGTCTAAGTTATGTGTTGACCAAGTGTGCTTCAACACACCAAAAAATATCTCAAATCTCAAGAGACTAACAAGGAAATTAATATAAACTTTCAGTGCATCATTATTAAGGTTCAAGTTGAGAGTTGGAGTCCAAGACCATCCCGAAGGTATCGCTACAGAACATCCTTCAATTATCCAATACCACCGAGCCCGTCCAAGGAAATCTATCAAAAGACCAAGTATCGCTCATGGCATGGATTCACCCTGAGTCCATCCTGATCTCACAAAAAGGGGTTGAGCACCATCCGAGGCTGGCTTAGCTACATTTCCAACAGATCTGTCTCGATGTGCCCTTTTTGAATCAGTATCACTCATAAGTATTAGAAAGTTCGAGGAAGTCTCGGTTCAACAAATCCAAGAACACCACCCCCAGCACGTAGAGGTAACCGTCATGAATGAAGGGTTTAAGCGTGACCCTTAATACAGGACCCACCTCCTTTACCCACCCTGAATTTAATTAATGTTTTCACAGCAGTAGATGTGATATCAACATATGTAATTGCAGATTTTAACCAAACATGTACACCCGTGCATCACACAGTGCAAATTAAATATTTCATCATAGTAATCTTAAGAAGGAAAAGTACCGTATAAACATAAGCAGATAAATGAACTTTTAAATAAATAAATAAATTAGACCAACCAACTATCAAGATCCAAAATTCCAAAGTTCATAATTAATCTAAACTAATTATATAAATTAAACACAACAAAATAGGTTGTGCAAAACATGTAGATAAAGACACTTTTTAATAATAAATAAACCAACACAACCAACTACCAAATATTCAAAAATTCAAGATTCATAATTAATCTAAATTAATTATTTAAATTGAACACAACAAAAAATAGGATGCGCAACACATCCAATTAAACAAATTAAAAGTTTGGGCTAAAAAAAATTATACTGACCACGTCGGCACACCCCAAGGGGTGTCTGACCTTGTTTCAACAAATTAAACAAATTAATTCATGATGAATATGTCCGCAACAACTAGGAAAAACAAATTAATTAATGAATTTGGGTGAATTTTCACAGAGCCGGTAGGCACCGACTAACGACACAACAATGCGTGTTTATAAATCACAAGCAAAACGAAGGGAAAGAGAGTAGACGCCCTACCTTATAGTCGTAGATGATCCTATGATCCGCAGTAGGCTTTGATTTGATCAAAAATGGAAGAAAACTAAATATTTTAGAAAAACCCCAAAATATGGTAATAAATAAATCAAGGTGTTGAAACATTACGTGCATTTATGTGGGTAATTAATAATATTTTATCTCACCCACCAATAAATATTCATCCCTGTATATATGTGTTATATATATAGACACACACACACACATGTATATTCATATATATACACCTGCACATGTATATATAACTATATATATATATAATCTCATATATATAGATATACCTCAATGTTTTTGTCCTAATATAATAATAATAACAATAATTAAAATAATAATAACTATTTATTTAAACCCATCAATTACACCATTAATAACCTAAAAACAATAACCGTAAAAAAAGGATAATGGTTATTAAATAAATATTGATTGCACATTTGTATTTAATTCAAATAATTAATAATATCATATTTATTACATTACCTGGTTATTATTTACACCGTGAAAAATTTATTAACCATCGAAGTGTATTTTCATTTGTTTCCTTCAACGCAAAAAAAATAATATTAATAATAAAATTATTAATATTATTTCTAAAATCCAACAAAAAAAATTTATAACCCAAATAAATTATTTTCGGGAGCGATATGACCAAACGTCTGAATCTCGCAAAGGTTATACCATGCATACGGTAAACCCCACGTCTCAGAACTATTGGTCGTGTCAGATTTCACATTCGACGCACCATTTGAGAGAAAATAATTATTTATTATTTAAAAATTGTGATAATTAATTAATTAAAAATAAAGACATTATTATCAAGTGCGAGGGTGCCAAACACCCGACGCGAATCAAGGTTATAACCTACCTAGGGTAAACTCGGTGTTTTGGACCTAACAGTAGTCTCATATTTCTCGTACGATGCACTGTTTGAGAGTTATTTCATTTTTTTTTGAAAAGAAACAAACATGCGTATCAATAAAATAAACTTAATATTTTTATTCTATCAATGCCACAATATCGACTATCAGAAACAAAAAGTTCTACCGCTCGGTTTTAAAACCGACTTTTCTAGATAACTAAAAAATTTTATTTCTTAAGTTTTTTCATCCGGTTCAAAATACGGAATGTTACACAAATTAATTTAAATTTAATCCTACAGACTAGACGACGAGTAAAAATATTCAAAGGTTTTTAATATTTTTATATATAAATTAAATGTTAAATTTAATCCAATTATATACATTGGTTTAACTGATATAAAAAGTATCTAATCATACTTTAAAACCAATAAGAAACATAATTTAAATATATAAATAATTTTTAATAAAAAGTATGTTGAACTAAAATTCAGTATTATGGATTAGTCATCAAAATATAAAAGTTCTTAGAAAATACCAAAAAAATTACCCAAAGTAAGTTTTGATATTTCACTTTAAAAAAATTTGTTTATTTTTTCATATAAAAATTATAAAATCATTGAAAATTTGATTTAAAACCAGTTCTCCATTACGAGGTGGCAACACTACCATTAAAAAATAGGGCTTTTTTTAATTATAATTTGATTTATTCTTATTTTAATCCTATCAAATTTATTGGATGAAAGTAAAAAAATTTAATAAACACGTGTACACATAATATAGTTATTACTATTAATTCTCATTGATAAAATGGATAGGTGATAACTACCACTTAAAATAATAATATTGACAAGATTTTATTTTTTATTATAACTTAGTCTTACTTGCAACTTTAGATTTCAGAGAAACTCACAGTTGTGTGTCAGGTACGCTATCAAACATAGCATCCATTTTAAGGTAAAATTACTATCTAATTAAAAAATATGAATAAATATGAAAAATAATTATTCTATCATTACATGGGATGTTACATCCTTTAAATTCAATTGGTCATTATTTTCATCTATAATTAATTGGTAACCAATAAATTCATCTTATAAACATGTGTAAACTATAATTTTAATAATTTAGTTAATCTCTTTCATTACCTTTATTCCAATAACTAGGTGATGAAAATAATAGTAATATTAATAGTATATTATTGTCTGATAAGACTCAGGCTTGTGTGTAACATAAGTGACAAATTCTTAGACCTCTAAGCAGTGGAGACTTTCTCCCCTTGTGATCTGGGGTTTCCCCTCAACGTTGATCCAAAGGGGGGAGGTTCATGTATTCATCATGGAGTGGTAGGATATATAATATAGACTCCCCCTTCTTTCTGCTCATTCTTCTTCCCTTGTAGGTCCGGCGTTCAACAGTCTTTGCGGTAAGGGGTTCGTTTTTGTTGCATTGATGTTCAAAGTTTGAAAGGTGTATTTGTGGAATAACCATCATTAGAGTTTCCCTAGTCCTCCTCGCCCCTCTTTCAGTGGTTTTCATGATTTAGACTCTGGTGAGGTTCTTCTACAGTTCAGTGCAGATCAGATCCATGACCTAAGTGGAATTTCTAGGTTAGTGCAGCTTAGAAATCCTCATTGGCGACGCTTCCTTGGTTCGGTGTTGGACCTTATAGTCCTAGGTGACGTTGGTATAGATTCATAATCCTTATATTTTCTTCCTATGGTATCCACGATTGGTTGGGGATTGGATGGTGATGGGGTTATGGCTTTGGTTCGGGAGACCGGTGAAGGATTCATGGTGAACAAGGTCTTGGTTCGGGTTCATTTGCAATGAACTGGGAGTTTGCAATCATAAAGAAGGAGCAATCAGGATGCTGTGATGGTTGTATTTGTGAATTCACGAATGGTTCTTATGATGGAGTATTTATATGATGGTTTTTAGTGTGTTGGTGATGATTTTGTGATGTTGTGGAATGAGTTTTGTGTGATATGTTTGTTTTGTAGCCCACAGTTTGCAGTTTATGGGACATTGCCTCCAAATCAACTTTAAGGGTCAACTCCAGAAGAGGTTCAGAGTAGGATTTTTCACCAGATCATTACTATCCAGAATTGGAAGTTTGAGAGGGTATGGTGTTTTCCATCGGTTCCAGGCCCATTCATCCTTGCAGGAGACTTCTATCCGAGCAGTGATGGGATGGTGGAAGCTAGTCTTAATGTTTTTTATGATGGGGAGGGGCCTTTATTTGCAGGCTTGAATTGGATTGGTTTTGGCCTTGGGACTTTGGACTGTGGGCGTGGTTGTAGTTTTATGTATTTGATGCCATGTTGGGTTCCCCCTCACCCATTAAGAGGGGGTCTATCTTAACAAAAAAATTAGTTTTCTGTTAGTGTGTAAGATAAGGCATCAAAGGCAGTTGATGTTGTGTGAAACATAAGATAAACCTGGCATTGTGTGTGATGATATCTAAACAATGTATAGTGTGTAAAAAAATACAATAAATAATTTAAATTAATTAGAAATAATATAATTCATAAAATCTCAGGATGTCACATCCCACCCCCCTTAAAATTATTTTTCCCTTGAAATTCATCTTTGTTATCAAATGATTAACATTTTTTGAATTCCTTTATCAAAACCCACATTATACAAAGGGTTAATAAAACATCCACTTAAAAATGGAATCTTGGGAAACATTAAGGTCTTTATAAGTTATACATAACTAGGATTTCACATAGGGTGAACATTGGTGGGATGTTAAAATATGGATTTAGAAGGGAAAACTAATTCCTTTGGGCTAACAGAGCATGATAGAGAACATGATAAAGAGGAAGTCAATTATAACAAAATAAAAATACCAATAAGTGAGGAAATGGTCATTGATATCATTCTAAATGGTTGTAATAGGATAAAATTTTATTCCAAGATCCTTTTACTAGAGTAAAAGGATTCATTCACTATCTATACTAAGAGAATAAGGAAATATACTTGATGAGTATAGATTCATCATTTCATAAACTTCCACTAGAAAATCATCTCTTGATCCAAACAATGAGTATCCAAGAAAAATCTTCATTCTAGAATGACTAGAATCAACTTCTAATAGATCCCATAATTCTCAAAATTATAACAAGATATTCCTCCCAAATTTAGATATTAACCAAAACCAACATGGTTAGCACATAGTAAGATAATTCAAACAATAATGTGATGATATAATGCATTAATATCTAAAGTTAAATAGTAATACCTAAAGTTAAAAATTAATAATTCCATAGATATATAACCATAATGGTCACCAATACCATTAAACATACATCAACACCAGTAGAGGTATTCTTCCTCAAATAACTTTTCAACATATACCTCGAAAATCTATAGAAACATAATTAATGTCTCCTAAGGTATTTATATTATTAACATAGGGGTTCCTAATAAATTGTTACTATGATTAATCTTAAAAAAATATTAAACTCTCTAGATCTTCAATCACTTAACCAGATGGCCCAACATCATCTATAGAATTAGAAAATGATTTTCCATCCCTTTTTTCTTTTGATCATGATGATTTCCACCTTGAGTAAGTTTCTCTAGACACACATTAACATAATGTCCCAACTCATTATAACTAAAGTATCTTATTATTGACTAGTTATCTATCATCTGATTGTTGGATTGTTCATGACTCTTTTCCATGTAGTCATGAACCTTGTGACCAAACTTACCACACCAGTAACAGTTTTCAGATCCTAACATAACATTCCCGAAAATGTATTTTACAACTCTTGGAATAAGTTTTAGGCTTACCTTCATAATTATTAGTTGGGTTCTACTCTATTTCCTATGAACTTAATCATTTCTTACTCTTGTCATCTCATGGATACAAACTCCATTTCAACTTTCACCATACAAAAAATTATTTTTTCATAAATTTTAAATTCTTGAGAGGCTAAATCTTTTTGTAGATTTGGTTTTAATCTTGATTAAAATATATTAATTTTACTTTCAATTTATCTAATAAAATCGAGAACATACATGGATAATCTTGTGAATTTTTCTTCATACATGGCTACTAAATTATCATCCTTTCGCTTTAATCCAAATAATTGTTTCTCCATCATAAATGGAACAACCTTAGGGAAATATTTCTCAATGACGAGATTCATAAATGTTTCCCATTCCATGGAATAAAGATCATCATTACCTATAGTATTAGAAACCAAATACCACCATCGATCAGGTTCACCTTCAAAATGATAAATGGAAAGGGTTACCTTTTGACATTCCAAACATCGCATGACTTTAAATATCTTCTCTAGGGAATTGATTCATCCTTCGGCTACCATTGGGTCAGATGATCCATTGAATGGTTGGGGATGTTACCTCATTAAATAATCGACAAAATACATGTTCCTTTGAGGTAGATCAGGTTCATATCTAGAATAGATACCACCACCATTTATATCTTGTGTCAAGTAATCCATCACTGTAACAAAATAATCAGTTCCAATTTCAACCACCTCAGGATGCTATTTTGGAATGATATTTTTCTCTTGGTTCCTACCCACTACAAATATCCTATTTCCTCTACAGAAAACCATACTAAATAGTCATAGTTTAGATTAAGCAACATGGAAATCTTAAAATGATACATAATTTCATCTTGACCATAAATTAAAATCTTTTAAGGGAGTTATATTAACACTATCCTAACCTCTAATGTTTTCTAAACATTTATTTTGATACCAATTATAAGGACCTAAACTTAAATATTACATAACGTCGAGTTTTAGTCAAGAATTTACTTTCTATAACTTTGAGGATCTTTTAAGGTTTAGGGTTTTAGAAAATTATTCCATAAATCATACATAAAAAATAAAAAATAAAAAGTGAAAAATTTGGATCAATATATATTTTTCTTATAATATAAAACTTTTAAAATAAATCATGAATTCCTTTCATGGAAAATATACACAATTTCCAACTTGAATTATTACTTCCCCTTACCCATCCTTAAACCATGGGAAAACATTTTAAAAACATGGGATGAGAAAAATAGCTCAGTAAGGGATATAAAATTAAAAGAAACCATTTTTTTGGTAAAAACATGAAAAATCATATGACATTTACCTTTATCATCAAAGTTATTTGATAATATGAAATAAACCATTCTCACATGAATATTAAAAACACATTTTTCTCAATGAAATTTATTAAAACCCATAACAAGAAATTAAATCTCATTTGGTGACTCAGAGAATCATATACATAAAACCCTTTCAAAACCCTTTTAATTAGAATAAATATAAGGATGAATTCTAAAATTATCATTACCCAATTCACTGAACATCTATAATGTGTATCGCCCTTCGTATAATTTATATCAGGCTCACCCATGAGCTATAATGGGGATCAAACCTTCATATAAGCAATATCAGGCTCACCCATTTCTCATGAGCTATAATGGGGCTCAAAACACTGTATAAGATGTATTAGACACACCTATTTCATAAAATTATCAATTACCATATCAAGAGTAAAATAATCCCATCATAAAACCCTTTGGAAAAATCTTTTTAAACCCATATGAAAAAAAATTCAGATAAAAATATCATTTTCATCTAGGAACCCATTTTCAATACCAAAAAACCCTTTTCTTTGAAGAAACATTTTCAATACCAAACTAACAAAAATATAAGGTTGATTTTCCCATTTAATTAAATATGAAATCTTCCAATGTAATAAAAAATAAAACAATTTCCATGATGGTATAAAAGTTATTATCATCGTGTACATTAAAAATATAACATTCCTTTTGTCATTTATCAAAATTTTCCATATAAAACACATAAAAATATCCCTTTTAGAAACCTTTTAATGAAATACAAAATAGATATAAAATTTCTTTTATAAATTATTAATATCCATATAAATAAATATGTAAATAAATATCCAGAATATTGACATGTAAAAAAGATTTTTAAATTAAATATTTTAACATTCAAAGCATCCCATACCCCTTTAAACATTTAAATCATAAATCCCATGAAAGATTAATATATAGAAAATAATAAATAACATGATGATAGATAAAAATATGGATATATAATTTCAATTGGGCTATATTTACATCTTATAAAAGAATAAAGGTACATATCATCAAGAAATGACTCAATGAAAGGAGATTGAGACGAAATCCCTTACAACTGTGGTAACATATGAATTGGAAACCCCAAATGTAATAATAAAAAATGAAAAATTTAAATATCATGAATATTAAATAATTTATGATATAATATATTAAAATGGTTAGCATATACACAACCCAAAATAAGTAAGCGATGATTATGACATTTATCTCACAAATGTAAAATGTGAGATGGAAATCCCTTACCTTGAGTTTGACTTGTTACGTGAGTCTTTAACTTCTCGAATAATAAAATTATGTTAATTATTTAATTTATTTTTTTCAAGTTTATAATTACTTTTATTTCACTTATTACAATTTCTTAAACAACTACTTAAACAATTAAGTTTATGTTGGGTGTTTTGACCATATTCGGTTTATGTGTTAAAAATGACTTAAGTGGGTCAAATATGATCAAAGGGCTAATTGTATAAACATAAATAGAATAATAATAATGAAAACATTATAATATTTATAAATTAATTATTTTTTAAAATCAATCATGAATGATTTTTTGTGAAAAATGAACCAATGTTACAATCATGAAGATGGTAGGTCGCACATACACATGAGTAACGTCCCCATTCTTCAATGATATTTATGGAAAGAAAGAAAGTAACATTTATCTTTACAGAATTATAATTATATAATAAATAAAATTTTATTTAATCATATATATTTACATAAAGAATTATTATAATGTAAAAGGAATCACATCTTGTCGAGGAGGCAATATTCCACATGTCCATGAATGACATTATCGGTTTTTTAGTGTGTGAACAGGTGTTAAATAAAATACTATATTATATTTACAGAAATATATTTATTTCATTAATATCATATATATGTTATTTATGTCAAATATTTTTTATTGAAACCACCCTTAAAGCATTTCATGTAGTGTGTGACTGTATCACATTGCTTTGAGGAGGTGGTAGTCTACACGTCCACAAACGATGTTATCTTATTTACACAAACGATAAAGTATGAGTATATAAAAATTCATGAAGTATGAATAAATCTTAAATTATATATATATATATATCATATAAAAATATTGTTTCCATCATAATTCCCAACAATGAGAGGCGATGAAAGAAAAATGAATGACATCGTTACGTGAGACGATAATTCACTGCACACAAACAGTAATTTTGTTACTCTTTTAATGGATGTGTGTGTAGGTTTAGTTTGAAACATTAACATAAAAATATATCAGTATATTTAGGATACTTATTTTATTATATAATAATGTAACAATAATAAATAAATGGATTGGATAAGGAAACAATGCAAAAGTTCATATTGATGAAAGTTACCTCTTCTTCAGGTAACTCTTTTTTGGTTTGCACCAAAGGAATTCTTGGTTGGATTTATTCCTAAGGTGATGCCTATATGGTAAAGGGAGGGATTTTGGGAGCCAATTTTAAAATGGGTTGGATGATCCAAATGGTCTTGATTGGTGTGAGTAAATGCTAAGGGTGAGTTTCTTTTTATAGTGAAGGGGGCGTGACATTCTTGAAAATGTTTAAAAAGGGAACTCCACCCACGTTTTTACCATGTTAATTGGATAAAAAAATGGTCTAAATTATATAAAATGGAGGATAGGGTCTAAATATGAACATCCAATGGATTTTAGACAAGTTTTTAAGTTATTTTTACTCTTAAGTTTAAGGTTTGGTCCCTTGCTAATCTAATTTTTCTATTAATCACTATAATTAATTTTAATTACTTTCACTAATATTTTTGTTCCAAAAATAAGTTACCCTTATTATTTATCATAAATTATCTTGATTTATAATATTAAATCCATTTTTCTACATTAAAATTACATAATTGGAAAAAATTAATTTAAATTTAATCTCGCAGATGGGATGACAAAGTGGGTTTTTAAAGTAAAAATGTTCAAAAGTTTTCTATGTTTTTATATCTAAATTCAATGTGAAATTTATACCAATTATATAAATTGGTTTAAATTATATAAAAATGATCTAATTATACTTTAAAACCAATTAAAAAAATAATTTAACTATATAAATAATTTGGATGAATAAGAAGTTTTGAACTAAAATTCATCATCATTAATTTCTTAACAAATTAAGAAATTTCTCTGAAAAATATCACAAATTCACCCAAATTAAATTTTTTATATTTTTATTTCAGAAAATATGTTTATTTTGTCATATAATAATTATAAAATTGTCAAAAAAATTATTTAAAATGGTTTCACCATTAAAAGGTGGTAAAACAACCTTTTAAAATTATAAAGCTTTTTATGCTTAAAATTTGATTTATTTTTATTCTAAGTTTATCATATTTATTAGATGAAAGTAAAATAATTAAATAAACATGTGAAAATATAATATATCAGTCCCATTTATTCTCACTGATAAAATAGTTAGGTGATAACCACCACTTAAATAATTATATTGATATTATATAATTTTTGGTATAACTTAGTCTTGCATGCAATGTAATATTTCAGAGAAACTCACTGTTGCGTGTTTAGTAATATATCAGGAATAATGTCCCTTTTAAGGTAAAATTACTATCTAATTCATAAATATTAATAAATATTAAAAAGGATTATTCTATCATTACATGGGATGTTACATTCTTTATATTCAATTGGTCACTATTTTTATTTATAATTAATTGGTAACCAGGGAATTCATCTTATAAACATGTGTAAAATATAATTTCATAATTTAGTCAATCTATTTCATTCTGTTCATTCTAATGACTATGTGACAATTATCATAATAATATTAATAGTACATTGTTGTCCCATAAGACTCGAGCATGTGTGTAACATAAGTCATCAAAGGCAGTTGATGTTGCGTGCAACAGAAGATAATTTTGGTATTTCATGTGATGAAAGATATACTCTGTATAGCGTGTAACACAATCCATAAAATAATTTAAATTAATTTGAAACAATATATTTCATAAAATCTCTAGATGTTACAATTTATTAAAATTTTAATATTTATTTTAGAATTTTATTTAGTAACATAATATATTTAAAATATTATGTTTTTAATTGATAAATTTTATTCTTTGATTTTTAATATTATTTAAGTTAATATTATTTATTAATTTTTAATATTTTTAATATTTTTTTAAAATTTAATCATTTTATAATATTTATTTATACATATTTATTTACTATGTTTTAATATTTTTAATATGTATTCATCTTAATTTTAATATATGTCCATATTTATCTTTTTTAATAATTTGTAAAATTAATAAAACTTAACCCTTTTTTATTTATTTGATGTCTATTCATTTTTAATTATTCAATTTCACTATTTTTTTAACATTCATGAATTTATGTTTATATATTCATTAATAATGTTGAAAATATATATGTAATTATATATATATATATAAATTAATATATTTATATTTATATATAAATATGTTATATTTTTTTGAACAAGTCTGGGATAAGGTACTAAGTCCCTTTCCTATTTATTAAAATAAAAAGGTAAAACTTGGAGAAAGGGTCTGATATGGCAGGAAAACCATCAACAATAAAACAAAAAGGTGTTAGAAGAAAAAAAATATAAAAATACCCAGAGCAGCACTAAAAGTGAAAGTCAACAACACAAGATAGATTTGGACCCCTACAAGCCCTTTCCATGAGGGGCTCTACCGCATGGATGTTGGCCACACCTCCAAGTCTTTATTATTTACTGAGGCTCATGCCCTTCATCTGAAGATAATTCGATGGAATCTAATTTACCTTATCATTGGAGACCACCCCATGAGGATGCCAAAAAGTGTATTACCATCCAGGGGTATTAGAAGCGATCTCATTTTCCCTAACCTTAGTCCTAGTCCTAAGTCCCATAACACTTTCGGAAGCCCCTTCCATATTCATATCTTTCACGGACACATACTTAGCCGATTATAGAAGTCCAAAAGTATTGGAAATATAAACAAGATCCTTTTTCTAGTTTTTAATTTTAGATACCCAGATGCTCAAAAAATCCCTTTTCATTGGAATTTGGTTCTTATGAGATTTAGTCTAATCTTTGGTATCTATGGAATCCAAACTCCATTGATTTTTAGAAGGATAATCCCATAACAATGAACATTATTTATTTATTAGTTTACTATATAATTCAAATATTAATATATTCATAAAATAATTTTACAAAATCCTATAAGAACATATATAATATTAATCATGTGTGTAAATATTTCTAACTATTAAATTTATCATATTAATTTAATTTATATTGGTTAAAATATTTATTGATTAACCCATAAAACATTATAAAAAATAGTTTTAAATTGGAATTTTACAAATTTATATAGATTTTAATTTTAAATATGATGAAAATTATTTTTAAAATTATATTGATTAATTTCATAAGAAGTGTATATGATATTATTTTCTAATTTAAACATTTTTAAAAACCCCAAACCTTATTTTTTAACTACTTTATCACATTTTATCCTTTATTAGTTTTATTATACTCATGATACTATCCTCAATGCACATCCTATCCTCATTTATACTTGATATAGAACCACCATCACACACTACTTCATATAGTTCCAAAAATGTCCTCATTAAGTGGTGATATCACCATTTTCACCACCAAATTCATGCTTCTACCAGTCCACTTGATTCTAATGAGCCTCAATATTTTCTTTTTTTCATGTTTGGGTGACCGATACTTGTTTGTGTATAAATATCTAATTAATCTTATGTGACATTTGAACACTATCAAGTGTTGTTCACTCAAACATTCCAAATCCTTACACATCATGAGGTAAAATTAGATCAAGTTATTTGATCAAACTTCACACATAGGGAGAATCCAAGTTTCAAGTATCCTTCCTCCAAATGACCCCATTCAAAACATTTATATCCTCTTCCGTCTTATTTAAAATTTTCTCCAAGTGGCCACTCTAATATTTTATATAGTTGATTAAATTTTTTGGTTCCACTGAGGTTGAGTTTTGTTTTTATGTGATCCTAGGTAGTGATTATTATACTCCAATAATTAGTTTTAGATGAGGCTTTATTCTAATACCATTAGGACACTTCTTCGAGTTTTGTTGAATTTGGTTGTTTCATTATCTAATAAAAGATCATAAAATTCAGTTCTTAATCACCATATCAGTGAAACACCACCTGAACCACCACTTACTAAATGAATAAATTAATAATAGTAAACTCCTCCTAATTTTTATACTTTCACCAAGAAAATTTCCATAAATTTTTATAGAGTTACTACCTTTTTTACTCACAAAACCTCAAATCATGACCCTGGACCAACAACCACATGTTTACACCAAATTGTTTCTTTTATTTTCATTCTTTTATAAAATAATAACTTATTTTGAATCGTCACCAATAACATTCAAATGATGGGTTCCTCTTATGATAATTATCTATAACTTTATCCTTTAATTATCAATACCTTGTGAGTATTCATTTAATAGTTCTATAAAATGAACAATTTATGAACCTAATAGGATGAATATGAATTGAAAATGGATGATTACTAATTAAATAAAAAATGTGTATGATAATGGATTTAAAGAGTTTTTAATGTCTTCAATGGATTATTCATATGACCCTTATCAAATATTTTGTTCATGTTTATAATTTTTTTATTCAAAAAAAATTAGCCTGGAAGAGTTGGATGAATATTTGATTTTTCACAGACTATATTAGAGCTATAAATGAGGGAATAAACATGAGGATTAACTGAATTTACACACCTATTGGGATGATACTATGTTTTAAGGATCATTTGATATGAATACCAGTGTAAATTTTGATGGAGATCATATGGAGGAAAACAAAATGGGAATTGAGGATGACCTTCATGATTGGCCAAAGTTGTTTGAGAAGTAAAATTATTTTTCTAAGAGATCATTTGTACCGATTTTACTAAATATACAACCTTTTCATCTATATCTAAGTTTTATAATTTGAAATCTGGCAGTGGATGAAGTGACATCAGCTTTATAGAACTACTTAGTCTCCTGAATGATATGATACCAGAACAAAATGAACTTCCCTATTGGAAATATGACACTAAACGAAGTCTAAGTTCATTGGGAAATATCTTTTAAAAAAAATGCATGTAAAGATGATTTAATATTATTTCTCAAGGACCATGAATCACTCAGAAAACGGTCTAAGTGTATAATGAATCGATATAAGAATGATGAATCATGTACTTAAAACGTTTTATGGTACTTTTGTATCATTAAATTGTTTAAACGGTTATATAGATGTTAGGAAATTATGATATAATTTACATGGAATGAAAATTTAAGAATTAATGATGGGAAACTAGGCCATCCAACAGACCCTACTCAGTAGAAGAAAACTTATTATGAGTATCTTGAATTTGGAAATGAGCTAAGAATCCTCCATCTTATGTTATCTACAAATTGAATAAATCCTTTTGGTTTACAAATTAGTACTCATTGTATATGGAAAATAATGTTGGTAAGTTATAACTTAAGACCATTTTTATGCATGAATCATAAATACATTATGTTGTATCTACTTATTTCTGAAAAAAAAATCCACTAATTATATTGATGTCTATTTGGATCCATTTATCAAATATATAAGATTGATAGAGGATATAGGTTTTTCATTTTATGATTCTCATAGAACCTCTCATCTACCAAGAGATTTTGATAAAATTGATGGAAAAGTATTACTTCCCAAAATATATATCATGAAAATATCCTTAAATAGAGTAGTAATCATCTATACCTTAATCAAATTCACCTCAATCTGATATATAGTGTGCTCGGTATAACTCTAGGTGTATATTTGTAGTTTATAATTTACATTTTAATTCAAAACACACATCACATACTCAAAACCAATAAAACACATTAATATTGTTTTTATACTTTATAAAAACTATACATAAGTTATTAGTGATCTGTAGGAATCAACCATGCCTCAATTAGATATAAAGTGTATCTGATATGACTCAAAGTGAGTGTTTTGAGTTTAAAATTGAAATTTTAGTTAAAAACACATGTGACATACACAAAACTGAGAAAATGAATTAAATTGTTTTTGAATAATTTATAAAAACAATCCATAAGTCATTTTTGATATGTAGTAATAAACCACACAGTAATATGATACATGGTTTGATCAGTATGAATTTAATTGTATGTTTTTTGTTTAAAATTTCCAGTTTAGTTCAAAACACATGCCATATTCTCAAAACCAATCAAACATATTCAGATTGTTTTTATACTTTGGAAAAATGATCAATAACACATTTGTGACATGTAGGGATCAAAGAAACCTCAATCCGATACACAGTGTAGCCGATATGACTCAAAATGTATGTTTTTAGTTTAAAATTTATAATTTAGTTCAAAACACATATGAAATACTAAAAAATAAGAAAATACATTAATATTGTTTCGATATTATAGTATAATGGTCCATAATTGCTTTTTGACATATAGGAATCAACCACATTTCAATCAAACATATGATATGGATATTATGACTCGAAGTGATTGTTTTTAATATAGAAGTTCTATATAAGTTTAAAGCACATGTTACATAGCCAAAATCAAGAAAATGTGCTCAGATTGTTTTTAAACTTTAGGAAAAAAATTCATAATTAATTTGTGATGTATAATAATTGACCACTCATCAATCTGACACACAATATGGTTGTTATGACTCAAAGTACGTATTTTCAATATTAAAGTGTCATTTTATTTTAAAACAAATGATGTACCCAAAACCAATAAAAAGAACACATATTGTTTTCGAACTCTAGGATAACGATCCATAATTTATTTTTGACATGTAAGAATAAACCATACATAAATTGATAGACGATGTGGTGGATATGACTCTAAGTGTGTGTTTCTAATATAGATGTTCTATTTTAGTTTAAAACACACATGACGAACTCAAAAATGAAAAAAGATATTCATATTGTTTTGATACATAGAAAAATGATCCAGAAGTCATTTTTGACTTGTAATAATTGACCAAACTTCAATCCAACACACGACGTGGGCAGTGTAACTCTATGTTCTTGTTTTCAATATATAAGTTCCATTTAATTTTTAAACTTTCCTCACATAGACAATGTAACACACTAAAGCTATAAAAAATGTTATTGTATTTGATAGCGTGCATGACATTAAAATCCAAGAACGTAAGTGAATATAAAATCCCAAGAATTTATAGTATATTTACTATTTTAAATAGGTTCAATATATTCTATATATTTCAATGCATGAAACATTTATTTTATCTTTCGTTGCACGTAATGAGTTTATTCGATGGCTTGCGTTATACGCAAGACTGAATCTTACCGAATACTACTAATATATTTTTTTAAATTATAATTATCTCATAGACATTAAATTGGTGGTTATGAATATGATTAATTAACTTATGAAAAAAGTATATTTAAATTAATTGGTTACCAATTAATTATAAGTGAATATAGAAACCAAATGAATGTAAATGAAATGTTTTTATAAAAAACTATTTTTATACTCCAACGAGTTTTTATCTTAATAAAATTAATTAATTACGTTTAGTGGATGATATTAATTATATATATATATATATATATTATATTAAATAAAATATATTCGATTTTTTTCAATAGATTTTATTGGGTAATTTTTTTATTTTCCTGAAATATTTCATTTTTAATGAATAGTGAAAAATAGTAAATTTTAATTTAAACCCACTTTTTATATAATTTATTTATAAGTTTAAATTATTTTTTTATTGGTTTTAAAGTTTAATTAGATAAATTATATATCCATTAATCCAATTTAGTTCATTGAAATCAATTTTACCTTGATATTGGATATAAAAAACATTTTAATCTTTCAAACATTTATACTTTAAAAACTCGCCTTCTCATCCCATGTGCGCGATTAATTTTAAATTAAATTATTCCACTTCTATGATTTTAATTTGGAAAAATGAATTAAATTTTCTTAGTAATAATAATTTATAATTTCTAATAAGTTCAATATAGTCTTTTATCAAAAATATTAGTGAAAGAAATTAAAATTAATGACAACGATTATTAGAAAAACTAGTTCAACAAGGGACTAAACATTAAATATTATGTCCAAAATGACCTAGAAACTTGTAATTTTCAAAATAATATCCATATTTAGACATTATTTTATCTCTTATCTAATTGGGTTCATTATTGGATCTACTGTACATGGAAAAATCATAATAAGAATTTCATCCTTAAAACATTTACATGAATGTCACTCCTCCTCCACTACAAAAAGGTACTCAACCATCCCACTTATTCATACCTATACAAATACTTTGATCATAAAACCCCTTACTAAATAATATCCCAAAATTCATCCCCTTATCCTATAATCCTAAATTTTGGATTAAATCAAACTAATAAATTCTTTTGGTGTAAACCAAAGGGAGTTACTTGAAGAAGATGTAATGTTCTGTAGCGAGCACTTTGGTTTTATTTATTTATCCACCCATTAAATTATTATTATATATTTATTATATAATAAACTAATTATATTAAATATAATTATATGTTTTTATGTCAAGGGTATGACCCAGAATCTCACACACTTCCATCAAATGGGATATGAAATCATTATTCATGTGTACGGCATACTACAGCCTCGCGAACTGATGTCGTTCATTCTTCCATTACCACCTTTAAAGGTTGCGAATAATGACAGGTTTATAGTTTATATATGATATTTATTATGTATTTATGATTATGGAATTTTTATATAACACACAATTTTATGCTTTCCATTTTTTTTGGAAATATGATAACTTCATTTATGGATGTGTGGACTGCCGGCTCCTCAAAGTGATGTGATTCGTTCATTCTATACATGAAATGTATTAAGGATGGTTTTAATAAAAATATGTCAAATACATGAATTAAATATTATAATATAATGATAATATATTATATTAGGTTCTTGGCGGTAGAATTATATCAATCACACACACACCACACCCACACATGCCTGAAAAGCAGGTCACATCCCCCAAGGGATAACCCACCAAACTACCCACTTTATTAAATCATATATGTTTGGCCCAAAGTCCTAGTGCACATGTATCCCATTACATAGCCCATAGGCCTGAAAATTAATATAATGAAATATTTTTAACAAATTGGTAATAAGATATTATAATAAGATCATATATGATATTATAAATATGATTTTGGTTTTGGTATAAGTTAATAAATTGTTTTAAACCACTATAGAGGAGCTTAAATACCATTCAACTAAAATAAAGCACAAGGTAAGGGATTTCATCTCAATTTAGACTCTGTTAAGACTTACTTGTTATTATACAAAAATTCACTTTAATGTGGTGTATATACTGACCATTTGTAATTTAATATCATGATTCACTCATAATTCATGCTATTTTAAGTTTCACTTTGAACTATCTCATCCAATGGGCTTTGACTTGAAAATTTCTAAGTGGTTAAATTTATCCTTTCAATATCACTTTCATTTGTGATTGTTAACTTTTTCTTACAAAAATATATTCCTTATGATCATTTTTATTATACATTAAACTTATCTTAAATATCCATATTATCATGCAATGTATATTATTATTCCCTAAACTATATAACATTTTTACATATGGTGTTCAATTTGATAGTTATTTGATTAATTTGGTAAATATTGATAATTTATATCTTTTACTCAATATAGATATTTTATGATAAGACATGTTTTCATTAATTAAATCAATTGTTCGATATATGAAAAATCATTTGGATATTAACTACACTTGTTGGGGTCTGTTTAATGCAAGCCCATCAATGCATCAGTAGTCTCACAAGATGATATCACATGGCCGAATCTAATGGGTTTTTACCTAGTATGTTTTAAATTTTCTTGAGGATACATCATGATGGTAAAGGTATCATGTGCCTGGAAAACATGAAGTCTAATAATTTAATATTTATTTTATTGAGAATTAATTTATTATTATTATCCATCATAATTTTTTGACATTATCTATAGATGAATTTTCATTCTCATTGTATTGATTAAATGGAATGTTTTTTCAGTTATTTAAAATTCCATATTGATTATGCCTTATCCAGTTATTTAAGTGGAATGTGTGTCATATTATTTACATTTATATATTGATTATTCAGTATTATTTCATGATATATTCCTCTATAATTAACCCTTATTGATCATTTTTTCTCACCCTTATTTGGTTTCCATTCCCAAGGTTATAAAGAATAATTTTTGAATAATATTTCATTTATGCTATTCATCTCATTTTTATGCATCATGTTTTATTTTCTACTTCCCAATATAATATGGGTATCATGTATGTAATATAATTTTTCCAAAACTACTAAACTGATTAGACCTTCTGGATTTGGTTCTTTGTAATCATGCTAATGTAATAATATAGGGCATCGACTTAGGGCTTCTGGGGTTAAGGAACTATAGTTGGTATCAGAGGAAGTTTAGTAGAAACCTTGTAAACTAGATTTAAAAATATATTGATTAGGGAACATAACCTTAAGATATAATTTGAGGATAATTATAGAAGAACATCCTATAATTTTGGAAAGGTATAGATTATGTGGTTCTTCCAAGAAATAAATCCATGTTTGGATACTATAAGTGGATGTTCTTCTGACATAGATGTACTTAGGGGTAACAACTCTGAAAAGGTGGGTTGGGCCAGACTTGAGTATAACCTGGTGCATGACAACAGGATTTATTGTGCACCTAGTTTGACACTCTTGAGGGATATTCTTACTATAATTTATATTTTGTTTTCAAACCATTATGAAGGATTTTAATGTAAGGATATCCCCAATGAAACCAAAGTTTATAATTCTATGATTAGTAAGGAGCACATTTTTATTTATTTATAGAATTATACATTATGATAAATTTATGAAGTAATATATCATGTTCCATTATTTAGAAGTGGAACCTGAAATAAATAATTGTATCACTACTCATAGAAAATTTATAGATTTCCCTATTGAGGGAACTAATATAACTGGTATTGGAATAGAGAAAATTATGGTTATATTAGGAAATATTAATCATGTTATGAAAATAACCTTTACCAGATAGATAAATATTTTCCACAATGATATTGTCCTATGTTGTTTAACATTATATGACAGACTCTCCCAATATTTAGTTGGACTACAAATCCAATTGTATCTGAGAAATGGATTAAGTATCTGGAGAAGATATTAATGGAAATGAGAGGTGTTTAAAAGGAAATGGTTACTGTAACACCCCGAAATTTTATGAAAAATATTCTTTTTAATTTCACTAATGTCTTGTGTTGTACGCTACACCAAAAGGAGCTTTCACAACACGCATCCTTGACTTGCCTTATATTACACGCAATCACGACCTTCCTCGATAGCGTGTGTAGTACGCAAAACCGAGTTTCACTAAACAATGATATGCTATTAAAATATTATTAAAACTAGCCGTTATGAATAGTAATAACCACCTTTTAAAATTTTAGAAATTTTATCTCTCAAAATGGACTTCATTTTTGGATTCGGAGTATTGAATTTAGACTAAGGTGAAATTTTGGTACTTTTCGGATAACTTTCATATTCTGATGAATAGTGAAAATTACTAAATTTTAATTAAAAACAAATTTTTTAATCGAAATAATTAATAGTGATAAATTATTAATTTGAGTGGTTTTAAAGTATATTTAGAATATATTTTTACAATTCAATACAATGTTGGTCATTGGATTTAATTTCACATTTACACCAGACATAAACAAGTGTTAATCTTTTGATAGTTATTATCTCTTAAAAACACGCTATTTGTTGTGACAGCGGAAATTAATTATAAAATTAATTAATGAAACTTATATGTTGGGAATTTTGTAAAATAGAAATCATTTTTGAATTCGGAATATCAATTATATCTTAGGGTGAAATTTTGGCATTTTTCTGAAAAACTTCAATTTTTGATGAATAGTGAAACTACTAAGTGGTAGTTAAAAAAATTATTTTTGTCCATAAATATTAATTTTATCGCTTCTGTGAATGGAATTTCAAAAATCCGACAGATACGGTTGATGTCAGTAAGTAAAATATGGTTCAATGAGATGAAAATAATTTTTGGTGAATAGTAACTTTTTACTTTTATTTACCACGGTTAAAAGTAAATAGGGTAATTAAGGGTAAAAATGATATTAATATTACCCTAACACATGTCCTAATCCTATTGGACAAGTGTATCTCGACCAAAAACAACCTTAAGTGTAAAATATTATCATTTAGGCCCACTTGGATTAGATTAGGACATTTATTATTATTTAATTCAAAGAAGAGTTAAAAGAGTTAAAATCAAAGTTTATTTACTAAAACATTTTTAATATAGGGTTATACATAATATAATTTCGACTATAAATATTCATTAGAAATCTAAAAGGATTTCCTACATAATGGTATTTTATTTGTAATTTTTATACTTTAAATAATTTAATTTATTTATGACACAACGATGATGCAGTAATTACCTTTTTAAGCAAATATTAACATAATTGATGTTATAAATGCCCAAATAAATGTAATTTGAGACTTTTTATGACTTACACTAATTTTATAGGTTAATATGACATGTTATTGTGGATTTAAGTAACTTTTTTAGAACTTATCATTCTGTTAGAAATTTCATAAAAATCATGTACCAAATAGTGTCAAAATTGACATAAATTAGTTTTTTAAAAAAATATTATATTATTAATTGTTATTTAATTCCTAAAAATCTAAGGTTAGGCCAAATGACTTTGATAAGGATAGATATATTAATAATAAACAACTTGGGGTTCGTTTGGCTTCATATAGTAAGTTTATTAACCATATAGTGTAAGAACCCAAAAAGGCACAGTAAAAGTTAAATTATTTAACTTAGAGTTAAATCTAATTGATAAGGTTAAAATAATAACATAAACTTGTCTAAATACTATTGTATGAGAGGATTGCGACCCATACCCACTTTATCTTCGAAATAAGACCATTTGGAACCATTATAAACCGAATTTGACCTTAATATAAAATAATATTTTGAGATTTTCCTAAGATGCCCCTCTCCTCCCTTATAAAAGGGCACCTCCTCCCTATCCTCCTCACACCAATTTGAGCATTCAAGCTCGTCCAAACCCTGTCCAAATCTATTCTCCACTTCCCTAGTATCATCCTAGAGGTCCTGGTCTTCTTCAAAGACCATCCTTAGTTCTTTAAGTGGAGGTTAAGTGAAGGCGCGTCAAAAAGAGGTAATATCCATTACCGATCTTTTTCAATTTCATTCTTCTTCAACTTCTTCTTCTTTAGTTGTTTAATGATAAAGTAATAACATCAGTATTTCTTATATACTGATATGTTATTATAAATATGAAACAACTCTAATTAACCTTCTATCCATCCTACGGAAAAAGGAAATCACCGCACGTGCGTACGTACGGAATACCGTCTCCACGCCGTGGTGTAATCTATTTTCCGCCACCACCTTAATTGGATGGATATAATGGTGTAATGAGTAACTATATATGATTATTATAAAGTTATATTGATACTGAAATAGTATACATACACTTCAACACAATTCCACGACCATGGGAACGATATCATCGCTCGTGCGTACGTACGGACTACCGTCTCCACGACGCGATGAGATTCATTCACAATGATTAACCATTCATGAATGATTATAAAGTATATATAATAAGTAATAATGAAATATATGACATAATAATGATACTGGATTTATGTATATGTATGTCATCTACTTAATTCCATTCAATTCAATAAGGAAACGAAAACAACGTTCATGCGTACGTACAGACTACCGTCTCCATGAACGGTGTATTTCATTCCATTTATCGATATATTATATATATAAATCATGTTTTACATTCTGGATATAAGTAATCATGATCCAAGTAATCATATTAATAATTACAAGTTAAAAACACGAACGACAAATGAGACGATTTTACCCAAAACGCTACTTTAACATGAATTTACAAAAGAACGGGTAATATAAAGTCATAAGTGGACCATATATGATATAATAACAATGAATATGATTCTGGAATAAGTCAATAACATGATTTAAATCATTATACAGGAGGTTCGGACACTTACGAAGCAAATCGGACCTAAGGTAAGGGAAATATCACAATCTCATTTTTATCCGAGATTGTTTATACTTTAATATTTAGTGGGTGTATTTTATCATCCACATCCAGGTTTCCTCAATATGTAATGTTATTTCCATACACCTACAATTTTTTAAATCCAATTTTACCCTTTGGTGAGTTTTTAGTAAAAGATATGGAAGGAATCTTTTGTTGTTTTTCGTACGAGGTACTTTTTGACTTTTCTGACAAAAGTACGAAGAATGTTTTTTTAACTTATACGGCATGAATGGATTTTTAAAACATTATTTCCAAGAATCTTCCTTTATAAGTTTTCAAGTTTATTTTTAATCAACTTCTTTTAGTTTAAAATTTTATGACATGTTAAGAAAGGAAAAGTGTTTTTGAAGTAGAAAGGATATTTTCCTCAAGAATGAAGTTCAAGTGTTTTATAAAAATTATTTTCCATCTAAGATAATAAAGGGTTCTGTTTTTATCCCTATTATTACATTGATTTGATTATGTTGTGATGGAATTATTTTTATGAATTCCTTTATCGTATATGAATTGTTTTATGATGTCACGATGTTTAAGAATCCCATTTTTATTACATGGGTTATTCTATGATGTATGGTTTATGATTTTGTGGCACACATAAGAATGGTATCATTATGAGATGGGTGGGACCTATATCTACCTCCAATGCATTGGGTAAAGATTTTATATCTCATGAGATAGACATGGCTGGAATGGTAGGTTATACCGGTTCAGTGAAACAGGACTGAAACGAGGGTGACTCGGTTCAGAAAGGGACTTTGTCCACTAAGATAGTCTTGGCAATGAGTCTTGACTAACAAGAAATGATTCTCTATGATTATGTGTGTATGCCACAAAGTTTCATGTTTTAAGTTATGATTATTGGGATTTCATTTCACTACTATGATTTATCCCATGTTATGAAATTATGCTCTCTTTTGCAGGTTAAGATTTCCAAAAGTTATGTTCTTATGAATATGATGTGATTGATTTTTTCTTTTGTTTACCCTTACTGAGCATTTGAGCTCACCCTTTTATGTTTTCTTTTCCCCAGGATATAAAGAAAGGTTTTAGGTAAAAAAAAGGGAATATCTTTATGGGAGATATTGAAGATCTTTCACCACGATTAGAAGATTACGTTCCGAGTTTCCAAAGACACTAAACTATTACGATCCTTGTGTGTGTGTTTTTTTGTTATGTACTAATTATTCCGCAAATGTAATGTAATGTCCATGTACGTCAGGCTTCGGGTCTCTACAGTTACACATATAGTGTATTTTATAAATGGAGATAATGATCAATGTTGGTCATTAATCCAAAATACCAGGGATTAATAAGAAATAAAACTCAAGGAATGGAAAGATTTTAAGAACACATTATTTGGAAAATATTTCACTTATGAGAAAATAATGAGATTAAGAAAAAGTTCATTTGTTTAAAGAAAAATTATGAAGAAAGTGTTGTGGAGTATGGAGATACCTTTACAGGGTTTTCAAGGTATGATACAATTTTTATATATAACACAGATTTCAATATTCAAAATTTTTAAAGGACATAATACAAGTATCCCAAGGGTGATGGTGCCTCAAAAATTTTCTTAATATGATGAAATAGTTTTATGTGCTATCAAGACATAGGAAGAATTATCAAAGTCTTATGGATTCAAAGGGAAGAAAGAGAATAAGAGGATAGAAAAGAAAATAAAAGATAATGGAAAGAAGGGAATTAAGGATTTCCCAACACGTGATAACTGTGGAAAGAATCACCCAGAGAAATTCTTGAATAGATTGTGATTTTTTTATAAGTGTAGAGAAATTGGTCACTAAGAATAAGAATGAATAGGGAATAAGGAAAATGATGTTATTCAGTGTAAAAAATACAAGGTTATGGGAAAATATGAAAATTAATTCCCCAATAGTCAATGAAATATACCTTATAAGAATCAAAGGGATTATGTTCAATCATATGTTATTAACACAACCAAAGTTTAATGATTAATGTGCTTATATATTTGGATCATTGAAATATGTAGTAAAATTATTTAATTGATAATTTTTTCATCATATGATTAATGAAATATCTAATTATTATAATATAGTACTTTTTCATTAAATATTTGAGATCATATGTTGAATGGTATGAACGAAATTGATTTGGTTGCAAGTTAAACCTTTTATAAAACACATGGTTAAGGGAAAGATAAGACTAATATGTTCCTGATATTGAGATAACGATATTGTATAAAGACATGATTCATATGCATAAATTAAATTGGATACTAATAACTATCATGGAAATGATTCTAGAGTGTTATATCCTAATATTTTCGGAAGGTTAACCATTTATGAAATGGTTTATATTTAAATATGGATGTGGTTTTAGAGATATTTGTATTAATTAAACCTATTATGAAACTTATTCTAAGAGATGACGTAGAAATAGTTCAAGGCACAACCAAAGGATAAGAATGTGCTTATAAAATAGAAATGTATCAAGTAATTATATTACCTTACATTCTTATAGAGTGAATTAATTCCTCAACTTTAGAAAAAGGGTTTTGAAACAAAAATGTTATCCAATTATCACCATTTTTAAAGATATCAATGACCTTTTTTCATAACTGTGGTTTAAGGATTTTTCTTCACCACCTTTTAGCTGAAAATGTTCCTTATCCCTCTCTATAAGAACTTGATAGTTATATTTCTCTTCCATTTCCAAGTTTTCACTAATTTTCTCTTATTTAAAATCCCAGTTTTGTGGTGACCTTCACATTTTCCTTTCCCTCTTATTAAGAAGATATTCTATTAACCATATTTAAAATGATTATTTTTAAACAATAGTTTATTTTCAAATATCAAAACCTTGATTACTGATATCAATTTTAAATTCCAAGGATAAAATTTATTAAAGGTGTAGAGAATATAAAACCCTTAAATTCTAAAAAAGGACACTGTATTTGATAGCGTGTATAGAAAGAAACACAAAGCACATAAGGGAATATAATATCCTAATGTTTATTATATATTTAATATTTTAAATTGATTCAATATATTCAATATATTTCAATGCCTGCAACCTTTATTTTATATTGTGTTGTGTGCAACTAGTTTCATTGATATAATGCATTACACACAAGACCAAATCTTACTGAATACTATTAATATTATTATTTAAAATGAAAATTATCTCCTAGATGTTAAATTGGTGGTTATTAATAGGATTAAATAAATTATTAAAATATATTTTTGAACTCAGTGGTTAACAATTATTTAGAAACGAATATTGAAACCTAATGAATATAAAGGAAATATTTTTATAAAAAACATTTCTATGATCAAAAGGAATTTTATGTTAATAAATTAAGTTAATTGCCATTATTGGATGATATTAATTAAATATATGTATTATTTATTCAATAAAATATCTTTGATATGTTTCTAATAGATTTGATAGGCATATGATAAGAACAATTCTAATTTTACACATAAAAAAGCTATATTTTTTTAAAGGAAATTTCCAACCTTTTAATGGAGAAACTGTTATAAATAAAACTTTTGAAACTTTTATAAACCTTATTGTTTAAAAAAAACTTCCTTTTTTGAAATTGATACATCAAAATTGTCCTATGGTAAATTTTTGGTATTTTTATGAAATATTTCATTTTTTGATGAATAATTTTTATTAGATATATAGTTTAATTAGATCAATTTTACATCCATTAATACAATTTATTATATTTTAATCAATTTCACATTGACATTAGATATAAACATATTTAAAACTTTTGAAATTTATTTTACTATAAAAACCCTCTTTCTTATTCCATCTACAAGATTAATTTTAAATTAATTTCTACCATTTATGCGATTGAAATTTGAGAATATGGATTAAATATTTTGAATTAATGTAATTTATAATGTATAATAATTTAAAATTAGTTTTTTCTCAAAAATATCAGTGAAAGTATTTAAAATTAATTACAATGATTAAGATAACAAATAGCTTAACAAGGGACTAAAACTTAAACTTAAGGGCCAAAATAACGTATAAAATTATAAAAAATACATTATATTGATATATTTATACCATATAAACTATTTGAGAAAATTTGGATTATTATTTGAGAAATTTTATAGGTAAAAAACGTTTTTGGAATTCCCTCTTTCAAAACTTTACAAGAATGCCACTCCTCCTCCACTTTAAAAAGGTACTCACCCCTCCCACTTATTCACAACACTCAAGTAATTTTTATCACCCAAACCATGAAAAATAATCTACCAACATACCTACCCTCATCCTAGAATCCTAACCTAGGGAATAAATCAAAACAATTAATTCCTTTGCAGTAAACCAAAGAGAGTTACCCAAAGAAGAAGAAACATTTTTCAATGAGAACTTTAGTATTATTTTTTTCTACGCTGCTTAAATTTTTATTATATATTGTTTATATAATAACATTAATATATAAAATATAATTTTATGTTTTAATTTCAATTATATTACTTATAATCACACACACATCCATCAAATGAGATACACAATCATCGTTCTTGTTTATGGAGGACTACCGCCTCACGAACCGATGTCATTCGTTCTTGCATTACCACCTTTCAAGATCGGAAATAGTGATGTGTTTATATTTTATCTATGTAATATATGATATTTATGATGTATTTATTCTTTTTTAATTTTTATATAACATATGCATTTATTATTTCCATTTTTTGGAAATATGGTAACTTCGTTTGTGGACTTGTGGACTACCTCTTCCTCAAAGCGATGTGATTCATTCACACTATACATGGAATGTATAAAGGATGGTTTGAATAAATATATGAGACATATATGAAATAAATAGTATAGTTTAATGATAATTTATATAATAATATTACTTAATTTTTAATTATGATAGAGAAATGGAAGTAGCATTCATGCGTACATACGACCTACTGTCTCCATCAATGGTGTATTTCATTTTCTATCTCAAAATTTTATTGATTATTATAAATAAATATATAATAAATATATATCTGATATTTAAATAATGTTTTAAATCTTCTAGTTTATTAAATCATGATATAAATAATAATAATAAAAATAACAAGCCAAAACATACTCGAGAAACATGACAATTAACACCCAAAACAATGAAAATAATGAAATATTGTTAACAAACAAGTAATGAAATATTATAATAAGATAATATATGATATTATAAATATAAGTATTGTTTTTTTATAATTTATTAACATATTTTAACTAATATATATGAGGTTAAAGACCACACAACTAAAAGGAATCATAATGTAAGGTATTTCATCTCAATTTACATTTCTTTGAGACATATTTCTTATTAAACACATATTCATATTAATGTGGTGTATAAATCCATATTTTTAATTTAATATCACGACTCACTCATATATCATGGTATTTTATGTTTCACTTTGAACTAACTCATTCAAGGGGGTTTGAATTGAAAATTACTAAATGGTAAAATTTATCTTTGCAATATCATTTTATTTTAGGATTGTTAACTTTTTCTTGAACCAATAAATTACTTATGATGGATTTTTTATACAATAAATTTATATAAAATTTCTATATTATCATGAAATAAATATTACTATTTTCTAAACCGTATACCATTTTTATATACGATGGTCACTTTGACAGTTATTTGATTGATTTAGGATATATTGATAAATTTATATCTTTTACTCAATACAGATATTTGATGATAAGTCATATTATTCAATAATTAAATAGACTATTTAATATATTAGGAATGATTTTTATATGCACTATATTGGTTAGGGATTATTTAATAAAAACCCCTCGATGCATCGATAGTCTCATGAGTCGAAATCAGTTGGATAAATTAGATGGGTTTTAACTAGTATTCTTGAGGATAGATCTTGATGGTAATTGAATCATGTTCCTAGGAAACATGACATCCAATAATTAATGATTAAATTTATTTATAATTCAGTTATTTTTATTATCCATTAGATTTTTTCTTTGACATTATCTATGGATGTATTTTCATTCTCAGTTTATTGATTAAATGACATGTGTGTTTCGTTATTTACCTTCCCATATTGATTAATCCATATACAGTTATTTAAATAGAACATTTTTTAGTTATTTACATTACATATTGATTATTAATGATTTATTCATGATTTATTCTTCTATACTTAACCCTTAAATAGAATTCGATCTCACCCTTATTTTGTTTCCTTTCCCCCGGTTACGAAGAATAAATTTTTGAATAAGATTTAAAGGATGTTGTTTATATAAATTTTTATGTATCATGTTTTATTTTCTATTTTAAAATATAATATGAGTATCATGTATTTAATCTAGCTTTTCCAAAATAGCTAAACTAATCGTTTCTTCAGGATTTGATTTCTTTTAATCATGCCAATGTAATAAAGTAAGGCATCAACTCCAGGTTTCTAGGGTCAGGGCGTTATAAACAAAACCAATAAAATGAGCTCATATTGTTTTCAAACATTAGGAAAAAAAATCATAATAAATTTGTAAAATGTTGGAATAGACCCCATGTTAATCTACCAGACGATGTGGTTGATAATATTCGAGCACATTTTTTCTAAATAAATGTGTTTTTTTGTTTAAAATTCATATTACATGGCCAAAATCGAGAAAAAAATATTTGATTATTTTTAAACATCATAAAAATGAGACATAACTAATTTTAAACATATAGGAATTGACCACACATCAATCTGATAGATGATGTGTCTAGTAGGACTCTAAGTGCTTGTTTTCAATATAGAAGTATCATTTTAGTTTAAAACATGCGTCATAGAGCTAAAAGAAATAAAATGAGATTTTATTGTTTTCAAACCTTAGGAAAATAATCTATAATTAATTTTTGATGTGTAGGATTCAACCACACATAAATATGAAACAAGATATGTTTGATATGAATGAAATTATGTGTTTTCAATATAAAAGTTTCATTTTAGTTTAAAATGTGCATCACATATCCAAATCCAAGAAAACAAGGTTACATTATTTTAAAAAATTAGGAAAAAATATATAGTTAATTTGAAATGAGTAGGAACCAAACAAAAATAAATCTAGTGTATTATGTGGTTGGCATGACTCGAAGTGCGTGTTTTCAATATAAAAGTGTCATTTTATTTCAAAATACAGATCACATAGAAGAAACCAAAATAGTGAGAAGGGATTATTTTCAAACATTAAAACAATGATCCATAATTAATTTATCATGTGCAAGAATCGAACGTACATCAATCTGAAAAATGATGTGGCAGTCATGAATTGGAGTGTGTGTTTTCAATATAGAAGTGTCATTTTAGTTTAAAACCATATCACATAGACAAAACCGAGAAAGAGCGCTTGTTTTTTTCAAACATTAGGAAAATCATAAATAATTCATTTGTGACATGTATGAATTCAGTGAACATAAATCTAACATATGATGTATCCATTATGATTCAAAGTTCATGATTTCAATATAAAATTGTCATTTTAGGTTAAAATGTGCATCACATATCCAAATAAATAAAAGAAGTAAATATTGTATTCAAACATTATTATAGAGATTCATAATTCATTTTTGATTTGTAGGAATTAATTGCAAATCAATCTGACACATGATGTGGTTGGTTGGACTTGAAGTGCTTCTTTTTAATATAAAATTGTCATTTTAGATTAAAATGTGCATCACATATCCAAAAATGAGAAAAAACCTCATATTATTTTTCAAAATTAGGATGTAAATACATATTTAATTTTTGTTGTGTAGGAATCGATGCCCTGTCAATCTGACTCTTGATGTGGTCAGTATAACACGAATTTCATGTTTTCAATATAAAACTATCATTTTTAGTTTAAAACTTGTATCAAATATCAAAAAATGAGAAAATAGATCATATTTTATCAAAATTTAGGAAAATGATACATAATTAATTTGTGTCATGTAGGAATTCACTATACATCAATATAACACACGTTGTGGCTGATATGATTCAAAGTGTGTGTTTTCAATATAAAAGTGTTATTTTAGTTTAAAATGTGCATCACGTAGTCAAAACCAATAAAACAAGCTCATATTATTTTCAAAAATTATAAAAATAATCCATAAATCATTTTTGACATGGAGGAATGAACCGCACATTGATATGATGCATGATTAATTGATAATATCATTAATATAATATATACACTAATTAAAATTATGATTCATCATATGTATATTATATAACTGTAAAATTATAATTTGTTTAGTTTTTTATTTATTTTAACTATATTAAAAATTGGTTTTACTGTAGGGATAAGATTTTATATAAAGGTTGATCTTTGGAGAAAGCATGTTTTAAGAGTTATGATTTTGTTGGTTGGTTGTAATTTTTTTAGATTAATTATAGATATCACATAAATGTAAATAGTTTTTATGTAATTTTTGGATTGAAATGATAGTGCAATGTTATATTTGTATTTTAATATAATTTTCTATCTATATGAATATCTATGTATATTTATACTGATTGGGATTGATGTAATAGTGCTACTTCAGGGCTGCTGTAGCATTGCAGTAGCTACGCAACATTTATAAGTTCTAATAATAAAACTACTATAGGATACCTTTACAAATGATAGTAAAAGAACTATTAAAGAGGGAATTTATTAGTACTATTAAAAGTGTTGATAAAGGCCCCCTTTATCAGCACTAAATGAAAGTTCTGATAAAAGGATCTTTTATCAGTTCTAGTAAAAGCATTGTTAAGGGAGGGCTTTATTAGCAATAAAAGAAAGCACTCATAAAGGGGTCCTTTATCAGCTATTTATTTTAGCATTCATAAAGGACCCTTTATTAGTGATTTTGTTTAGCATCAATAAATTGGACCTTTATTAGTACTTTTACTAGTGTTTATTAAAGCCATAGGCTTTTATGATTACTTTTATTCTCAATACTTTTACACTGAAAAATACCTTTTCTAGTGATGTTAAAGACCATACCTATAGTAATGATAATTCTTAAAAGAAAAAATATTTAAAATCCACAAACCTTTTGTGGATTCTATTAGCAGTAGAAAAAACCTCATTCCAGACCAAAGAAATCATCTTACCCTATATTTCACAAATAGGATTACTACTCAGAAACTAAAAGTGAGCATGAAAATTCATCTCCAAGAGAGTATTAAAATAAAGGCATATAACCTCTGTGATGATATGTTTACCCTGAATAATAGCTCAATCTATGATCAAATTAGCAATAATTCTACATAGAAAAACCTAAACCTTTGGCAATAAGTGGGAAAACTAAAACTTCATCCAAACCAAATCAGATCCACAGACAAGCCTTCATATTTCCAAAAAAATAACCAGACATAACTATCTACCCTATATGATGATATGAGCTCTAGAATATTTCTTTACCAAACATCTGTCTACAAATAAGGATCTTTAAGATCCAATTATATCACTCTCATTGAAGAATGAATTAAGTTTATCAAAATTCCATCATAAAAAATCATCCTTAATAATATCTTGTACAATAACAATCCACATTTCAATAGGGTAAATAAATGAAAAGAACTAAAAATTAGTACCCCAAATCCAAGACAGTATTCCCATCCCTCAACATAACCTTCCCCTTTTAACCATTAATTCAATTCCAAACCCTATCCATGATAGATGCAAACATCTCCATTTTAATCTTCCAATAAATATCAGATGTCCTAGATACTTATTATGGTTAAGAACCAAATTAACATCTAATGGAGAAAAAAAAACATCCCTATGCTCTAGAATATGAGGTTTGACATGCGTATTTAGTTTTAAATCATTGTTGTTTTAGTTTTTGGAAGTGTGGGGGAAATTTGGCTGCTCACCACAATATAAAGTTTAAGAGCTCATCTAAATATTTTAATTTGATTTAATTATGTTCCCATTGTGGATTATCATTTTGTATTCAAGGATTTGAATTTATATTTAGAATATATTTCAATTTTTATTCAAAAAATAACAATATTTATTTTTATTTTGGGAAATAATAATAATAATTATTTAATATTTCATGTTATTTTTTAATTATATTCTAAAATCAAGGAGTAGGGCATAGGAAAAAATTGTGAGGATTATGAAAAATATTAACAAAGGAGAGAAGGGGGATTCCATAATAAAATTAGGAATAAATATATATATAATAATGGATGAGTGAAAATGATATTGAAAATAAAGAGTATTTTGGAAAATAAAATAATTGTTTATGAATGAAAAATCATATAATTTTTTACCATTTTTCGAAAGTCAAAACATAATAGTTTATGAATGAAAAACCATATCCTTTTTACTATCTTTTGAAAATCCTAATTGTGAAGATTATGAAAAATATTATAAAATGAGATATGGGGGATTTTATAATAAAATTAGTAAGAAAAATATATAATTATAATGGATTTGTGAAAATGATTTTTAAAATAAAGAATATTTTGGAAAATAAAAGAATAGTTTATGAATGAAAAACCATTTCCCTTTTTACCCACTTATAAGTACATGTTAGTGAAGAATAATATACTTTATTTACAAGTATATTAATTAATTAATTAACTACAACTATAATATATATAATTTCATTTTAAAGCCAAACTACTATAATTTGTTAAATTTTTATTTTTATGGGAATTCCAAATAAATTAAAAATAATTTAAAATTTATAAATAAAATTTAATTAAAATTAAAAAGGTCAGTATTTAAAATATATGAATATAAATAAATTTTAATTTCAATTAGTATTAAAATTTAACATATGTATAATCATATAAATATTATTACCGACATTAAATACAATAATAATAATATTATTATTTTAGAAAAAAAATATATATATTAGAAAAATTTAGTTAAGGATGATAAATTTAATCATTAGAATCATTTTATTATAAATATAATTATATATATTTATATATTATAAATATATTAATATTTATAAATTAGATATATAATTAAAAATATATTTAGAGTACTAGGATAGTAGTGAAAGAAGGGAAATTAAATAATTATAATCATTTTGATTAATTATAACTATAATATAATTAGATATAATTTTTTATAATGAAGGGAATTTAATTAAAATATCAAAGATTTGGAAATATAAGAGAGTTTATTCAAGGAGGAAAATAGACCAACCAAACCTATGACTCGCTAGTACAATCCTGTGTTTCCAAAAAAATGGGTTTTCCTATTCCTTTCTCTTTTGATTAAAGAGAAATTGTTCGCGGCGAAGAATTTGGAAAGGGAGGAGATCTTTATAACCAATTAGATAAAGTATTAGAGGGAATTCCATGACACATGGATCAGATAAATAATGGTGTGGTAGTCCGATTCCAAAATTATGGATTTCCATCCATTCTTGATGGAAAACATTAGAATATTGTAGATAGTCTGGGCTTCCGCAATCGGTGGATCCCCATGAGCATGGAAAGATTTTTTGCAGGACTCTACCATGCACACAAGGGAGTCATAAACCACAATAATGATACCAATGGATACACCCTCAAAAGTGATGCCTCCATAATAATTTTCATCACATCCATTGTGTGAGGGTTTAACAAGCTAGTGTAGAAGTGAGAAATTGGAACCACAAACTGCACCTCTGTCCTTTTCCATAACTCTATCCCAGATGTCTCACACTCAATCCAAAAGTATATTAGACTCGATTTCTGATGAAAGACAAAGTAATTTCTTCACACTGAGAGAATCTAGGAAATAGTGCAGAGTGAATCCACCATCTCTATTGGGGGAGAATAAAACCATTTCAAGAGAATTGTTGTAGGATTATTCACTATATCCACCAAATAATAAGCATTTGAATCCCAAGACATCTATATTGGTCTGGACCCAAAGCATAATAAGATAAACTTTTAAGGAGACTCTAGAATAGACATGCACATGGGGCATATAGTATCATGATATGCATGGAGGAACATGAGAAAATCCTTGGAGGAGAGGATACTAAGGCACACTTCCCCCATAAAACCATAATATAAGAGTGAATTCTAGCCACCAAAAGTGTCCTAAATAACATAATTCTTAGGAATTTACATCCTAAGTTCTATATTATGTATAGATTTAACCAAATAGTTTCCCAAGAACTCCTTTCCCTAAAAAACATCTATCATGGCCCTTTCCCTTCATAAATGGGATACTCACGATGATGCTTCCATATATTCCATTGAACCACATTTCTGAAATTTCAACACACCTACCATTTCCTATACTATCCAACATGGATTTTACTATTTCATCTTAACACCAAGAGATCATTAGTGAGGTATAATTCATCACTTCATCATTAAACAGGAATAGGTCCTTCCATATCTCCATCCACAAATCTCCTGTACAGACCATCACAAATGGTTTCTCATGAACCCCATAAACATCTCCAGAAAGAACTAGGACTTTGACCCAATTATGAACCACCAAATTCTATATGAGGAAAACACATATCCTGGAGGATCTAATCACAGAAGGAATCAGGGTTTTAGAGAAGATGTTATCCTTACCTTTCTTGTAGCGCAATATTAAAATGTTAAAAATCCTAAAAATCCCATTTTCCAACAATTATTATGAAGTAAATCCTTTTCCTAAGGCATCCAATGAATTTTTTACCTCCAATTATTTATCCCCCATGATAAATTTATCGAGGCAGGAGAGGGTATGGTCAATAAAAAATCTAGTCATTTTAAAAAGGGACATAACATAGGCCGATATTGCCTGTATAATTTCCTTTATCAAAGTATCTTTCCTAACTTAATAGATCCTATTAATGTTAAATAATTTATTTTTTGACACACTATCTTGGATACTCAATAAATACTCCATTTTAGAGTGATAAAATATCATAGGAATTCCATGGTATTTATTGTGCTTTTCAGTGAACCAAATGCCAAAGGCTCTGTTGGGTTTATCTATATTACAAGCCACAACTCCTCAACTAAAGGAAATTTCTGACTTAGTAATGTTTAATGATTATCTATATGATTTATCAAATAAGAAAATCAAATGATAAATAGTGTTTTATTATTCAAGGGTGCTTATAAAAAACTATTATCAGTAAAAACATATTAGTGATGGGTAAAATTCATTTTCACACTATCACTCCATGAATTGTGTTCCCTTTACTACTACTAGAATAATATTATAAAACATGAAATCAACCAAAATAAAAAGGAAAGGGGAATGAGGACCCCCTAAATAAGACCCCTAGTTGGGTAAATTATTTGAGAGAGGAAACCATTGATTTTAATCTTAAAATAAAACTAAGACACACATTACATGATGGCCACAATCCATTTAGGGAAGAATCCCATTTTCTTCATAAAAAAACTGAAGAAAGGGCCACTCAAACTTATCATATTCCTTTATCATATAAAGATTACAATCCATAACACCTATTTTAGAAACCGAGTGAGTTTTCATGGAATGAAAAACTTCATGGGAAATAATGGAATTATCATATATGAGTCATTTGGTAATGAGAGCACTCTGATTTTCAGAAATAATAGAGGAAATCCACGAATACTGGTAGTTAACCAGAATCTTTGATAAAATTTTGTAGATAAAATTTTATAAATTTATGGGGGTAATGTTTGAGAATAAATAAGGAATTTTTATCTTTGATATCAGAGTAATAATAGTTTCATTTATCATATAGAAGTTGTCTTTACTCACCCATTAGTATTTCATGAGACCCTAGACATCACACCTAATAATATTCCAGATTTTTTTAAGACAAGGAATAAAATCCATTCGGTCGAGGTCCTTTAGTGAAATTATTTTTTTAAGGGCCATAATGATTTCATCATCAGAGAGTTCACATGAGAGATTCTAATTAATTTCATCCATTACAACTAATAAAACACATGAAGAAATATTGGGAGAAATGGTCAAATCCACTACCGTATAATATCTGGTTAAAAATTAATAATAAGATCATGTATCCCATTATCATTGGACATAGTTCTACCCTTCATATATGTGAGGTAGGAAATTGTATTCTTATAACTCTTTCTAGATTCCTTCTGGTGGGGATAAAAGGTAATCGAGTCACCTTCCTTGATATGGGTTTCACACATACACAAGTACTAAAATCTATCCTCGATTTTAAGGGTCGCATTCATCTCTGCTTTATGGGTCAAAATAATTTCAATGGATAAATTAGAAGGCAGGATGGGTGGGTTGAGTATATATATTTCAATTTTATTTCCATATAATCACAATGAAAATCCGTTTGGTTGAACTTGAAGTTCCTCCAACGCTTTAAATTTTATGCTACATGTTTGATATTTCTTTTCATATTGGGATCCACTATCTTCCAACATGAATTTATTAATTATTCACATTCCATATATTTCAACCAAAATCATTCAAATATAAATATACTTCCATGTATCGGCATTATTTTTCCATTTAAAAAATATATGAGGATATTGAAGTGGTTAGAAGTTTCAGGAGAATGGTGTGAAAACAAAAAGAAGATGACAAGGTTTTTCTATTCACTCAATCCCAAAAATCAATCAATATTTTCTACAATAAGATTATTTTTATTGTTCCTATAGAACCACACATGAAATTCAGTTGAAAACCCCAAATCTACAATGCATTCATCCAAGTTTCTTGATAGGAATCTAGGATTGGAGAAAAAATACTATTGGAATTAAAAATCATATCATGTTGGAATAATATTTTATTAAAGTCACTAGTAACTAAAAGAGGTCATAATAATCTTTCACAAAGGGACTTAAGAAGCATCCATGACTCCCATTTATCCCTATGGGAGGGTCTTATATAAAATAAAATAAAAGAGCAACCCAAGGTGTCTAGTTGGTTAATGGAATTAGTAATGTGATTATAAAAGAATAGATTAACCCTAAAATAAACCTCCTCTATCCGAAGAAGAAATATTCCACCCACATGTTCTTATCGAGGGATGGGGAAGTAGCAATGAAAACAATATTTTTTTGAAATACCTTCTATGTCCTTTCTATCTAATATGGTTTTTGGTAGGAAATCTATATTAGGGAAGCTGTTAGAACAAAGAAACCGGAACATATGAAATAAACATGGGTTTACAAGCCCATGGAAGCCCTAACATAAGGCTTTCATTAGGATAAGCAGGGCTAGATCAATCTAGAATTCGACTCTGAATATTCAAGAAAGAAATCATCATATTCTATTTTCTATCTTTTTTACATATCATTCATCAACCAGTGGGAATTTAATATGTATTTTATAAATACTTATTTACATCATGATCATATAAATTACATTATCCCCTCTCAATTTTCTCCTCCACATCCATAATTTTTTGGAATGGATATTCAAGGTTCAGAAGGGTCCTCTTCTGGTAAAGTGGGGTGTGGGAAGTCATCCAAGGGTAAGGAAATATTTATTTCCACAGGGTTTGAGAAGGTATATTTTGTTATAGAGGGTGGTTTCTCTTTTAAATTCACTCTAACATGATGATGAGAAGTAAGAAAATTTAACACCCCAGAAAAAATAACCTGGATTTCACAAACTTTCTTAGAATAACCAAAATTATTTTTGACTGCTTGAACCTACACATCTTCTAATCGAGATTAATTCAACTATTTCTCAAGAAATATAGAAGGACCCATCAATATTTTTTTTGGGAAAAAATATCTCAAGGTGTAATCTCTACATGTTTTGGGTTTGATTATGTTTGTTGACAAATCTAGATGACCATGGATGAGTATGGTTGGTGTTTACCGATGCAATGTTTAACATGGTGCAGTTTCCTAGTGTGTTCCAAATTTTGGGGCCTCAAAATCAGGAGTTTAATTTTGGAAAAGTAAGTATTTACACATATAAGTGAATAGTATGTGGAAAAAAAATGATAGTTCATGGATCTTAAATGATGGTATATAGAAATTTGAAGGAAATTAGCAAAGAAACCATGAAGCATGAGTTTCTGATCACATACAGGAATGGTTCGTGGGAATAAAATGGTTTGTGGAAAATTCATGCAGATTGTAGAAGTAATTCTATAGGTGGGATGGCTTGTCATTTTCGGAAACAAGGTGGTGATTTGAGAAGCTGTGAAGGGCATCATTCAGTAAAACGTGACAGTGATTTGGTCCCTTACAAAGGAAGAAAGCTAGTATGCAGACTGCGTAGGGAAATGGTTCACAGAAGGATCTGTACGTGGTGAAGGCGGAACCACATTGAATATTTGGGATATCTCTAATTTGAGGATTTTTCAGATCTATTTTACTATATAAGGATTTCTAATCCTCTCATTAAGTAGAGAAATATTCATAAGAAAACATCTTTGCTCTGGGAATTCGGCTAAGTCTGAATGTGGTTCGTGAGGAAGGATTCCATGAAAGGGGAAGCAGTTTGTGGAAGCAATATTAGTAAAGGGTGTTTGAAAAGAAAATTAGTTTTTAAAGGAAGAAGGCAGTCTACGAAAGAAGTAGTCCGTGCAAGAAGGAATTCCGTAGAAGTGGAAGTGGTACATAATTGGTATACATAAGCAGTACATAGGATTGGTTCACAAAGGCATTATGCAGAGGTGGTGCACAATGGTAGAAGTGGAGACAGTTCAGGGAATAAGTGGTATACTAATAATTTGTGCTACACAGTTCATGGAAGAAGCAGGTGGTTTGGAAAGGGACTTCATTAGATCACGAGTGTAATTTTCGCTAACTAATAGTACTTGGAAAATTGAATTTTGTCTACAGGTGAAAAATGGACTTTAATAGAGTATCCATATACAGTTAAGGATGAGTAATTTAATAAAAATAAAGGGACCTACAAGTCCATAAACTCTGAGTGGATCCCTTCCAAGAGAAATGAACAAATTAATAGTAAGACTATGATTCTTTCCACCAGCAGTGAGCCAGAGAAAGAGAGATAGGGAGTGACCCTTGGGAATGCAGTGAGAAAACCCTAAATATTTTAAAGGAAATGAGCTTGGGACTAGAAGTGATCTAGCAAGAACATCATTATTAGAAATAATCCTTAACAAATTGGTACAATCGACACAATATCTTTGTATGCTCCTTCGATGTAGCCCAGTGAGGGTGAACCAAGTCAAAATCTTAGTGTCCTTATACTTGATTTATTTATTTACTTTTAGTGCATTATCATTAGATAAAATTGGAAAGAACATGATCAAATTTAACCTTAAATAGAATAATAAGTGACCATTTTAATAAAGAGATCAAGATTTAGTGGGGTAGGAAGAAGTGTGAAAGGAATATCCATACATAGATTCACCCCCTCAGGGTATCTAGTCCCCTTTTAGACTTAACAATGGTTTTTTTCTAGGTTAAAATAAACATTAATGGAATTTTATAGTTTTTTCCTATATCTTTTCTTTTCTTAATCCTAATTAAAGGACACACTTGGGTTTTGGAATGCATCCATAGGCCATACTGTAGTAGAATATTTCATTCTCTATATGTTGTTTTTTCCTTACAATATTTTTTCATATGTATGAGATATTCAGAATATAAGAATAAAATGGGTAAATTCTAATACTTGAAGGATATATAGGTATTTGAGTCCTCCATAGAAAATAATTTCCCTCACATAAGAGGCTGATACAAATCTATTAGAAACCAAATTTGTATTTTTGGTCCTTAGTGAAATGGATATGAATCACCCCATTCCATAAACTCTCTAATTATGGACTTGGTTTTGCTTTATTGGTTCAGATCTTCCAGAAAACAGAACAAATATCAATCAGATCTCGATGTTGATTTTGGAGAAGGTAATGTTTTGGATGTCACCTCCGTTTTTAGATCCTCTATTAAGAAGAGTTGATTATCGAAGGACCATGGTCTCCCATTAAGAACCATCCACTTATCATTCTCGTTGAAAAATTAAAAAAAATCATGTGACTCATACCAATTTATCTGATGGCCAAATCCTCATATAATTTTCAAATATTATGCATTGTGTTTTCTAGTGAATTTAGATTAAATTTTAAGTTGGTAATAAATTTTATGAAAACCAGAAGGGAAATACGATATATCGTAAAAGCATCCTTTTCCTTCTTTGAAAATATTTCCACGTTCTCCTTGTATGTCAATGAAATATTTTTCCATCAGCCTAATAGATCATATTCCATCCCACAAAAGTTTTATGTAGATATGTAACTAATCACTATAGAAGGAGGAGTTAACATCTCCTACCATAATCATATCAATATGTTTCACAGAGATTCCACTGATCACCATCAATGGAGGAGTCACTATCGAAAATCTTGATCACACCAACACCAGGAGGTCCCATAGATACATAGAAAAGTCCAAAGGGACTCCAAACCCTAGTAAATCCTTAGAGCACCCTCTAAACCCTCAGAGAGGCTCATATTATTTTATATAATTATAAATATACTATTTTTATATAAGATATAATAAAAATTTTAATTTTTTTGTTTTAAAAAAAATCAATTAATATTTATTATTATAATGTTTTTTATTAAAATCATTTTTTAAATATTATATTAAAAAAACATCTAGGTGGTCATTTTTTTGAGTCTCTGTTATATTTTTATAACAATAATTATTTCTAGATGTGAATATAATACTTCTAATTATTTAATAATTTATATTATTATTTAAACTTATTGTATATTCATGGAGAGGTGCGTGAAAAAAATTATGAGGTTTATAAAAAAAATATTATTTTAGGAGAAAAGGAGTTATATAATTAAATTATGATGCAATGTATATAATTATAATTTATTAGTGAAAATGATATGGATAATAAGAAATATTTATTAAATTAAATAATAGTTTATGAATGAAAAAACATAACCATTTTAACCTATTATACATATATATTAATTAATTAATCAAAGAATTAATTTTACTTATAATATATATATAATATTTAATAGTGAAAATGAAAAAAGTAATTTCAATTATTATTTTAATTTGAAAAATATATCTGTTATAAATATTTTAAAATTTATAAATATATTTTAATTAAAATGTTTATTAAAATTTAAAATTACTAAATTTATAATCAAATAAATATTACTACAATCATTAAATATAACTATATTATTTTATAGTTTCAATCATACCTGAGTGGTAAAGTCAGCACATAATTTTACATCTAACATGGGTTCAAATCCGAGAAGCCCCATTAAGGGAAGAATTATTTGGCAATTTAAGGCATTAAACAGTGGCCCACAAAATAGGCATGAATAAGGAGGAAAGATTTATCTGGCCATTTAATGCATTAAAAAGTGTCCCACATCATAGAAATGAACAAGGTGGATGCACATCAACAAGAAAAAATGTGGCACAATGAGACCAGGTGAATGGAGTGGGGCGGATAGGAAGGTGGCATGACATGGCGACATAAATATGTTGCTTGGTGGGCGGATCAAAAGAGTGATGGATGCATTGTAACCCATCAATAAACCCTTTATCAACTCAAATTTATGATGTTGGATAGAGGGGTACCTACCAAAACATGATCGGGGGTAGCACAACATGACAATTACTAGTAGGGGGAGGCACAATATGATAATTGGTGACATAAGATGCTTGTGTTATCTGGTAGTTAACGCAACATGAGTGGTAGGTATTGCACCATGGAAACAAGCATGCCTCACTTGGTGGGTGTTTAGAAAGAGGTATGTGTGTGTTGGAACCTATTAACCCTCCCACTACCCAGATGAATTCCTGATCAGGCAAAGAGGGAGGACCCACCACAATGCGATGGATGACAATACGACGTTATTGTGCTTTCACAAGGGGGGAGTCACGATGTAAAGAAAGGTGAAAAGTGCGAGAAAAGCCTTATTATATGAGGCAAAGTGTCATTTTATTTTGGGGTATTTGGGACATAATCACTTGAGCCATTGGGTTATCAAGATCTTGGGATTTCATGCTACTTAAATGTAACAAAATACATTTTTAGGCAAATCCCATCAAATCACAGCATGGTCTTCTAGGGTATTTTTGGCCATAATCAGTAGAAATCACAAGGTTCCTATGATTTCCAAAATCATTATTCAAACAGGAATTATATAAAACCACACTATGATATTCACAACAATTAAAACAATTTTAAATCGATCCTTCAAGTTATAACCAAGAGAACTTGATAGATTATCCACTTACCTCTCAAACTTATCTGAAAATGAAAAATGACACAAAAACTTTATCAAAGAAACTTAAATATTTATGATTCCAACATAGATCTCATTCAATTATATAAAAAAATAATATCCCATTAAGATTTAAATAAAACAAAATGGATCTATCCCCAAAATAACTAGATATATGATTTCAAAAAGTGAGAAGGATAGTAGATCTAAGAAAAATGATAAAGAAAAAGCACTTACTAATGAATCTGGGCTCCAATGCACTTGTATTTTCCTAGTAATTTCTCTTAAATCAAAAGGAATTTTCTCCACCAACTTGGGAGGAAGTGGAATTTTTGTTATGTCTTTTTTAGGAAAAAATTATTAGTTTAGGAGGTAAATCAGATTGGATCCATAATTTTCATATATAATTTTCCACGGTGCATGGTTAGGGAATATGGTTTTGTAAAATTTGATTTAACCATGAACGATCCACTACCTCTAAACACACCTCACATGATTAGATCACATGGTTAGACAAACCATGAGCCAACCATGCTATACAAAATTTTCTATAATTGAATGATTTTTACTTATAATCTGCACATTTTGTCCAAATCATGCACTTAATCATGCACCTCCCCAATGTCCACTATTTTAGTTGTGTTTTCTCCTAGAGGTGTTTCATAGTCTCTACTAACCATACACAAACCGTGCTCCTCCAGAAAAGCCTAAAAACATTTGAAATATCTTCTTAACCTAAAAAAATATTACTAAGACATTTTTCCTACTTAAAATACATAAATAAAGTGTCAAGTACTTGAAACTGGGGGTGCTACATGAACGGTTCTAAAATTGTATAATTTATCAAAAAATTCGAACCTACTGTATCTCATGATTTATAGATTTTATTTTAATGATTATATATGGTGAAGAAATATGATATTCTAAACTATAGGATTAATATATTGTGCATAAAAAATGATGAAGAAATGATGTTCGTAGGTAAAGAAATAAATGGACAAGAATTTTTATCATCCCGATTCAAAGAGAAAAGAATATGGAAGAAGGGATAACAATGATGAACCTCATTTATTATAGTTGTACTCTAATAGAAAATTATTAAAAATTAAATAACAACTCAGAAGTTTCATAGGAACCTTATTGAATGTTCATATGTTGATCACCCAGATCTATATAAGAAAAAAATTGAGAAGGGCTATAAATGGTGTAAATAAGGAATAAAGGAGGGAGTTGGTTAAGGTAGAACCCAAATAAAACATGTATCCCATAACTCTATCCACAAGAAACCATAAAGAATAACCAATCCTTTGATAATTCAATAATTAATCTAGAACACAATGGTTTCAAACAAAACTCACCATAATATCATTACCTTTATTCATGATGTTCAAAGAGTAAAAGGGGTGGCTATTTATATCCAAAGAGTGATAAAAAGATCTAACACTTATCTTCCACAATTGGAAAATCCTAAATGATTATTTTGAAAATTTTGTAACATTCCCAAGAATTTAATGGACAAGTAGAATTCTCTTTTGGAAAGTGAAGGAAACTATCCCACCACTTTTGACATTGAAGATTCCATGGTGGGGTGGGAATGAAATTCATATAAAAACATGGGATTGGTATTTAGAAGAAGGTTTGGGATTTAATTAATGTAAATATTGGCCCAGATGATTCCCTTAAGAAAGGGTATTTGGCATCCCCTTGGAATTCCATGATTAACACATTTAAGGCCTCCTTCATTCTCTTGGTATGCTAACTTTTCATTAGGACACCAACTCCTCACAAATGAATATGTGAAATAATTAATATTCCACTGTCCTCATCAAGTATTCTTTTAACTTCTTGATTCCCATGGGTTCCATGATCCTCATAAAACCTTAAGAAAACTTTAAACCCTAAAAAAACATAAAACCCATAAAAACCCTAAGAATAAAAAAAACCATAAAAGGAACTAAAAATCCTAAAACCCTTAGAATCCCTAAAAAACCTAAAAACCCATAAAAAACCTAAAAAATACCTAACAATACCTAAAAAATCCATAAAATACCTAAAAACATAAAAAATACTAAAAACCCTAAAAACCTTAAGACCTCATCACACCACACTTCCTATATATCTCGTCTACTTCTTATACCGTCTCTCCTCTATGTTTTAGATAGAAGATCCTTTCATGATGATTAGTCCATCATCCCCATACATTCCATTAATTTTTTTTACTTCATACTCTTCTTCACCAACATCGACATCCTTGAACTGATCGAATAAGGCCATAAAGTAAGGGTGACTCCTCAACAAGAATTCGATTCCCATAATAAAACATCCTTCCATAGTAGTAGAAACTAAAAATCAAGATGTACTACCCCAACATACAGTCCTCCAGGTTGGTGTTGGGTTCTTGGATTCACCATTGTTCAAAAAATATCAATGAGTTGATTAAAGCAACACATTCAATTTTCATCAGCTGTAGTAGTGCCAATAGTCCACCACTCCTCCTATTTCCACCACATGTATAGTGATGGTAGAAAAAGTAAAGGATGAGACAACCCCAAAATGTATTTTTTATGGATTAATGAAGATTAAGTTTTTCACTCAACCATTTGATTCCATTGATCATTTATAGGTTTCTTATTGATTCACCCCTTCCTCACATGCGACTACTGAGTATGCTCCCTGTAAATATTATATAGTGAAGAAGAAACAACTTTTTAGAGTGGAATACGTGGAATAATGTGATGATACTTGCATCTTGTTTTCATTCAATCCTCCCCTCCACCCATCTCAATGGATTAGATCACCATGTTTTACATCACCATGGTAAAACTCCATCTATTGGGATTTTTTTACTTTTATTTTGGTGAAGTTTGAGATATGAATAGGTTTAGAGGATATTTTTTTTAATAAATTTGTTTTGTTTTCTATTAATAAATTTAAGATTTTATATTCTTATTTGGAAAATTTTACTAGTTCATAATTGTGGTTTTACCACCCAAATTTGGTTGGATAATGTATATTAATAATTAAGTGATAATTATTGAAGAATCAAAAAATATTATATGCATTTATATTTGAAAAAAATATAACTTAATTCATTAATACTGAAAAAAAATTCTTTCAAAAATAACAATATTAATTTTTTTAAAAATTAATATTTTTATCATCCATAAAAATAAAATTTTATTAATTTTATAACTCAGTATTAATTTATAAAAATAAAATAAGTTACAATTCCAATTAAAAAAAATAAATCCCTAAAAAATGATATATTAATTTATGTTATTACATAATGTTATGTTTTTTGTGACTTTAATAGCGTATTAAATATGTTATTATTTATATAAGAGACAATCCACTTTAAAAATATTTTTAATTTTTTTAAATATTGTTATTTTATAGAAATATTTTTTTAAATTATAATCATTCAAATTGAAAATAATACTAATAAATCCCACTATAAAATTTTATTAGAAAATTACACTTAAATGTCACAAACATAGAATGTAAAATACTTGTGGAAAATTTCCTTTGAAAATTTGTAACACCCCGAGATTTTATGAAAAATATTCTTTTTAATTTCATTAATGTCTTGTGTTGTACGCTACACCAAAAGGAGCTTTCACAACACGCATCCTTGACTTGCCTTGCATTACACGCAATCACGACCTTCCTCAATAGCGTGTGTAGTACGCAATACCGAGTTTCACTAAACAATGATATGCTATTAAAATATTATTAAAACTAGCCGTTATGAATAGTAATAACCACTTTTTGAAATTTTGTAAATTTTATTTTTCAAAATGGACTTCATTTTTGGATTCGGAATATCGAAATTAGCTTAGGGTGAAATTTTGGTACTTTTCGGATAACTTTCATATTCTGATGAATAGTGAAAATTATTAAATTTTAATTAAAAACAATTTTTTTAATCGAAATAATTAATAGTGATAAATTATTAATTTGAGTGGTTTTAAAGTATATTTAGAATATATTTTTACAATTTATTACAATGTTGTTCATTGGATGTAATTTCACATTTAAACCAGACATAAACAAGTGTCAATCTTTTGATAGTTATTATCTTTTAAAAACACGCTATTTGTTTGGACGACGGGAATTAATTTTTAAATTATTTAATGTAACTGATATGTATTTAATTTGTTAAAATAAACATCATTTTTTAATTCATAATATCAAATATAGCTTAGGCCTAATTTTTGGTATTTTTCTGGAAACTTTCATTTTTTGATGAATAGTGAAACCACTAAGTGGTAGTTAAAAAAACTGAATTTTTCATAAAACATAATTTTACCGCTTCGGTGATTAGAATTTATAAAATAAGAGAGAAACGGTTAATATCAAGGACTAAAATTTGGTTCATTGAGATGAAAATAATTTTTGGTGAATAGTAACTTTTTACTTTTATTTACCACGGTTAAAAGTAAATAGGGTAATTAAGGGTTAAAATGATATTATTATTACCCTAACACATGTCCTAATTCTATTTTATAAGTGTAATTCGACTAAAAACAACCTTAGTAATAAAATATTACCATTTAGGCCCTCTTGGATTAGATTAGGACATTTATTATTAATTTATTTAAAGAAGGGTTAAAATAGTTAAAATCAAAGTTTAATAAGTAAATCATTTTTAATATGGGGTTATACATAATATAAATTCAAATATAAATATTAATTAGAAATATAAAAACATTTCCTACATAATGGTATTTTATTTGTAATTTATAGACATTAAATAATCTAATTTATTTATGACACAACGATGATGCAGTAATTATCTTATTAATGAAATATTGACATAATTGATGTTATAAATACCCAAATAAATGTAAATTGAGACTTTTTATGAATTAAACTAATTTTCCAGGTTAATATGACATGTTAGTATTGATTTAATAAACTTGTTTTGAACTAATAATTCTGTTATGATTTTCAAAAAAATAAATTACAAAATAGTGTCAAAATTGACATAAATAGTTTTTAAAACAAATATTATATTATTAATTGTTATTTTATTCCTAAAAATCTAATGTTCATCCAAATGACTTAGATAAGGTTATATATATTAATAATAAACAACTTGGGGTTCATTTGGCTTGTTATAGTAAGTTTATTAACCTTATAGTGTAAGAACACATGAAGACACGGTAAAAGTAAAATTATTTAACTTAATGTTAAATCTAAATGATAATGTTAAAATAGGAACCTAAACTTGTCTAAATTCTATTGGATGCGAGGATTTCGACCCATACCCACCTTAGCTTCTAAATAAATCAATTTGGAGCTATTTAAAACCAATTTTCGCTTTATAATAAAATAATATTTTTAGTTTTTCCAAAGGTGCCCCTCTCCACACTTATAAAAGGGAACCTCCTCCCTCTCTTCCTCACACTAATTTGAGCCTTTAATCTCGACCAAACCATTATCATTTCCCTTATCAACTTCCCTAGAAACATCCTAGAGGTCCTGGTCTTCTTCAAAGACCAATTTAAGTACCCTAAGAGGAGGATTCAAAGAGGCGTGTCAAAGAAGAGGTAATATCAGTTACCGATTCTTTCAATTTTCTTTCTTCTTCAACTTCTTCTTATTTAGTTGTTTCATTATGAAGTAATAAAATTAGTATCAATAATATACCGATATGTTATTATATGTATGAAACAACCCTATTTCACCATCTATCCATCCTACAGAAAATGAAATCACCGCGCGTGCGTACGTACGGAATACCGTCTCCAGGCCATGGTGTAATCTGTTTTTCCAACACCACCTTACTTGGATGGGTATAATGGCGTACATAATAAATATATATGATTATTGTAAAGTGATATTGATTCTGAAATAGTATACATACAGTCCAATACAATTCCACGATCATGAGAACGATATCATCGCTCGTGCGTACGTACGGACTACCGTCTCCACGACGCGATGAGATTCATTCTCCATGTTAACCATTCATTAATGATTATAAAGTATATATAATAAGTAATCATGAAATATATGACATAATAATGAAATTGGATTTATGTGTATATATATGTATTTGATCTACTTAATTCCATTCAACTCAATAAGGAAACGAAAACAGCGTTCATGCGTACGTATGACCTACCGTCTCCATGAACGGTGTATTTCTTTCCATTTACTGATATATTATATATATTTATATTCTGAATATATATTATATATAAATCATGTTTTATATTCTAGAATTAAGTAATCATGATCTAAGTAATCATATGAATAATTACAAGTCAAAACACGGACGACAAATGAAACGATTTTAGCCAAAACGCTCTATAACATGGAATTTACAAAAGAACGGGTAATATAAAGTCATAAGTGAACCATATATAATATCATAACAATGAGTATGATTCTGGAATAATTCAATGACATTATTTAAATCATTATACAGGAGGTTCGGACACTTACGAAGCAAATCGGACCTAAGGTATGGGAAAATATCACAATCTCATTTTATCCGAGATTGTTTATACTTTGGTATTTACTGGGGTGTATTTTATCATCCACATCCATGTTTCCTCAATATGTAATATTGTTTCAATCCACCTACATTTTTTTAAATCCAATTTTACCCTTCGGTGAGTTTTTTGTAAAAGATATGAAAGGAATCCTTTGTCATTTTTCGTACGAGGTACATTTTGACTTTTCCGACAAAAGTACGAGAAGAATGTTGTTTTTAACTTATACGGCGTGAATGGATTTTTAAAACAGTATTTCCAAGAAGCATCCTTTACAAGTTTTCAAGTTCATTTTTAATCAACTTCTTTTAGTTTAGAATTGTATGACATGTTAAGAAAGGAAAATTGTTTTTGAAGTAGAAAGGATATTTTCCTCAAGAATGGAGTTCAAGTGTTTTATCAAAATTATTTTCCATCTAAGATAATAAAGGGTTCTGTCTCTATCCCTATTATTACACTGATTTGATTATGTTGTGACGAAAATATTTTTATGAATTCCTTTATCTTATATGAATTGTTTTATGATGTCATGTTGTTTAAGAATCCCATTTTTATTACACGGGTTATGCAATGATGTATGATTTATGATATTGTGGCACATAAGAATGGTATCATTATGAGATGGGTGGGACATATATCTCCCTCCAATTCATTGGGTAAATATTTTATATCTCATGAGATAGACATGGCTGGAACGGCAGGTTAAACCGGTTCAGTGAAACAGGACTGAAACGAGGAATGAACTCGGTTCAGAAATGGACTTTGTCCACTAAGATAGTCTTGGAAATGAGTCTTGACTAATAAGAAATGATTACCTATGATTATGTGTGTATTCCACAAAGCTTTATGTTTTAAGTTATGATTATTGTGATTACATTTCACTACTATGATTTATCCCATGTTATGAAATTATGATCTCTTTTGCAGGTTAAGATTTCCAAAAGTTATGTTCTTATGAATATGATGTGATTAATATTTCTTTTGTTTACCCTCACTGAGCATTTGAGCTCACCGTTTTATGTTTTCTTTTCCCCAGGATATAAATAAAGGTTTTAGGTAAGAAAAAAAGGGAAGATCTTTATGGGAGATGTTGAAGATCTTTCACCATGATTAGAAGATTATATTCCGAGTTTCCAAAGACACTAAACTATTACGGTCCTTGTGTGTGTGTTTTTGTAATGTAATATGTATTCCGAAAAAGTAATGTAATGTCCATCTAAGTCAAGCTTCGGGTCTCTACATTTGGTATCAGAGGAAAGGTTTAGTCAACCTTTGGAAACTAGGATGCGAAAACGTTAGTGAGATCCCTAGAGATATTTCTAAGGTATGTCTAGGGATGTCCCTAAGGATAAGTATACGTATAGGATATAGTCCTAGAACTACGGTAATGATCATAGAATTTAACCTTTGATGTTAGATATTGAGGTTACTCTCCCTTTACTATGTTGTTTTCCCTAGCATGATTTTTGCCTCTCACACTATTCTTTTTGGGTTTTAGAAAATGGCTGGAAACAAGAAGATTCACGATAATGGAGGATATGACGGACAATGGAATGATATTCTTCATGAGCAACCAAATGAAACGGGATTTGGAAGTCCAAACATCATTATTATGCATAATCAGAAATCTCATAATATGAACAATAATCTCAACTTTGGTAAGTTTACCGACTCAGATAATAAGAGAAAGATGGAGTTTCATGATGATCATAGAGGAAGGAAAGTTCAATTTCCCTCAGGTAAATCATGTGGGAAGAGGCATCAGGGAGATTGTTTCAAAGGAACTGGAAGATGCTTTGGGTGTGGAAAAGAAGGACACAAAGCCAGTAAGTGCAAAGGAAAAGGTTCAGTTAACACCATGGACAAGGATAATGGTATTTCTACGACATCAACAATGATCAGATGTTTTAAATGTGGAATGTATGGACATTATGCAAACCAATGCACTAAGGGAAAATCTCATGAAGAGAATCAGCATGGTCATACGGCTAGTATTTATGTGGATGATAATGAAGAGACTAAAAATGAAATATGAGATGAAATAAATGATGAAGCTCAGCTAGTGGTTTAAGAAGTTAGTGGAATGATTGTATGTTTATAAAGAATAATGTATGGTACTATGGAATAAAGAATCATCTAAGGATTGTTACACTATTGTTTTTCCTAAAGTATATGAAAGTATATGTTGAATGGTACCGGTAACCATGGAAGGTTATTCATATATTTTTGGAAAGTAGATGATATGCGCATAATGAAGGGATAAGAAGATAATGAGATGTTTGATTGTATTCATGAGATCATGACTGATATAAGGACTAAGTGATATTATGGTTTGATTATATAGAAATTTTTGGATTTTGGTATGTGGAAAGAGTTAGCTTTTTACAGCATTCATGTTTTCACTAAGGTTAAATGGGTATTCATTTTTCAAGAGAATGCATGATTAAGGTATTCACATGTTTGTAATTTGACCAACAAGATATATCTTATGGAATATGGGGGATAAATGATGGCATTCACGTGATTTTTATGTGACATTTCAATTAATAATTTTCTTTATAGTATGAGCTTGGACCGAAGTATTTTAGATAAGCCTAAATATTGGAATGGATTATGTTGGACATAAGTTAGTATTATTTAAGGATAGAACTTTTTTCGATATTATTGATGGGATGTTATAGTAATGTAGTTTTAGAAAAAGGACAACCTAAAGGACTGGTGAAAACCCATCGCATCGGACAAGGCTGTGGGAATCGAACCCACAACCAAAGTGCGAATGGACTTTATCGCCTACCACTAGCCTACAGGAAGTCCCTGGGTAGTAGAAACTAGTTTTATTTTATTAAGCAGTATGATATATGAAGTATAAGTTCATTTTTGGAACCATATACGATTAATCTAACCATATGATGGACTTATAACTTTTGTTAACCTTTTGTTTGAAACAGATGGAATGACCCATTATTCTATCACATGATCTGCTAACACATCATGAATAACAAATTCAAATTCATTTCATTAAGGTATGAAGTGGAAATTGTTCAATTCACGAACAATAGTGAGATTGTACCAAAATCATGTAAGTATTTCTTTTAATTCACCAACCTTAGGGAAATGATCTTGAAAACCAAAAATGTTGTCTTAGTGACCTTATATCCGATGAATCAGATGGTACCTTAGATCATCACAAATCTATGGCTTTGTGATTTCTGGCTTTTCCATAGGCATGTTCTCTACCACTCTCCATCAGAACATGGTGGTTAGATTTCTCTTCCATATCCATATTTTCACCTATGTGGAAACCCAATGATTAGTTTATTTGGGTAACCGTTACTTTTCATACTTTTGTTTTCAAACATTGGTTTTGGTATTCCTTTTTACGATGTGTGTTTCTATTAAATAAACTTTCGAGTAGTAAACCGTTTATAACCCCGACGAATTTCGAGGGCGAAATTCATTTTAAGGGGGGTAGAATGTAACACCCCAAGATTTTATGAAAAATATTCCTTTTAATTTCATTAATGTCTTGTGTTGTATGCTACACCAAAAGGAGCTTGCACAACACGTATCCTTGACTTGCCTTGCATTACACGCAATCGCGACCTTCCTCGATAGCGTGTGTAGTACGCAATACCGAGTTTCACTAAACAATGATATGCTATTAAAATATTATTAAAACTAGCCGTTATGAATAGTAATAACCACTTTTTGAAATTTTGTAAATTTTATTTTTCAAAATTGACTTCATTTTTGGATTCGGAATATCGAAATTAGCTTAGGGTGAAATTTTGGTACTTTTCGGATAACTTTCATATTCTGATGAATAGTGAAAATTATTAAATTATAATTAAAAACAATTTTGTTTAATCGAAATAATTAATAGTGATAAATTATTAATTTGAGTGGTTTTAAAGTATATTTATAATATATTTTTACAATTTATTACAATTTTGTTCATTGGATGTAATTTCACATTTAAACCATACATAAACAAGTGTCAATCTTTTGATAGTTATTATCTTTTAAAAACACGCTATTTGTTTGGACGACGGGAATTAATTTTTAAATTATTTAATGTAACTGATATGTATTTAATTTGTTAAAATAAACATCATTTTTGAATTCATAATATCAAATATAGCTTAGGCCTAATTTTTGGTATTTTTCTGGAAACTTTCATTTTTTGATGAATAGTGAAACCACTAAGTGGTAGTTAAAAAAACTGAATTTTTCATAAAACATAATTTTACCGCTTCTGTGATTAGAATTTATAAAATAAGAGAGAAACGGTTAATATCAAGGACTAAAATTTGGTTCATTGAGATGAAAATAATTTTTGGTGAATAGTAACTTTTTACTTTTATTTACCACGGTTAAAAGTAAATAGGGTAATTAAGGGTTAAAATGATATTATTATTACCCTAACACATGTCCTAATTCTATTTTATAAGCGTAATTCGACTAAAAACAACCTTAGTAATAAAATATTACCATTTAGGCCCTCTTGGATTAGATTAGGACATTTATTATTAATTTATTTAAAGAAGGGTTAAAATAGTTAAAATCAAAGTTTAATAAGTAAATCATTTTTGATATGGGGTTATACATAATATAAATTCAAATATAAATATTAATTAGAAATATAAAAACATTTCCTACATAATGGTATTTTATTTGTAATTTATAGACATTAAATAATCTAATTTATTTATGACACAACGATGATGCAGTAATTATCTTATTAATGAAATATTGACATAATTGATGTTATAAATACCCAAATAAATGTAAATTGAGACTTTTTATGAATTCCACTAATTTTACAGGTTAATATTACATGTTAGTATTGATTTAATAAACTTTGTTCAAACTAATCATTCTGTTATGATTTTCACAAAAATCAATTACAAAATAATGTAAAAATTGACATAAAATAGTTTTTAAAAAAAATATTATATTATTAATTGTTATTTCATTCCTAAAAATATAAGTTTTGTCCAAATGACTTAGATAAGGTTATATATATTAATAATAAACAACTTGGGGTTCGTTTGTCTTGTTATAGTAAGTTTATTAACCTTATAGTGTAAGAACACAAGAAGACACGGTAAAAGTAAAATTATTTAACTTAATGTTAAATCTAAATGATAAGGTTAAAATAGGAACCTAAACTTGCCTAAATTATATTATATGATAGGATTTAGACCCATCTCCACCTTATCTTCGAAATAAATCAATTTGGAGCTATTTAAAACCGAATTTGGATTTATAATAAAATAATATTTTTAGTTTTTCCAAAGGTGCCCCTCTCCTCCCTTATAAAAGGGCACCTCCTCCCTCTCTTCCTCACACCAATTTGAGCCTTTAATCTCGACCAAAACCTGACCATTTCCCTTCTCAACTTACCTAGAAACATCCTAGAGGTCCTGTTCTTCTTCAAAGACCAATTTTAGTACCCTAAGAGGAGGATTCAAAGAGGCATGTCAAAGAAGAGGTAATATCAGTTACCGATTCTTTCAATTTTATTTCTTCTTCAACTTCTTCTTATTTAGTTGTTTCATTATGATGTAATAACATCAGTATCACTCATATACTGATATGTTATTATAATTATGAAACAACCCTATTTCACCATCTATCCATCCTACGGAAAATGAAATCACCGCGCGTGTGTACGTATGGAATACCGTCTCCACGCCGTGGTGTAATCTGTTTTTCCAACACCACCTTACTTGTATGGGTATAATGGTGTAAATAATAACTATATATGATTATTGTAATGTGATATTGATTCTGAAATAGTATACATACACTCCAATACAATTCTACGATCATGAGAACGATATCATCGCTCGTGCGTACGTACGGACTACCGTCTCCACGACGCGATGAGATTCATTCTCCACGTTAACCATTCATGAATGATTATAAAGTATATATAATAAGTAATCATGAAATATATGACATAATAATGATACTGGATTTATGTGTATATATATGTATTTCATCTACTTAATTCCATTCAACTCAATAAGGAAACGAAAACAGCGTTCATGCGTACGTACGGCCTACCGTCTCCATGAACGGTGTATTTCTTTCCATTTACTGATATATTATATATATTTATATTCTGAATATATATTATATATAAATCATGTTTTATATTCTGGAATTAAGTAATCATGATCTAAGTAATCATATGAATAATTACAAGTCAAAACACGGATGACAAATGAAACGATTTTACCCAAAACACTCTATAACATGGAATTTACAAAAGAACGGGTAATATAAAGTCATAAGTGAACCATATATAATATCATAACAATGAGTATGATTCTGGAATAATTCACTGACATTATTTAAATCATTATACAGGAGGTTCGGACACTTGCGAAGCAAATCGGACCTAAGGTAAGGGAAAATATCACAATCTCATTTTATCTGAGATTGTTTATACTTTGGTATTTACTGGGGTGTATTTTATCATCCACATCCATGTTTCCTCAATATGTAATATTGTTTCAATCCACCTATATTTGTTTAAATCCAATTTTACCCTTTGGTGAGTTTTTGGTAAAAGATATGAAAGGAATCTTTTGTCGTTTTTTGTACGAGGTACTTTTTGACTTTTTCGACAAAAGTATGAGAAGAATGTTGTTTTTAACTTATACGGCATGAATGGATTTTTAAAACATTATTTACAAGAAGATTCCTTTACAAGTTTTCAAGTTTATTTTTAATCAACTTCTTTTAGTTTAGAATTGTATGACATGTTAAGAAAGGAAAAGTGTTTTTGAAGTAGAAAGGATATTTTCCTCAAGAATGGAGTTCAAGTGTTTTATCAAAATTATTTTTCATCTAAGATAATAAAGGGTTCTGTATCTATCCCTATTATTACATTGATTTGATTATGTTGTGATGGAAATATTTTTATGAATTCCTTTATCTTATATGAATTGTTTTATGATGTCATGTTGTTTAAGAATCCCATTTTTATTACATGGGTTATGCAATGATGTATGATTTATGATATTGTGGCACACATAAGAATGGTATCATTATGAGATGGGTGGGACCTATATCTCCCTACAATGCATTGGGTAAAGATTTTATATCTCATGAGATAGACATGGCTGGAACGGAAGGTTAAACCGGTTTAGTGAAACACGACTGAAACGAGGAATGAACTCGGTTCAGAAATGGACTTTGTCCACTAAGATAGTCTTGGCAACGAGTATTGACTAATAAGAAATGATTCTCTATGATTATGTGTGTATGCCACAAAGCTTCATGTTTTAAGTTATGATTATTGTGATTACATTTCACTACTTTGATTTATCCCATGTTATGAAATTATGATCTCTTTTGCAGGTTAAGATTTCCAAAAGTTATGTTCTTATGAATATGATGTGATTAATATTTCTTTTGTTTACCCTTACTGAGCATTTGAGCTCACCGTTTTATGTTTTATTTTCCCTAGGATATAAAGAAAGGTTTTAGGTAAGAAAAAAAAAGGGAAGATCTTTATGGGAGATGTTGAAGATCTTTCACCACGATTAGAAGATTATATTCTGAGTTTCCAAAGACACTAAACTATTACGGTCCTTGTGTGTGTGTTTTTGTAATGTACAAAGTATTCCGCAAAAGTAATGCAATGTCCATGTACGTCAAGCTTCGGGTCTCTAAAAAATTACATTTGAAAATCCCAATTTTTTTTTATAAACAATAAAATACCACTAAAAAATTTATTTTAAAATACTCTTGGAAATTATTATTAAATATTCTATAGTAATAAAATTAAAATGAAAAATCCCAAAATAAAATTTCATATAAAATTAAATTAAAAATACATAATTAAATTTAATACTGTAAAATATCAATAGAATTTTATAGTTCAATAATTTGTTGAAAATTTATTTGTAAAATTTCTTGAAAAAATAACTATAAAAATATTGGAAAATTTTACAAAAAATATTGGAAAATTACTCCATAAAATTTTAGTTTAAAATTGAAATAGAATAATAAATTGAAATATTCTAGGGAAAATCTCATAGAAAATTTATAATCAAATATTAAACTCAAAAAAATATTTAGATATTAGTAAGTTAGGAACATTTAATAAAGTTATAAAATAATGATGTTTTTACTTGAAAATAAATTCTTATTCATTTCAAAAAAAATATGCCATTAATTATATAATTAGCTAAAAATTTGTTTGTGTTGTGAAATTACTGAAAAGTGTAATTTGATAATATAGAAATTATTTTTTCTAAATTCAAAGGCACACTACTTTTTGAAAAAAAAATATGATTTTTTTTAAAAATATGATTTTTTTTATTATGAATTTAAAAAAAATTCACACCCTTTTAAAAAATTATTCATTTTTAAAGCATGAATAAAATTATTTCATTTTTTCCAATTGATTAAAAAATTATATTTTTTTGAAATAAGAAGAAAGTTAATAATTTTTTTTCTAAGTTAAGAGATAAATGAAATGTTAGAGTATATTTCCAAAGTCTAAAGTAATATGATTAAAATAAAGTCAATTTCATCCGAAGTCCTACAAGAAAATGTATTAAGAATCTAAAGACTTGCAAAGCATAATATTTTTCAATATTTAATTAGATTATTAACTAACTTATTACCATTGTAGTATTCTAAGAAAATTCCACAAATACCTTTTTCATTGTCAAAATAATTCTTGCCTAATTAGGAAAGGGTTAATTAAATAATGTTTCTATTTCAAAGAAAACATATAGTTCCAAGGTATACCAAAGTTGCAGTAAAATACCACCTTTATGATTGGTATTTTTGATTATGGTAACATGAAAAGAATGTATGGATGATTTCTCTATATATATATAAATATATAGATTTATCTTTAATATTTAAAAATAGAAGATCTTGAATTCAAAGATAAGTAATGTTGTTAGTATTATTCAGCAACTCTCCCATATACTTCTTTCTCTTTTTTCTTAAATCTATCTTTGTTGCATGACTGAAAAGGAACATCTATTGTTGTTATGCATTGAATATTTTTTTATATAGTTAAATAGACTATTGATCTTCACCTTGAAATCACATTCTATCTCTATGGACATTATTCATCATCTACCAATTGTTACTTACAATTGTGTGTTGAACCTGAAATACCTTTTTCATCTCTATATTTGTAAAGTTTTCTCCCATTGTTCTTACTATGAAAATAATATAGAAAATTCTTGTTAAGAGATATACTGGTGAATGATCTTAGCACCTTTGTAACAAGTTATAGTTTCTTTCAATCAACTATCAATTTCCTTGTAAAAAGGGTTTGTATAGTGAAAATCACCAAGCTCAAAGAGATAGTGTTTTTAGAGCGGATTAGGGGATATTTATGACTTGAACCACTATAAACACATGAGTTATGCTTATTTTCTTTTCTTTATTTATTATAGATGATTACTTGAGAATAGTAAGACAAATTAGAATAAGCTTTCAAAGAGGGATGTCTATTTGGTGCAAAAATTTTATGAACTCATTTCACACCCCACCTCTTATGTCACTTCATGACCCTACTGGAGAAACACCAGTGAAACATCCATTTATTCATGTTGTGTCTCCTACCAGTTGCGTCGAGTTGTCTGTATGGTCACATACGTAGTGGTGTCACTAGTCTTCAAGACATGTTTCCCCCATACCTCCAACCATTTCATTGTGTTTCCCACCATCACACCATCAGAGATAAGCCCTACATCCCATATTAGATATCTGAGTGGGTAGAGGGTTGAATGATATGTTTTAATTAACTCATCATACTTTAAAACCACCCACTTGGTGATGCCTGTGTGTTGTCATGTCATGTTTCTTTTGAAGTCACCCCACTCCATCACTCTGGTCCAATTATATCACCCAATTTATTGAAATTGGTGGTTCGAAGGCCTAGTTCCCTAAATACCCAAATGCATAGCCTAAAATCCCAATTCAGGTTAATAGTACCACTATTATAGTACTATTTATAAAACATTGTTACAATACCTACTACATTAGTTCTATAATACCCATGGAAATCCTTCACCTATTTTTGAAACCATGTTTTCTATTCGAGATGATAGACTTATGAACAATTTATTGGGTATTATTTCATATGTCATCCTTTTGAGTGAGTTTCTTTTCTTAACTAAAAATATTAATTTTTTTTATTTTTTTTTTAAATTTCGATTTAATTGTTTAAAATTATTAATAATTATTTTTATTACAACAATAATCTATTATTATTATTTATAATACAAAAATATTATTATGTAAATAATATATTTAATCCTTACATTTAAATAAAAATTATTAGGGATTTTTTTGAAGAAAAAAAATCCATTCAAACATGTTCTAAATCCAAGAATACAAAAGATAAGGCTCAAGAGGCCCAAAACCAAGCCAAAGTAACACCTTAGGAGAATGGTGGGAATTAATAATATGATGAACCACTTTATAACACCTGCATTTAACAAAAGAAAATGAAAAATGTAAAAAATATAAATATGCACACCAAATAGTATACAATAGGATCCCTGAAGAAGAAGAAAGACTAGGGAGAGCCTTAACTAAAGGGACAAGAGGGAGAAAATCCAATTCCAAAATAAACTTATGTCAGCCTAGATCCCTTAAAAATATGATTCCAACACAGAACATAATATCTATAACAACCGCAAGATAGAAATTAGAAATAAAAACATGTTTCATAGAATTCAAGACAACCAATATTTAACTTTTTCTAGTAGGGATATATCTGTTGGTAAATGTACATTTTCTATTGGTAATCATTTGACCAACATATATACACCTTTCACTATATTGCTGGTAAAAAAATATATTTCTAAATGTTATTACAATAAATAAAAAAGTTTTATTTCAACTATAATAATACCAACAGATAATTTACGCATTGTTAAAAAAATTTAGCAACAAATTCATAAGACATATTTATCTTCTAATAATATTATCACCAAAATTTATCTAAACATATTATTTTATCGATTATTAAAATCGATACAAACAATTAATATATTTTTGTAAAATATTTTTCAAATAAAATATTATATGGGTATTTAAATATTTATTGCTAAAATTTATATTATATTTTTTAATATAATTATATATAATATATTTATTACATTTATTATATAAAAATTAAATAATTAGATTATATGAAACTCAAATATATTAAGGTTTTATTTAAGAAAAATGTTCAAATATAATTTAAAATAATGTTTAAACTCTGAGAAAAAATGTAAAGCTCCATGAATCATGTTACAAACATGTTTAACTCCAAGACAAACTATAGAAAACTTCATCAAACTTCATCTATAATATATTTATCTCACACATTGGTTGTCACTCCATAAATATTCTATAATAAAATAAAAAAGGAATATATCTATGAAACACATCATATAGAAGTATACTAAAATAAGGGTAACAAAGACATAAAGGATGATGAGTTGTAGCATTCGGTTAAGAGATGTGCAGGTGATGGAAAATTTGGATCTTCATCCATTAATACGTAAACCCAATCCAAAAATAGATTCTTTTCAGAAATGATTTGAAATTATAAACTAGAATAAAACTGGGCCTTAATATATTGATATTTTAGTCTAGTTTTGATGGAAAAAAACCTCAAATGAGAAGTAAAATAATTTATCCTAGAATATAAGAATTCATTAATTAAGTAAGAGTATATATTACAAATAAAAGCTTGAATTTCCGAGATAGAATTTAATCAAAAATATTGTTTGATCTCACACATAAGTGTAGTAAACAACACATTTATAAATTACTGAGTGATATAATTTAGAGTTTAATAAATGAAGAGATTAATACTCCCCTGTAAAATTATTAAAACCTTTGAATATCCATCAACTCTGAGTTAGAAGATAGATCAAGAGATTCTTCCATGTTATCCTATTAGAAATCTTAGCTCTATTCAATCTTCATAAGTCTTGAAGCCTTAATTTTATCTCATTATAAACTCAATTGTATATTGCATCTCCAGACAATATTTCAAACAATATATTAAATATATCCAACAATCAACTAAACAAATTGAAACACATTCCACGTTAGTAACTTAGAGACCATTCCTCTAAGTCATCCAGATTTAAGTAACACTATCTAATTTCTATCCAACTAAACCAGTCCTAATCTGGGTTAGTATAACTCAAAAACTATTGAGATCAATGAGATAACCCTAAACTAATACATCATTTGGAATTAATTAATCTCTAAACATCAACTTCATTCATAAAAAAATTTCATAATATTATGTAGTTTACATACCTAGATAACATGTCTATCCTAAAATTGTTCAATAAATTTTCCAAAAAATAGAAGTAAATGTACTTGGGTAGAAATTCGGTCATTATATTTCAAAATATTATTTAAAAATGTTGTCCTAAAATATCATTATAATATTAAAAATCATTTAATTGATAAGGAAAAAGAACAGGTATTCACTCTAACAAAAAAAATTAAAATTAAAAAGTAAACAGTGGGAGAGAGAAGAAACATTTTGGGTTAATATTAAACAAATATGTTAGGATTTTTCAATGCCTAGAAAATAATTTACAGTTGAATTAAAAGAAAATAACACTCAAATAAGTATCATAAAACAATTTCAAGAAGAAAACTAAAAATAAATATGCATTTGAATTTGTAAAACTGAAAACATATAACAATAATTCAACTATATTACAATATTCAAAATTGGATAAATAAAGAAATAAATTAATTTCTACATGATCAAATAATTTCATGTTTGTAATTATCATGCACATAAAATCCTCAAACCTTTACGTACACAAAAACTATTCAAAAAACTATCTAGAAAATACCAAAAATAGTTACAAAAAAACTAGGAGGGGAAAACAGTTTGGAAAACAACCATACCAAAGCCTTGGGCTAAATACTTCTTCTCTTAGGTGGTTTGGAAGTGGTTCTTCCCAAAAATTAAAGTGGTGAGTGAGAACTTATTTTCTACCACCCAACAACACTTCTCATGTCATATACTTCAACATGTACTAGTATTGGTTGAGAACCCTCTTCTTTGTTCCCACATTACACCTGTAGTATACACACTCCCAATGAGTGTTGTATGATTCACTATAATAGGATATATTACCTAGTTTTTCTAGTAGAAATTCACCCCAATGATGATCAAGGAATCAATTAAATCAAATTAATATTCAAAACCTATACATGAGGGGATGGAGAGGGGTAATTAACATTATTGAAAACAAAATCCAAGAAAAGCCTAAGCATGAGGATGTTGATGACACACTTGAGTGTGAGGATGTTGATGACACATATCAGTAGAGCATTATATCTATAGACAAAATAATTCATCTTTCTCCCCATTATCATCCAATTACCATAGACATCGACACTTGAAGACTCATGCAACTATTTATTTCATGTAATAATTTTCATAAACAACTTTTTTAAAAAGTGCTAACAAACAGAGACCAAGTGGATTGTAAAAATAAATAAAGATTTATCTATTTTTTTTAAATTGATCATTAAATATACAATGATGATTTATCTCCTCCATATTATTCATTATTGGGATCTTCTTATTCCAGCTGTCACATATTATCACCAAATGCACAATGATGGAAATAACTCGATCTAAACTGCATAATGACCAAGGGATTCCTATAAAATATATCAATATAAATCTTCTACAGTCTAGTTTCTAAAAAATTGAAATCAAATTGAATATTAAAATACCTGACAAAGAAAAAAATTATGAAAATAGAAAATAGAAAAAAATACTATAAAATTACAAAAACACTGAGTTATTGAAGATTTTCTCATTACACGCATATATTTAAAGACTCAGATATACCCTTGGTACTTTTTTACATCCTTCCCTATAAAAACTTACTCATCTAAATATCTATAAAAAACTCAACCATATCATTCTTTTCTTTTTTTGAACATGGTTTAACCCCAAACATACCAATTACTGACAGCAGACTTTCATCACCTCCCATATGAAAAAATATTGGGATCTATATTTCACTTTGATGCAAGGTTATTGTTAAAAAGTTTTGTACATTTAACAATATAATACACTTATTGTCTTTGAACTTACAAAAACATGAAAACTATATTTCAAAACCATTTATAATTAAATGTTTTCATATTTTCACAATTTTATATCATTTTATGATCATAAAAAATAATATGATTTATGGAAATGAATTTTTCATGTAATTAAAAAAGATACTAGAAATGAAATTTTTATTTTACTACATAATTTACGAATTAATATACTTCAATAATCATATGTTTATATGGATTTCAAAAAAATGAAAAAAAGTTACACATTCATTTAGTAAACTACAATAGTCTTACATAGTTGTTAAATACTCTAGACTAAAATTTAGAAAAGATGTGACCATGATAGAGGATTACTGTAACCCTTTCATAATCAATTTAGTACTCAATTATAATTTGGACTACCTTCTATATTGAAAAACCATACTGCTATGAATGTTTCTAAAAATGGAATGAAAAATACTCCTATATAATTCAAGTTATTTTTTTTAAACGGATAATAAATAAGACCTTGAATTTAGATAAAAACCATGGCCCAAGTTTGATATGAAATGAACTACATCAACTTCAAATATAGAAATACCATGTTTCTCTATAAGACAATTAATAAAGCAGAAGAAGAATAAGTAATCATAATAGAACAAAAAATAATAATAAACATGAACAAAACTATTTTTTCAATACAAGGTGTTGAAGGCCTTACATTGGTACTCGAAATGTTAGGTTGGGTCTATTTAACCATTTCCATGAAATATTTTAACTACGGAAGTCCAAATTAGAAAAAATCTAGTGGACTAAACTTCCTGGCTCAGAAGTTGATGATCTGGTTTATATAGTCTCTGCTGTTGGCTTGGTACCAAATGTACATATCCATAGAGGTGGTGAATTTTTTTAGGAGTGCATAGATAACTTCAAGATGAAGGATAAAAGTAGATAAGTCAAAACAAGTAGATGATAAGTCTTGTGTAAGAGAATGAAATGAGAACACCAAACAGATTTTAGATTCAAAATTTTAGATAGAACATGTTTGAAATCTAATTATAATCATGGTTGTGTGTGTAATCTAAGTAGAATAATAAGAAACCTAGATGAGAAATAGGTGAGTGGATAGATTAAAAAAATTACACATATTACACAGATTACAGAATCCACACACAATATATTCACCGAATTTCCTGCAATAAGAAACTCTCCTAGCTTCTAATTAGAAACCCACCAAGATTATACTTAGATTTCACATAGGAGTGAGGGATAAATATTTTTTAATGAGAACACTAAAAATTTCATATTTCAAACTATGGATTGAGAAAGAGGTGAATATAAGTGATATATTTGTTAGAACACTAAAACATCAATGAGGTGTCAATTTGTTACCTTAAACACACAGTCTTGACTACTCCACATACTCCATAGAAAAATGTAGATGAAGTAACACCTTCAGACTCATCATGATACACATTATTAGGGCATCCTAAAATCACTGAAAACAAAAATAAAAACCAGAAAACTCATTTTATTATAATTCCACTAAAACCCAAACTTAAATTCATTATAAAAAATAGATACATATGATTTAAAGTGATTAGATATTAAATTTTCATTGTAAAATAATAAAAACAAAAATAAGAAAACTCATTTCATCAGAATTCCACTGAAACCCTAATTCAAATTCATTGAGATTTTCAGATTCCCATTATTCAATGTAATTAAAACTTGAAGAGGAGAAATACATAATTGATAAGAGGCTCAAACATCTACCAATTGAATGAGAAATGGGGTTTTCCCATGTTCCTCTCAAAACCTCATCTATATAGTCAAAAGAGGAAAAATCCAATCTAACATTATTAGATAGATAAGTAATGGTAGAGAAAAGAGGATGTGGGAATGGGTTAAAGTGCGGGTGATGACAATGAAGTAGGCATGTGTGTGTGGGAATAGATCGCCGGTGTGGAGGCAGCGGGTGGCGAAGATTCCAGGAGAAGGGAGGCGTGGGGAGAAAGAGGTAATCAACATGGGAGAATATGTTTTATTTTTTCCCCATTTTCTCCTTTTTTAAATTAATTTATCATTAAATGTAGTGGAAATTTTTATTTTATTTTTTAGCATTAGTTTTTTAACTATTTTTTTATCATTTATATTTATGAATTGTTTTTGTTAATATAAACATAATTTTTTGGGGTCAAATTAATATTTTTTCTTATAACAATAATTATTTTTGTTAATAAAAACATAATTTTTTTATTAAATGGATGAATGACAATAATAAAAAAATTATTGTTAAATAATTTTTTATAGTAAATAAATTATAGCAACATAATTATATGTTTAAAAAAATGTTGTTACTAATAATTAATAAAAATATATTTATTTTTTGGTAAAAAAAATTAGTATTAAATATTAATAATAAAAAAATACATATATTGATAAAAAAATGTTGGAACATAAATTTAATAATAACAAAGGTTAATATCTATTAGAATTTCCCACTTATACTAACAAATATATTATCTGACTCGGAATTTCTATTAGTACAAGTCAATTTTTTATAGTGACCTCTCCATGCCATAATTGTTCACGACCTTAATTAGTCCCAAATACCATTGTACCCAAGCTTCATCAGAGATCAAATAATTTTAAAAAATCAATTCATTTCACATCTTCTAGAGAAACCATGAAATTGTAAACACACTAAAATAAAAGTCGCAATAAAAAATGGTAGCCTTTATCAGTTATAGATAAAAGTATTGATAAAGGTACCCATATCAATGATAAAAAAGTATTGTTAAAGAGATGTATTTATCAACACTTAAAAAAAGGGATGATAAAGTGAAGATATCGAGGTGCGTAATAGAATCTGATGGGATGAGGATTTTAAATTTTTTACACTAGTGATTGACGTAGCATCATCATCGCTGAAAAAGAACAACCCCAGTAAGGATAGAGGGTCACACATGAAGAAATTGAAGCACAGATGTTAACCATAAATACCTGGTTTGATATGAATATGATTGTCCATAATCCATTCTTTGCTGGTGATTGTTTCTCGAAGAATACAAAATCAAATTCCTCTAGATCATCCACACAATCTTCAATAATCTACAAGAACACCACCGATCAAAAAAATTTAGGTTCTAGCGCAGAGATCTGATTATGAATTCGATGCTTCAACGATCACTGTATCAACGTTCTGGTGATGTACGAGGGAGAGATCGATCAAATCACTTGGACCGAGAGCTTCACTCTATAGAAAGTGGGAGAGGAGAGAGAATCTCTCAAGACCTCACCATTAATAGTTACTGGAGAGAGCCTCTTCTCTCTTTATTTATAGTGCGTTATCAAATTACTTGGTAAAGGTTCCATGGCCCCTGAATATTTTACACATTATATAAATGATATATTATGACTCTTGTATTGAGACATAAATATCATTTATAATTTTATCACTTTCTTGCAATATAATAAATATATTATGTGATAAATCGCGAGTCATTAACTCGAGTCTTCATTTCAGAAAATATTAAATTAAACTTGAATATTTTAATCTAATATTCATTCTAATAATATTTTTCATGTATTTAATTTAAACATTACAAATAAATTTAATAAATAAATTAAATACCAATTATTATTTCCTTAAATAATATGAATTTATTTACTCCTTTTGTGATTGAAGATATTTGGAAAAATATCGGACTCCAATGATGGGGCCCACCACATCCTATATACCTATTCACCAAAATAGTTAAAATTATTGAATATAGTATTTTGTGTGACCCTCTATTTCTTTATCTCTATAGTAGTGAATAATATTCATAAACCAAGATAAAATTCTATCAGCCCGTCAAGGCCCCTAAATATATAAGGAGTAGTCATAGCAATAACAACCAACCTATGAACATGAATTGTGTCATATAATATATTTGTCTTTAGATATATCATAAATCAAGACACACATTTTTTTCATCATCATTTTCTTGCTTTATTATTTTTTGATCAAAATGGATATATTTACCTTAGACTACAATGGTCAAGGATTTATCAAGGTACTATCATCCCGATAAACCTGGCTCTAGATATATTACTTCATAAACAAAGAAATGACAAATTATATATTGATCATTCAACCAATGTCATACTTCCAATGATGCACCCAACACAAGCTACCTCTCTAAGATTTCATTATCATGGTTTTTGACTTGCATCATTATACATGATCAAATTACACACATTGGTAATGAACTCAAGTTAGTAGACCAATACACATGTCCATAGATAGAAACAACTAGTGATGAGAAAAACATGTGGTGTTCCTATTGGTGGGTATATCCTCAAGATCTCACTACTAGAGATCACCAAGTATGAACTTCATGAAATGATGTCTCAATTACTATGATCCCCCATCACCTGATATTCCTAAATAAACTATCTCCATTCAAGATGATGTATCTAGACCACAAAACATATATTTAACATTAATGTCATAGTATCTTGAGGTTCTCATTATAGCTTATGATATTGTATAACCTTTTGATATGGTAATTAATCTATGGGAATTTCTATTTAATAGTGGATACAGAAATTTATAAACTATAATCGTAAGTAATCATCATGTATATCTAATTGTACACATGATATGGTAATTGAAATCTACTGTATAGTTGGTTCTAGAGAACCCACTATTACAACACTCCCACTTGCACAAGGAACAACTTTCTAACCAACATTTTTATCTCTCACAAGATTATGCTCATGTTTATACTAAGTCATGACTTTAGTTGCCGATTCTTCCATTTTTCCTCTATGTGGATATTCTACTATATGCGACCTCACCTACTTGGGTAAAAATCTTCCAGATATTGAAACAATGTGTGTATTCTATTTTTTCAACTGTCAAAAATTGACATCTTGGATAGTAAGAATATCATAATTCACATTCTGATAATATTGTTCTTACTAGGTGCAATTCCATGAACTGGAAAAAATCATTGTGATTAACTACTTCTTAGCTACCTCAGAAGTTGCAACATATTCAGTGTTTGTAGGTATGTCTACCTCTAACTTGAATGAGATTGGATTTCTCATTAACTTATCCTAACTAAGATAATATATCACATTTATATAAGTAATACTAGTTTGTGTACCCTCTATACTAGTATCCTTAACTCCCCATTTACTAGGTACATATCATTTGTACTTGCTTAAGTATAATTAAATAGTTTTGACCGCTTCATTTGTAGTTCTCCTGGTTATAACTTATATTTTATTACCCTAAAGTATATATTAGAAATATAAATTTTTATACATATCATGATGCATGTGATTGATCCATCGCTAAAGAGTATGGAATTCAACTCATCATGTTAACCTCCTCCCATGTTTTGGACATGTCTACCTAGAGAGATTTATGCCATGTGAGATAGGAAACAATTCTCTCTTAAATTATTCCTACTTGTATTTTTCAATACCTTTTCAATATATATACAATTGAATAGGTATAAGAAACTGTTAGATCTACCTCAGTTAATATTTTTTCCTAGAAATAGACAAATTCAATTAATGGTGGCCTTTGATTATGATCACTAAGGAAAAAAGGAGGAAATTTATTCAATCTAATAAACAATATATAACATTCTTCTCTTTGAAAATTAGTTTTTCCAATGTTGATAAATGTAAAATGGATTATAAATACCTAGAGATGAACAAAATGGAGGAGGACTCTATCACCACCTATTAAGATAATTTTACTAGATTGTCTAAATATACACCAAATTTTATTCTGGTCCATGGTAGTAAAATAAATTTATTTTACTTAAGATTAAAGCCAATTTTATGAAGGTATTTGGTTACTAATTCATCTAGAATTTATATAAATGTTATGTGGTATGATGATAAAATCAAGGTGGAGTTTATGTAGTTCTATAATAATAATTTTAAGAAGCGATGTAGGTGATAGAAAATCGGGAAGCATTCATCAAAGAAACCTAAAGGTACGATTATTCAATTTCCCTCTTGTGATATGTGTGGCAAGTAAAATTATGAATAATTTCTTATGAGAACAAGAAGTCATTACCAGTTTTTAATACCTAAACACATGGATCATGAATACAATGAAAAAAGAAATAGTAATGATCAGACCAATAAGGAAACATTGGTAGTAAAAAAAATAATTACATTGAGTTGGGACATTGTGATAAAACCTGTCAGATATAAGTTACTCAAGGTGGGAATTATCCTAACCAAAAACAAAAAGGTATGGAAAATCTATTTTCTACCGCTACAGTTGATTAGGGACCCTCAAATGACAAAGATATAGGTATGAAACATCTTTATTTAGATTATTCCAATGTCATATTTTATTCAATATCCATAAATTATTTTATATATTATCAATTTTTTATGTAAAATAGATATACCAAATTAAGAAATAATGTAAAAACACTTGGTAAAAATTCATGGTTCAGTATAAATACACCACAAATTTATAAAAATACTCCATGTTTTCATATAATGAATGGTTTCCCCTAAAAATATTTTTAATTTTAAAATGTAGATATTAATATTATTATGGTAATGTATTACTTTTTAATTTAACATGATAAGATAGATTATAGAGCGAAAGAAGTTATTTTTTAGAATGAATTTCCAACTATTTATAAGAATTATTTTATACTATTTAAAATATATTGATAAGTTTAAAAATTGATAAATGTTTGAAGTGATAGTTATCATGCACATATTGTTTAGAAGAAATTAACTATTAAATTCAATATGTATGAGTATTAAATTAATATTTTGATTTATTTACGGATATTTTTCTTCAATTTATTCCATATTGAGAGTTAGAGTTTATTTTTGGATTAGTTCTTGATGATAATAAAATTTTAAAACATTAATTTCAAATGAATTCATATATGTTACAAGAATTTAAAAATCAGTTACATGAATCTCTTGATAACGGTTTCAAAAATCCTTGTATTTCACCCTGGGGTTATACTACTATATTTTTTAAAAATATATATGGTTCCATGAGAATTTTTGTTGATTATAAAGCACTCAATAATATCAATATTAAAAATAAGAATCTTTTTCATCATAATGTGGAAATTTTTTATCAGCTACATAGTGAACAATATTTCTGAAAGATTTTTATCAGGTCTAGGTAGAATTAGGTTAAAGTGATATAAGATTAATTTTTTTATAACAGATTTCAGGACTAGGTATATACATTTTGATTTTTTGGTTTTTTCATTTCAGGTAAACAAACAAACCCACTGTATTTATAGATCTAATGAATAAAGTTTTCCAAGAGTATTTGGATTACTCTATTGATTACTTTATTGATAATATTATAGTTACTCTAAAATTTATGAGGAATATGGAAAGCATCTATGGATTTTTTTCTAAATTTTAAAATAAATGAATTTTAATGGAAAATTTAGTAAAAGTGATTTTTTATTTAAAAATATTTCATTGCTTAGGAATATTTGTGACACCCCATGCTCACACTCTAATATCTAGTATATAAACACATACGTACTTACTGAATTTGATAAAAACTATATATTACTTGATATAAATACCATATAATTACATGATATAAAGAAAATATTACATTATATACATTATCATGATCATTTATTTTTTTAGATTTAGAGAGTTTGGTAAGAACATAAACTAATAATTCCCATACTTTTCTCAACTAATGGAAATTTTTTCACTAAATAATAAAAAAATTAATCCATAATAAGCCTTTAAAATCTTCCCTAAGTCCCCACACATTCTATTCATCTAGTCATATCACGTGTAAAACTTTTCATCATAACCTGGGGAAATTGAAACATAATATGGGGTGAGATCAAACTCTTAGTAAGGGAAAACATACAACTGAGGAAATCATGGAATAAAAGTGTCAAAAATATTATTAAATTAATAAGTAATCACCATAATGCCTTAGTCAATAGAAAATTAGAGAATTCTATATCCATTGAAAGAAATGAAAATTAATAAATGACATGGATACCCATAATTAGTTCCTTAGTGATGAAATTGATAATTATAGAAATATAATTCCATACAATAATAAAATACATCCTTATATTATAAATAACGATCTTACTCTGAATAATTTTTTTTATTTTTGTTAGAACTACACCAAAATAAAAAAACATGTTTTTCTTATGAGAAATTCCTGTCACAAACCTTACCGGGTACCTAGGTAATCTAATAATTGAGCCAACCATAACACAACCCGAAGGGCATTCTTAATCCTCATGGGTCAACGACTAGCACCTGGCATCATACAAAACTGAAAGTGGGACCAATTTTTCCACTATTAATGGGGAAGTAAAAGAGAAAAGAAAATATGAATATCAAAAGAAACACCACTTTTATTAATGTACCAGAAGTCAAACAGGCATAAACAAACCCATGTACTATAACCAAGTACTATAAAATAAGAAAAATGGCCCAAGCCCCAACTCAGATGCAACTCACCAAGTCCAAGGTTCAACAACTTTATCCACCTCTAAGAGATCCTTTACCCTTTCTCGAACTTGGAAGGAGATAAACTACAAACAACCGAAGGTACAAGTAAGGTGTGAGCCAAATCAAAGTTGGATTTCACCAAAATATTCCATAATAGATGCCAATATTAAAATTACCAAGAATTTTTTTTGAGTTATCAAATAAATAGGTTTGGCATTTCAAAGTCATATTTGAACAAATCAATCTTTAAAATTTAAGATATAGAAATAAATTTTTCAATTCATGCTTCACATTTCAAATGATGAAAATATATTTCAAAATATACAATTTACCTTTAATCAAGGGGTAATTTACACAAATGGAACTTTTCAAAAAATGGATTAAAAAAAAATTTATATAAAATAGTTTAAATAAATTCTCATGGCATGTAAATTAATTTATAACAATGGAATATACATTTAAAATTTAAAAAAGAGAGAAACATGGTCATGTGAAAAAAAGGTACCAATGTTCTAGGATATAGGGATCCAACACTATGAAATGATAAGTATGTATATTCGTTCATGCGTACGTGTGGACTACCACCTCAATAAAGAAATGTGATTCATTTTTTAGGTTTTCCTCTAATGGATGGATATAAAATTATATTTAATGTATAAAATGATAATTATGTACTTATTAAAATTATAGATATGATATAACAGTGACCATTTTTCCATAGTAACCCTACCCAATATATTTTTTACTTATAAGTTGAATGTTCTCAAACACCTAACATGATATTAATCAATTAAGTAATTAACTATAACATGGATATAAGTGAAATAAAAGTAATAATAAATTTAAAAATAGTTATTAATCATGTAAATAATTAAACTAATTTTATTATTCATGAGGATAAATAATGTACATGACAAGTCAGATTTGAGGTAAGGGATACATTATCTTAATACCTCGTTTTAAATGTTTTGAAGATTTAATTTGTAAATATTTTTCCTCTATTTATATAGTTTTAAAATCCTTTAATGTATGTATTTTTTTTAAATAAATAAATTATAGAGGAAGTTTTATATCACCTTTATATTTCATTCAAATGTTTTCAAAAGGAGTATTTTTTACGTATTTTATAAAAATACTTCTGAATTTATTTATATAAGGCAAAATAAATGCACTATTTTAACATATACAACATTGATGGGTTTTCCTTCCACGTAAAAAATTATTTTATATTCGGATTAATTTATAATATTACATGATTTTTTCAAAGAAAACCTATTCTTTCCTTTTTTTTCTTGGTATTATAGTGTTTAAAATGGTGTTTTAAAGGAAAATTTATATATCAATAAATGAAAATATATTTCTTTTGGATTCAAAAGTATATTTTCATGAGTTTTATGGAAGCGATTAAATATTTATGTGTTTCATGTTTTTTATGGTCCTTATAAATTTTCTATGATAATGAGTGAGATTGATATATCTCGATAATACATTGGGTAATGATTATCTTCTTTGTATAATTATGTTTAAATTAACTAAGTAGGTTATTACATTTTTAATTTTTCTATAAAGATGATTTCTTAATAAACATACATGAATTATATATTATTTCTAATGAGTTTCATAAAAATATTTTGATTTTATAAGGAATGGTAAGGATATTTTGTTTAAAGGAATGAGTATTCCCATTAAGTGTAAAAAGGTATGTTTTTAGACAAATGTTTTAATATGTTCTCATATTTCTTAAGAAACTCTCATGATTATAATTTTTCCTTTATGTTTTATTATAATGTTTTTTAGGAAAAAACTTTGGTAGAAAGGTTGATTTCTTGTGTAAGAAAAAAGTTATTTGAGCTCGAGGTTTATTATATTAAAGATGAAATATTTTATATGATCTCATGGTTTTGAAATGGACTAAAAGGTTTCTATTCAATTTTTTTACATCCATTACTGAGATTTTTATTCTCATCCCTTGTTTTCAAATGTTTTTCACAGTATTTAAGGATTATTAGAAACAAATATGATTTAAATCTTAAAATCATGAGTATTTTTCATAAAAAGAAATCATGTTTCATTTCAGATTTACAATATTGTGGAAAAAATGGATTCTTATTGGAAGTGTACACTTTCCAATGTACGAGTTTAATGAGAATAAAAAATGACCAATTGTCTACAAATCTAAACCATAAAGAACCTATAAATATAATAAAATTAATTTTTGATTTAAAACATAATATTATGTAATATTTTATGGTTGGGTCTTTATACATTGGACTTCTAGTGGGTTTATTTGGACACCACCAAATACCTTTTCATTTACATATAACCTAAAAATTCACTCTGAGTATTCTCCACATGTCTTATAATCCCTAAAAAATATATTTAAAACTTGTAAAACATTCAAAATATGTTGAGGGATCAATGGATGGATGAATATTAGATATATAAATATGATGTCTTTAGAAAAATGATTTTATGAAGATTTATTAGACTATGTTTTAAAAACCAATCCCTATTTGAAGTTTGAGAGAACACATGATGGCTTGATAGAGACATAGTTACTCATCATAATGTTGATGTAAAATGAAATTATTTGAATTAAATCATATATAAGATGAATGTGAAGAGATCCAAATAGATAAAGTTTGAGCGTACCAGAAAGAGTCAATCAGACGATGTAGATTAGAAATAGAAGAGTTGGACAGAACTGTACCATAAAGAGGAGAGTCGGATGGAGAAATATTAGAGATAAAAATTATTATGAAGGCATTGGATAGACATTCACCATAGGAGTTATTAGAAACATTTAAAAGTCCTTTACCATGATGAGGTTGAGCTTTTCATTCATTGTTCATTAATCCAGACAAGATTTGAGTTAGTTTGAATAGAGTTATTGACATTGAGTTTTCAAGAAATATATGTAAAGTTATAAAATGTTTGAAGGTGGTAAAAAAAAATTTACATGGAAAGGTAAATTCAAATTATATTTTTTGGAAGCCCGTGTTTTCTATATTTTTTTGAAGGAACTATTCCAATATAAAGAGGTGAAGGTATTATATAAATTTTCATTGTACATGTGCAAGAGAGATCCAAAGTTTGTTATTTTTTACTAGAATATCAATGTAAGATTATAATCAAGGAATAAATTCATTGAATATAAAGAATACCATAAATAGGTGTATCATACATAGGTGTATTAGGTAGAGCTTCTAGAAAGAGGCACCAGACAAAGGTTTATCAGACAGATGTGCATTTAATTATGGTGCATCGAATAAATCCACAGTGTTTTGAGGAACACTATATTGAGTCATACTGGATTGAGATACATGAACTCCATAATGAGACATACCAGATGAAGACATAGACACACCATATGGAATCATATCTGATGAGTAGTGCACCATAAGGTGAATATCTAGAAAAATTATTTTGAGATATTTCCAATTTTTCTTATGTTTCTTTGGCTCAAAAATATAATAAAACCTTGTATCATATAAGAACTAATATAATTAACTATTTAGAAATAGAAGGATATTTATGGGAGTTTTCCCAACTATTTTCAATTTATATCATAGTGAATTTTCATATACTAGTGGGAGTCACCACTATAAGAGCGTAGTCACCCATAATGGTGGTGAACCTAATAAATATTGTGTGCATTTATTTTCTTTATTATCTTTGCATACGAGTGAGGTTAAAGTAAAAAGTTTAAAATGATATAAACTCTTAAAAGTTAAAGTGTTTAATTTCAATAAAAAATAAATTTTAAAAGATCACTATTGATTCAAAAAATATATATGAAGGTGGGGTGTTTGGAGATAGAAAATGAAAATTAGGACAAAAATGAAAGCATCTTTGATGAAAATGTAATAGTGAACTAAGAAAAAATAAAATATGTAGAAGAAAGATCGAATATATGATAATGGTGGAAGAAAAAAATATTTATGACTAATTTACTAGAGTTGATGAAATTTTCCGCAACATCAGATTATTTGGTGATTTCTTAGAAGATAAAACAATTGTTAAAAAGTACTAAAGAAACATTAAAGATAGTTTTATTCCTAAAATCACTTCCTTATAAGATAAAGTTTATATATCTATAGATGAATTTCATAACATGTTTACACTATATGAAATATGGAAATATCTACTATTCAAAAAGTTTTATAGGTAATAGATAGATTTTAAATCTATAAGGAAGCTGAAAATTAAAGAATCTGAATATGAGGTAGTATGCCTTAGTGAATCAGAATATTAGGAAGATGATTTTTAATTGAATGATAATATTATATCCCTTATCTCAAAAAAATTTCAGAAATGTATAGGTAATTAACAAAGGAAAATTCCAACTTAAATTTTTTTAGTGTAGAGACATTGGACATTTTACTATGAACTATTTGAAGAATAAATTTGAATAATATGATGATGATTATAAAGAAATTTATTCGTGGAAAAGTGGATAAAAAATTAATAGGTAGATAATAAATCTAGTGGAATAAATAAAAATTTCATCAGAAAAAAAATAAGTATATTGAGTATGAAAGTTGTGTATGACTCTACAGACAATAGTTCATCAGAAGATAAAAATACATAGACGTTCATAACCTTATTTTTTAATGTTGAAGGAAAGGAAGATATTTCAAATACTGAAGAAATCTATAGGGAATATCATATAATATCTCAATATGTGGAATTTCTTGAGAAAAACACAAAACTCAAGAAAGAAGCTATAATATTAAAGAAATAAATTGTTAAAAATAATATTGGAAAGGTAGAATCCCTTAAAATGAAATATAGTAACATCGAGGGGATTAAAAACATTTATCTAAAAGTTATTGAATAAGAAAAGATAGTGAATTATATTGATAAGAAAATTAATTATAATGAAGAATATCTATGTAAGAATCAATAAATATTTCATGAAAATGACAAAGAAATTTAGAAATAATTGAGAGGTATAGAATGAAACATTTCAATCTCTTGAATGAAATCATCCTCAAAATTAGGTGAAATATTTACCCAGAAACATAAAATTTCATCTAATTATACAAACCAAGAATATGTTATATAATTCTATAGAAAATATTGGGTTAAAAAAAGATCTAAAAAACACATCACATCAATTGAGGATAAAAATAATACTCAAGATATCATTTCCCCACACCAAGAGAAATCATATATAGAAAGATAATTATCAAAAGGGAAAATAAATTTCTAAAGAATTTAAAACTTAAATTAATATTTTTGGTGTTGTGGTATTTATAAGAACATTTTGTATAATTTTTTTCACAACTTGTCTCTCCCTGTAATTAGCAATGAACTGAGAGGGTGATATAGTTGAAGAAAAAAGAGTATCTTTCTAATGTTATAGGAAGAAAGAAAAATAAATTTCATTAGAAGATGAAAATATCTCAAGGAAAAATCAATTTGACTGCTTGGAGGAAGTTTTTGGAAGTCGTGACTGATGGGAGGTGAACCTTCAAAGCACCAATTCTGTTTGATCCAACAAATAGACCTAGAAGGAACCACATACACTTAATATACATTTTTATGATCACATCATCCTAGAAAAAAATAAAAATTCATAATCCTACTAGATATATGTTTTTATATAACCACCTCCTTCGATCTTGTGCATTGGAACTAGGCTGAGATCCCACTTAATCACTATATAATAATCCATGATCTCACTTCACAAAATAAATAAATCCAATGGACAATAAATATTTATGTGTTTTGGATAAATTTCCCACATTCATGGGAGTACACTATAAACAATATTCATTTCAAGAGATAAAAATGAGAAAAATACCCTTTCTCACTCCATATCCACTTTTAGGTCTTGTAAAATTAAGTCAAAAACTCTCATTGTTCATACACTTGGTATGATATATTATAATATCATGAGATTTGGGAAACCAAACCTCTTTGTAAAGGTATCCATCCAATCAACCAGTTGTACCAAACTTCAAGATTTTTTATTATCCTTTTATTAACCCATGAAATAATTGATACACTATTGAACTATTCATTATAACTGCCATAGCTAGTCATCATGCATAAAATAAAAGCATGAGTCACCTCCCCTAGTGAACACCATTTGTGAGATCTCTTTCTGATGATCTCTTTATGATCAACACTCTCCAATGACACTAAATATGAACTATAAAATCCATTGATCAGTCATCTATGTCTGATGAATATATCTAATTTAATTATGTATGGTGACCTTACTACTCATTTTCTCTAAAAATGATTAACTTTAAAACATATGTCTGGTCTGTCTGAAGATCTCCATATTATGGAATCTGTTCATAATGCTAAGTCCAATGAATCTGAATAACTTTCCCCACACCCAAAAATCACCTACCTATAAATTTATTTAATATTCTATCCTTCTTATTTAATCCATCTATGTTTTACCTCTGTCTTATGCATGTAGTATTATCCACATTATCTAGTCAGAAAAATCCATCTAAGGCCTAATATTTCTTTATACTTTCTGAAACTAACGCAATTGTAAACATATATTTAGGATTATTATTTACATGAACCAAATTAATCTCCAACACTTTATCCTCCAGCAAACTTCATATAAAGTGATACTTTATTTCAATGTCAATAGTTCTTACATGAAACACTAGATTGTGAGAAAGGTGAATGACACTATGACTATCACATAATAACAACCATATGTCTGATTCCTTTTCGATTTCCTTCAGTATTCACAAAAACCATATGAACTATATCCCTAAATCGGTATTATAAACAATCAATACTTTTATTTTAGTTAAAGTAACCACTAGAATCAACCAATAAATCCAACTAGTTTATATTCCACCAAAATTAAATGCAAAACTTGCATTACATTTCTATGAATCCATATATATATCACAAAATATATCTAAAAAACCTTTTATTTGATCACCATTACTGAAATATAAAGTTTCATCCACTACCACCATGTTTTCGATGCTTTCACAGGGGCACCATCCACCTCTCATTCAGAGGACATGCAGCTGTTGTGCTGCATTCCCACTTTCCAAAGGCGGGCGACATCTATTCCTTATTTAGGGATGTTTTCCCCTTGATCGAAATGGGATGATGGGATGTTGGTTACTCCTTCCATGGACTACTCCTCAGAACTCGTTACCAAGTCCAGGTCTCCCTCATAGACTTAAGACATTGTTCATGATACTCTTACCAATTCCATGTCTTCATGGATGCCGGTTAATTAGGCTACTTCTGTCAGGAAATTCCAAGGGGTCTGGTCAAGGGAGTAACCATCGGTCAGGGGAGTAGTCATGCTGGACTTCACTGGCATTTCTGGATGCTAGAACAATGACGTGTCTGGGTTTCTTCCCCTTATGATAGTACTTCACGAGGAAACAGAAGCCCGAGGCATCACATGTCGAATGAGGGGAATTTTATTCCATAGGCATGTCTATAAGGTTTTCCTTAGATTACCATGTTTAACATAGGGTATGCCTCTAGTTTAACATCTGGTGGAGACAGATCAAAATGATTAGAACGCTGATGAGAATGGATCATATGGGTGCAACCCCATGAGGGAACACTGATGCTGGGAATAACACGTAGTTAGTTACCTGATTGCTGCTAGGAGTAGTGAGAAAGGGGATGAAATGATATCACCAGGATGTGGCAGCCCGTGTGAGAATCAGGATGGATATGGATGGTTGAGAGTGGATGGAGAGTGATATGGAACCAACGTGAGGGAGATGGTGATGCTGGGATTGATCCTTGAATATACTTCCTTCATATCCCCATGGTAGGGAATCAATGTCCACATAGTTTAGCAGGGCGATGGGACACCTGGGGAGGCGGGCCATGAGAATGGATGCATGAATGTGACCTAGAGGAAATATAATCTTTAGATTGGGGCATGATCTTCTCGGGATACAGAAGCTCGAGGGAGAGATCATGTCGAGACATGGATGATGGGTTTGAACATCATAGAGGCTTCCTATGTATCCCCGTGGTAGGGAATCAAAGTCCATGTAGTTCAAGATGGGGCATGAAATCATGACACTCTAGGGGTGGACCAGAGATGTGGGTCCCGACAATGGGGACACTGAAGTTTACCCGTGTTTGGGGTTGAACCTTAGGGAAGCTTTCTATATACCATTCCTTGGAGATAGGGATAAAACCTATGTAGTTCATCTTACAATAGCTTACTATCGTGTGGGGCTGACAACGACTTACCACTGGTCGGGTTTCCAATAGCTTATCGCTGGTCAGGTTTCCAATGGCTTACCGTCGATTGGGATTGCAATGGATTACCATTGGATGGGGTACAACAGATTACCATTGATTTGGGAACACAACGGCTTACCATTTATTAGGGAACACAACGACTTACCATCGATTGGGGTTGGACCTCAGGGAGGCTTCCTACGTACCATGATTGGGAGACAAGGATCAAACCCCACATAGTTCTAACATGTACAATTTAACGTCGTGTGGGACAAAAGGGGCATACAGTTTAACGTCATGCAGGATGAGGGTGAACTGACAGAAAGTGGTTGGGACTGATGTTTGTTGGGCTTGAACCTCAAGGATGATTCCTACGTACCTTGTCTGGGAGACAAGGATCAGAGTCCACATAGTTCGGGATGAAGGGATACAGTTTAACATTATGCGGGACAAAAGTGAACCGACGCGAATGGGTTGGGACAATTAGGTGTTGTGCTTGAACCTCAGGGAGGCTTCCTACATACCTTGTCTTGGAAAGGATCAAAGTCCGCATAGTTCGAGATAGATAATTGGGGCTTACACGCTAAGGTGTCCCAGGTAGGATTCCATACTCAATGGTTACTCTAATCCCACATGATTCATGCTCAGTGTGAGAAATAAGAGGTAGTAGATAACTAACGATCACTTTACAAAAGGTGAATTCACGGGAAGTAGAGTGGGGCTTACATGTGGTGAGTGGATCAAAGAGGAAACATGGTCTTACATGTGGATCAGCCCAAGGAGATGGAGATTGGGACTTACTCAAGGATAGAGGCCTTATGGAGATAAAGCTCAGAGGGAGAGGGAAGGGATAATGAAGGTCCCTGTTCCCATCTTACATATGGTCCTTGGCAATAAATAATGGAGGAGGATCATGAATGATACCTCATGAAAGAAAGGCTAGGGGCTTACACCAAGATGGGTTCCCTTCCCCGTGGACAGGCGTCTCTCCAACAGAGAAGATCTCATTCCACGTGAGGAATATCTCACTCCCGTAGAGATGAGCGGGCATAAAGAATGTCTGAGGTGGGGAAACCCATTTAGAATGCATGGGGCAATGGCACATTTTAACGTCATGTGCTAAGGACAATGGTTCTTGGCATTTTAAATTCCTGCAGATCGGATGAGGTAGGTTCAATCCGCACCCCTAGGACTTACATAACCGACATGCTTTAACCCTTGGTGAAGGGATGACACCGACAATGCTATGATGTTGGGGTGTCGTGGAGTGATCCATTGAGGGGAACATGTTAGCATGGCTATGCAACGAAGTAATAGCCATTAGCATGCCTATACGAAGAAGCATAAGGCTAGATAATGCAACGTGAAGCACCACCCAAGGGACCTTGAAATCAAATTATATAATATTGGAGGGTCGTATGGGATAATGGTGTGTGAAACAGATATGTTTCACATGAGAGGGGTTCATACATATTTCCTTATGGTAATGAAGACACATGGATCTCACAAGGAGGGCCGCACACAAGATGGGGGGATTCACGCAAGATGGAAGGCTGGGCACGAGATGGAATGGTTGTGTGCAAACTGGAAGGGTGTGTGAAAAATAGGTCTGATTCAAGGGGAATTTTCATGAAAGAGAGATATTTTACGCAAAAATGAATTAGGGTAAAAGAAAATGGACAAGGATCATAACCAAGAGGTTCCACCCGAAGGAGGACCCTTGGGGGACCTCTCATGTAAGATCCAATACCTTGAGGCCATAGTTTTTTTTCACGTGGTCACCGAAGAGGTTAATTTCGTGTAGAAGAGCATCACTTATTCTTCTATAACCATCCCCGAAGGGTGGGTGGGTGGGGGGGGTACACTTCATTTTATAGTGAAAATCATCGAAGGCAGCACGCAAGAGGTTCTATATGAAAATGACCGTTTGATGTCACCTTGGGCGCGTAAGGGTTTGCGTGCCTAGGAGAAACTTCTATGCCAAACTCTCTTTCTTGTCGTTCTTTCCTTGGTAGGGTTTTGAGAAGGTGGCCGCAAAGGGGTCCCTTTGATGTCACATTGGGCATGCAAGGTATTGCATGCCGTAGGAAGACTTGCACGCTCACCTGGACTCTTGCACGCCAGTGCCTTTGCGAGTTCACGGCGGGTCGCCACAGAAGGCCACATTTGATGTCACATTGGGAGTGCAAGCTTTTGCGTGCTGAGGGGGATCTTGCGTGCACACCTTCATTCTTGCGTGAACTTCCCTTTCCCACTGCAGAATCATCCCTATATTTTCAATTTTCCTTTGGTTTCTTCAAAAGAGCCCCCTCATAGCCCTATCCAAAGTTCGACGTCAAAAAATGCCCCCTCAGAATCAGAGATGAAGGGGGACCAAAAGGTAAAATTCTGAGGGTCACGCCGAAAGATATAAGAGCTTCCGATTGGGGCATGAAAAAATAGTCTTTGGGTGCACAAACCCCTTCTACACGAACGTGCAAGACCCTGTCCACCCCTATAAATATGATGAGGGCCCCCTTTAAGTCCTCACTTTGACTTTTTCCATACAATAGGCTTTGGATCTCGTGTACGTAAATGTTCCCCATCTGTGCGTAAGTTTCTACAGTCGATTCTGAGTTTTGTGCATGGTACGATCACTTTCACGCAACCATCCATTTTCGTGTAGATCGGCATTCTTTCATGCCGAAACTCCATTATTTTGTGCATAGCCCTTAGGATTTTTGATTTTTTTTCCAAAATGGCTGACCAGCAAACCGATGCCAAGAGGGAGGATAATGCGGCTACAAGGAGGACTGAGATGATCACAAACCCCAAAATTCTTCATGTAAGGAGGGTCGTGTCTAATAACCAAATGACTTTTTGCATGCTTACGCAAGCACAAAAAGATTACATCTTTAGTGATAGCCTGCCGATATGAGACTTTGACATTTTTGAGGAAGTGCTGATGCCTGGGTTCAAAATTGATATTCCATAGTCATGGGTGACATGTGAAGATAGTATTAAATAGTTCAACAATATGAACAATGACCATACTTCCAGGGAAACATAGAACATAGCCATCTACGTCTTGAATCCAAAGACTAGGACTGTCATAGGGAGTGACTCGGTCCCCAAAGAATCTCTGACTCTTTATACAAGCACCTTTTGAAGTTTTATTACTGATGATATGAAAGGTTGGGAGGAGTGAGAATTCAGGTCTAGAGGTAACTTCACAAGAGAATGGATATGGGTGTACTGGGTATGCCAAACATGTGAGGATTTTGGATCAGAATTGTGGTCTATCAGGCTCTTCGAAGCAGTTTGGAAATCCCAATTTCACTTCTATCGCCAGCAGGACCTAGTACCAGAACTGTTCATTCATTAGTCCCCCGACACAAACAACTTCCACCTCCACCTTGGGGAGGTAGGTATTAGTCTGTGGGGAATTCAATGTATTAGGAAAATCCCCTTGGAGGTGTACCAATATGACGAGTTCCTCCCAACAGAGAACATCTGGGGGGATAGGACACACACCCCTATCCAGACATGGCATATGCTGAAGCTGGCTAAGGAGGAGTTGAAAATAAAATATTTTCTAAAGTAAATATATTATCCAGGATGGTTCAGACTTTTCCTGATGCATTACAAGGCTGTAAATATTCCAGGCTGAGGGAAGTAATGCATGAACACATCTCAGAGGAGAAAAGTGGGATCATATTGGACGGTCCTGAAGACAGGAGAGTATCGATCATGGGGCTTAGACATAAATGAAATTCGGGACCCAAATGTATGATATTCCGTGTTTCTTGGTGCATTATTAAGCGGGTGGTTATTTCTAGTGGGGGATATGAGGATGGGGGTCTGCCCAGGGAAATTAGTGATGGACAGGATCATGGCGGTGGAGAACAAGGTTAACCTAGGAGTGCCTATATTAGCTAGGCTATACAGCATTCTGGGGCGCATCTCAAGGGGAAGTACACCCAGAAGAATATGCAGACTGTTCCAGATCCTTCATGGCTGGGTCACAACCCACTATGGGGGGTATGAATCCCCAAACATTATTCTCCCTCCAGGTGATGGTATGTGGTCATCCCTCTTGAACATTGCTGAAATCCACCCACTGACGTTCATAGAAGAAGGGATCAATCTCAAGATCGGTATCCATACCTATTTTGACTTTTACCCATTTTGGACCCTAGTTGAACAGATGATAGATGAAGGGTGGGGCCCATTGGGGTAGAGGGAGTACCTGAAAATCATTTGGGGTGGTGTTCTGATAGCCTTGATCGATGACAAAATATTTTGCAAACCGTACGTTCTGACCCGGTTCGCCAAGCAGTTTGGGTACATGCAGCGGATGCCAAAAAATTTTATACAATAGTTCTAGAAGAGAGACATACCTATATTCTTCACCAACTGTGGCTTATGTTCAGGACTAAATTCCTGAGTTAAGTCATCACTCCTCCCCCCACTGATGTCAATGTTGGCCTGTCAACAGAGTATGCTGAACACTAGAAAAAAACACATCTTGAGGTGATTCTATGAAAATGCATCTGATAACTCAAAGTGGATAGTGTGGAGCCCAAAGAGCAGGGAGGTAGACGGAGTTATACATGAGAGGTGAGATGAAGAACAGGACAAGTTGATAACATGACACATGCTGGAACTTCATCGACAGGAGCACTGCAAGGTGAGCGCGTGCCTCCACCTTTTGATGAGGGGTGGTCCCACAGGCGGCCCCTTGGGCCAGTTAGGGAACTCTCCAGGAAGTTGCTCAGACACCTCCGGAATCCAACCACTGACACTATCTTTATGTCCCTCTAGTCTACCTAGATAATTCTATGACAATCCATGTCAATCGAAGAGTTGTGGCAGATATTGGTGCGTACTGGGCTCGAGTTTCCAGACATAGGGCGCATCTAGGTGGCAGATAGGGTGAACATTCATCATCGGCATGCAAACCTAATGACCATGAATACGTACATGTGCCAGTGGGGGTGGTATAAAAAGAAACATATCCTGGTGGAAATGATGCTCATCCAGAAACATGACCCATAAAAGATGCCATCAGAGGATGAAGATGTAGAGGAGGAAGAAGAGGAAGAGGAAGAGGAGGGGAGAGATGAAGAAGAAGAAGACGAAGAAGAATAGGAATAAAAGGTTGAATATATTGAAGGTCTTAGTGGTGAAGGACCTTCAGAAACACATGGTCATCAATGAATCCCTTGCGAGAGTAGTGAAATTTTAGGCTCCGATGCAGAACTAGCTAAGCAGCTCGAGGTGAGTTTAACTCTTGTCTCTGCTGGCGTTTCTCTTTCCACAATCCTATATTTATCTACCAAAATTCATCCTGTTTAAGAAAATATAGATGATGGTGCCCAAGAATCCTTCCCCACAGGGGATGAGGACATGTCCATGGAGGCAAGAGTACATCCTTAGGAACCTATCCTCAGAACCGAGTGAGGTAGGGAACTGAATATGGTTGGAGTAGGCAGAAATGAGCCAGAAGAGATGGTTGAAATGATGGCCTCTGAGTTCCCCACCATTCCAACCATTCAGAAAGAACCGATTCTAGTGATTGAGGTTTCAAGTTCTGAGGGATCACCGTAGGGGTGGCTCCAACCATGACACAAACACTGGATACCACCGAGCTTGGCTCTTGTAATTCTTTACCCTTGTTGTCTCTCATCTTTTATCAAGAATCTCAGCTGACTAAGATATCGATTCCCATTTCATTAATTGCAAGGTTGGAGGCTAAACTAGCCATTGACTCGAGAACATCTTTGGGAGACATGCTGGTGACTACACTAGATCCTGTAGATCCAACCATTCAAGATGACCCCACCATAGTGTTTGTAGAGCCGGAGGCTACAGTCATGGGTAATGCTGTTGCTGGGGTGGAGCTCTAGGCCGGTGAGGGTGAAGCTGTTAGAGAAGAAATAATTCCAGAAGAGGACCCTGCCACTGAACTCCTGGATGTCTTTCCGGAGTATAGACCCTGAGGAGATAGATGAATCTGACCCAAACACAGCTGTGTAGATCCATATGAAATGGTGTAAGGTGTGTAAGTGCATCAAATGTTTCCTCATTCATTCACAAGCAGAATAGATAATCCAGATGGACTCGCTTCGCCCCTGGATATGCTTTCTCTGCACTAGAGGATTGGATTCTCACCTTCTTCATATAATTATCTGTGACTATATGGTTGAGAAAATATGGGAGAATAACCAACGCTATGAAATTTCTCGATTCCAGAAGGAATCAGAGAATACCCAGGAATTCCTTAATGTTAAGTAAGAATTCCTACATCTCGAAGAGCAGGCAGAAGAAAGGAAGGCATTCATCACAACCTGATCTGATCTCATTGAGCAGTTGAGGGCCTAACTGGTGTACACCTAGGAGCAGGTAGTGAAGGAGAGTCTCCAAATGATTGAGTTTCAATCTAAATGAGATCGAGAACAGGCTAGGGATAATTTGTTAGGATATGTGGATGATGATAAAGAGAGGGATCTCAAGGGGTGAGAGGTAGTACTGGAAGCCATGATTCAGAAGGTGGAAACTCTATAGAAATCTATCAAAGATGCTAATCCTTAAGGGCCATATTTTGGCTGAACTCATGAATCTTTCTCCCTTTGTTTTATTATCTCGAACTGCATGCATATACTTATTATATGTTTTCTTGATTATTTTTATTATCTCACCTCAATCATAAATGTGGATAAACCATCAATCAATCCCTAAGATCACGTGGGTCGTGCCTGATGTGAGAAACAAGGGATGATTGCTTTGTTATCTCATTTGAATATGATATAGCCAACCAAGATTCAGACATCTAGGGTTTGAAAAACTAATCCAGATTTCTAGGGAGAGAGAGGGAGGCCTAACTAAAGAATAAGGTTCTCGTAATAGTCGAACTTACACCTTCCCAATGTGCTCAGGTGCATGAGCGGGGTAATTCCAGGGGTGTTAGAGTGAACATGAATAGAGGGGAATGGAAGGTGTGAATCATGATACCAAAAATTTGGAACACTGTAGGGATGTTATGACAATAAAGGATGAATATTGACCATATTTGAAACAAAATATCCTTATTGCATTATCCTGAAACAGGGATAAAAAATGAAGGTCTACTGCTTACCATGTTCGAAACACAGGACCTGCCTCAAAATGTCATCTATTAGTCTTCTGGAACATTATCCCAGAATAGTAGGAGAGCCATAAGCTTAGAATCCATACTATCAGGGGGTTCTTTCATATGTAAAAGGGAATGAGGATCCGAATAAAGGGTATGAAAATCATGTAAGGTGGTGTGATGGGTTGTTAGAATGTATCCCAACACTCTTGAAATTACACCACCAGAGTGAAACACATCAGGTGGATGCATCGGTCTGATTAGGGATCAAAATTACTTCCGAACAGGACCTTCCTGGTAAGGACTTGGAGGGCCTTGTTGTTTTATGTAATTCCAATAAGGATGATAGACACATAATTTAAATTTCATATGGTGAGGATGGTGCACATATTTTTAAGGTCATACTGTCTGGACCGCGATTGGGGATGAGGGAAAAAAAGGGGTTAATGACTCTAGGTTTGGGCCCAAGATGAGAGTCCCAGATGTTTCTATGTATCCCATTTGGTGAAAATAAAGATAAACGATGTCCTTGAGCATAGTGTGGTCAGAGACCAACACTGGTAGGAGGAATCCTTTTTGGCAAGGAATCTGATGAATCCCATGATTAACATGGGGCATCCTGAACTTGTTCAGGGTAGAAATTTAGTTTAATATCATGCATCAAGGACATGTAGACTTTCATAGTTTAACATCATATAGTAGGAAACTGAGTGAAAGGGGAGATCCCAAATAGGAGTATGTGATTCGGTAGGTATAAACCTGGCGTGAATGGGGACACAAGGAGTCCATACCACACTATGTATCTCTAGGGGAAGTTTGTTAGGTTGAGGGACCAAGAGTGAAAGTTAGGATGGGCCCAAGGTAAAGCGTGTGGGCGTTCTTACGTACCCCATGATAACAAGAATCAAGACGCACGTAGTTTTGGGATTACATTTTAACATCATGTGGGACAAAAATCTTGTGTGGTATAGTTATACCAGTACACATCATGCCAAAAACACTAAGCCCACGTGAGTCGTGCTCGATGTGGGAAACAAGGAGAAGTGGCAGGGCTTTACTAGTATAGGGAGGCACTTATTAGGGGAAATGGGACTCTAGGTGAACGATGTCCCACTATTACTGACCCACCTACTTAATACACATAGATGGGTGGTGGTGTAAAACTGATTGTGTTGGAATTCCACTTAAACATTTGGGGTTGGATAGACGTGAATCTTGATACCAATATTTGGATCACAATGATAGCGGCGTGAAGATAGAGGATAATTGTTGACCATGTTTGAAACATAGTATCCACATTTCATTAGCCCAGAATGGGGACAGATAAATGAGGGTCAACCACTGACTATATTTGAAACACAGGACCTGTCGCAAATGTTGTCCGAGGTCTTCAGGGGCATTGGCCCAAGATGGTAGATGAACCAATGTGGCATGAGACGAGGCCATAAAGGGGGTCCCTTCAGACATAGAAGAGAACGAGGATCCAAATAAAGGGATCATAAAGCCCAGACATGAAACTAGGGAATGTCCATGTGATAATTACACACCTTGGTCTCTTTATCACGACACATCTGAGTAAAACAAAATGATGTATCAGATAGAGGGAGTCGAGTCCCTTTCCAAGGACAAGGGTCCTAAGGTCACATTCTTCCAGCTTAAGGTTTTAGAGTGAACCATTAATAGGGGACTTGATTTAATGAAGTGCTCGTAGGGTGGAAAAGTAGTTGAAACCGATGCATAGTTCCCATAGAGATATTTTATAGTTATAGAGCTTGAAACAGGTTGGGAAGAGATAAGGAAGAAACATGGTGCAGTTGTCGCAAAGCCAGGCATGAATGAGAACCCAAGAGGTGATCGCCACACCACATGCTTCCAAAGGAGTTGGGGCCAAGGGGCCGAAGGGGGGGGGAGATTTAATATTTCGGGGGTTGGACCTAGAGATGGAATGTCTTGGTATTTCTATGTATCCCATAAGGATGTGAATCAAGTCATACATAGTTCTGGAAGATGCTGTGCAGTTTTACGTTATGCAACAATGATGGTTGGACCTTAGTTTAAAGGTCTTAGAGATTATACCATAGATGGAAAAAAGTGAGGGAGATACATGGTGTAGTAATTACAAAACCCGATGTGAATGAGGACGGTAGGAGTCCATATCACACCATGTGATCCCTTGAGAGGTTTTAGGTCGAGGGACAAAAAAAGAAAGTTAGGCTGGGCATGAGACAAAGTTCTTGGGCATTCCTACGTACCCTATGATGATGGGGACCAATCCATATGTAGTTCTAGGAGTGTCATGGTAGGGTACCAATGCTAGGGACAACACTGTCGTGTGGGTCGGGCCCACACACCAAAATAAGCAGCATTTGATATATCTTGTTTTTTCATTAAGATGCATGTGTGTGTTTTTTTTGTGAAGCGATAAACCTAGGATGGAGAATACAAGCATCATTACAGGAATCAAGCCATATATGGGAATTTCAAGATGTTATGGTGGGTAATCATTAACAAACATGGTGTCCCCTCGAGTGAGGACATCACAATGCAGTGCCATTTTCCACCATGCTACCAGGATGATAATGTCATAGTTTAGGGTCTAATGATAGGAACTACCAATGCATTTTAACATCATGAAATAAAGAAGAAATAGTTTAAAGTCATGTGGGACTAGGCAGAAAAGTTTAAGGTCATATGTCTTGGACACATACGGAAGAAACCAGGTTTTAAAAGGAATGTGCATGGTGTGATAAAACATACCTGACGTGAATGAGGACATAAGCTCGTACCACTCCACGCATGATTCTAGGGAAAAAATCTTGGGAAAACGGGCCAGAAAAGGTCAAGGAATATGGGTAGAGACCCAAATATGAAACATCTAGGTGTTCCTACGTATCCCATGAGGATGGGAATTAGGCCATACATAGTTCTGAGATTGTATTTTAGTGTCATACTGGATGGGAGGTAGGAGAGACTAGCTTTTAGAAGGGGAGTATGGGGTAAAACTGTTGAAAACTTAGCATGAGTGAGGACATAAGCCCATACACTCCATACCATGCAATCCTATGAAAGCCATGGCCAAAAGGCCAAACAAAAAAGGTAATTAGGGGGAACCTAAGCTGGGCCTGACGACAAGATTCTTGGGCATTCCTACGTATCCTATAAGAATGGGAATCAAGTTGTACATAGTTCTAGGAATGTCATTTAGTTTTACATCTTGTGGAAAGGACATAGAGATCTTAGTTTAAGGTCTTAGAGCTCGGGCCATATGTATAAATGAGACACTTCCAAACACGACCAACCTTGATCGAATCCCTAAGCCCATGTGAGCTATGCTCAATGTGGGAAACAAGGACAGGGAAGGTCTTTGCAACACACAGAATACACGCAAAGGGGAAATCGGGGTGGAGTCCCGGGCGATGCCTCACTGTGACTTTGTCCTGCAAACGTGCCAATGTGCATTGAAGTAAATTATCAAGAGTGTCAGGATTCCACTTGGACATGAGGGAGTGGAAAATGATGTGAATCATGCGATTAATATTCAGGGATTAATGGGGGTGGTGTGATGATGGAGGATAACTGTTGAACATGTTCAAAACATAGCATTCATATCATGTGACATGAAATGGGAACAAAAAACAAGCATCGACTACTGACCATATTCACAACATGGGAATTGTATCAAATTGTCATCTGAAATCCTTAGGGACGTTGGCCCGAGATGGTAGGAGAGCCCTGGGGCCTAGCATCCATACCGATCGGGGGTCCTTTTGGATATAGAAGATTATGAAAGACCCAAATGAAGGGGAACATGAAACATGAAAATGGGTGAGAACATGTCTACGTAGAATCCAACACTCTTGTACCTGAACCAGAGTGCTTCTGGACACATTGGTGAACTATCAAAGAGGGACGAGGGGCTCGATTCAAGAGCAACTGACTTGAAAATATGAGTGTGGGACAAGGGGGTTAAGAGCTCTTAGGAGAAAGAGGTACGTGTCATGGTTGTTAAAAACCCTATGTGAATGAGGAAATAAGCCTATACCACACCGTATACCCCTTTCCTGGAAGAACTCGAGCTAGGGGGCCTGGAAGATAGGGAGGTTTCTAAGAAATAGGGATGAACCCGAAGGTTAAATGTTCGGGCGGTCCTACGCATCCTATAAGGATGGGAATCAATCCATACATAGTTCTGGAAGATGATGTGTTGTTTTACATAATGCGGAAAGGACACAGATAGGGGCAGGGTATCTCGGCGAGGGATGTGTACATCACAATGATTAACCCGACGTGAATGAGAACATAAGCCCATACCAAACCATACAATCCCAAATGAGAACTTGGGCCAGGAGGACGAAAAGGTCAATGGATATAATATGGGATGTACCATCCAGTTTGCAGTTTAAATTCTTGTGGTGAGGACGATGATGGAGGGGTGTCCCAAGGGGATGTATGCAGTGTGGAAAAATATCCCGACATGAATGAGGAAATAGAGTCCAGGCCACACCGCACAATTTTAAGTGAGATCATAGGAGAGGGGCCAAAAAGGTCGTGGGACCTGAGACTAGGCCACAGATGGGGATTCTTGGCCAGTTTGTAGTTTTTCGTCATGCTGTACAATGGACTGAGTGGCTTTACATCCTTTAGTTTGGACAGATCACACAGTTTAAAGTAATGCAGTAAGGAAAATGATGATCATAGTTTAAGTTCATAGAGCTCGTACCAAAGGTATGTGACCCTTTAGGTGGGTATTGCATTTCCAAAGATTCTAATCCCACATGATCAATGATCAGTGTGAGAAACAAGGCATAGGACTAGGATCTTCCCAACATACAAGGGTATGATAATAAGGGAAGGATATCGGGCGGGGTTGGCCCTGACCAAACTAACACTCCTGCTCAAGGAAGACTGATGTTTGAGGGGATAACAAAAAAAATGAATCACTGCACCCAACATTTGGGAAATATGGAGGTGGTGATAATGATGGAGTTTAACTATTGACCATGTTCAAAACACAAAATTTACATCGAGTGACCGGAAATGGGAACAAAAAATGAACATCGATCACTGACCATATTCTTAACAAGTGACTTGTATCAATTTTTCATTAGATATCCTTGAGGATGTTGTCCCAAAATAGTACGAGAGCCTTGGGGACTAGAATCCATGCCTTTCAGGGGTCCTTTTGGATGTGAATGTTAATGGATGCCCAAATGATGGGAATGAGTGAATTGAAATAGTGCTTGTGTAGTTTAAGGTCTTGTGGTAAAGATGATGATGAAGGGAGTACTATGAGGAGGGGAACACATGGTGTGGTTGTGATAAACGCGATGTGAGTGAGGACATAATCCCACACCACACCATGTGTTTTGGGTGGTATCCAGGCTGAGGGGCCGAACCAAAAGAGTGATTATAAAGTTTAGGGTATGGCCTACAGACGAAATGTATGGGCGTTCAAACGTATCCCATGAGGATGGGAATCAATCCATACATAGTTATTGAAGGTTCCATGTAGTTTAATTTCGTGTAGTGAGGATGTGGGAGGATAGAAGATTGAAGAGGGGCACATGGTGCAATCATCATAATCCCGATATGAATGAGGGCCAATGAATCCTACACTACACCATGCAAGATCCTCCAAGAGAACTACACTTAGGGGGTGTAGTCAAAGAAAAGAGTCTAGGGGCTAGACTCAAGGCGAGGTGTCCGAGAATTCCTACGTATCCCATGAGGATGGGAATCAAGACATACATAGTTCTTAGGGTGCCATGCAGTTTAACATTGTGCGATGAGGATGTGGAGAGATATTAGTTTAAGGTCTCAGATCTTGGACCGTTTTTTAGTTTATCATTATGTGGGATGACTAAGAGGTTTAATGTCATTTAGGACATAATAGTTTAAGGTCATGTAAGACCAGATATAGTTTAAAATCCTGTAGGATGACATATAGTTTAATTTCACATGGGAAATAATATTTTAAGGTCATGTAGGACCCTATTTTATTAGGCAAAGTATTTATTGAAGAATTTAGCATTGGTGGTAGGAGTTATACACTTACCATCCATGGTAACCAGGGAGTATGCATCATTGGGGTAAACCTTGAAAATGATGTAAGGTCCTTCCCATTTGGGATCCAATTTTGGTGGTTTCTGTCCAAGTATCATTGGTGTCCTTATGGCCAATACGGTGTCACCTTGTACTAAAGAGAAGATGAAAATTTTCTTATTAAAAGCTCTAGATATCCTTTTTTGATGCCTCTCCAAATTGTGTAGGGCACAAAGTCTATTTTCATCAAGCGCTTCCTGTTCGGCCAGATGAATTTCAGCTACCTTATCCGGTGCTTGCTGATCATAGTCATCTGTGTACAATGAAGGAAATTGAATCTCGATGGGAAGGACTGGCTCCATTCTATACACTATGGAATATGGGGTCACCTGTGTGGAATTGTGGTTCATTTTTCAATAGGCCCAAAGAGCATTAGAGATATTTTTTAGCCAACTCTTTTTTTCTGACCAACCGTATTTTTTAGAATGTTAGAGATGGTTTTGTTGAACGCCTTGATCTTACCATTTTCTTGCACGTGATAGCGAGAGGTATGGTTAGAATAGATGTTTTATTTGGCATAAAATTTATTCAACTTGACTGCTAGGAAGTTGGTGCCATTATCAGTGAGAACGAAATGAGTGACTCCAAATCAGTAGATGATGTTGGAGATCACAAAATCAAAGATAGAACAGTCCTTGACCTCCTTGAGAGGAACTACCTCTGCCCACTTGGAAACAAAATCTATAGCCATGAGAATGAATCTACACTGGTAAGATGTCACCAGTGGATATGGTCCCACGACGTCGAGTCCCCGTACCGCAAAGGGGAAAGATTACTTTGTCGTATGGAGAGGCTCTAACAGCTTATGCACAATGTTGGCATAAATTTGGCACGCATGAAACATCTTAGAAAACTAAAAGTAGTCATGAATCATTGAGGGACAAAAATAACCCAGTATCTAGATCTGGTGAGATAATTTCGGCCTGGTCTGATGAGCCCTGCAGGAACTAGCATTAAAATCCCACATGACTTGAGAAATATCAACTCCTTGAACGCAATAGAGGAGAACCCCATCAAACCTGCGCTTGTAGAGGATTTTCTCAAGATTAGGGCCCCTCTAGAGGGTAAACTGCCAAGTGCGGAATCATATTTTCTCACACTCAGCTTGATCTTATATGATATTTTCGTGCTGGAGGTATTCAATAAAGGGGGTACTCCAATCGGGATTTACTTACAACACTATGTCAGGGGAACCTGAGGGTCCTGACGTGGAGGCACCGGTGGTAAGGTGGCTTACCTGCGGGCTATCCTCATCATATGGAGTGGTGGGGGAGATGAATATCTAGTGTTCCATGTGTATAATTAAATAATCCTCATAAAGCTTCACAATAGATGCAGATAGACTGGCCAATGCATCAGATCGGTCGTTCTAGGATTGAGGGACATGGGTAACTTCTGGCCGAAACCAAAACTGGGCCATCAATTAGTAGGTATGCTCTAATAGTGGTACGAGATTTGGATTTCCGATGACATAGTCACCTTTGATCTTATTGTTGACTATTTCAGAGTCCCCTTTCACATGCAGGTGGGGAACATCAATCTCGAGGGCCAGCTCAAGGCCAGTGATGAGATCTTGGTACTCCACCTCATTGTTAGTACATCTCTCTGATAGCACGAATTAATACAGCAAAACATCTTGTGCTGGAGTGATGAAGACAATACCCAGGCCTACTCTATTGAGTCTAGAGTCATTGAGCATTCGGTCAGTAGGGCTCCGGGAAGTTCCATCAATGTGAATTTTCTAACTAGGAATGGATTTGTCTACCGAGAGGATTGCTTCATCAGGAAAATCAAGGTCCAGATACTAGTCCGCAGGGGATGGATGGGCATCAAGAAAGTCTTCTAATTCTTTCCCCTTTATATCCTTATGAGGGAAAAACCTAATGTCGAACTGTTGGAGGATCACTACCCACTGAGCTAGACGACCTGTCAACATGGGGTGGTTTAGGATGTACTTCAGTGGATCCACTCAGGACACCAGTTGTACCTCATGGTGATACAAGTAATGTTTCAATTTATGTACTATGAATACTAGTGTAAGGAATCACTTCTCAATAGGGGAGTATCTGGTCTCCATATCGAGGATCATGCAGTTGAGATAGTAGGGGCTATTCTCTATTCCCTCATTGTTCTTCTAGGTGAGAAGGGTGCTGAGAGATCGTTCCAGGGCAGTAACATAAAAGACTAGAGACTTTCCAGAAATAGGTGGCATCAGGACTAGAGGCTGGATCATATATTTCTTGATTTCCTTGAAAGAAGTTTGACATTCTTTTTCCCACTGATAGATAGTGCCTTTCTTCATGAGCTGAGAAAAGGGATTACACTTTCCGGCCAAATTTGTGATGAATAAGCGTATGTATACCAAATGGCCTTGAAATTCTAGCAGCTCCCAAATTTTTCTCAGAGGATAAATCTTACTAATGGACTTAATATTTTATGGATCAATCTTAATGCCTCTATATCTAAAAATGAATTCGAGAAAATTTCTAGAGGTGACTCCAAAGGCTCACTTCAATGGTTTCATCTTTAGGTGGTGGGAACAGAGGAAGACGAACACTTTCTCAAGATCTTTGAGATGGTCCTGATGCTGGAGAGATTTGACCACCAGATCGTCCAGATAACATTAAACCAATTTCCTGAGGATTGGCTTAAATATGCGATGCACGACATGCTGATAGGTGGAACCTACATAATTTAGACCGAAGGGTATTACCTAGTAACCGAAAGTACCTTTTGGTGCCCTGAAGGCTATAGAATATTCATCCTCAGGGGATATTTAATCTGATTATACCTAGAATACCCATCCATAAAAGAGAGATCTTGGAACCCATCTATGGTGTTAATCAATAGATCAGTCACAGGAAGAGGAAAATCATCCTTCATACAGTGATAGTTGAGATCCCATAAATAGATGAAAACCCTAATTTTTCCATTTATCTTTCTGACTGGCACAATGTTGACTAACCATTTGGGGGTACTGGACCTCCTTGAAGAAATTGGATCTGATGAGATTATTAACTTCATCCTTGGCCATGGCACCGTGAGAAGGGTGTATCTTTCTAGGTGGATGCTTAAACCTGCAGTGATTTTCCAGGAGACTGAGGCGGTGTAAGACTACCTGGGGATATAGTCCCTAAATTTCATCATAAATCCAGTAAAATATATCAAGATTTTTCTTAAGGAAGTCCACGTACTGCTTTTTCTCTTTGACAGGCATAACGACATTGATCAATGTGGGTTTCAGATCTGTCTTGCTACCCATGTTCACCTGTACCAGTTCATCGACCATGGTAGAGACACCCTCTTCAAATGCGATGGGGGGGGGTGCATCTTCCAAATCTTCTTCTTCACTTATGAAGGAGGGATCCTTAGTGGGAGGAGTTACCTCTGAGTCAACAGATCCCGATGGGAGACTAGTGCCAACCTGAGCGGGGGTAGAGACTGCCTTGAGGGACTCCTGTGATGCCGAAACCATGGAAATGAAAGATTTCGATCCGATCCCATATGGTGTTTAACTCAAGGGGCCACGATTGATGAAATTGAATAAATAATGGCATTCTTCTTGAGCCAGTTTATCCTATCCTGACAGAATAAGAAACTATGGAATATCGCTATTGCCATGAGGTGGACATCCCAATACCTTATGGGGGTAGGGGCTCTGGGACCACCCGATCTTGATTTTTGTAGGAATATGAGGTGATCTTTCGGCATCTCTTAGACTTGGGAACGTGATTCCTACTCATTCCAGAAACAAAGAATCATTGTACCATATCTGGTGTCATAGCCTCCAATCAGTGGATCAGAAAGATGTAGGCATCATCTTGGTCTGTCCACGGGTCGGTTACAGCTGTAGTGCGTTCAACCTCATTAGCCTGAATCTACTTTTACTTTCTCTTATAATAGTCGGAATCTAGGTAGTGAGATTCACAAGAGGAAATGGGAGACGATTCACTTTTGAGTATTCCCAATCAACCATTAATGGCATACTTAAGGCAATGGTGATATGGTGAAGGGACCTCCGCATAGAGGTGGAGCCATGGCCTACCCATCAACACATTCTAGGCGGTGTCTTAGGAGACTACCATTAACTCGGTGCTAGATAAAAGACCATCGAACTACGTATTAAGGTGGATCTTTGCAACTGGTTTCTATTACGTCCTATTATAACCTTGGATTTTTTGCTCAGAGGGACTCAGATCATCCTTGAACAACCCCATTTTTTGAAGTGTCCCGGTCGGGATTAGGTTGATCCCAGAGCTTGCATCAACATGACAGTGATGAATCTCCATGACATTGAAGTGGCCAGTGATATACAATGGACAAATGTACCCCTATTTGGGGGATCCTTAGTCTTCTCTAGAGAAAAAGATAATGGACTAGCATTATGAATGCTCGACTGCCTCAGCATGGATGGATTTTATAGCTGCTACCTCCATCTCGAATTGGAGAGGGATTATTAAAGATTAAGAATGGGATTCATGCATATCCAATGATAGGAGAAGATCCTAGAGGATAGAGATCCTGACAGGAATACTAGTGTGATTCTTAAGAACATCATACTTCCGTGCCAAGTTTAAACTTCTGCTTACAGGGGGCATTTTGCGGCGGGAGTTATGATAGGACCTCCTGGTTGAACCGGCGGTTGACTAGTGCTGGGAATATCCCACTGCTCACTAGTTGAAGCTCATGGAGCGTCATCTAGATGTGGGATGGATGGCTGAGTCCAGTCCTTAATAGAACCTAGTTTATCGCAATGAGGTCGGGGTGACTCTTCCTGGTTAAGTAACACAAACAACAATGAAGTTGGACTTGATGACACTAGATGAGAAGGATGTATGTGATGAGACCTGTGTTGGGCCTAATATCTGGTTTCAGTGGCATGCACATCCTGTCTAGAAGTACTGACCGAGGAACTCATACGACCCATATATTTGCGGCTCCATAGACGCTGGTGACGGCTAGGGATTTTTGGAGGATCCGTATGGTGCTCCTCGTCATCAGGAAGCATGTACGGATTTACCAGCTTCACGGTATTAACTCAAGCATACCCTTGATCATCACCTAAAAAATCTTCCACTACTGGACGAGTTCTTGGGGGAATCTCCATGTCTGTAGGAATGAAGTCGCTGAGAGTATGGGATGACGATGACATTAGTGGGGGACTTTGTTTTCCCTAGCACCGCGGGTGCTTGATCTTCTGGGAAGAGGAAGGTAGAGTTGTTGATACAGAGGTAATGGATGAGGGTGACATGATGTCTTATAAAGTCTAATGTTCATTCATACGTGCATGAACAATACCACGGGCATGAGTGATTTCCTTGCGATCCATATATTCATCATACTTATGGGACCCTCAGTTAGAAACCTGATTCCACTTACCTTCATTGTCACTGCCACAATATGAATTCATGAATACACATGCCACTTGTGCCAGAGCCAGGCCTAACATGACTATGTTATTATAAACCTGGTCTTGAATCCAGTCTTTAAATACATATCACTTTTTGAGCTTGTGCCCTAGGATCTTGTGATAGGGGCAGTAGTTGGGGCGATCAATGAGATCTGCCTCATCTGGCCTCCTGCATTCAGGAAAAAATATTGTTCCCTGTTCTATGGCACTTCAGAAATAACTGGGGAACTAAGACTCATTGAATGGGTAGGTGCGGTTTGTCCTACTGGTCAGGGGGATTTGGGATCCTAGCCCTATCAAGGGGCTGTAGGACCCTATCGAGGAGGTGGAACCTAGTTATCTCGCCTGGGTGGTGGTGGCACATTATGCGGGGCGCCTGTTGATTATGAGGTGGGCACTGCTAGATCAGAACCTACGCCTAAGGTGGAGGGCCCCTGCAGGGTTGTGGAGGTGGTTTCACTGGTAACAAATACAGTTTCCTATGGTCATCAATTTGTTCCACCGCGACAGGCTCAACCTTAGTGGCTCTTCTCATGGGGATTGCAGGAGGAAACAGATGTGCCTTATTGGCCTACTTCAGGGCTTCCTCTAGATTCCATGACTTATCATGGAAGTATCAGATTCCACTGGGATAATTATGGGAAATGAGAGAGGGGACCAGTTCGGTCTTGACATTCTCCACACACATTTTCAACTATTGTTCCTGAGTTAGCGGCATATCCAAGGAGCCGGTAAAGCCTTTCCACCAGGTCACGAAGTCTGTGATGTGTTTTTAAGGACTTTTCTTGCACTTAAAGAGGTCTGGAATACTCATCTTCTTGGTGGTAGAGCTAAAATAGTAATGAAACTATCTACGGAAGTCTTTATAGCCGACGACTGACCCAATAGGTAGCTAGATGTACCAGACAAGCACAAGACCTTCCAATGTATGTATGAAACATCGAATTTTGGTAGATTATTGCTGTGCTGGAGTTCCTAGAATAGGTCCTCACCTTGAGATGAAGTGGTCCAGATGTTGCAATGGATCACCCATCCCATTAAAGGGAGAGAATTCGGGATTTTTGAAACCTGGCGGTGCTAGAATATCATCGACCCACACCAGATATGGCCTTCCATCAGGAAATATTTCCACATATCGAGTTTCCAATTCCTCGAGGTGAGAAATGAGTTCCTCCATCGGATCATCTGGGTGGGGATTCCTATCTTGACGAGGATCACTGACCACAAATGTGTTGGCGGGTTCTTCAACATGATAAGTAGGCCCTATGGATTGTGGAGCAGATGGTGGGATGACTTGCGGAGTGGCTGGGGGTACCTGAGCTAGGTCCTAGAGATTATCACACCGCTCGGGTAGATTTGGAGACACATATGACTCCATCTTTCCATAAGTCCCAGCCTCTATCCTGACTATGTGGGAAGGATAGTCAAGGTCACCCAGAGGAAATTCACCATGGGACTGTTGTACCTTCCTCGGTTTCCCCAACTGAGGATCACCATAGTTCGGTTGTCACTCCATAACACGTTCATCAAGGATGTCATCGACCATCTTCTTGTGCTCTACAAGCTGTTAATGCAACATGGATTTTTTGGGATCATCCTCCATCTTCTGCACTGATCCAGACAGGTTAAAGGGTTTGATGATCGCAAGATGTTCTTTTACCTTATTGGGATTCCAGTCGAGCACTAATGACTCAGTAGGTACATGAAGACCTAGTAAATTTCTTTGCTTGTGAGTGATCCTTCCCAACAGATCCAATAGGTGCGATACTCCCTCAGGGGGTATGTCCTCTCCAAGGAGGTCTAGCTCATTCTCTCCCCTTGGTAGGTCAGTCATGTTAACTGCAACTCTGCTTGGAGGAATATCCTCAATATCACCCGAAAAATTGGGAAGACGTTGGATAAAACTAAAATGGAGGGTAGCATACTACCCCCAACCATGTATTTAAATGTGGGGGGAAGCCTCCTTGATTATCCTGTGGATTACTTTAAAGATCTGAACGCATCATTGTTGGAGAGTCCTATGGAGGCCTAGTGAATCAGGGCGTTGGGCCACATAGAGTACGGCCAAATCAACCAAATGGAACTGTTGAAAAATGTCTTCAAAGTGCGCCTAACTCTTGGGGTAAGACACTAACCAATGATGAAGATAAAAGTTCGCCGCCCAGAGGGTTTGGTGAAAGCATCCAACTTTCTCCTGGGTGAGCAATTTCGGTGCACTGAAATTTGGTGCTGCGACTGGCCAAAACATCTCTGGGAAATGGTATGCTACAATAATATACCACAAGATCCTCAGCTCAGACTTGGGGTCTAGACCTTTGTTACCCCACTTTTCAACTGGAGGCGGCTGGAGAATTGGTAGCGGTACTGAAGCAGACCGCTGAGAGGAGAGGCTGGCTGGTGAAGAATACAACGAGAAGACTGACAAGCCACCGCATCTTGGGATATCCTACAAAGAGTTAAGTGACTTAGCCACCACATCACTATAAGATGGACTACCAACCATAATTTATAGTGTAGGTATTACATCTGCTGGCGGTGGACCATGCTATTTCTCGTCCACCATCAGTTCCCAAAATAACTCTCCACGATATCTGGTTTAGGTAGAGAGTGATCCTAGTGATGATAGTGGTGATTTCATGTCTAGAACATGGGGATATTCTATATGTTCATCCTCCTGGATGTATATGAGGAGGGAGATAGGGATCCAATGGACCTCGTATTCCTGAAGTATGGGGCTGATACTTATCATCCCTACCCTGGCCCCTGACATAGAGGATCTAGGTGAGGGTTTCATTGAAAAATCGCATTCTACCATAGAATTTGAGAAGAAGACAGGTTTAATCACAATATGTATCTTCCAGGAATTATTTTTATAGTGGTGGAAACCCTCCCTCCTTCCCCGAGATGGATCTTCGGGACATGGTAGATTTTGGCTCAAGGAGGACCTTCAGCCAAACTGGTGCTAGGGTGGAGAGGAATTCCACCTGGATGAGTTGGGGTGCAAGGAGAACCTGTATAGATGTCAAAGGTAACTTAGAGAGGACCTCTGTATCCACTGGATAACGCGCAGAAGGAATCTTTGTGGAAGTTCTAGAGTGGGTAGGACCTCTGCTGGAGCCGGTGGGAATGCAGGCAATGCCTCCATGCTTATTTCCTCTAGCAGTTTTGGTATGAGGAGGGTCCTCATACTGGTCGAGCTAAACACAGGTAGGACCTCCATGTTGGGTTCCCCTAAAGTGAGGAAGAACTCCACTTCTTTGGTTACTGGTACGAGTAAGACCTTTGGCGGCTACTCTAAGGACATGGAAGAGACCCCCATGCTAAAGGTTGACCGGATGTGTAACATCTTCACACCGCGACTTGTGACAAGAGGAACAACTCCATACCTAATCCCATGAGTGCAGAAGAGGCTTCCGTACTGAGTGTCACTGCATTGGGTAAGACCCTCATTCGAATTGAAGATGGCATGGGGATGACCTCCACACTGAGATTGGGAGTGGGGCAGACATGTGCTCTCATTGGTGATGGTACGGGGAGGACCTCCGTATTGGGTTTCATTATTGCAGATATGACCATGGTGGGCGCTACCTGTGTCAGTGACCAAGAGAGTCATCCCAGCCTGCCCATGGGGCGGTTGGGGCCTCGATCCGGGTCGGGCATTTACGTGCTCCAACTCGGAAAAAAATAGGGAATTGATGGTATATGCCAGCAGTGGTACGAGACATGGTAGCCATTTATGATGACTCCCCTTGGAGGGCATCCTCCTCAACCTACGCCCGATGCTCGAATCAGGTCAACCGGACTGGGGCCGATGGGGCAGGCACATAACTTACCCGCTCCTCAGCTCGTGGGGTCGGGTGGTAGTATTGATGTGACCTAGTGGGAGCCCTATTTAGTGGCCCCTAGGATGGGATTCTAGCCGAGATGGTGCAAAAAACCCTCACCTCATTAGTGTAGGGGAGGGAGTTATCAAAGGGTTCCAAGGAGAGGCTCCCGAAATGGTTATGCGTCAGAGTGGGGAGCAGTGGATTCCTACGCGGCCCTTTGGGGCGGCGGTGGTGATAAGGCGTAGAAGTCTCTAAGTCTTGACAGGCCATATCCTGGGTTGGGATAATCCCATCATCCTCATATCATCGAACGAGGTTTTCAATTACCCTTCTCTAAATGAATTTAGATAGGGAGATGGGGCATGGGCATCCAACAGCTGTGGACGTGGAGGCTATCGTGGGGGAAATGAGGCCACGTGGTATTTCCGCATTGATGTTTACCCTGCCCCTGCATCGGTAGGTGGGAAGTGATCGATTTACTATTATAGAATCTTGGGTCCTGTAAGTTAGGGAGAATAAACCATTAGTTCTGAAATAAATAAATAAACGTCCAGTTCCCCAGCATCATTCCATCTTCTATGGCTGGTAAGATGGATCCACGCTGACAACGTCCCAGACCGGGATGTCCAACATTCAACTGCCCTAATTTTTGGTGAGTTTCATGCCAAGAACACAATTTTCTTGGCGGAACCTGGCACTAGATACATGGATTCAGTGACACACTAATCCATTGATGTATCAAGTACTACTAATCTTCACATTGAGGAGAATAACTTCATGTCGGGTTCACCATTTCTGTTTTCGACACTTTCACCAGGGCACGCATCCGTTGCTCATTTAGAGGATGCATAGCTGTTGACCCACATTCCTGTTTTCCGAAGACAGGAAACATCCATTCCTTATTCAGGTACTTTTTCTCCTTGATCGAAATGGGATGATGGGATGTTGTTTCATCCTTCTGTGGACTCCTCCTCGGAACACGTTACCTAGTCTGGGTCTCCCTCAGAGACTTAAGACATTGTTCATGAAACGTTTCCCAGTTCCATGTATTCATGGACTCTAGTTAATTACACTATTTCTGTCAAGACATTCCAAGGGGTCTGGTTAGGGCAGCAACCTTCAGTCAGGTGAGTAGTCATGTTGGACATCGTTGGAATGTCTGGATGTTGGAACACTAACGTGTCTGTGTTTCTTCCCCTTATGATAGGGCTTATCGAGGGTGCAGAAGCCTAATGCATCCCACATCGAATGTGGGGAATTTTATGCCATAGGCATGTATTCGAGGTTTTCCTCATCTTCCCATGTTTAATACAGGGTATTCCACTAGTTTAACTTCTAGAGGAGACAGATCAAACTGATCAGAACACTGACGTGAATAGATCAGATGGGTGCAACCCCAGGAGGAAACACTGATGTTAGGGATAACGCGTGGTTAGTTACCTTATCACTCCTAGGAGTAGTAAGCAATTTTATGACATGATCTCACCAGGATGTGGTGTCCTGGATGAGAATCAGGATAGATATAGATGGTTGAGAGTGGATGGAAAGTGAGATGGAGCCGACGCGAGGGCGATGATGATGTTGGGATTGAGCCTTGAATAGACTTCCTACGTATCCTCATGGTAGAGAATCAAAGTCCATGTAGTTTTGTTAGGTGATGGGACACCTGGGAAGGTGGACCATGTAAATGGACACATGAATGGGACCTGGAGGAAATATAATCTTCGGGTTGGGCCATGATCATCTCGGGACACAAAGTCTCAAGGGAGAGACCATGTCGAGACATGGATGATGGGATTGAACCTTAGGGAGGATTCGTACATATCCTCATGGTAGGGAATCAAAATCCACATATTTTAGTATGGTGCATGAAATCAGGATGGTCATGGGGTAGACCAGAGATGTGGGTCCCAATAGGGGGGACACTGAAGTTTACTAGTGTTTGGGGTTGAACCTCAGGTAGGCTTACTACTTACCATGTCTAGGAGATAGGGATCAAACCTACGTAGTTCATATTACAATGGATTTCTATTGTGTGGGACTAAAAATAGCTTATCACTGGTCAAGATTCCAACATCTTTCCACTGGTTAGGCTTCCAACGGCTTACCGTCGATTGGGATTGCAACGGATTACCACTGGATGGGTACAATAGATTATTGTCGATTGGAGAACACAATGTCTTACCATCGATTAGGGAACACAATGGCTTACCTTCGATTGGGGTTGGACCTTAGGGATTCTTACTATGTATCTTTTCAGGGATATAAGGATCAAAGGCCACATAGTTCGAACGACTACATTTTAACATCTTGAGGGAAAAAATGGGCGTACAGTTTAACATCATGAAGGAAGAGGGTGAACTGAGAGGAAGTGGTAGGGACCGATGTGTGTCAGGATTGAACCTCAGAGAGGCTTCCTACATACCTTATTTTGGAGACAAGGATCAATTTCCACATAGTTAGGGATAGAGGGATACAGTTTAATGTCATGCGGGATGAAAGTGAACCAATGCAAAGGGTTCGGGACAAGTAGGTGTTGGGATTGATCCTTAGGGAGGCTTCCTACATACCTTGTCTAGTAAAGGATCAAAGTTCACGTATTTTGGGATGGAGAATTGGGGATTACATGGTAAGGTGGACCAGGTAAAATTCCATAGTCCATGCTTACTCTTAGCCCATGTGAGTCATGCTCAGTGTGAGAACAAGAGGCAGTAGAGGCCTGGCGATCACATCACGAACGGTGTGTCCACATGACTTGGGGTGGTGCTTACACGTGGTGATTATCCCAAAGAGGAAACAAGGGATTATTTGTGGAGTGGCCCAGGGAGATGGAGATTAGGACTTACTTCAGGATGGAGGCCCAATGGGGACAAATACAAGAGGGAGAGGGATGGGATAATGATGGTCACTGTTCCCATCTCACCTCTGGTCCTCGACACAGAATAGGGGAGGAGGAGAAGAAATGCTATCTCCTACAAGAAAGGCTAGGGGCTTAAACTAAGAGTGTTTCCCTTCCTCTTGGATAGGTTCCGCTCCAACAGAGAGGATCTCATTCCATGTGAGGAAGATCTCACTCCCTTAGAGACGAGCAGGTGTAGAGAATGTCCGAGATGGGGCACCCCAAGTAGAATGAATGGGGTGAGGGAAAAATTTAATGTCATGTACTGAGGGTGATGGTTCTTGGCAGTTTAACATCCTGTAGCTCGGATGAGGCGGGTTCACTATGCACCCCTAGAACATACATAACAAGCACGCTTTAACCCTTGATGAAGGGAAGGAACTGGAAATGGCATGATGTGGGGGTGTCGTGGAGTGATCCATTGAGGGTCCCACGTTATCATGACTATATAAAGAATCAATAGTATTTATCATGCCTATGTAAAGAAGCATAAGGCTAAGCAACGCAACATGAAGCACCGCCCAATGGACCTTGAAATCACTTCGAACAAACCTGGAGGGTTGTACGGGAGAAAGGTGTGTGACACATATGTGTTTCGCATAAGAGGGGTTTAGAAATGGTGCCTTAAGGTAAGGATGGAACATTGAGAACACAAGGAGGTCCACACTCAAGATGGGAGGTTGTGCACAGGATGAAAGGCTACACACAAGATGGAATGGTTGTGCACAAATCAGAAGGGTGCATGAAAAATAGGTCCTTTGCAAGGGGGATTTGTGCGCAAGAGGGATATTTTAAGAAAAAATGAATTAGGGTAAAAGGAAATGGATTATGATCATGCCCAAGGGGGCCCACTTAAAGGAGGACCCTTGGGGAATTTGTCCTGTAAGATTCAACACCTTGAGGCTATGGTGTTTTTCACGTGGTCGCAGAAGAGGTGTTATTCGCGAAGTAGAGTGTTGCTTCTTCTTATATAACTATCCCCGAAGGGTGGGGGTTTTGCTTTATTTTATATCCAAAATCCTCAGAGGTGGCGTGCAAGAGAGGATATGCACAAATGACTATTTGACATCGCATTGGGCGCGCAAGGGTTTGCGCACTTAGGAGAAAATTCTGCGCCAGACTCTCTTCCTTCGCGCTCTTGCCTTGGCTGGTTTTTGAGAAGGTGGACACAAAAGGGTCCCTTTGACATCGCATTTGGAACACAAGGTATTGCATGACATAGGATGGGTTGCACACTAACCTGTACTCTTGCGCTCCAGTGCCTTGGTGAGTTGCTGACGGGTCACCGTGGAAGTCCACATTTGATGTCGCATTGAATTCACAAGCTTTTGCGTGCCGAGGGGGATCTTGTGTGCGCACCTTCATTATTGCACGCAATTATCTCTCCCACCATGGAATCATCCCTTTAGTCTCAATTAGCCTTTGGTTTCTTCAAAATATCCCCCTCTTGGCTCTATTTGAAATTCAGCATCAACACACCATCATGTATCTTAATATTCATTACACAACTTCATAATTTTTCCTTTTAGGATTTAACATGATACGACTAACAAATCCAACTTCAAAAGAAATATTTGGTCAGGTAAACCCCATTTCATACCTCAACCTTACTAAAACCAAAGAATAAGAAACATTACATATATCATAAATCTCCATCTTTTGAAGGTTCATGTTCCTTAGAAATTTTGAAGTGTTCGGTGAGGGTGGTTGAGAATGTTTTACAACTAATCATTATGGAGCATTTGATGAATTTCCTAATGTATTCATTTTGGGATAAAAAAGTGTCATATTTCATATCATTCTCAATTCTCATCCCCAAGATTCTCTGAGCATTCCCAATATTATTCTTCTCAAACCTTCTTGAAAACTTTCTCTCATGTTCCTCAATATGAAGGAATTCTAGACCAAATATCAACACATCATCTACGTACAAAAAGGTATGATAAATATTCCATCATCATATTGATTTATATAAAAATAGTTACTAAAATCATATTGAATGATACTTTCTTCATGTATGAAAGTTTCAAATATACTATTCCACTATCTTATATATTTATCATATCTACAAAGACCTTTTTTTTAAAATTACTAGCCATGTCCTCCTTTTGGTGAACATCATAACCCTGGGTATGAAACATGTCAATTTCTTCCTCTAAATCCATAGGAATAAAATCTATGTTTACATTCATATTCTCCAAGTGTAGTTCATAAGATGAAAAAAATTAATCATTATCTGAATGGTTGTGTGCCTAACCACTAATGAGAAAAACTAAGAAAATTTTATCCAGTCCCTTTTCTAAAAAAAATTCACCATAGACCTTGATTATACCTCCTACTTCCCTTAACTACCTTTTTCAAAAAAAACCATTTTATTTCTAGATCACTATTTAATTTTGCTAGCTCATCTAACTCCCATGTATTGTTGAGATTTAAGAAACACATTCCCTCTTTCATAGCTAACTCCCACTATTTAGAGTATCTAAGAGTAGATACCTCTTCCAACCTATCTAGTTCCCCTATATATATCATAAGTAAAAAATTTATTTCATCTCCAAACATTTTTACTAGTCTTTTGATATGATTGGATATCCATAGCACAACCTCGTGTTTGTTTGTCCAATCCTCTTTGTTTGATAGTCATTCATCTGACCATTCTCTATTTGATATGTGTCTATCTGAACCATCTCTATCCTATAAGAATCATTGTGATGAAAATAATTTCAATAATTATTCATCCAATAATGTTCTATCCAATCATTCCCTATCCAAAAAAGGATTATCAAGTCATTCTATATCTTATAGCCCAAATATCAGAGTGTTATCCTATGATGTTTCTAGAATAAATTTATAACTGGTAACCATTGTCTAATTTCCCTGAACATTGATAGTTGAACTTTACCCAACTTCTCTACTAGGTTTTGATCTTTCCAAATAATCTAATCCTTAAAAAAAACATCTCACCTTTGGATGATTTTTTATTTTCATCATCCCATGGGAAATAACCAAAATTCTCATCACCATAAATGAAAAGAAAATGTACTTTGTATTTTTACTCCAACATATCTCTATATTTATCATTAAAATGAAATAATGAAATAATTCCAATTATTTTTAAATGGTTCACCTCTGGCCTCTTTCCAGACCTACATTCCTAGGAAGTTCTTATCCCACAGCAAAGGTTGGAGTTCTGTTCACCAAGTAAGTTATTGTATTCAAATCCTTCACCCAAATTCCCTTAGGCATATCTAAGTGATTCCTCATACTCAAAGATTTATCTATCCCAATTATATTGATACATTAAATGAATCTTCTTTTTGGAGTTCCTAGAATAGTCTTCTCATGGATCATGTCCTTCTTCTTATATAAGTTACAAATATTGTGTCTAGTTTATTCCCCATCATTGTTTGTACAAATACATTTCAACATTATTTAATAATATTTCTCAGACAAAACATTCCATTGAATTAAATCAAGAAACACATTAGATTTATTCTTCAAGAGGTAATACAAAACCTTATGAGTATTATCATCAATGAATGTTACAAAATACCATGATCCTTTATATGAAAAAATAGGGGCTGGACCGAAAAAAATTGGATGAAATATTTCAAACATAAAATTCCATGGACTATTACCATGAAAGTTAAAGTAAAATAACTTATGTTTTCATAACATAAAACTCTCACATATTCCATGTTCCCTAGGATTGAGTTTTAGTATTCCATTTACCACTAGAACTTATAGACTACTATCACTGAGGTGACCAAACCTATAGTTCCAATTTTTTTAAACCATCTGATGTTATCATTTTTATTGATCAAAATTTATAACTATATCTGGTAAGATACAATGTAAAATTATTAACTCAAGTATATACCACCATAGAACCTCTACTAATCTTCCAAAATCCATTCAAAAAAGTAATTTTGAAGCTAGTATTATCATTTTGTCCCACTTATATAAGTATTTTTCATATACTTATAATGTTTCTAACATATTTATATCCTGAGACACTTCTATTAATTATTTGAATGTTTAAATAATATTTCCCAAATATATCCAGATCTTCATCATCCACTAGATATACTCTACCCAATATTATTGGTACATAATCAACCCTACAACCATGCTACCAGGTGAATAAAATGATGCCCCTAAGTCAATAACCCATGAATCCCCAAGAATGATCAAACATATAATCAGGTTGGATCCTCCATCCATCATACTAATCAAGTGTGTCTTACCATAATTTGAAAAATATTTTCATTACCTACAACCATTCTTGATATCCCACTTCATCCCACAAATCCAACATGTAGGACCAGAGCCTATCGATTTCCCTCAACATCTTTTTTAGGACTAATCTTCTGAAGATTTATACATATAACGGTAAATCTATATCTATTATTATCCCCATATAGTAGCATTAAGATCACTACTGAACAAATTCTGAACTTCCCTCTAATCCTCATTCAATATAATTTTTTAAATGCCATAGAAAATAATATTTTCTTTCACATTGGAGTTTCTAAATAGTATTACCATGGAATACTAGCTCTTTTTAAGTAAATAAAAATGAATCAAATCACAAGAATCATCTATGAGTGATACCTTCATAGACTTGAGCTACCCTTATATCTTATTGAAGACATTCACATGATCAGCTACATGCCTTCTTCCTGGTAACCTCAAGTTGAAAAATAATTACATCATAAAGAGTTGATTGAGAGAAATTATATTTTAATATATTTCATACAAGTATTTCATAACCTATATTGTAGTTTTATTATGTATAATTTTGAATTCAAAATTCTGTGAAAGAGACATCCTGATCAAGGCCAAAACCTTCCTATCTAACTACTCCAACCCCATGTTTTACATGGTTTTAAGAAATTTACTAGAAAATAGACCATGAAGAAACTTTTTTATCAAAATATAATATAGTCACATTATCTAAAAGTAAATTTTTATTCTATTGTGCTTATAAATTTAATATTTTCCTTCCTCTGAATCTGCTCTTCCCATATCAATAAACTATCTAAAATAAAATAACATAAAAAATAAAGGCATAAGTAACTTAAATGTTTTGAGTGAAGTATAACCAAATTTATCGAAATTTAAACCACTTTTTGGGAGGAGAAAACTGTAATTCCTCTTTCTGTTTGACCCAATAGACAAACCCTGAAAGCACCACGTGCACAGGAGAGACATTCCTATGATTACTTTAGACTACTCTGCAAGAAAACTTCCCGATCTTAACGAATATATATTTATTTTATAATCACTTCCTTAGACATTATTCACTAAAAGAATTATGATATACAACCTAATCAGCAAAAAAAAACTCCATGATCACACTTCGCACGAAAAGAAAAGAAAATGAACAAACAAGATTCCCATGGTTCAAACAAATTTCTTACATCCATAAGAGAATTTAGAAAAAAAAGTCTTTCATTTAAGGAGATATAAATGAGTAAAATAATGTTTCTCACATCCTATCCACATTAAGGTCTTAGATATTTATATTAGAAACTTCCACTATTCACACACTAAGTAGGATTCATTATAATATCATCAGATATAGGACACCACACCTCATTATAGAAGTATTCATTCAGTTAAAAAATTGAACAAAACTCTAGCATTCATGGTCACCCTATCATTGAATAGTGAAACAAGTAATAAACGATTGAACCATCCATTCAAACTTCCATATATGGTAAAAATGAAGTCAATAAGAGAATTATTTTCATCTCTTAGTGAACACCATTTGTGATCGCTCCAACTGAGGATCTTTTTCTGGTCATCACTACTCGATGACACTACAAACTCACAATATAATCATTTGTCTAGGCATATCTATCTGAGGACTTTGTCCAATAGACTTCATTCTAGTGACCTTCCTACTCATCTGTACCAAAATAGATTAACTAGAAAACATTTTTCCTGTCATCCAAATGATATCTATCCAATCATATAATTCTTATGGCATTCATCTAGAATGATAATTCTAATGAATATAATGAACCTTCCATAAAATCAATAGTTACCAAACATGACACCATGCTTATGAATGTATGAAAACTCTATCAATAAAAGTTACATATATTGTACATGATAGGGAATATAGGATGAATAAAATTGAAGGTAGATAAATTTTTGTTAAAACCACTCTAAAAGATAGAAAATGGAATAACCCATGGATTATTAATAGTGTTTGTTCCACACATATTATAGGTGATATGAAAATATTAAAAAAAATTAAATTACATGAAAGAGGAGAATTTACTTTTTTAAATGATAGTTCTATAAAAATTAGAGGATTTAGAATGGTTGAGATTGAAGCTAATAAATGGAAGTTAAAGGAAGTTATGTTTTTTGATGGGTTTAATAGAAACATATAGAGTGTTAGCCAAATTTTTGATTATGGTAAGGAATTTATCTTCTAAAAATATTTTTGCAACATTTGATGTTTAAAAGATGGAAAATTTTTACTGAGGGAGAATTTACCAGCAATAATTTTTTTTATATTGGTGATCCTTTTAATTAATGCTAATTAGGTGTTGAAAATAGAAACAAGTTATGGAACCATATACTTTGGAATATTTTCTATAAAAGTATGAGCACAATTTCTATGGGATATTTTGTAAGAGGTTTACCACAACTGAAAAGAAAAGATGGTGATTTCACTTTGTTGACCAGTATAATGATCATTAAATGTAAATCATAGGTTCTAGAGTTGTTCAAAAATTTCATAACAGATATTGGGAAAGATATGGGTGTATATATACTGAAGATAATGATATATAATGGAAAATAGTACACAAGTAACACTTTTGATTCCTATCAAAAGAAACAATAAATAAAACCCAATATAGTAATCTCTACACTCTAAAGAATAGATTTTTAAAAGGTAAACACATAAGTTTAGTTAAAATGGGATGAATCATGATCATTAAATATAATATTTCAAAGTTATTCTATAAATAATGTTTGTGTATAACTACACATGTTTAGAATAGATTATTAATTCGACTGGAATCAAAATTACTCCTCATGAGACGTGGTGTAAGAAAAATCCAATAGTCAAATACATTATGTTTTTGGGGATCCCATTATTAATAAAGATAAAAAATCTGAGTTTAGGAACGTTTTGTGAAAAATAAGATAAAGTAATTTTCATGGAATATTTAGTCAACGATATAATCTGTATGTGATGAAATAAATAAATGCATAAGTTAGTTGATTCCTTTAATGTGAAAGTTATTGAAAAGAATCCCACCATAAAAAATTTGTTGAAGGTAATAAGTAGATATTATGAAAGATAAAATGATGAATTACAATTAAGATAATGAGAAGAAAGAAGCCTATGATCCTAATATTATATATGTTGATTTAGATCAATCTAGTGATGATGATAATAAGATTTAAAGGAAATTTATAATGTTCCAAACTTTTCAAAAATATTCCGAATTTGATAACATTATCAAAAATAAATAATATAAATTTTAGAAAAGAGGTGGATTGATATTATATAATCACATGTCACCTATCTTTCATGTGGAACCATAATATATTTTATATATAGTTGAAAATAATGAATGGTTAAATGAGATAAATGAGGAGTTAGATAAAATTTAAAGAAAAAATGAAACCTGGGATCCTGTTCCATGGATAGTAGAAAATAATTATATATGAAGAAAATTGGTTTTTAGAAATAATCACAAAAAACATGTATAAATTTTATGAGATAAAGTAAGGATTGTTTTCAAATATTACTCAAAGGTGGAAGGTATTGATTTTGATGAAACATTTTCTCCCGATGCAAGACTTCAAACTATAAGAATTTTCTTTCCAGTTGTTGCTCATAAAAATTTAAAATTATATAAAATGGATGTTAAGGAAGATTTCTTAAATGGGGTATTTGAGAAGAAGTTTATACTGCGTGACCTTGTAGGTTTATACTTAATAATGATAGAACCATGGTTTATAAAAAAATAAATATTTTTATGGGTTGAAAGAGGCCCATTATTATTGGTATTCAAAATTTGATATAGCTAAATGAAGTTGATCTTTTCAGAAGATAAACTTCCCAGAAACTTGTATATGAAAGAGATGAGAATAGGTACACTTATTAGCATTGTTTATGTTGATGATATAACTTTTTTAGGAAACAAGGATAAAACTTATGAAGAGTTTGATGAAAAAATAAAAATAAACATTAATTGTTAATGATTCGAAAGTTAAATTTATTTTAGGGTTTAAAAGATAAAAAAAGGTAAGATACATCTTCTTATCTCAAGAAAATTATTCAAAGGTGTTGCTAAAAAATATTAGAATGGAAGATTAAAAAGGGGTTTCTACACCTATTTTTATTAATATGAATAGGAATAAAGATGATTCTAGGAAAAGTGTAAATTAGAATTATTTTTTAAGGTTGATCGAGATTTTACTCTATCTAATTACATAAAGACCAGTAATTTTGTATGTTATTACTTTTTTTAAGATAACAGAGTGATCTAATAGAATCACATATTCTGTTAACTAAAAGAATACTCATGTATATTAAAAGAACATAAAATTATGTTATTACATATAGAAAAAATAATGAGATTACCAATATTGGGTGTAATGATGATGAATGGGATAAATATTTAAATGATAGAAAATAAACATTAAGAGGAACTTTCTTTTTGGAAGAAAGTTTTATGAGTTGGCATAGTAAGCAGCAGAGTTATATTACTTTGGGTATAGTAGATTCAGAATATGTTGTAGCTACCCAATCATATGCACAAATGATCATGATGAAAGTGAAACTATAAATATTTGAAGGTAAATGTTGATAAACCATTGATGATTGTTTTTTATATAAAATTTTCCATCGAACTTTCAAAAAATCTTATACAACATTACAGATTAGGATACATTGATTTTAAATATCATTTCATTGAGGATAAATTTTATAGTGAGGATATTATTCTTGAGTTTATTTCAAAAAAATAAAAAATTGTGGATGTTTTTAGTGAAGTTGCTCCAAATGAATTAATTGGAGAATTGAGGAAGAAACTATATGTTCAACATCCTCTAAGGAATTAAGAAAGTTAATAAGAATACTCTCATGATCCTTTAAATTTTATTGAAAAAGAGAGAAAATAAGAACAAATCTATACTTTTATCTTGTGTGAATCTGAAGCTATTGTTATCATTAAAAGGGAGAGAGAAAGATTTAGGGAGATTTTATCTTATCAGGAAAAAAATTCTTATCATTGAGGGATGTAATTGTTTAAAAAACATTAATTTATCCAGTAGTGTGGGGTCATGACACTCTCTATGAGAAAGACTATTGTTTGATAAAATTTTTATAAAAGAGAAGTTTGGAATTTTTCCAAAAAATCCATAGGGGTTATTGAATATCCTCTGGGTTGATTTTGTAATAAGATTTTTTATTAGTTTTAAATATCTTATTTTTGAATGTTTAAGTATTTTAGGTGAAAGTATGTTGCTACTCATCATAAGACAGTTTCAGAGACTTTCATTAATATGTCAGATGATGCTATTTTGATCTTCATATTTCTAATATCATGAAGATACACATGATTGTAGCATTGTTTGTATGAGTTTATATAAAGGGGTAAGTTATAGTTAATCTAAAAAGTTATATTTGTAGCTATAAAAATTCAATGCTTTAATATGATAATGTTGTTGCTAATTATTTGATGGGCTAGTATGAAGGCCACTAGAGTGAGTCTACCAGATAGAGGCTGATGAAGTTTCAAGGAATATAGTTTATATAATGTTTTAATTGTAAAGTTATGATGTTGAAATATGTATAATGTTTAATGTTATGAAGTCATCAAGTCTATACTGAATGAAGGTTGATCTCTAAACTTGTCATAAGGAAAATGTTGATTGGATAAATACATTGTAACTCCAATAGAAGAATAAAAGTATGATGTTTACCCGAAAAATTGGTATAAAGTTACATCAGATAGAGATATAATAAGTTCACTTGATATTGTGATGTTTGTAATGTTACTAGGATGAGTTCCAATGGATAGATGTTTTCAAATTACATCGAACCAAAAATTTATAGGAAGGAAGTTGAAGGCATTTTGATAGCCAAATATGAGGTGTTGTACCATACATAGTGGTACATTTATTTTGTGTGAAATTTTATAAAATTTCAAATAGATAAGTTTTTAATGGATCAATGAGTGGATGAAAATGTGGTATAGAAATTCAATTTCATAAGAAAAATGGTTCTATAAATATTTACCAGATGGTGTTTTACAGACCAATCATTGCATGAAGTTTGAGCGGATGTAGGATGGTCAGATAGAGACATTCCAACTCATTGGACCATTGATACTGAATGAACTTGTATGAATGCCATAAAACATTAAAGGAATATTAAGAGCACTATATGGAGAAATATTTAGTATACTGAAACAATTCATTCATTTAATGAAAATAAAATATAATTGATTCAAATATAAAAATAATTGATAGAGGATAGTTAGATTGAACAATAATGGACATAATTGTTCTTATGAAGGAACCAAATAGACATTCACCAGATGAAGTACTGAGAATCATTACATAAAAATTTTAAATTTCATTATCATGATGATGTTGAGTAGTTCTTTAAATGTGTATTAATCTAACCAAGATATGAGAATGTTTGAACAATGTTTTTGAAATTGAGTTTTAACGAAACTTCAATAAATATCAAACTCTACTGAAACTAGTATAACAAAGTTGAAATGGGTAGGAATATTGAAATTTTTATTTTTGGAAGCCTGTGATATATCATAATTTTCTAGAGGAAGTGTTCCTACATAAATTGGTGATGGAATGGTAGGAGTGTCTATTATTCAGGCATGAGAAAGAGATGAAGTGTGGATGTTTTTTTGAAGAGTAACGTTAGTTTTTAACTGAGGAATATCATGGATAATGAAGAAGAAGCACAATGAATAGGGTCATAGTAGAAATAAGTGCATTATAAAAAGATACAAGATAGAGGCACTGTACATAGGTGTATTAGATAGAGGTATATTGAATTAAGGAACATCAGATGAAAGTGTAGTGTTTTGAGGCACACTAGATAAGGTCATACTGAAAAAAGATAGGGGCGAACCAGACAGAGATTGTACCATATAGATAATTTCTAGAAAACTCTTTGTGAGTTGTTTCCAAAGTTTACTATTATTTTTGGAATGAGAGATAATAAAACATTGAAACTGATTGGTACCATTATAATTATCTATCGGGAGACAAAATGGGTTTAATTGGAGATGGATCAATTGTATTCACATCATATCTTAGTGAATTTTCATGGAATAATGGGAGTCACCATGATAAGGATGTAGTCACTCACATAGAAGGGTGAAACTTGAAGAAAAAAAATTCCTTTCTTTTCTTTAATACCTTTTCATGTGACTGGGTTTAAGATATAAGTTTGAAAGGATAAAAACTCTAACAAGTTGTCAGGATAAATTTTAGGAGAAAAGAATTTAAGAAAATACCACCATTGATTCACCCCCCTCAATGGTCCTCACATTCCTTATAAATTCACCTACTACTATTATTATCTCTTGATTTTTATAGTTCCATAGGGTGTGATGGTTTCTAAAAAAATTGTAATGTTTAATTGGAACATTATTCTTGAAGAATTTTATTGTGTTGTGAAATATTTAAATGGAATAGATAATAAAATTGTGGTTTTAAACAGGATTAACTGAATTAGAAAAATAATTTTTAAAAATTTATATATAATTAATTCTTTGGTGACCAATTATTTATAAATGAAAATAAAAACACTTCTAATTATAAATGGAAATATTTTTCTTTAAAAAAAATTTAATTTTGTAATTTTTTTGTACCAATAAATATACAAACAAATATTGTTGCATTATATATATATATATATATATATATTATATTCAATATAATATTTAACTTTCACCTTATCAATTTACTAGACATAATAAATCATGTTTTATGATTAAAAACTATATTTTTCTAAAGGCAGTTTTATTGTCTTTTAATGGCACCCCAATATTAGAACAGAATTATGTCACATTTATTAATTATATATTAAAAAAATCATTTTTAAATAATAATGTAGAAATTAGCTCAGGGAATTTTTTTGGTATTTTTCTAAAAAGGTTCATCTTTTGATGAATAGTTAAAATACTGTTTTTTTTGAAAATTGTATTTTCTTTTAAAGTCTTTAGAGGGTAAAATTATTTTTTGTATTAGTTCTAAATTATAATAAGTTCATTTTAATAAAATTATGTTTTTTAAAGTATTTTATCCATGAAATTATTATAAAAACATTTTATGTTTTAAAAGGTAATTATTTTGAAAAAACTATCTTTCATGGATTTTACCAAATTTAATTTTGAATTAAAACTTGAAACTTATATATTTTGAATTTTGAAATATGGATGAAAATTTTATATTTATAATTTAAAAATTTAATGAATAGGTTCCTTTTATTTTTTTCAATATGAATAGTAACCAAGGAAAATTTTGTTGCAAATGTAAAGGGTAAATTTGGTAATTTAGGTTGAAAATAAAATTCGAAAGACTATAAATTGACTATAGCACATGAAAAAAATTTATATGATGTAACTAGTTTGAACCTTAAAACCTAAGGTTATATATATAATTATTTAATGGACACATGACCATGAAAATGACTTAGATATTATTAAAATTAAAGAAAGTGACAAAATGTCACACTCTTAATTTCTATATGTGTAATGTTATTAAGATAGAGTAAAATAAAATATATATTTGAAAATAAATATTATTTGGTAATATAAAATATTTATATACACTATGAAAATTTATTTATAATTTTTAGTGAAGAAATAATTACTTTAATTACTCACACAATACTGATGCAGTAATTATTTTATTAATAGAAATATAAAAAAAAATGATATTAAAAATATTAAAATAAATATAATTTGAAATAAATAATTTCAACCAAAAACTTTATAGAATACCTTTATATATGTTAGGGATATACTAAATATTTTTTTTCTAATTTATCTTAGTGCCGCATCTGGCTTCCTTTTGGGTGGTCTCCTTACCTGCTTCGCCGCGAAGGCATCGGCGGTGATACGATTCTTAGAGGCTCGGTTCTAGATCTCGACGACGGATTCTGTTGAATTTTCCCTGATCTGCGGAGATCTCAGGCGGTGCATCCAGCTTCCTTTTGGGTGGTCTCCTCACCTGCTTTGCCGCGAAGGCTTCGGCGGCGATACAATTATCAGCGGCTTGGTTCTGGACCTCGACGACGGATTCTGTTGAAATTTCCCCGATCTGCGGAGATCTCAGGTGGTGGATCTGATTCGCGGAGGCAAACATCTGCGGATCTGATTTTGTGCAATTCGGCGGCTGGTTTTCTGTTTCTGCAGCGTCTTTTGTGCTTCGCTCATCCATGCGATGATGTACTGGTTCACGTTGACCTTACGCTAGGGTTTCAGACGTTTCCTGCTCGATCTGCATTTGACGCCTACTGTCTGTGCGCCTGTTTGGTTGTCTCCAGGTTTGCGAAAGGTGGTTCGCGAGGACCGTTTTTCCCCCAGGTTCGTGAAGAGCGAGGAACGGGGTCATGCTGTTTCGCGAGGCTCGGAACATAGTCGCTCATTCGCAAAGATTGCTTGCAAAGTGCGATCGCGAAGGGTGGGCTGGGGCTGAAGGGTTAACTTTCACCTGCTGCGAAGACTGACCGCGTTGTTGCTAATTGCGAAGGGCAGTGTGCGACTGAAGGAAACCCACAGTGGGATTTGGTATGGACCTGGACGGAGGATCTGTGGGCCGGGCCTTGAATGCTCAAGGGTTGTGGGTTGGAAAACTGACCCTAGACTCAGGGTGTGGGGAATTTAAACAAATTTAAAAGAAAAAACTAATCAAAACAAAGTGGTCTACATCATGGAAGCCAACTTAATGGAACAATGGAAGAAATTGTCTTTGACAGACAAAGAAAAAGCACTGGTTCAGACACTGAGGAATGAAGATCCGCTTCTTGCAAAACGTTTGTCGCTGCAAGTTGTCGGAAAATTTGTGCAGACAACCCCAGTCAATTAGTGGGCCCTCAAAAGCACCCTCCAGAATCTATGGAAACTGGAAGCTGGAGTGGCTATTTGGGAAGTTGAGAATAACCGCCCGGTTTTTGAGTTCTTCAATGAAAAATATAGGGACAAAATCCTCAAAGGGTTGTCCTTTGACAATCATCTCCTCATCATGGAAGAATTCAAAGATGGGGATGACATCTAACATATTAACCTTACTCGTTCCCCCTTCTGGATACGCATCAAAGGAATCCCCTATTATGGGAGAACAAAATGGGTTATGAGAGAAATTGGAGATCACATTGGTCATTTCCTAGTATGGAACTGCTCAGACCCATTCCAATGGGGACCCGTGGTGTGGATAAAAGTCGAGGTTGACGTAGTAGAGCCTGTGATGAGGGGAATGTTCTTGAAAATCGACTACTCTAACACTTGGATCTCATTTGAGTTCGAGAAACTCCCAATTTTCTGTTTCTTCTGTGGGCATATCAGTCATCTGGAGAGAACGTGTGAAGAAAAGAAAAAGAATGATTCAGAAAAAATCGTTCTGCAATATGGTCCTTGGCTTCGAGCCAAGACATCAAGATATTTCTTCATCTCTGAGGTGGAAAAACTAAGGGATCGAGACCGTCTCACGATGGCTCACACTAAACAGGTGGAACTTGAACTTGACAATATCATCATGCTTGGACCACCAGAGTCTCCTGAGGATAAACCAACAGATCAGAGGGAGGCTGGAGGGTCCCCCCAGGACATTAACACCACGAGCATTACTGGGGAAAGACACGAGATCCGTACGAAGAAGCTACCAACCGACTCAGACAGAGATATTAACCTTCTGAAAGACACTATCTTACCATCAACAGATCCATTTCCAAAAGATTTGGACCCACCAGATCAAAGTCCAAAGCCAAAGTAATTGGGCATCGAGCCTTTTGATCTTGACCCTGATCCAGATATGGCCACGTCAGTCATCTTTCCACTAGGTGACTCATAGATGTCAGGAATAACACCATCAGACCCAATTACTCGTCGAACTTGGAAAAGGGTGCACTGTGCAAGTAGAGATGGGAAAATAGTTAACCTAAAACCCGGGGAACTTAAACAACGAAATGAAAGATGTATTTCAGCTGAAAGCTCCCCAAAAAAATGGAAAGCGGCAGGCGACAATATGATCTCAGAGATCCCAAAGGCGAAGGCGATTATTTCTCAGCCCCGCCTAGAGCAATGATTATCTTATGTTGGAACTGTCGTGGGCTTGGCAACCCACGAACGGTTTGCATTCTCCAGTGTCATTACGCTCAAAGTTGCCCTGATATAGTTTTCCTGTCCGAAACCATATTGGAAAACAAGGACACTACTGCTCTTGCTCAGAAATGGGGCTTCCAGGGTTGCCTCCTGGTTTCCCAACAAGGCCACTCAGGGGGGATATGTCTCCTTTAGAAGGATAATGTTGATGTCAGGATCTTATCCTTCTCATCGCACCATGTGGCGGCAACCATCCATGAGGCCCAAACCCCGCCATGGACGTTCGTGGGTTTTTACGGTTGGTATTCCCATAATGAGAATTGGAAATCTTGGGATCTTCTTTGAAATATGCGGCGTGAGCTGACAAGCCCTATTCTCTTCGGTGGGTACTTTAATGAGATCTTGTATCAGAAGGAAAAAAGTGGCAGGGCTCTTTGTTCTGCTAAGTCGATGTCAGACTTCAAGGAGGCAATTTCTAGGTCGGATTTGGTCGATCTGGGTTACGCGGGTAACCCATTCACATGGTTTCACAGTAATATGGATGGCATCTGTATTGATGAGAGCCTTGATCAATTTCTAGGCTCATCGGATTGGATGACTTATTTCAGAATGTTTCACATCAGACACCTGGCGTTCAATTGCTCGGACCACTGCTCGATCGTCATTGAGTGTACCCAAGGTGACCGCATCACTAAAGTCATGAAACCTTTCAGGTTTGAAAGATTCTAGAAAAAAGACCGTGAATGGGAAGATGTTATCGGATCAAGTTGGACGTGCGATCAATCAGACATTGGGTCCAACCTCTAACAGGTGGCATCTGATCTGAAGTCATGGAGCAATAAAAAATTCCATCAACCTGATAGGCAATGCGAAGCTCTTGAAATAAAGTTGATTAACCTTCTCAACCAACCCCCATCCAATTGCAGTCTTTCCAGCATCGAAGCCACCCAATGAGACCTGGATACCACCCTTCGTATCAAGGAATGCTTTTGGGCTATGCGGGTACATGACATCCACATTGCAGAAGAAATTAGGAACAACCGATATTTTCATAATAAAGCATTAGAAAGGCGGAAGAAAAATTTTATCTCTTGCATCTCGTACCCAGATGGGAGCAAGGTCTACGACACAGACATAATCCATAATGTTATTTACAGTTTTTTCCAGAATCTCTTTACTGTAGGAAGCCTTAACATCTCGGCTGAGGTGGAGGAGTGCATCAAACCTGTGATCACCGAGGAGATGAACAGAGAACTTACCAAAGATGTTACGGATGATGATATTCTTCTAGCTTAGAAACACATTCACCGCACCAAGGCCTTGGGGTCGGATGGCTTCCACGCCCTCTTCTTTAAACAATACTAGCACATTATTGGTCCCTACATCTGCATTATGATGAAGAACATTTGGGTGGGGAGAACAAACCTTTCTGCCATCAACCAAACTATCCTTATCCTCATCCCCAAGATCAAGAAGCCCCTTATGGTCTCTGACTTCAAACCTATCAGCCTCTGCAATGTCTCCTACAAGATCTTCTCAAATATTCTTGTTAATCAGCTGCATACTTGGTTACTTGAAATCATCTCAGAAAATCAGAGTGCTTTCGTGGCCAAGAGACCGATCACTGATAATGCCATTGTGCCCCATGAAGTGTTCCACTCTATGAAAACACACTCCACCATGAAAAGAGGAATCATGGCGTGGAAACTGGATACGACCAAGGCCAATGACAAAGTGGAATGACATTTTCTCAGATTCGTGATGCTAAAAATGGGCTTCTGCTCAACATGGATAGATATGATCATGCAATGTGTCTCGTCGGTCTCCTTCCGTATTAATGCCAATGGGGTGCTTACCCGAGGCTTCTCCCCTACCTGAGTCCTTTGCCATGGAGACCCTATTTCCCCGTTTCTTTTCATATTGGTGGATGATGTTTTCTCTAACCTTATTTCCAGGGCAGCATCCTCACATACAATTCGTGGGGCAAAGGTGTGCCATGTAAGCCCACCGGTGTTACATCTCTTTTTCGCCGATGATTGCCTTCTTTTCTCCAGAGCCACCCATAACGAGTACCTTGCTATATTCCATGCGATCCACCAGTATGAGAGGGATTTAGGGCAAACAATTAACCATGGAAAGTCAGAAGTCTCTTTTAGCTCTGGAGTTCCACCATCCAAAAGGGAAGAACTCTGTGCCACTGGAGGTATTCATATGGTTGATAAGAATCAGAAGTACCTCGGGCTGCCCACTGTGATTTCCCGGTCCAAAAAATAAATTTTCACATCTATGTTGGACAGGACCGAGAAAAAAATCCATGGCTGGACCCCAAATAGAATCTATAAAGCTGGCAAGGAAACCCTCATTAATGCTACTCTTCAGTCTATCCCCAGCTATTTCATGTCTCCATTCAAACTTCCTGCTACTATTGTTAACCAAATCCACTCATGCACTGCCAATTTATAGTGGAGAAAGAACAATGGATGGAATAAAACCCACTAGATCGCCTGGAATAAATTGTGCCAACCAAAATTGGAGGGAGGTATGGGATTCCGTGACCTCTCTCACTATAATGATGCACTGCTGGCTAAGCAAGGATGGCGCCTTATTATCCGCCCATCCTCTATCTGCACACGGGTACTCCGAGCTAAATACTTCCCCCACAAGGATTTCCAGGATTCCTCCCTGGGCCCTCGTCCTAGCTTCCTCTGGAGAATTATCTGGGGATCCCGTAGTCTTCTGAATAAAGGGTTGGGTTGGAGGATTCGGAATGGCTCAACTATCAAGGTTTGGAATGATCCCTAGTTGATTGATAAGGAAGGCGTGCGGGCTTCATCCCCTGCTCAAATAGGATTTGAAGGGGCAACTGTCAGTTTCCTTTTTCCTGTTAATGGGAACGAGTGGAACATGGAAAAACTTCACTCGTGGTTCAATGAAAGGGACAAAAGAATTATCCTGAGTAACCCCTATGTTCCGGATGCAGGCCCTGACCATCTCTACTAGATCAATGACATCTTGGGATCCTATACGGTGAAGTCTGTCTATCGGCTCGCCCTCTGTACTCAGGCAGACATAGGTGATGGAAGGCCCTGGGATCTGCTGTGGAAGCTCAATGTCCCTCCAATAATCCACCACTTCTAGTGGTAGGTGTGCACTGGCATCCTCCCAACCAAGGATTTTCTAGTCCACCATCACATTTCCAGCGACATGGTGTGCCCCCTTTGCTCGAACACCCCAGAAACTCCCCTCCATGCTTTATCCCAATGCCCGGGGGAAAGGGAGGTTTGGCACACATGGGGATCCTGTACAAATCTCTCACTAGACGTGGTCCCAGACCTACCCTCTCTCCTGATGCGATGGTGATCCTTTCTTTCACCAGCCAATGTGGGTTCACTTTTCATTTTGGACTGGATCATCTGGGTGCGTTGCAAAGATGCCATTTTCAACCACATCATCAAGCCCCCCAGTTTCTAGATTGACCGGGTGGTATCATGGATTATGGGATGGCAGCAGCACATTGGACAACAAAAGACATTTGGGACCCATCCTCTTCTCCACATTGGTGCCCTCCATCGGAAGGGATTCTCAAGATTAATGTGGATGCATATCTTCCCAAGGATAGAACTGTTGGTCTTGGTCTTGTGGCCCGGGATCATCTTGGGTAGACCATCACAGCCAAACTTGAATCACATCACATTCTTTGGGAACCCGTGGTTGCTAAAGCCACCACCATCCTCGTCAGGATGATGTTCGCTAAAAACCGTGACTGGGACACAATACACCTGGAATCAGACTGTCTCACCACTATCAAGTCTATCAACCTCAACGATGGCAGTTTGCAACCTTTTGGTTCACTCATTAGAAAAATCCTTACCCTCCATCAGACCTTCACAATTTGCACCTTCTCCTTTATCAAACGGGAAGGTAACTATGCCACCCATCAGGTGGCCGCCTCTGGTCCTCCTGACAATGACCAGCTCTGGCTGGACCACTTTCCTTCATGGTTAAGTGACTGTACTTCTGTGGATCTTCATTTTTAATGATTACGTCTTTTGTCAAAACAAAGTGGTTAAATAAATGTTAAAACAAAATTTTAAGGTTATAACCATGACCAAACTAGTCCAAAAAATTTATTTAATGAATAATATTCTAAAAATATCACCTTATTCTCTAATTTGAGTTATTCAATAGAACAATTTCTCTAGAAATGAATAATATATTATTTAAATCAAACATAGTTAAAAAATGTCACTCTCTTTGTATTTAATATCTTTTATGTGTTCACATAAAAATATCAACATATAAACAAACATAAAAGTATATATTGATATTAATGAAATTATAATAATTATATAAATTAATTATTAATTTTTTAGAAATAATATAATTACCTTAAATGCTTGTGCTACACTAATACTTTATTTATTTAGTTAATAAAAAAAATATACAATTTTTTAAAAAAGTGTGATATAATTTGAAATAATTAATGTGTGAAATGAATTTTATATATCAATATGACATATTATAAAGGTTTTAAATAATTATATTCTAATTTTTCCTTTTTCTTGATGTATTAGATGTTAAATTTAATAAATAGTGTCAAACTACCATTAATGATATTTTATAAAAAAATATTTTTTAAAATTATTTAAAAATCATAATACATCTCTAAATATAAAAAAATATAATATTTTCTAAAATATTATAAATGGTTCATTTATAATTTCATTGAAATCACATAAGTAAAAAATTAAAACCTTTTAATATTTAAAAAGTTGTTACCTCAGTTAAAATTAAAATAGGTTTACTAAGGGTTAAAAAAATGATAAGGTTTAAAATAGTACCAAAACTTGTCTAAAATATATTATTTTATAATATTAAAACCTTATATCATCTTATATTCTAATACATGTAAATTTTGAGGTATTTGGATTGATATTTAATTTAATATAAATTAATACTTACAAAAATTCCTAGAGTGCCCCTCACCTCAATTATAAATGGGCACCTTCTCCCTCACTTCTTAACATCACATTGAGCCTTAAAGATTGAACATAACCTGAAAATTTTCCTTCATAACTTCTATATACCCATTATATAGGTTCTGGTATTCTCAAAAGAATAACCATAATGTCCCTAAGAGGAGATCTAAAGAAAGTTCTCTAAAGAAGAGGTAATCATCTTTACCGACTCTTTTAAGATTACTCCTTCTTCCGTCACCTATTCATGTGGTTTTTCCATTATAAATTAATAAATCTAGTATCAAATATATACTAATATGATATTAGGATTTTGGGAAAATCATATTCCACCTTTATCAATCCTATGAAAATCAAAAGCACCACGCGTGTGTAGATACGTCTTACCGTCTCCATGCCATGGTGTAATCTATTTTTCATCACTAATTTATTTGGATGGGTATAATAATAGAAATAATATATATATATATATATGATAATTATAACATTATATTTATTTTTAAAAAATACCATCCACTTCCTTAAACTAACACCATTAAAGGAATGATACCATTACTCGCTCCAACCTACGGCCTACCATCTCCATGACACGATGAAATTAAGTTTTCATATTCAAAATTCAAGAATGATTATATAAATTTATATAATTAATAAATAATAAATATATTTATATATTACATTTATATCATTCAGTAATGATGGAACTATATCCTATTCACAATAATTGGGATTATATGATAAAACATGCATAGGAAAATGAAGCAATTAACACCCACAAGAAGAGTAATAATAAAATATTATTTAAAAATGGGTGATAAGATGATATAATAGGATCATATATGATATAATAAATATTAATATAGTTCTAAAATAAGTTAATAAAATTCATTATACCATTATATAAAAGTGGTTAATTTCACAATCTCATTTTTATTCGGGACTGTTTATATATAAGTAGTTAATGGGGAATATTTATCTTCTATATACATGTTTCTTAAAGATGCCATCAAAAATATTTTTACTATTACTAAACAATTCATTAAAATTATATTCACCAATGTGTGAATTTTTACTAAACTATTTGAAAGTAATCAATTTTTCATTTTCAATTGAGGTACTTTTTGACTTTTCCAATAAAAGTATAAAAGGAATGTTTTTTAACTTATACAGGATAAAAATATTTTTCCTATTTCCTAACACCTTAATTCATTTAATATTCCTTTAAAAAATTACAAGGTTATTTTCAAAAAAAAAAATTCTTTTAAAGTAGTACACAATTTTACAAAAAAACCCTTTTATAGAAGAAAATATATTTTCCTAAAAATTTATTTACATGTGATCTCTCAAAATTTATTTTCCATCTACAATAACATTATTTTAGGTTATTTATGATTTAATTGGGATATTTTTAAGGTATAATATCCCTATTTTTTCAATGGTTGTTTTATTTATGTAATGGAATGATATTTATAAAACAAATTTCTTTTCTATGGGTTATGTTATGATGGAATTCTGTTTATGAAACAAATTTATTTTTATGGGTTCTATGATTGAATTATGTTCTTATGGAACACATATGAATGATTTTAATTATGTAAACTGTGAGACCTATATCTCTATATATTTCATTAGGTAATGATTTATATCTCATGATATAGACATGATTAGAATGGTTAGTAAACTCAGTTCAGTAATATAGGGTTGAACGGGGAGTGAACTCAGTTCAGTAAAGGACTTTGTCTGTTTTTATGGACTTGGAAATGAGCCTTTAATAATAAGGATACTATTTTTTATTATTATTATGTATATTCCAAAAATTAAATTTCTTATATTATGATCTTATGGAATATGTTATTTGATTCTTTGGGAATGTCTTTGATTAATTCCATTACAAGGTATTTTGATATTCGATGTGAAGGATATGGTTTTAAAATGTATTTGTTTATGTTATTTTCTCTTATTATTATGATATGATTTATGTATCACATGTTTACCCTTACATAGCATCTGATATCACCATTTTCTTATGTTTATTTTTCCTAGGATATAAGGAATGGTTTTAGGTAGGAATACTATGGGGGGAAGATCTTTAAAGGATATGTTGAAGATCCTCCATCAAATTAGAAGAATGTGTTCTAAGTTTCCAAATGAACTAAACTATTATGGTCCTTTGTCATGTGTTTAAAAAATTTAATAAATATTCATATAAAAACATGTAATATCCATGTATGAAAATTATATGTTATTATAGTTAGTATTTCAGTCAACCTTTGGGATCTCTGTTTCACTTTTTACTTTCAAGAGACACATTACATATTTGCTACCTATTTATTTTATGTGGTTTATATACTACACATGAATATATATAATTATTATTATAATGAAAAATATTGGGGTATAAATATCCATTTGAGGATATTTATTTCAGGGGGTTGACAACTCAAAATTTAACAAATCGATAAGGGGATTTCTAGTCTAACTTTTATTTCTGAGAGACTTATTCCATAATTAATTATTTTGTGAGGTGTTTATTATTTCCAATTATAGTATATATCATGAATCTAAATCATTTATTGATAATTAATGATTACATTTTTGTTACCATTTAACCAGGATTTTGATTCAAAAGTTAGTCAAGTAATAAGGAATTTTTTTCTCAACTTTTTTGTTCTTTGAAGAGTATGTTATGTTATGAACCTATATTCTTTCAGGAGGAGTACATAAAGTCTCATTGACTTGAAATATAATGAATATATTTATCCACATGAAATTTTATGCTTCATTTAATATTATTCCTTCTTGGGTCTCAGGTTTCATGGTTACCAAATTGTCAATGATTTTATGTTATAATCTCATCAATTAATGGGGTTGTGTATGATTAAGTATACATTGTTTAAATATCCTGATATAAATCTCAATAATTATCCTAAATTTTCTTCTACTCTATTTATTCATTATTATTCCCCCCCCCCAAAATGTGTTTTCTAGTTAGGAATCATTACTTTCATATGATTTCCATCAAATTTATTTATGGAACCAGAAACACACAACAATTCTATATCCAAATGGACCTAATTTTTTAAGGCAAGTTTTTGTGAGGTTTATTGACCTACGATACTAAATAAATCTCATTGGTCAAGAGGATGGTAGGTCAGGCTCCTCACACCCTTTTGAGTGGCATTATTTCTTACTCTGGGACTCCCTTATAGATTTAATATATGTTCATGTATCCATATTAATTTACCAAGTGTAATGTTGGTTTCCCTTGAATTTTTTAATCAATTATTAGAATTTTTGGAATTCATAATCATCCATATGTATTCTAGGTTCTTCATCAATAGATATATCTATATGTATTCGAGGTTCTCCATCAATGTTATCCTCTCATATACTACATAGAGATTCTTTGGTCATTATTATGACAATTCTGGTTTCTAAGCCACTAAGTGCGGCACTCTAGAATTTGTCATCATCCTGGGAGATAGAGATTACTCTGGAGTTTATCATCATCCAGGGAGATGAAAGTTGTTTTGATGTTGGAATCATACCCATAGATGGGCTACCTATGTATCCTTGTGAACGGAATTAGATTCCTTGTAGTTTGGTGTCGCTTAATGGGACACATGATACCTTTAATGGTCATGTGATAAGTACATAACCATATAGTTTAATTACATGGTAAAGAAATATTGGTGGAAGGTTTCTAGTCAAATCTTGGTGTGAGACTTATGTTGAAGTTTCCCAAGGAACTTGGATTTGATATGAGTTTCCAAGTTAGATTATGCCCTACTGGGAATGTGGTCTAGAGAGAACAAGGTTGATTTTAAGTGTTGGGTTTAAACCTCAGGGAGGCTTCTTACATATCCCAATAGTATTGGAATGAAATCCTACATAGTTTAGTAGGTCTTTTAGGGGAGTATGGACCTTTGATAGGATTAAGTTGTGGCTTACTCTTGGAATGTATGCCCTTGTAATTGGGTCCATGAGAGGCGACTTTACTCATAGAGATTTTAAAGGGGACTTAATTAGGGGATTACTACTAAGGAGGATTCACAGATTAATGGAATTATAGTTGGATTTATAAAGAGGATATCTAGTGATATTGGTCCATAAGTGAAGGCTTTGTATGTATCTAAGTTATGGTACAAATCAGAGTTCTTTTAGTTCATTAGGTCTTGATTTTGTTGATGTTGTGATAATCACAAACCTCTAAGACAAGTGATTTATGATCGGTGTGAGAAAAAAGATGATGTGAAAATTTCAACAAAGGCACACACTTTTCATTCTCCGTTGGTGGAATATTATGGGCCTGTGATGGAAGTGACCATGGAAACAGTGGAAAAGGGTGTGGAGAAATGAACCTTTTAATGTGAAATGAAAGTGAAGGTCATTAGGTCTGTCCCAGAAGGCTAGGGGCTTATGCTATGATTGCTACCCTAAAATTTGTCCTATGGCAGTGAGGCTAACTTCTCCTTTATCAAAATGGAAAAGAAATCATGAACTGTACCCTACCTACCAGGGACCATAGGATTTTGTTCCTAGAGATGAGAAGAAGAGGATCGAGTCCAATCCCCATATTATAAGACTGGGAACTCCTTAACACTGTTCCTGGGAGAATATCCCTCATGAACATGGAGATACAAAACTATAGATATCACGAGGACCCTAACCCCCCAATAAGAAAAGTGTGGGAAACCTATAAACAAATATATACAAATAAAAATAATAGAAACACTGGTGTTCCTTTCCATAAGATTTTTTAAATCAGGAGGTCTTAGTGGAGGTTTCAACATGATCCCTTTCAAGAAAGAGAGCCAATGAAAAAGAAGATCTGCCATGTATGGATTTGAAAGAGGCTTCATAAAATGACTGAGCAAGCTGAAGGGTAGGGTGAACATAAAATAAGGGGAACTCAAGAGAGTGTATAATGCACAGGTATGGGTGCATAAGTAGGATCAGGTAACTTGATGTCACCTTAATTGATGAAGAACCAGGATGAATAGAATTGGGAAGAACTTGGCTCAATCCATCAAGAGTCTTCATAGGTATTTCCAAAAGTGGATCACTCAAGCTCCTGTATAAGTAATGGGGGGTGCTCAAGTATTATTGAATTAAGGATATTTGGTACCTTGAGGCATGTAGTGTTATGGATTTAAAACACTTAATGGATTCAATTCCTATAACCCCACTTTAATTCCCTCACCTTTAGTGTTAAAGAACTACCTTGGAGGTGTTGGAGGAATAGGGTGATCATAACATCAATCAGGCTCCAGGGAAATTATTTCATACAAATGAATACCCCAAGGGTCTATTTATATGAAACAAATAATACCCTGGGTGAAGGGTGGTTTGGTACTCAAGTATGTTGCACCCCAACATAGTGTCATGTAAGTTCTTGCACACCACCAATGCTTTGGCCTACCTAGGGTGAATTCAAATATGACCCTTTGAAAATATTGAAATTATCTAGGTATTTTATTATAATTTTTCTTAAGAAATTTTCTTTCTCACTTTTTATCCATGTGATGGAAAAGAGTGTCAACAAAATAACCCTCACAAGATTAGATCCGAATGAAAAGAGGGTCTAGTCCTGAGGTTAATGGGATGAAAAAGCTTGTTGGGTCACTCTAGGTCTGTCGAGAATGGTAGTGGTGTGCAAGCTAGTGGCATGCAAGATGAATTTTTTGTCTATATATGGGCCCTTCACTTCAGTGAAAATCACAAATAATTTCAGAAAGGTCGGCTCTACAGGTGCAAGTTCTTCCTTTTAGACACTTTTGCTAAAGATTCTTGCCATGTTGCTTTTATACTTTTTCTTAAGAAATTGTCTTTCTCACTTTTTATCCATGTGATGGAAAAGAGTGTCAACAAAATAACCCTCACAAGATTAGATCTGAATGAAAAGAGGGTCTAGTCCTGAGGTTAATGGGATGAAAAAGCTTGTTGGGTCGCTCTGGGTCTGTCGAGAAAGGTAGTGGTGTGCAAGCTAGGATGGAATCCAAGGCTTATTTCATAAAACACATCCCATGTGCTCCAGATTTGAAAGCATATACACTTGAGCTACAACCACACTATTATTCATCCATTTTCTGAGATTCTTAGATAGATCAATCAAAGGGCTGGAAGAAAATTGGGGACTTTCAGCCTAGAGGGGGTGTTAAACCCGCATGGATGTGGGTATACTGGGTGAAAAAAACATGTGTCAAGTTTATAAATGATCTGAAAAGTGTTGGAATATATGAGGCTGTATGGGTCAGCCAAACCTATGTATATAAGAATGATGATTTTGTTCTAGAGCTACTGAGTTGATGGAGTCTACAGACAAATTCCTTTCATTTGACACATGGAAAAGTAGGCATCAGTTTGTGGGATGTCTATAATGTTTCTAGATCTCTTATCCTTGGGGATATATGAAATGAATTTATTCCTCAAAATATAATATGTAATGATACAGAAAAGACACCAACCCTGAAACATGAGTAATTGAATATATTTTAAAAAATCAAGAATGCATACACAAAATCTCATACAAGAAGGGATATTCATCTAGGGGAGTGGATGGAAATATTCATAATGAAGAATAAGTATAAAGTTCCTACCTTCACACATATGAAAATTTGTTTAAAGGCAGAAAAGAGAGGTGCACCTGACACTTTCTAGCCAATATTAGAGAAGGGAGAGTATGAAAAGTGGGGGTATGAAGTCAACTATAAAATTCCTATGAAGACACATCTTTCGGGTTAGTTAGACAGGTGTCTTAGTGTAAATTTTTTGCACGTTAGAGATTCCAAGGGCAAATTAAGGCCTAGAACATTTTTTACAACGACCAAGATGGAAGAGAGGAAGATGGTGTGGTTGGATACCCTTATTATAGAAAATATCCATCGTATTTTATTGAATATACATGGAGGGAGGTCTCCTTTTATAATTATAGGAACATTCCAAGTTTTATGGGGATGGATCACAACTCATTTTAGAACTTGTGCTGCACATAGTGGGATCCAGGTCCTCAGAAGTTCATTTCAATCATCTATTAAATCTTTCTATGGTATTCCACCTTCATCGTTGACACCTTATGACATTAAGATAAGGTTGAGTATGTTCAAGGAATTATATTTCTTTCCTTATGTAAATCGTCCTATATGATGATTTTTTGATGATGGGATAGCCAATTTAGAGTTGAGGGTGTATATGCTAGCTTGTAGAGATGATGTATTGGCCACCAGGATTGACGAGGAAATCATGTGAGAGACCTATTCTCCTTACAGACTTGCATGTAAATTCAAATGTCTGTAATAGAATATTGTATCTCCACTAGTGCATGTCATATTAGAGTAGCATATGATGGTGGATTGATAGCTATGGTTGCTAACAACCGTGGAGAAGACTAGGACTATGTTTAATTTACCTTCTGCTAATGCATAGAGTAGATTAACTATCTAGTATGGTGAGAATTGGGCTATATCATACCTTAAAGGGGTGATGAACAATACTGTCCCTCGGGTCAGAGTAAAGAGATGGAGTAGGAAGGAACCCTTTCCTTTGGCAGGTTCTTCCTCATTATTAGTGGCAGATTCATCATAATTAGAAGGAAAGGATGACGAGGCTCCTAGATCATCAAAGAGACCTCGTGAAAGATCTAATCCACTCGATCGAGTGAAGTAGTGTACAACAAAGACCTCATCTAAAGTCGCACCTATATAGTCCATTCATCATCGTTCAAAAGGACATGGGGTCCCATTTTTTTGTCCACCATCTGTGGCGGTAGGAATCAGGAATCCTGTGAGATCTAATACTATAATATCATCTTTATATGGAGCTAGGATGTATTCTAAATATGTACAACTAGAGGTAGTTAAAACATGTCATAGTTTGTATTGTGATGCTGAAACCATGTGAGTTGTTTTATGTGAGGGGATGCGTATTCCATAGATAAGAGATCTTTGAGCCTTATATGATATTATTTTTACAAAAATTATGATGAAGTAATAATTTACATATGGGAGTTAGAGATGCTCATATATGCAACTAAAAATTCAATCCCCACCATAAAACTAGTGAATGAAATGATATATTGTGGCACTGCCAAAGGAATTAGTCCTTCTCTTGAGGAAAAATGGTGTTATTTTGTCGATCCTGAAGTTGTAATTTTCTTTCTTCTCATATTATTTTCTAATTTTTATTTTGAATTTATCCAAATAATTATTTCTTATAGGAAATACCATCTTAAATTGAATATGTCTAAGAAAAAATCAACTGATGTTCCATCACCATGATATATTCCTGGTGGTACTGAAATCGGGGTTGCAGAATCACCTCGTGAATCATGATTGATATCTTCAGGCTGACAGGCCATAGAAGATGATATAGTAGAAGGATTTTATCCTTCAATAACTATTTTTTGAGATGATGACACTAGTCCTCTCATGAATAAAGAAAATAAGTACACAAAAGAAATAAAACTATGGTTAAATGTTTTCTCAGAAGTGGTAAGCATTCCTGATAGAATTAATTTCATCCTTATTCATAGGAAAAGTTTAAACTTCTTGTAATTGTAGAAACTTCTTTTGTTTCTTCCCATAGGGAAATTACTGATGAGCCTTGGAGAACTAAATAGGTAACTTTTGGTCAAGTGCATATTACTACCAATGAAGTGTCCCCTTTAACTAACAAGGTGTCCAAGATGGAGAAAAAAATCTATTCTCAAAACTACTCTTATCCCTACTACTGTGAGAGAGGAGACCTTTGGTAAATTATAAGTTCCTCATGAGAAGTTATGGGTGTTAAAAACTGGCTTCCATTTCTTTATTATTTCAGGTTTATGACATACACTAGAAAATACTATGCCAACTGATGCTAACTCTATAGCTGTCACTAAAGAGGTTGTCTAAGGTCTAATTTCATCAGAGGAGGGTCATGAACCAACCGTTTAAAGTGCTGCCATAGATGAGACTAATACAGGGCTTGGGATGTCATTAGATGATATGATGAGTCATGACATGTCATTTGAAGAAGTATTAAAACATGTTAATATGCCTACTACTTTAGAATAATTTGAAGTCCCTTATATAGAACCAAATCGATATGAGTTTTTATTTTCCATCCATTAAATCTTATTATTTTTGATTTTCTAACCATAATTGGTTGGAATGTGCAATTCCAGCTACAAAAGCTACTACAATGATGGTTCCTAGAAGAGATGTTAACATAACTCTCAATATCACTGTTGGGGAAGGCCTGAATCAGGTGAACCTTGAAACAGAAAATCTTCCTGAGGTTCATTTAGAAAACCCTAAGCAGGTTCAATAGAGAATCCTCCACCAAGAGGTTCCAACCAAAACTACTAAGGCTGGGAATGTTTGTGAAGAATCTTTTCTAGCTACTAACTTGATTTTAGGTAAAACTTTACCAACCATTATAATTATTTCCCATTATTTCTATTCCTTTTGAATCGAATCATGCTTTTTTTTCTATTTATCATGTAAGATTATCAACAAATATGGATAGGTATGCCGAAGAAACCTCTGCATTAGCTTAACCATCATTAAAAAGAAAGGTATCCATTGTTAGTGAAGAATAAGAATAAGTCACTTCTTTAAGTGCATTAATCATGGATTACTTTTTTCCTGATGATGGTGATTATGATTTGAATCCATAGTTAAGAATTCTCTCCACATCACACATTATAAATCTTATAAAGATATGTGGAATCTGATCTCTAAGACACCCCTTGAGGAACTACCTTCAAAAGTCCCATGACTTTTAGTTCTATTCATCATGTTGGGATTTAAAGGTTTTGATTACTGTGCAATGCATACTATGTTGAAGGAGACCATTTGAAAATAGGAGAAAGAGTAAAAATTTCAGTAGGATTTGATAGAAGCCACACTTCCTACAAACATTGATGAATTATGACCGACAATATCTCAAACCGAGGCCAGTCATAGTGAAAAATTAGCAGTATTCAATCCCCAAATCACAGAGAAGACTTTTCAAATGTCGCGTCTTCAGTAACATTTTGGTGCTATTAAAAGGGAAATTAAACAACTACACTTCTCATAAGAAGAATCCAAAAAGTAAGTGGAAAAGGTCAATATAGATTCTAAGGGAGAACTTTGTTAGGCCAAGGATACTGAGGCTGGTCAGCTGAAGAAACTTCAATAGGTGGTTGATAGGGCCCAAAAGACCATTCAAAAAAATGAAGGATTGTGTTTACGACCTTTTATAACATGTGATAGAGAGACTCTATTTTGTAGATGTTCCTTTGGGTACATTTTTTATAAATGAATTTTTTTTATGATTATCTATATCTTCACCCCTATTTTCTTTCTTTAATTTCAATATCAAAGCTTATTTTAATAACATTTCATCTTTATATCTGATAATCATAATCACAAAGACAGGGATGAGAGAGCTTTTAATTTTACCTAAGATAATGGTCCTAGTGAGTGTAGTTTAACTATTACTAGGGTCATATGAACAACCCTATAAACATTTCATCTTTTGTGTCATCACCCAACACATATTTTTTCCTAATACCAATACGGAGGCGACTTAGCAGGTGAGAGTTGGCTTTTTCTTAGGCTTTCCCTTTTGGGATTTCAGCTGATTTTTTTTTCCATTTTAATTTTTATCGCTCATATATTGCCTAAAATGTAAAAAGTGTAGGTCTAATAAGATGAGATTCGCCTTTTTTCAAGAGTTCCCTTTGTGGATTCTAAATATGGTAAGTACATTTTCACTTTTTATTTGCAGCTTAAAGTTTTGGATGTTGGACTAATAAGGCTAATGATTAAGGTCGAATAGAATTTAACATGAATTTTGAGATTATAACCAAACAAGGATTTATGGTTGAGGAAGGTCCTAATATTATTTATATACTTCCAAGGTGAATCTTGATTCATGATGATTTTTTATGATCATCAAATCTAAAACATGAAATATTGGAATATAGAGGGTCTTTCTCATGAATGAAGTTATCAATACTTGACAGACCTGTTATGGGGACTCTATTTTGAAAAGCCAACTAGTGTATGTGTTTCATAGTCAATAGTTGTATCCTTAGGCGGACATGACCATTATGTAGACAATGTTTATACAAGTACCACTGGGGGATATACTACATACTCAAGTAAAAGGAGATCTCAATAATTAAAAAATTCTATTGTAAATAAAAAAAGGGATTAAAGATTTGTATGTCTCAAGATACCAATGAGTGGATTTTAAAAGAAAATATATCTAATAATAAAAGAGGGCATCTATGTTGACATAGTCCATGAATGGAAAACCACTCCTACACAAATTTGGTATGTGAAGGAGGGAACATTTAATCAAAAAGAATATTTCTGATACTATGTTGTGAAATTTAAAGTCATGTAGCAAGGACATTAGGGGGGATGTACAATTTCAATTTATGAAATAAGGTAATTAGAGGGATTTAATTTAAGGTCTTTATCTTTTAAAAAAGGTTTATCAATCTTCAATTTCTTGGTCAATTTTCCAGAAACATGCTACCATATTTAGGTATAGAAAGGAATAATTGTAAACATTGATTTGGGAATTTCCAGATATAGAGAATGACATGGGAAAAGGGATACATCCATTAGAGGAAGTTTTATCCAGGAACAAAGTTACCAGTATTTGAAAAACCCATTATGGGGGCTGTATTATTCAGGGCCAACTAGAGCATGTGATGCAAACCAAATAGTGGAATCTTTTGTCTGATTGGCATGTTATGTGGGAGACTTATGTAAGGCCACCTAGAGGAACTACTTCATATTTAGGCAAAAAAGATATCATGTATAATCAATTATATTACTAAAAGCCAAATAAAATTTATAGAGATTCAAATTTTCCAAACCACAGATAGGGGTTTATGGAGAAAAGTACCTGAATACATAAAGAGTATTTCCAGTCATGATTTCCAAAGAAATGGAGGAATAGAATTTCTATGAAGTTCTGATCCAAAAATAGGAAATATGGTGTCTATAGTTTTTAGGTCATATGACTAGGAAAAAAATATTATGAAAATAATAGATTAAATGTAGTCAAATTATCTAAGGTTATTTCAATATGATTTGAACAATTGAAGGGAAAACACATAAACCACAGTCTTGGGGACTTTTAGGTCAGGAGGAATGATATGGGACAAATATGTAATAGATTACTACTTTAAAATATGAGTTCCTGCATACTTTCATACAATATTAGAGGGAATATAAGAGGCTTCTCCCAAGAACGAAGTTACCATTGTTTGAAAAACCCATTATGGGGGCTGTATTATACAAGGAAAACAAGAGCATATGCTACATAGCCAAATAGTGTCATCTTCTAGCTGATAGGCCCATTATATGGGTGAATTATGCAAGACCACCTACAGGAACATACTGTATAGTCAGAAAAAATAACTCCCAGGTATCAGATATTCCATCACCAGAAATTAAAGAAAGATTATGAAGATTTAAAAGTATTCAAGATTATGAGTATGAAATGTGAAAGGGGTAATATCCAATGCACAATAGAAATATTTGGATCAATATTGTACATGAGTTTGGAGTCTCTTACATATATTTGACTCATATCTAAAATGGGGATATATTTTGTTTCCTTGATGGTTTGTTTAAATAAAGGACTCAAAAGAAGGGCTCCTGCATAGATTTTAAATTGTATACGGGAGAAGGGGAATTTATTTTTATCTCATGGTTGGGACTAAGATCTAAGTACTAATTTTCACTATGTATATAAATAGGATAATAATCAATCCACACATAGTTCTTTGGGCACCACGTAGTTTAAATTTGTTTATTAAGGACATTATATTGTGTAGTTTAGAGCTATGAAGCAAGGACATCTGTTGTATCTTTTAAGGTCTTATATCCAAGACCCTTGATAAACTCAAATAGGAATTAAGATACCTTATTTATGTAGATAATATTTTTACCCAATTCCTAAGCCCATGTGATCTGTGATCGATTTGAGAAATAAGGGGTGGTAGAAGATTCTTTTGAAACATAAAGGTATAACAAGTAAAAGGTAGGGGTAAAATGATTGATTAGTGGTTGAGCCATGATATAGGGTATGGGTGTCACTACGCATCTTACTAGGGGTAAGAATCAAGAACCACATATTTTTTAGAAATTATTCCACATATCATCAGGTTTTGACATGGCGAAGAGAGATTTTTATAATTTATAGGCTGATGGATGGACTTAAAGCATGAAATCACGGCGTCACCATGTATCTCATTGTAATGATAATGAATATACAAGTCCTGGAAGAGGTCCCTATAAAAATTTTATTTCTTCATGGGAAACGAAATAGTGTTTTTTCTATGAAATCATGGTTGGGCCCATGATTGGAGATCTGGGTGTTACTACGTACCTCATGGGGATGAGAATCAAGACAAACATAGTTCTTGAATTCCCATGCAGTTTAACATCTTATGGTATGGATGAAGATAAACTGACATGAAAAGACATAGATATTGTGGATGAGCCTAGCTCAAAACCTAGGCATATTTATGTATCTTGTTGGATCAATAATCAAGCCACACTTAGTTCTTAAAGCATTCCCTACAAAGGTTTGATTCATACACATAGTCAATGAAGGGGTATTTTTTTTCATGGATGGGACCAACATTAAATATCTGGGAATCTCTATATATACCATTGGAATGAGAATCATTACATAAGTAGTTCTTGATAAGGTTACTCAAAGTAGCTAAGTTTTGATGTGAGAAAAGGGGGGTTTTTTAGTTATGGATTGACCCTAGATTAGAGTTCTTGGTATCACAATGTATATCATTGGAATGAGAATCAAGCCAAATGTAATTCTTGAAAAGATTATTCCCCACACCAATTGAGATTGATATGAGAGATGGGGGGATTTTAATACATTCTAAAATAATGGTTAATCTTAAGTTACAAGATGGTATGAAAATCAAACCATGTATTCTGGAAGATTACCCTGTATAGGTTTAGCTCATATACAGGAAAAATGGAAAATAAATTTCTTTATGATTGTGGTTAGGCCCAAGATTGGAGATCTTAGGATCACTACGTATCTCATTGGAATGAGAATAAAGACATGCATAGTTTTTGAAGATGGTATTACCTTTATATATCAGACTCATAAACACAAGGAATGGGGGGATTTTTATTTTGTCATGGATGGGCCCAAAATTAGTGATAATGGTGTCTCCACATATCCCATTGGAATGAGAATCAAGCCACTCATAGTTCTTGAAAAAGGGTCCCTATTAAGATATGATTCAAATATAGGGTGAAAAGGGGATCATATGCCACTAAAGAGTATCAATGATGTGAGTAATGATTGTGCATGAAAGCTACTCATTTTTTTAAGAACCACAAGGAATGAAAAATTGTTGTATCTTGGTCGATTTCTTAATGTCTAATGAAGAAGACATTAACTATATAGTTTAATGTCATGTAGCAAGGAGAAACGATGTCATGAAATTTAACATCATTTGATAAGGACAAAGATGTACACATTTTAACATAGTGCAACATGGACAAATATGGTTTCTATTAAGTTTAATTTCTTGCTACTAGGACATAACTCTGTGTGATTACACAAAGTACTTATTCAAGAATATTTCATTGTTTGAGTTGTAATAAGTTCGACATCCATTGAGATTAAAGAATAAGATCCATTATAGTGGACCTTATGTATGTAATAAGGTCTTTCCCACATTGTATCAAGCTTTGGAGGCTTGTTTCTTGGTATCATCGGAGTTATGAGGACTAATAACAATTCTCCTTAAAGAAATGATAAAGGTGAAATTTCATGTTAAAATCTCATGATATTCTATTCTAATAGACTTCCAAGTGATGGAAGGTATGGAATCTCTTTTCTTCTAATAGTTATAGTTCATCAAATCATTTTTGAGACTACTAATATGTATATAATTAGTCACAGATGTCAACTCAGAGTGAAGGCAATTGAATTTCAATAGGCAAAATTGCTTCTGTCCCATACACCAATGAGTACAGGGTTGACCATGTTGTTGTACGAGTAGTAGTATGATAAACCCACAATGTGTTCAAGAGACTATAATTCCAGGACTTTTTATCTTTACCCACCACATTTTTGAGTATATTCTATAGGTTATTGTTGAAATCTCCTATCTATCCATTGGTCGCTGCATGGTAGTGAGATGAATGGATGGATTTGATATTATGCTCCTAATATAGCTTCTTTACCTTAGTAGAATATAAATTTGTGTCGTTGTCCATAAATATGGTTTTAGGGACCCCAAATATGGTAATTATATTAGCTTTGACAAATCTAACAATGATTTTGGCCCCGAATTCCTTGAGAGGTATCACCTTAACACATTTAGAGAAGAAATTGGTAGCAGTAAGAATATACTTGAACTGTTTAGCTGTAGCTGGAGGATAGGTTCCTACTATATCCATTCCCCATGTATAAAATAGCCAGAAGTATTTAGCTGTATGTAGAAACTCTGGGGCTTGATGAATGGATTTGGAATGAATTTGGTAGCGGTGAACATTCATAGTGAAATTTGTTCAATATTGCACCATAGAATGGAAAAAGTATCCAAGCCTTTAGATTTGATTAGAAGGCCTATACCCAAACTTTTTGGCACCACAAGCTCCTACATGTACTTCTTTCATGGCAGTCACAGCTTCATCCCCATCAATGCATCTGAGAATAATTCTACCAAATCCTCATCTATAAAGTTTTTTCTGGTGATCTGGGGCATCATAAAGAGTGAAATTAACTACTCATCACCAGATCTATTATCTTTGAATTCTATATGATGGAAGTACCCCATTTTGTAGATATATATGATGGGTGTCATTCATCCGTTGGTATGACCATATGGATAATAAATGATACCGATTTCCTTTATTACCTCCATTCTGATTTGGAAAAAAGGTGAAACCACTCGACAATGAGAAATTTTAATGATTGTTTTGTACTAATTTGGATCTGCTATGGTTGTGGCTAGATTTTACAATGCATTATCTTGGGCATTTTGTGACCACAAAATTTAAGAAAATATTGGATCTAAGGGAAATTCTGCCACTAACCCTTGACCATAATCACATAAGAGAATTAGTTCTTCTTTTCTAATGGTGTAATCCCTGTTGATTTGGTTGATTACCAATTCTGAATCACCTTTCATCTCTAGGTAATCCACTGGTACTTGGAGTGCTAATTCTAGGTCTATAATGAGAGCTTGATATTCTACCTCATTGTTGGTACTGTATTATGATAATATAAAGTAATATGAAAACACTACCTTCTCTAGGGATATAAGCCCAATTCCTAACCCAACTTTGTTGAGTTTAGGGTCTTCCATTCTATTCCCCATTGGAATTTTGGGAGAACCATCAAAATAAATTTCCTATATTCTGGGACATTATTTAATTGAGAATATTTTTTCATCAGAAAGTTTAGTATTCAATGATGTATCTTCCATTAATGTTTTATAAACATGTAAGTCTTCTAAGTCTAGGCCTTTTACTTATTTCTTAGGCACAAACTGTATATTAAACTATTGCAGAATAACCCCCCACCATGCTAGACATCTTGTAAGCATAAGATGATTGAGGATAAATTTGAGCGAGTTATTGAGAGATACCAAGTGGACCTTATGATTATTCAAAAAGTGTATCAATTTCTGAACTACAAAGATAATTCTAGTAAACTTTTCTCAATATCTGAGTATCGAGTCTCTACAACAATCATGGTTCGAATGAGACTGTAAAGGATATTTTCATTCCTCGCATCATTCTTTTTTGAAAGGAAGGCACCCAATGATTATTCCAAGGCTATCAAATAATTAATGAGAGGATTTAATTCAACATGTGTCATCAATACTAGTGATATGAATAGGTATTTTTTGAGGGTATCAAATTCTTCTTGGTATTCATTGGTCCATTGATATGTGACCCCCTTCTTCATCAATTTGGTGAAGGTAAAACACTTGAATACCAAATTTTTTATGAAGTTCCGGATATAGTCCAAGTTTCCCTGAAGTTATTTCAACTCCTTCAATTTTTTTGGAGGTTACATGGCAAGGATATCCTTAGTCTTATTAGGATTGACTTTGATGTTGTGATGGGGTATAAAAAAACCAATAATTTTTCCCAAGAATACCCAAAAAGAACATTTCACGGGGTTCATCTTCAAATTATGTTGTTGAAGATTACTGAATATGGTCTCTAGATCCTCTAAGTGATCAGAACATTTTTTGGACTTAACCACTATATCATCCACATAGAATTATATGAATTTAACCAAGAAGGGTTTGAAAATTTGGTGCATTTCACGTAGATATGTCGCACCAACATTTTTCAAGACAAAGGGAATGATTGGAACTAGAAAGTCATATTTGGGAAAACTCCAGTTGAGATCTCTAAAATGAATGCAAACTATGATTTTCCCTTTCTTATATTTCACTAGGAAAATATTGTCCAGCCATTTGGGATATTTCACCTCCCTAATAAAGTCAACTTTTATATGCTTGTTGATGACATCCTTAATTTAGGAGGAATGAGCTGGGTGCATTCTACTTGCTTCCTACTTAAATCGATAATGGTATTCTAGAAAACCCAAATGATGGGTGGCCCCTTGGGGGTTAAGAAATAACATTTCTATATAGTTCTAAGAAAACACATCTCAACATTTCTTTAAAAATGAAGTATTCATCTCTTTCTCTTTGAATGTCATGGATGTACAAATCAGAGTGGGGTGTTGATCTTCCTATATACCCAATTTTATTTCTCTGATCTCATCCACAATGATGTAGGTTCCTTCATCAAATGTTGGAGTGGAGTTCCAGACCTCTTCCTCTTCATTCTATTACTCATGTGTCACTTCTTCTATCTCTACTTGAAGGGTAGTTGATGAAGCAAGACTTCCAAATCAAGGTGAGGAGTTGGTATTTGTACATCCTAAAGAAGAGGAAACCATTTCTGACCCTAATGATATTGAAGGGTCTTCCTGAAGAATTTAAGGGAAAATTAAGGGTTGGGAATCAGCATCCCTGAATTTCTCTATTAATGCAATGAATTATTCTAGCCTACATGATGAAGTAGAGACTTGATGAAGTTTGTTTGATGGAATGAATACATCTCCATTCGGGCATTCATCACTTTTTGGAGATTTGATGATTTATTTTGTACTGTCTGGTTCAAATTATACAAATGAAATTATTGAGGTTATTGAATGAGTGCCTTTATTTGGGTCTACGCTTTCAATTTTATTGATAGGTAGCACATAATATACACTAAGATGCTTGAATGGGTTAGCTAGAATCTTTTCCAAACCATTCGGAGCATCAATTCTTGTTATATCATTTTATGCAGACCATGTTCCCTTTGTGTGATAGAAATCTACCTCAATATACTAAGATTCATAAATTTTTAATGGGGCCTTGCCACCATGAAATGTACCAATTTGACCAATCAAGCAATATTTTAGATATTGGTGGTATGACGAATGAATGGATGTATATTGATGTAGAGAAGGCCTTCCAAGAAGAATGTTTAATGTTGGGTCCTACCAAACAACCATGAAATATGAATTAGATACAAGATCCCCAAACTGAGTTCTAAGTGTAATGTCACCTAGAGTTTCCTGATCATTCTTATAATAACCTTGAAACATCATAGTATATGGAGATAAATCAGAATCAGTGAGACCCAACCGATGAAGTATACATATGGGAATGAGGTTGACTCCATATCCATTATCAATGAAGGCTCATTGGATGTCGGTTTCATTAACTATTCCATATAAATTAAATTTCATGATGTTTCCATGTACAACATCATCCTCATCTTGGCCAGTGAATGATATAATTGCATGACATTCTCTAGGATCATTCTCTATACAGTAGACCTCACCAGTAGCAACCTCAGTTTCCTACTATTAAGGATTTGAAAAAGCCTCAATAAGTGCATCTTGAAGATCTTGTGACTGATTTAGAGCATCTAAGGTTGATAACATGGATGGTACATGGGCTAGTTTCTTCAAAACATCAAACTTATGGTCCAAAGGTTTTCATTTTACATATGAATATGTGGTTTAACAAGTGCATTGGAAGTTGATTCTCCTGATGCAGATAAACCAAGTGATGGGAAACAAGATATAAATACTTCTGATATTTGTGGATTAGGCTGACTAGGTCTTATCAACTACCATGAAAGTGGTGGTATAGCCTCTAATCTGTCTTCTAAGATGATCATGTCGAGGGTGAACCTGTCATGTGTGGGAGAATTCCTGTGTTATTGTTGATCTCGCTAAAGGGCTCTCCCATGAGTTTCTGTTGCATAAACGGTTCAAACATGGGTGTAATTAAAATACTGGCTTCTATTATACCCACATCCTACCATGTATCCACAACATTAATGACTTATTCCCCTATTACCCCAATTGAGTACAGGTCATTCAGGTTTATATTCAGAATCATCATTTTTATAGGGGTCCATTAAGTGAATAACGTTAACAGAACATAAGATCAAATCCTTATCTGATAAAGATTCTACCTAACTTTTCGATTCTTGTTGAGTCATTTTGTGGGGAATTTCCTGTTCTTTTGAGATATATTGAATTAAATCTTTCAAAAGTAAAGGGAAACCTTGGACTTAACATGATCTCATCTTCTTCTAACATCTCTTTATCCTTCTGACCAGGTCACTTACTTAAGGATTGGACTTTGGAGGACTAATCTTTTCATGAAGATGTCTTGGTTTTGGAGGAAGTAGAGGGAGGAACAATTGGTTGTTTCAACTATGTTCATATAATGGTATGAGTTTGATTGATTGTTTTCCTGACCATACAATCATCATACTTCTGTGCATTCTTTCTTTTGACTTTCTACCACTCGCCTTCTTACTTTGGATCGATAGTAATAATACATGCTACCAAGGCTGGTGAATTTTTCAACTTTACCTACTCATATTCCACCATCTTTTATAAGTGGTATTTAAAAATAGAACACTCCTAGATGGAGTGCACCAATATTTAATGAAAGGGGAAAAAATTTGGGAGATCTTCCTCTCTTTATTTATTAGGTTTCTTCATCCTTGGAAACTGAACTAAGTTGTTTTCCAAAGTTAAGATGAAGTCATTGTGGACTTGGTCATTTTTAGAAGAATAGACCTTGTTTTTAACTCCTCTAACTATCTCCAACATTGATCTTTTTGATCATATTGATGAGGCATTCATTGTTTCTGACTCTTGGGAGGTGGAGCCCTATGGTATGATGAGGGATTTGAAGTAGAAGCCGGTATAGGTTCATGGTTGAGTCTAACATCATCAACCCCTAATTTTCATGTTCTACATCATGGAGCTGATGGGATTACACAAGACTTATCTTTGGTTTCCATTATGTAATTATTTAATCTTTGGGTGATTGAATAAAGGTCTTGAAACCCTCTTGTGTACTTCACAGGGATTAGTGGTGTGCACAAATAATCACAGAGATGTTACAAACATATTGGTAGAAAATATTCTTGAGGGAGTGGTAGGTTTAAGGAATATGTTATTCCTTTCAATAGAGAAATGAAATATGAAACTATTTCATACTTCCTTTTTTCCAGTTCATAGGACCAACAAATGATGTCTTCTGTAGTGTTGATCTGAATTGGGAAAGAAATTTCTGACGGAGGTATTCCCATCAAATAATCGATCGATACTGTAAACTTGTATACTTGATAAAGGTTGTCCCCTGTAGTGATTGTTCAAAACATCTGAGATTTACTGCTTCTGGTTATTGAGGGGTCCCCATCATGGGATCAAAGCGATAAACTAAATGTGTCAAGTGCTGATTCAAATCTCCAGAACCATTAAAGATTGGAAATGTGGTATTCAAAAAGTTTGGAGGGGTAGGAATAAAATATAATCATTTGGGATAATACTTATTTTCTGTTTGTACCGGTGTACTCTATCCTTCCATAGCTTCAAATCGAGCATTAATGACTCAATTTTATTCATAAGCATTTGGGAAACATCAGGATGAGCTGAGACCTGAACAGGTGCTGTAGCTAAGCTTGCACCAGTGCGAAGACTTGCAAGACCACTGGTAGTGGTAGTACTGGTATTTATCTTGGATAGCCTATGGGGACAGGCCTAAAAGGATACACTTGACCGTATTTTAGTTGTGCACCCAATGGATAGAATTCATTATCCACATTAGTAGTTGCATTGAAACATATTTTCTGAGGAGCTCCTACCGAAAGTTCATGCTGAGGATCTTCTTGTGGAGCATGTCTAGCAAGAATGCTACTTCGAAGTAACTTTGCATTGTGTATTCTCAACTCCTTCATCTAATCCTCTTACAGGGAAAATATTTATTCAAGAAAAAAGGATTTAACTTCCCTAGTGTAAAAGTTAGACATGATCTAAACTTTACATTTCCCCTTATTAGGTTTCTTTTGAATAGGTGGAAGTTGATTATTAGATGGAATACCTAGATTTTGGGTAAGCCATTGATTTTGGGTATGCAAACCTCCCTCATTTTGTTTGGTGTGTACCACATTATGAAAAATAAATTAATCCTCTATCTTTGCTGAACTGGACTCATTTTTTGGAGGATCATCCATGATGGTATTAGTGACATTCAATGATTCATAATGCATTGATGACATTATATAGGTATATTTGTGAGATTTCCTTATTCTTTATCCGACATGAAACTTTGTTCTCTAATTTTTTGGTTCCACAAGAAATGTTTGATGAATTGTAATCTAAAGGATATCCTCAGATAGTTCAGTTGTGTGTTCACTTTTTGGCTTCTTCCCTAATCGGGAGAAAACTGACCTCTACTGAGGAGGGGATTGTGGATATGAAAATGCCTCCAGCCCTATTGGTCGGGGTAGTTCATGTTCTTCTTCCCAAAACCTTCGGGCTTTTTTTTGTTGAATATGAAGATTGGTTTAAAAAATCCCCTTGACCTATGAGTTGGGGTGGTTCTTAAACTGCTATGGCTGATATCAGTGCAGCTGCTCTTCTGATTTTTTTGAATTATGGTCCAAACATTGGTTGAGTGCATTATCCGACTCCAACTTAAATAGACTGTTTTGGATGACCATTGTGCTATTTTATACATTTGTGTGATATGATGGCTGACATCCTCTATGTGGGAAGTCTTCTCTATGTTTTCATACACTTGATGCAGAATCATCTCAATAGCTTTCTCTCTTTGGGACTGACTTTGGTGAAAATTGATCGAGGCCCATTCATACTGAGCATATCTTCGATCATGAATAGAATTTTTTCATTTTAGTTGGTATGGAGCAATAAAATTACATGAGACTACTTTCTATGAGCATTGATGATTTTGGAGAGCTGTAAAATGTAATGTTACATGTTCACCCTATCCTCTAATATGAACACTAGATGGGGTTTCCATGAAAACATATAGAAAACTCTTTAATGAATTGAGGAATTCACATTGAAGGGCCTCTTATTGCTTCTCGATCTCTAGATGTTGGGAAATCTGGAGAGATTACAAGTCAATTTGGTGTTGAAACCCTTATAATACCTTAACATGACTTTGATATTCATCATATGGTAATAAATTGTCATTTTGATGATGAAGAGTCTTCCATATGTTGTGGTGGATATCATGAATACAATATTCTACCAAAATCTCGAGAATGTTGAATAGAAAGGTTGCTAAAGGCCAGAATATGACTCATATTTCAACCTTGGCTAGTTGTTTCCACATATTCAACATATCCATTTCATCTTTTTCTAGGGGTTTCTCAACTTGGTCTAGATAGAGTGGAAACTTCCAAATTGATTTATCAAATGTAATGGGATCAGTTGGTGTTTCATCTACCATATTAGAAGGAAAATGACCCAAGTGAGGTTTGGAGAATGACCATCTCCTTGGGATGTCTTCTGGTTAATAAAGTATTTCACCTACCAGAAACAAGGCATCAGATGTGACTGGACTTATGTTTTCAAGTGCCTGAAGATAAGAGAGATTTCTCATCACTATATTTTCAGCTATATAATTTTATTGAAAATGTGAAACAAAACTGTAGAGAGAACATTCATAAATAATTCCATTATGGGGAGGGCCTCCATGGTGAATTACAATAAGGGATAAATCTTCTTTCTCCTTGGTCTTCTGGACACATAGAGCGTTGTTGTGGTTCTCATCCAGAGATAGGTTCTTGAGATTGACCAAATTTCCATGAATCAAGATTTCATGATGAAGTGTATGATGGGTAACCTAAAAATTATTGCAACTACTCCCATAATTTGGTAATGGGAAGGTAGAATCTTGATCTGTAACAAATAAACGTCTCATGCCTTCAAGAACTCCAGAATTAGGAGGATCCATATCATAGATCGATTCTTGATTCTCCAACTGTTCTTGGCGAGACTTCCTCTTAAATGTTATATTAAACATAGTTGGGGACACTTTTTGGAAAAAGTGGTTATCCTGGGCAGGTTTATGTGCCTTCTTTGGAGTGGTTATCAGAACAAACCGATTATCTCTAATTGGAATGAGTGTATGTGACTGATCTAATTCTCTATATGATATGGGGGAGTATATCCCATAACCCCTATAATGAAACAGAGGTTTGTATCTACTCTGAGATGTCATGTTTATGAGTAATCCTAGATACAACAACCAAATTATGTGTCCATACTTCGGGTACTGCTGAAGTTTCCTTTAAGATATTCTAGAAAGTATCAAGAATATGGGTAGAGATTTGAGTCTCCTATTTTACCATTTACAAATTTTTTTGGTGACATAAGCATACGAAATGGAAATATAAGTCAATTCCACATCTAGATTAGGTGTATATACCTACTCCTATCCTCCATTTCCTATTAGTGGATACTGACAGTACTCTTGCATGGGGGTAGAGAGTTGAGTCTACCCCAGGTTTGTCATCACAACTTTCTAACTGACTTCTATGAGTGCTTCCAAATGAGACTATTGGAAGGATTGAGGGATGCTGGAATGTGTATGTGCCTGATGGATAATTTCTAACACATTTAATTGTAAGGATTCCTTGAATGAATAAAAATGAGCCTCTTGGCTGATGGAATTAAGGCGGACATGTTTATATGTCCATTTGTTGTTTGCCACCATGTTGGGTTGATGGAATTCTCTAGAGGGGGAAAAGGTAGAAACCTACACCATGTTATCTAGTTGTTGTCCCCGATGGTTCATCTTTTGTTCCTGGGTTTGACGGACCTAGTCTGGACAGTTGAAAATAACTCCCTCATCATGTTTAGGGTTTTCTTGTATGCGGAGTTGGCAGTTGCAATTGTTAGTAGGATCCTTTGGGAAGGACCCATGTGTCTTGGGGATGAGGCTGTGGGTTTCCTCTTGGTCGAACTCCATAGAATAGGAGAGGGATTAGTGATTGAGTTCTAGGGATAATCTACAAATATTATTAAATATGGTGGTTGATACCATCTACTTTTGGACCACTGGTCATCATTGAATGGACAATCAGGACTTATTCTTGATTTGGAGGGCCTGCTGGGAAGTCTCTAAGGTCAGGATAGTACTGTTTTGATGCTACTCTCAGACCAGTGCATTAAAGACCTACTTTTGAAGACAATGAATTGGTGATGACATCCTTCAAGAAAATGAGGATCCATCTTGAGCATCATCCGTGGAATTCACGAGTGAAAAATTGAAAGAATACATTTGGAATGAAGGGATCTCATGGAAAAAAGTGCATGTATATATGATAAATACAAACAATGAACTCCAGTAAAGAAACAACTTTTAGAAGAACACATTCATGATCAATTCCCTTGTCTGGACCTCTTTTATCAATCAATAGGGGCCTAATAGATGCGTAACACTATTATCTTGGATATGGTTTCATGTCGGGTTCACCCTTTTTTGTTTCCCTAGGAATGTGTGTTCTGGTTAGAAATCATTACATCTGAATGGTTTCCATCAGATTTAATTATGTACCCAAAAACAACAAAACAGATCTATATCCAAAGGGGTATACTTTCCAAAGGTAGGCATTCGTGACATTTATTGACCTACGATACTTAAGAACTCGCATTGGTTGAGAGGATGGCAGGTCAGTCTCATCACACCCTTTTGAGGGTAATTATTGCCTACTTTGAGACTCTCTCATATATTTAAGATATGTTCATGAATCCTTATTAATTTACCAAGAAAAATGTAGGTTTCCATTGAAATTATCAATAAATTATTAGAATGTGTGTAATTCTGAATCATCCGTATATATTTGAGGTTCTTCATCAATGGAGATATTTATATGTATTCAAAGTTCCCCATCAATGGTATCCTCTCATATAGTACATAGATATTATTTGGTCATTATTATAAAAATGATGGGTTTTAATCCACTAAGTTGGGAACTCTGAAATTTTTTATTATCTAGGGAGACAAAGGTTACTCTATATTTTATCATTATCTAAGGAGATAAAAGTTGTTTTGAGGTTGGGATCATACCCATATATAGGATACCTTTGTATCCTTATAAAAGGAATTAGAACCCTCATAGTTTGGTTCCACTTAATGGGACACATTATACCTTTTAAGTTCATGTTATAAGGACCTGACCATATAGTTTAATGTCATGTGGTAAGGAAATCTAGGTGGAAGGTTCCTAGACAATGCTTTGTGTGGGACATATGCTGAAGCATCCCAAGGAACCTAGAAAGGATATGAGTTTATGAGTTAGTTTAGGACCTATTGGAAATCTGGCCCAGAGAGAACACAGTTGATTTGAAGTGTTAGGTTTTAACATCAGGGAGGCCTCCTGTATATCCCACTTGGATGGGAATCAAATCCCATGTAGTTCGGTAGATCTTGTAGGGGAGTATGGTCCTTTGATAGGATTAAGTTGGGGCTTACTTCTAAAAAAAATTCCCTTGTAATAGGGTCTATGAGATGTTTCATTATTCATGTAGATTTTAAAGGGGAATTAATTTGGGGATTACTCCTAAGGAGGAAGTCCATATAAATGAAATTAGGGGTGTATTCCTAAAGAGGATATCCAATGAGCTCAGTCCCTAAGTGAAGGATTCCTACTTATCCCATTTGTGGTGTGAATAAGAGTTCTCTTAGTTCATTAGGTAATGATTGTGAGGATTTTGTGATCATAAAAAACGTCTAATCCCACATGATTCATTATCAGTGTGAGAAATAAGAGGATGTAAAAAATTCAACAAAGGCACTAAATTTTCCTTCTCCGTAGGTGGAATAAGATTGGACTATGGTAGAAGAGGTCATAGAGACCGTGGATGAGGGATTAGAGAAATGAACCTTTCAATTTGAAATGAAATTGAAGGTCATTAGGTCTGGCCTGAAAGGACAGGGGCTTATGCTACGATTGTTTCCCTAAAATTGGTCCCGTGGAGGGAGGGAAAATTATCCTTTTTCAAAAATTAAAAGAAAGCATGAACCGTAACCTCCCAGCAAGGGGCTGGAGGCTCTAATTCTTAGAGATGAGAAGAGATGGACTGAATCCAATCCCCATAATTTGAGACCGTGAACTCCTTAACACTATTCCTGGGAGAGGATCCCTCGTGATCATGGAGATACAAAATCACAGACATCACGAGGACCCTAAACCCCCAACAGGACAAGTGTATGGAACCTATGACCATAGATATACAAATTTAAATAGGAGACACACTCGTGTGAATTTACCTAATTTTTTTAAATTAGGAGGTCTTGGTGGAGGTTTCATTATAATCCCTTTCAATCAAGGGATCCAATGAAGAAGAATATCTACCATGAATGGGATTAAAAGAGGCTTCATAAAAGGATCGAGCAAGATGAAGGGTAGGGGGAATATCAAGGAATGGGTGGTCAAGTGATTGGCTAACGTGCGGTTATGGGTGTGGAAGAAGGATTGGGAAACTTGATGTCACCTTAATTGATGAACAACCTGGATGACTAGAATTGGGTTAGATTGGATTAAGCCTTCAAGAGCATTCACAAGTATTTCCGAAAGTGGGGTGCTCAACCTCTTGTATAAGGAAGGGAGTGCGCAAAAGTCTTCTTGAATTAAGGGGATTGGGTGATTTGAGGCATGCAAGTGTTATGGATTTCAAACACTTAATGGAGTCCAGTCCTATGATCCTCCATTAATTACCTCACCATAGGTGTTAAAGAACTACCTTGGAGGTTTTAGAAGACTAGGGTGATGAGAGAAGTAATCGGGCTTCAAGAACATTATTCTATACAAATGAAGACCCTAAGGGTCTATTTATAGAAAAAATAGGGCATTGGGAGAAATGTGGTTTGGCACTCAAGTATGTTGTGCACCTGAATATTTGTGTGTAAGTGCTTAAGATTCACCAGTTCTTTGGCGCACCTTGGGAAAATTCAAATATGACCCTTTAAAAATCTTGAAATTCTATATGTATTTTCTTCTAATTTTTCTATTTCATTTCCCTTTTTCACTTTTTTATCCATGTGATAGAAAAGAGTGTCAAAAGTTATATATTCATTCTAAAAATTTTCAAATAATTAGTACTTATAATAATTAAGAAATTGGTTTTACGAAAATTAGGATTTATTTCTCTCTTAAATCAGAAATCTATTTTCTTCCAAAACCATATTTTCTAAAAATAATTTCAAATATTTTTTATTATTATTTTTTAAAATACTTTTTTACCCATGTTATAATTTTTATAAATTTTTTTAAAGTAATATTCAAGTAATTTTCCAAAATAATGCCCGTTTGGATTTTACTAAAAATATGAAAATAATCTTGGTTTTTTAACATGAATGGCATGAAAAATGTTTCCTACTATCATGCATTCTCAAATATTTCAATCATACCTTAAAATATTTAAAATATCATTTCAATGAAATTTTTTTCTTAATAATTTGGAAATTTATAGATTCTATAAAAAAAATTTCTAATGAAAAGGATTTTGAAATGTTTTCATGTTTTAAAAAAGTGTTTTTCAAATAGGAATATTTATTTTCCTCTTGAAATTTATTATAATATTTTTAAATATTTTTTTAGGTTTACAATGATATTTTCAAAGAAAATTATTTTGAAATTTTTTTAAAATGTGATTTTTCAAAGAATGGTTATTTTCTTTAAAAAAATGTTCCAAACAATCAATCAAAATGATTCTCTATTGAAGATGATATCCTTTTATGTAACTTATGCTCTGATAGGGATATGAATCAAGGATACCGTTATTATTCATTATCTGAATGGTTTATCATGATAAGATTTTTTTGAATCTCATTTCTCTTCTATAGCTTTTACCATGAAAAAAATTATATGAAACATGTTTTTTTTCTGTAGGATATGATTTAATGAGATGCTAAAATGATTATGAAACTTTTCTATTTTTATATAGGTTCTGATATGATGATTTTTTATTCCCATATTTATTATATGGGTTATATTATAATGAAATGAATAAATGATTATGAAACCTGTTTATTTTCCATGGGTTATGTTAAGAAAAATGTTCTATGAAATCAATTTCATTTTATGTGTTCTGATCTGATGAATGTTCTATGATCTTATGGAACATGATTGTTTGTATTATGTCATATGTGGGACCTATATCTCCCTCCAATGCACTGGGTAATGATAAATTTTCTATGAGCTCAAAGGATACACATGTGGTTAGCCCAGGCCTGAAAATGAGGGTACACTAGGGGTTATCCCAAGTCTGAAAAATAGGGTACACTGGTGGTTATCCCAATCCTGAAGTAGGAACATGCCTAGTTTTCCCAATATTGACATGTCATTACTTTCTTAGTGTATATACTTGACTTAATGTTACCTATTATTATGTATATACCACAAATTATGTCTTATTTCAATGATATAATCTCATGGATCATGTTTATGATCTATAACAGGTTGGTTATGAGCTTCACAAGTTATATTTATGACCATTTACCCATATTATTACCATATTATTTTATATGATTATACATCTATATCTCTTATTTTTACCCATACTGAGAATATGAGATCACCATTTCTTAAGTTTCTTTTCACAAGGTTATGAAGAAAGGTTTTATATAGGGTATTTATAAGAAGAGTACTTAATGAAAAAAATATTTTGGAAAACATTTATGATCATTCACCAGATTTGAATATTTTCTCCAATTTTATAAAGTCACTAAAAAATATGGTCCTTAGGCATGTTTTTATGTAATTTATTTATTATTCATAAAAAATGATGCAATATCCACGTATGAAAAGTTTGGGTATATATAGTTTGTATCATAGGATAATTTTAGTTAACCTTTAGAAACTGGAATGAGAAACTTTTTTTGATATCCCTAAGGATATTTCTAACAATATGTATAGTGATGTCTCTAAATAAAAGTTCATAGAGGAGTTAAATTATATAAAACTATCCTAGAATTTTAATAATGGATAGAGCGAGTGGTTTCCAATAAATTAGATCCCATTCTAGATAATAAATGTTTATGTGACTCTGGAAAAGAGGTTCCTAGGGTTAATAACACTAAAAGGGTTGCATTGAGCTATTCTAAATCAACATCTGGTATATGAAAACGAGCCTTACTGCCCATTAGGTTTGACACTCCTGGGGGATATACTATAGAAATTAAAAAATTCGTTATGAAAAATCATGAAGGATTTAAATAGTTAATTAAAATGAACATCATGGATTATGATTTAGGTGTCCTAGATTGAATTTTTTCCCCTAACTTAGAAACCCTATAATGGATTTTTCATGATTATAGGTTTCCCCACTATGATTATTGTTTCCCACACAATGATTTTAGTTTTAGTCAATGGTTGGAACCCAAAGAACAATGTTAATGTTGGGTGATATTTAAAATGAAATGATTATCATCCTTAGATACCAAATTTTAAGGCTTATAGAATGAAAAATCATTTTGATATGATCACATCATAATCTCAAGTTATGAATCGTGTTATACTTCCTAAAAAACTAATGATGGAATGACATTTAGTTGAGTCCTTCATGAGGAAAAGTATACCTTTTTTAGTGGGTCTTCTAATCCTCTAGTGAATGAGAAACAGATCATTACCATTGAAAATATATTTTTGGTTCTCCAGTGTTCAAAACATGAGAAAGTAATTTTTGTGGTTTATCGTTTGTAAGGTGAATCAGATCAATTGTGGAATCATATCAAGAATGTGAGGAAACATGATGAAATTCATGCTTTGGAATGGGAAGAGTTCAAGAATTTATTTTCCAATAATCACTGTCCTCATATTATTTATAGGAATACAGAGAAGGAGTTCCTTGAGATTAAGTAGAAGAATGATGAATTTGTTGGTATAAATGAGGAAAAGTTTATAATACTTTCAAGGTAAGATTTTGGAATTATCATCCAACCAGAAAGTACAGCTGATTGATTCTTCAGTGGCTTAAAACCAAGTCTCTAAATGTTGTTACCCATAAGGTACTTCATTAGTTATAAATAAATCATACAATGTTCCATGAATACGGAAATAGAGGTTTGAGTTACATATCAATCTCAGGGATTTGATATAAAAAGTTATATGGATTTTAAAAGAAAAAAATAAAAACTATAGAGAAAATAAGTTGAAATATTATTTATGCTCAGAGTGTGGAAAGAAACCCAGAGGAAACTATCTTAAAGGGATAAGTAAATGTTTTTAAGTGTGGGAAAGAAGGTCATCAAAAAATTGACTATAGAAGTGATTAAAAAAAGATAGGTAATAATGAAAAGCCTGTATAGAATGCACCCCCACACTTCAATGAGTAAAGTGTAAGGAAAATGGAAATTATGCTAACCTTTGACCAAATCTGAGGGCTATCGATAATGATCAATGTCAAAAACCTCTTAAATGAAAAGGCAAAAGAAAATTACATGTGATAACTATTGTCGACGTGGACTACGACAATGAATTGATGGAATAATTAAGTGTTTATGTAATGGAATTTGAGAATAATGTTTATGGTATTATTGAATAATGAAAGATACAAGGATTGGTCTACTATAGTTTTTTCCTTAAGGATTTGAAACCATATGTTGAATGGTACTAATACACATGAAAAGTGATTGAGGTGGTATAGTGAAATTTTTAGACAACTCATGATTAAGGGAAGGATAACCCTTAATATGTTCATGGTGTTGGGATAACCAGATAAATAAATGTTTGATTGTGATAAAATAAATTGGATAGTATTAATGACCTTGGGACTGATATGATAACAAAGTGGTTTATGATATCCTGGATGTAGTTTATAGAATATTTGGAATTATGGTATGAGGAAAGATTTAATTTTTGAAAGAATACTTGTTTCTCTATGGTTTTATAGTATTTCAAGTTATTACCATAATTCAATAGAATACATGATAATAGAAATCCCAAGTTTAGTGTGTGTGAAAATAAGATCTATGTTAAGATGTTAAGAGAATAATATATAAGATGATTTTTCAAATTTAGTGACCTTATCTTGAAAATATTGGATTTTAATTTTAAAATATTTTATTTTTGATTTTGGATAAGGTTTTAGATATTAAATTATTATCTCTCTATATGAGGATTTATGCATATCAGATAACTAGTGTTAACATTTTTTGTTTTGGTGTTAACTAAAGACAGATGAAATGACCTATCATTCCATTTACAGATCTCATGATCTAGTAATGCTTCCAGAATGAATAATTAACCTTCATTTATAGAATAAGAGATAATGTGGAAATTGATTAAGGTGTAACAAAAAATGAGATTGTTCCTATGAAATTTAATGAAATCAATTAAGTATTTATTCGTATGAAAATTATTCATCTCTAGGGAAATTATCTTAAAACAAAGAATGTTATCCTAATAAATTATTTTTTGATGAATCAAGATGGTCTCTTATATCATTTCATATTTATGTATATGGGATTATTTACTTTCTCATAACCATATTCTCTATCACTCTCTATCAAAACATGAAGTTATATTTATCTTACATGTCCATGTTTTCACTATCCACCTATGTTCTACAATGTGGAACCCTAGTTTTGAGTTACATTGAGTAATTGTTAGGTTTCCAATATTCCTTTTTAAAAGGATTTTTAGTATGAATTTATATGATGTGATTTTTTATGAAAGAATCTTTCAAGAATTAAACCTTTGATAACCAAGATGAATTTCCAGGGAGAAATTCACTTTAAGGGGAGTAGAATGTTAAATAATGAAAATTTTATGAAATTTATTTTTAAATAATCTACTAGATTTTATTTTACACTACCCCATGTTAAGCTTACGTTAAACGCAACACTGGCTTAGCTTGTGCTACACTCAACACTGTGTTTCTACGAAACAACATTTTATATTGTAATTATTTAAACAAGAAAATTTTAAACTAACTATTATAAATGCGAGTTTAAATATGATTAACATAATTATGAAATTATTGTTTACAAATGTATATAAAATTAATTATTTTGTGAATAATTAATTATAAATTAAAATAAAAACCCTTTTGAATAAAAAATAAATATTTTCTCATAAAAATAATTTTATTTTTCATAAGTTTTCTTTGTACCAATAAATAAAGAAATAAATATTGTTGAATTATATATATATATCATATTCAATGTAATATTTAACATTCATCCTATGTTTTTTCAAGACATAATAAATCTAGTTTTATTCTTAAAAAATGTATTTTTCTAAAGATAGTTTTATCACCCTTTAATGGCGCACCTATTTTAGAACTAAATTTTGGAACTTTAATAAATTATATCTAACAAAAAAAACTTTATTTCTTTAATAGGAATTCTAAAATTAGACTAGTTTTATGTTTTTTTTATTTTTCTAAAATGTTTCATCTTTTAAGGAATAGTGAAAATACTGATTTTTATTAAAAACTGTATTTTCAGTTAAATTATTTACATGGAAAATTTATGTGTTGGAATATTTTTAAATTTTAATTATTTAATTTTAATTTAATTATGGTTTTTTAAAATGATAATTACCATGAAATTATTATAAAAACATTTTATGTTTTAAAAGGGCATTTTTTCAAAAAAAAAACTATTTTTAATGGATTTTACCAATTTTATTTTGATATAAAATTATCAAATTCTGTGTTTTGAATTATGAAAAATGTATTAAATATTTATATTCAAAATTTCCAAATTTATATAATAGTTACCTTTTTTTCCAATATGAATAGTAACCATGGTAAATTTTGTTACCGCGGTAAAAGATAAATTGACTAATTTAGGTTAAAAATAAAATGATAGATTATAAAATGACAGTAACACATAAAAAAACTTTATTGGATTAAATTTTTTCAACTATAAACACATAATTTTTGAAATTTAATTATTTATTTGATACTGTTTAATGAAAATGACTTAGGTATTTTTAAAATCAAAGAAAGTGACAAAATGTCACACTCTTAATTTTTATAAGTGAAATATTTTTAAGATAGTGTTAACCAGAAGATATATTTAAAAATAAATTATATTTAGAAATATAAAGATTTACATAATTGAAATTTATTTATAATTTTTAGTGAATAAATAATTAAATTAATTTCTCACACAATACTGATGTGGTAATTATTTTCTTAAAAGAAATATCAAAACAATTTATAATATAAATATTAAAATCAATAAATGTTGATATAAATAGTTTCACACACCAATTTTAGAGAGTAACTTGATATGTTAGGGATATACTAAAAAAATTAGAATTTTTGTTATTGTGTTGATATTTTTGAAAGTCAGAGTATTGAATAGTATCAAAATTGATATTAATAATATTTTAAAATAAATAATATTTTATTAAATGATATGAAAATATTAAAAATATTAACCTCATAAAACTAATTTGTATATGATTCATCATTTCATCTATAATCCAATCACATTTCTTTTATCATTTTATAGTAATTATATTAATCTTCAAGAGTAAAAATTCATGTTGTCAAGGTAATAGTTAATGTGGTTAAATAAGTGTTAAAAAAATGATAAGGTTTTAACCATGACCAAAACATGTCCAAAAAATTATTGAATTAATAAAATTATACCATTATCACCATAGTCTCTAATTTTAGATAATTAATAGAAGATTTTACATGAAAATGGATTATATATTATTTAAATCAATGATAGTTACAAAACTCACTCTCTTTGTATTTAATTTCTTTTATGTTTTCACATATAGAAAAAATCAAGATATGAACAGAAATAAAAGTCTATTTTTATATAAATTAAATTATTTTAAATATATAAATTTATTTTTAATTTTTTAAAATAATATAATTACTTTAAATACTTGTACATTACTAATATAATATTTATTTAATTAACAGAAAAAATAAATAAATTATTCTAAAAATATTACTTTTGATAAAATTTTAATGATTCAATATTTGAAATTAATTTTACAGATCCATAACACATATTATAGAGGTTTTGGATCATTACATTCAAACTTCCTCCTTTTATTGATGTATTTAAAGTTAAATTAACCAAATGACTAATGATATTTTATAAAAATAATAATTTATTACATTATTTAAAAATAATAAAAAAATATAAAATTAAAAAATTATAATATGGTATAAAATTTTATAAATGTTTCATTTATTATTTAATTGACATCAAATATGTAAAAATGGCAATATTTTAATATGGAAAAAGTCGTTGTCTTAGTTAAAATTAAAATAGTTTTACAATGGGTTAACCAAAATCATAAGGATTATAATAATACCAAAACATGACTAAAATATATTAGTTCATAATGTTACAAAATTTTCTAATATTATATTTTAATAAATTTATTTTTTGAGTTATTTGGATAACATTTAATTTATTATCAATTAATATTTTCAGAGATTCCAAAAGTGATCCTCATCCTTATTATAAAAGGACACCTCCTCCCTCACTTCTTGACATCACATTGAGCCTTCATGATCTACCATTCACTAACAATTTACCTTATATAATTCCTAAAAATCATTTTTATAGGGTCCTGTCTTCTCAAAATAACAAATTTAGTGTCCCTAATATGTGATCTAAAGGATGTTCTCTAAGGAATAAGTAATCGTCCTTACCGAATCTTTCAAGATTATTTTGTATTTCATTTCCTATTTATGTGTTATTTATATTAGAAAGTAATAACTAAATTATTACCTATATACTGAGATGTTTTTATGGTTATAGAACAACCATATTCCACCTTTTAACCATCTAATGAAAAAATCACCACACATGTTTATGTGCGACATACCGTCTCCACATTGTGCTGTAATCTGTTTTTCATAACTACTTTATTTGGATGGAAATAATGATAGAAATAATATATATATATATATAATTATAACTTCATATTTAGTCAGCATATATATATATATACCATCCACTTCCTTACACTTTTACCATTGAAGGAATGATATCATCACTCATGCGTACGTACAGCCTACCGTCTCCACGGTGGGATGCAATTCATTTTCCATATCCACCGTTCATGAATGATTATATAAATGTATATAATAAATAAATGTAATATATATTACATTAATATCATTATATAAAATATGAAACTATATCTTATTCTAGAGAATTGGAATTTATATGACAAAACATGCGTAAGAAAACGAATTAGTAAAAACCGAAAATAAGAGTAATAATAAAATATTATTAACAAGTGGGTGATAATATGATATTAGAGGATCATATATGATATAATAAATATTAATATGGTTTAAGAATAAGTTAATAACATTATTTAAACCATTATAAATGAGTTTTGTATATGCACAAAGGAAATCAGACCTGCGGTAATAATTAATTTCACAATCTCATTTTTATTCTGATTGTTTATATGTAAGTATCTACTCGGGAATAATTATCTTCTACATACATTTTTCTAAAACAAATACCAAAATGTTTTTACTATTCCTATATAATTTTTTTATTTATTTAACCATGTGAAAAGTTTTACTAAACAGTTTGAAAGGAATATGTTTTTTTTCAATCGAGGTACTTTATGATTTTTCTAGAAAAAAGTACAAAAGGAAGGTTTTTTTAACATATACGGAATGAATGAACATTTCTTCTTTCATGAAGTCTTACTTACTTTAAGCCTCATTAAAAATCTAAAAGGTTATTTTAAAATATTTTTTTTATAATTATGTGGTATTTTAAGAAAATAAATATAACGACCCATACTTTACATACATTGTTAATACTTCAAAATTGAAGCACACTTATTACAACATATGACAAAACCACAAAGGACCGTATAGGTATAGTGTCTTTAGAAACTGGGAAAGATAAACAACTGGTTCATAAATCTTCTACTGTGTCTCCCATTTATTTCATCATATCTAGGGTCCCTTTTAGCATATTCTACTTAATATCCATCTTCCTGACCTGGGGAAAAGAAAACATACAAAAAGGGTGAGCTCAAATGCTCAGCAAGGGCAAATAAAGGAAATAAAAATCATATCATATCTTTTTGAAAATCATAACCTGCAAAAGAGATCATAATATCTTAACATGGAATAAATCATAGAAGTGAAAATGAGATCCCCATAATCATAACATAAAACTTGAAACTTTGTGGCATGCACACATAATCATGGAAAATCATTTCTTGTTAGTCATGACTCATTGCCAAGACTATCTTAGCGGACAAAGTCCATTTCTGAACCGAGTTCACTCCTCGTTTCAGTCCTGTATCACTGAACCAAAATAACCTTCCGTTCCAGCCATGTCTATCTCATGAGATATAAATCTTTACCCAATGCATTGGAGGGAGATATAGGTCCCTCCCATCTTATAATGAATCCTTTCTTATGTGTGCCACATAATCATAAATCATACATCATCGCACAACACATGTAACAAAAATGGGATTCTTGAAACATCATGACATCATAAAACAAATCATATAAGGTAAATGACTTCATAAAAATAATTCCCTCAAAACATAATCAAATCAATGTAATAATAGGGATAAAAACAGAACCCTATATTATCTTAGATGGAAAATAATTTTGATAAAACATTTGAACTCCATTCTTGAGGAAAAAATCCTTTCTACTTCAAATACTTTTTTCCTCTCTTAACATGTCATACAATTTTAATCTAAAAGAAGTTGATTAAAAATAAGCTTGAAAACTTTTAAAGTAAGCTTCTTGGAAATAATGTTTTAAAAATCCATTCATGCCGTATAAGTTAAAAAAAACATTCTTTGTACTTTTGTCGGAAAAGTCAAAAAGTACCTCGTACGAAAAACGACAAAAGATTCCTTTCATATCTTTTAATAAAATCTCACCGAAGGGTAAAATTGGATTTAAACAATTTTAGGTGGATGGAAATAATATTACATATTGAAGAAACATGGATGTGGATGATAAAATACACCCCAGTAAATTTCAAAGTATAAACAATCTCGGATAAAAATTGAGATTGCGAGATTTTCCCTTACCTTAGGTCCGATTTTCTTTGTACGTGTCCGAAGCTCCTGTATAATGGTTTAAATAACGTTATTGACTTATTCCAGAATCATACATATTGATATGATATCATATATGGTCATATTCTTAGCTTCTTATTAGTAATATTTCATTGTTACTTGTTACTCGGGTCTTTATTGCCTTTTGTTCTTATGCGTGTTTTGCTGAATAAATTCTTATTATTATTTTAAGGTTATAGATACCTTATATCCAAAATGGTATTAGTGTAACATATATCATATTTATTCATTCAATTCATTTATATAATTACTATGTAATGATGATCATGTAGAACGAGTCACATCACATCGTGGAGACGGTATTCCGTACGTACGCACGAGCGATGATATTGTTCCCATGATCGTGGAATTGTATTTAAGTGTATTTATACTATTTCAGTATCAATATCACTTTATAATAATCATATATAGTTACTCATTACACCATTATACCCATCCTTGTAAGGTGATGGTGGAAAATATATTACACCACGGCGTGGAGACGGTATTCCGTACGTACGCACGCGCGGTGATTTCATTTTTCCGTAGGATGGATAGAAGGTGAATTAGGGTTGTTTCATATTTATAATAACATATCAGTATGTAAGTAATACTGATGTTATTACTTTATCATGAAACAACTAAATAAGAAGAAGTTGAAGAAGAAAGAAATTGAAAAGATCGGTAATGGATATTACCTCTTCTTTGAAACGCCTCTTTGAATCCTCCACTTAGGGAACTAAGATTGGTCTTTGAAGAAGATCAGGACCTCTAGGATTATTCTAGGGAAGTGGAGAAGGGATTTTGGCAGGGGTTGGACGAGCTTGAGTGCTCAAATTGGTGTGAGGAGGAGGGGGAGGAGGTGCCCTTTTATAAGGGAGGAGAGGGGCACCTTAGGAATATCTCAAAATATTATTTTATATTAAAGTCAAAATCGGTTTATAATGGTTCCAAAGGGTCTTATTTCGAAGGTAAAGTGGGGATGGGTCGAAATCCTATCAACCAATAGGATTTAGACAAGTTTAGGTTATTATGTTAACCTTATCAATTAGATTTAACTCTAAGTTAAATAATTTAACTTTTACCATGACTTTTTGTTTTCTTACACTATATGGTTAATACACTTACTATAACATGACAAAAGAACCCCAAGTTGTTTATTATTAATATATATATACTTATCTAAGTCATTTGGCAGAACCTTAGATTTTTAGGAATAAAATAACAATTAATAATATAATATTTGATTTAAAAACTATTTTGTGTCAATTTTGACACTATTTGATATATGATTTTTGTGAAAGTCATAACAGAATTATATGTTCGAACCAAGTTTATTAAATCAACACTAATATATCATAGTAACCTATAAAATTAGTTGAATTCATAAAAAGTCTCAAATTACATTTATTGGAGCATTTATAACATCAATTATGTTAACATTTCCTTAAAAGGGTAATTACTGCATCATCGTTGTGTCATAAATAAATTAATTTATTTAATGTCTAAAAATTATAAATAAAATATCATTATGTAGGAAATCTTTTTAGCTTTCTAATGAATATTTATAGTCGAATTTATCTTATGTATAACCCCATATTAAAAATGTTTTAGTTATTAAACTTTGATTTTAACTATTTTAACTATTCATTAAATAAAATAATATTAAATGTCATAATCTAATCTAAGTGGACCTAAATGGTCATATTATATTCATAAGGTTGTTTTTGGTCGAATTAAACTTATCCAATAGAATTAGGACATGTTTTAGGGTAATAGTAATATCATATTTACCCTTAGTTACCCTATTTACTATTAACCGCGGTAAAAAAAGTAAAAAGTTACTATTCACCAAAAAATTATTTTTATCCCATTGAACCAAATTTTACTTACTGATATCAACCGTGTCTGTCGAATTTTCGAAATTCCATTCATAGAAGCGGTAAAATTAAGTTTTATGCAAAATTCAGTTTTTAACCTACCACTTAGTGGTTTCACTATTCATCAAAAATTGAAAGTTTTCAGAAAAATACCAAAATTTCACCCTAGGCTAATTTCGGTATTCCGAATCCAAAAATGAGGTCCATTTTGAAAGATAAAATTTCAAAAAGTGGTTATTACTATTCATAACGGCTATTTTAAATAATATTTTAATAGCATATCATCGTTTAGTGAAACTCGGTATTGCGTACAACGCAAGCTATCGAGGAAGGTCGCGATTGCGTGTAATGTAAGCCAAGATAGTTTGTAGTGAAAGATTCCTTTGATGATATATATATAACATAAAAACAAAACATTACTCATAAAAATCTCGGGTGTTACATTCTACCCCCCTTAAAAAGAATTTCGCCCTCGAAATTCGTCACTTTGTAACAAACAGATGAGGATACTTCTCCCTCATCATATCCTCAAGCTCCAATGTAGCTTCTTCAAGTTGGTGGTTCCTCCATAAAACTTTCACCAATCGAGTGGTCTTGTTTCGTAGGACTTTTTCACTACGATCCAGAATCTGTATCGGTTGTTCTTCATAAGAAAGATCTTGCTCCAGCGGTACAACTTCTGAGCTGAGTACATGTGAAGGATCAGGTATGTACTTTCTCAGGAGAGATACATGGAACACATCGTGAACTTGAGAGAGATTCGGTGGAAGCGCCAATCGGTAATCTACCTTTCCAACACGATCCAGTATTTCGAAAGGACTGATATATCTAGGGCTCAACTTCCCCTTCTTTCCAAATCTCATAACCCTCTTCCAGGGAGATATTCGTAAGAACACTTTATCACCCACTTCAAACTCTAGGTCTTTTCTTTAGTTGTCGGCATAACTTTTCTGTCGACTCTGAGCTGCTCTTATGTGTTGTTGAATAGATCTGACCTATTCTGCCATTTCATCAACGAGATCAGGTCCTAAAAGCTTTCTTTCCCCAACTTCATCCCAGCAAGTTGGAGTCCTGCATTTCTTTCCATAGAGAGCTTCATAAGGAGCCATCTGAATACTGGAGTGAAAGCTATTATTATAAGAAAATTCCACCAAATGTAGGTGTTGATCCCAACCTCCTTTGAAATCCATAGAGCAAGCTCTCAACATATCTTCTAGGGTTTGAATTGTTCTCTCAGACTGACCATCTGTCTGAGGATGATAAGCAGTGCTGAAACTCAACTCTGTATCCAGAGTATGCTGAAGACTTCGCCAGAACTTCGAGGTAAATCTCGGATCCCGATCAGATATAATAGAAAGTGGTACTCCATGCAATCTTACCACTTCCTTTACATATATCCTGACAAGATGATCTAGAGAGAAATCCTCTCTAATAGCAATGAAGTGTGCAGACTTTGTAAGACGATCAACTATAACCCAGATAGAATTATTGCCTTTTGATGTTTTAGGAAGTCCTGTGACAAAGTCCATAGTGATGTTTTCCCATTTCCATTCGGGTATGGGTAATGGTTGTAACATCCCCTTAGACTTCTGTCTCTCAGCTTTAACTTGTTGACAAACCAAGCATCGAGAGACATATTCAGCAACATCTCTTTTCATGCCATCCCACCAGAAGTACTCTTTCAGGTCCCTATACATCTTCGTGCTTCCAGGATGAATAGAGAATGAAGAACTATGAGCCTCATCCAGCAGCTCCTTCTTTAATTCGGGGATGGGAGGAACACAAACCCGATTCCTGAACTTTATTATCCCATCACAATCAAGGTTGAATTCAGGAACATTTCTCACCTTCTTTTGTAACTCGACATCTTCTTTCTGTGCCTCTTTAATCTTCACATGTATAGATGGTTGAACATTCATTTGAGAAAGATAAGATTTTTCCCCTTCCATTATAATTCCAAGATCCATCCTTTGTAAATCCATAAATATTGGATCTTTTGTGATCCTCATCATGGATAAACTAGCATGGTCTTGTCGACTTAATGCATCTGCCACCTTGTTTGCTTTCCCAGGGTGGTAATGGATTGAGCAGTCCTAATCCTTAATCAGCTCCAACCATCTTATTTGACGCATATTCAGCTCTTTTTGTGTGAAAATATACTTTAAACTTTTATGATCAGTATAAATATCACACCTTTCACCATAAAGGTAATGCCTCCAAATCTTTAATGCAAATATTACCGCAGCTAACTCCAAATCATGTGTTGGGTAATTTTGCTCATGGATTTTCAACTGTCGTGAGACATAAGCTATCACCATATCATTTTTCATAAGAACACACCCCAATCCCTTCTTGGATGCATCACTATAGATCACAAACCTTTCTCCAATACAAGGTAGTGTGAGAACAGGTGCACTGGATAACCTTCTTTTCAACTCCTTGAAATTCTCTTCACATTCCTCTGTCCAAACAAACTTAACTCCTTTCCGAGTCAACTTGGTGAGTGGATTAGATAATCGTGAAAAATCTTTTACAAAACGTCGATAATATCCAGCCAAACCAAGAAAACTTCGGATCTCAGTTACTGTTGTTGGTCTTGACCATCTTTCGATAACCTCTATTTTTGCTGGATCCACAGATATCCCCTATTTTGAGATTATGTGACCCAAAAATGCAACTTTTTGAAGCCAAAATTCACACTTGGTAAATTTGGCATAAAGATTCTCCTTTCTCAGGGTCTTCAATATAATTCTCAAGTGATCTTCATGCTCTTCCTTTCTCTTTGAATAGACAAGAATATCATCTATAAAGACTACCACAAATTGATCAAGATAGTCTCTAAAGACTCTATTCATTAGATCCATGAAGATAGCAGGGGAATTAGTAAGACCAAATGGAATCACTATAAATTCATAGTGTCCATACCTTGTATGGAAAGCCGTCTTTGGTATATCCTCCCTTTTGACCCTTAATTGATGATACCCTGAATGAAGATCAATCTTGGAAAATTATTGAGCTCTGTGTAGTTGGTCAAATAAGTCATCAATGCGTGGGAGAGGATATTTGTTCTTGATAGTGATCTTGTTATGTTCTTGATAATCAATGCAAAGTCTCATTGATCCATCTTTCTTCTTAACAAATAGAACAGGTGCTCCCCAAGGTGACGCACTAGGGCGTATGAATCCCTTATCAAGATTCTAATGGAGTTGCTTCTTCAATTCCTGCAACTGAATTGGGGCCATTCTATAAGGTGTCTTTGAAATAGGCAAAGCACCCGGTACGAGTTCTATTGAAAACTCAACTTCACGATTTGGTGGAAGACCCGGTAATTCCTCCGGAAATACATCATCAAACTCCCATACGATGGGAATATTCTTAATCTCAAGTTTCTCACCAACCATTTGAGATAAATAACCTTCATTTAGTGGAATCAATACCCATAAAATGGAAGAAATTTCCACTAGAAGGTTATGTTCATCCTTGCATTGATAGACGATCATAGATTGATCTGGAATATGAAATGTGACTTCCCTTCTTTGGAAATTGATATGAGCTCCGTATAAAGAAAGCCAATCCATGCCAAGAATCACATCGAATTCCACTAAAGGAAGGATCACAAGATTTGCAGGAAGCACTTTACCACAAACGTCAATTGGAGAAGAATTATAAACTTTTGATGCGATTGATGTGCCATTAGGTATTGTCACAGCTAACTCAACATCTAATTGTTGAGGTAATACGGTGATACCCTTAGAAAATTCTTCAGAAATAAAAGAGTGGGTGGATCCAGAATCAAATAAAACATTTGCTTCTTTAGAGTGGATGGTAAGTGTACCTTTCACCACTTCGTTATCGTACTCCACATCGCTGATAGAAATTGCATGTGACTTTCCTTTGTCTTTAGCCTTAAGAGTTTGTTGACGTCAACCATCATCATCAACCCTTGGATTTGGGCATTGATTGTCATAATGCCCCATCTCCTTGCACTTGAAACATTGAAGTGTAGTAGGTTCATTCTATGTATCCCTTCCTTTGTTTGCATTATTAGACATCTTCTTCCCATTATTGCGGCATTCAAATGCCCGATGACCTTCCTTTCCACATTTGAAACATTTACTTATCCCTTTAAGACAACTCCCTCCATGTTTCTTTCCACACTTTGAGCATAAGGGAAAGCTCATCTTCTTTTCAGTGTGCTCTTTAGATTTTCCTTTGAATTCCATTTTCCTCTTCTTATAAAACCCATATGACTGATGGGTTGCTCCAATCTCCATCTCGACTTTGAGAGCACATCGAACAATTTCCTCATAGCTATTGAAGTCCCTTATGGATAATGCCCTTCGAAGACTTGGTTTTAAGCCACTAAAGAATCGATCGATCTTACTCTCAGGTTGGATAATAATACCAGAAGCGTACCTTTCAAGTCTTGTAAAATTTGCTTCATAGGTACCAACAGATTCATCATCCCTTTGCTTCAGTTCAAGAAACTCTTTCTCCATATTTGTTCAGAGAATACGAGGGAAGTACTTATTGAAAAATAAGTTCTTGAACTCGTCCCATTACATGAACTCAATTTCATCCCTTTGCCTCGTATTCTTAATAAGATTCCACCATTGATTAACATCTCCTTCCAAACGATACACTGCTAGGATGACTTTATCATGTTCAGAATATTGAAGAACTGAAAATATCTTCTCAGTAGTACTAATCCATTGTTCAGCAACTAATGGATCAGTAGACCCACTGAAAGAAGGTGGACGCTGCCTCATGAAGGATTCAACAGAATGTTGCTCCTTCCTTTGCTCGTTTGGAAGTCCTGCATGATTCATAGCTTGAGAAAGTTGTGTGAGCATGGCTACAAGATTTTTCATTCCAGCTCCAATATCGTTTGGTTGCTCAGGGGGACAATCATTGCATTGCCCATCGCATTCCGCATTAACACGGTTCCTTCGGGTTCCAACCATTGACTAAAACCAAGAAGAATAGTGTGAGCAACACTAATTATAATAGGAAAACCACATAATTTAAGAATAAAATTTTCACGCTTAAGGTCTTATCCTAGGTTATTCATGGCCATTTCTAAAACACTAAGATTGTGTTCTATGCTTAGACTTATCCTTAGGGTTCTTACTAAGGCTTTCACATCCTAGTTTCCAAAGGTTGACTATACCTTTCCTCTGATACCAACTATAACGACCCATACTTTACATACATTGTTAATACTTCAAAATTGAAGCACACTTATTACAACATATGACAAAACCAAAAAGGACCGTATAGGTATAGTGTCTTTAGAAACTGGGAAACATAAACAACTGGTTCATAAATCCTCTACAGTGTCTCCCATTTATTTCGTCATATCTAGGGTCCCTTTTAGCATATTCTACTTAATATCCATCTTCCTGACCTGGGGAAAAGAAAACATACAAAAAGGGTGAGCTCAAATGCTCAGCAAGGGAAAATAAAGGAAATAAAAATCATATCATATCTTTTTGAAAATCATAACCTGCAAAAGAGATCATAATATCTTAACATGGAATAAATCATAGAAGTGAAAATGAGATCCCCATAATCATAACATAAAACTTGAAACTTTGTGTCATGCACACATAATCATGGAAAATCATTTCTTGTTAGTCATGACTCATTGCCAAGACTATCTTAGCAGACAAAGTCCTTTTCTGAACTGAGTTCACTCCTGGTTTCAGTCCTGTATCACTGAACCGAAATAACCTTCCGTTCCAGCCATGTCTATCTCATGAGATATAAATCTTTACCCAATTCATTAGAGGGAGATATAGGTCCCACCCATCTTATAATTAATCCTTTCTTATGTGTGCCACATAATCATAAATCATACATCATCGCATAACATATGTAACAAAAATGGGATTTTTGAAACATCATGACATCATAAAACAAATCATATAAGGTAAATGACTTCAGAAAAATAATTCCCTCAAAACATAATAAAATCAATGTAATAATAGCGATAAAAACAGAACCCTATATTATCTTAGATGGAAAATAATTTTGATAAAACATTTGAACTCCATTCTTGAGGAAAATATCCTTTCTACTTCAAATACTTTTTTCCTCTCTTAACATGTCATAAAATTTTAATCTAAAAGAAGTTGATTAAAAATAAGCTTGAAAAATTTTAAAGGAATCTTCTTGGAAATAATGTTTTAAAAATCCATTCATGCCGTATAAGTTAAAAAAAACATTCTTCGTACTTTTGTCGGAAAAGTCAAAAAGTACCTCGTACGAAAAACGACAAAAGATTCCTTTCATATCTTTTACTAAAATATCACCGAAGGGTAAAATTGGATTTAAAAAATTTTAGGTGGATGGAAATAATATTACATATTGAAGAAACATGGATGTGGATGATAAAATACACCCCAGTAAATTTCAAAGTATAAACAATCTCGGATAAAAATTGAGATTGAGAGATTTTCCCTTACCTTAGGTCCGATTTGCTTTGTACGTGTCCGAAGCTCCTGTATAATGGTTTAAATAATGTTATTGACTTATTCCAGAATCATACATATTGATATGATATCATATATGGTCATATTCTTAGCTTCTTATTAGTAATATTTCATTGTTACTTGTTACTCGGGTCTTTATTGCCTTTTGTTCTTATGCGTGTTTTGCCGAATAAATTCTTATTCTTCTTTTCAGGTTATAGATAACTTATATCCATAATGGTATTAGTGTAACATATATCATATTTATTCATTCAATTCATTTATATAATTACTATGTAATGATGATCATGTAGAACGAGTCGCATCACATCGTGGAGACGGTATTCCGTACGTACGCACGAGCGATGATATTGTTCCCATGATCGTGGAATTGTATTTAAGTGTATTTATACTATTTCAGTATCAATATCACTTTATAATAATCATATATAGTTACTCATTACACCATTATACCCATCCTTGTAAGGTGATGGTGGAAAATAGATTACACCACGGCGTGGAGACGGTATTCCGTACGTACGCACGCGCGGTGATTTCATTTTTCCGTAGGATGGATAGAAGGTGAATTAGGGTTGTTTCATATTTATAATAAAATATCAGTATGTAAGTAATACTGATGTTATTACTTTATCATGAAACAACTAAATAAGAAGAAGTTGAAGAAGAAAGAAATTGAAAAGATCGGTAATGGATATTACCTCTTCTTTGAAATGCCTCTTTGAATACTCCACTTAGGGAACTAAGATTGGTCTTTGAAGAAGACCAGGACCTCTAGGATTATTCTAGGGAAGTGGAGAAGGGATTTTGGTAGGGTTTGGACGAGCTTGAGTGCTCAAATTGGTGTGAGGAGGAGGGGGAGGAGGTTCCCTTTTATAAGGGAGGAGAGGGGCACCTTAGGAATATCTCAAAATATTATTTTATATTAAAGTCAAAATCGATTTATAATGGTTCCAAAGGGTCTTATTTCGAAGTTAAAGTGGGGATGGGTCGAAATCCTATCAAACAATAGGATTTAGACAAGTTTAGGTTATTATTTTAACCTTATCAATTAGATTTAACTCTAAGTTAAATAATTTAACTTTTACCGTGACTTTTTGTTTTCTTACACTATATGGTTAATACACTTACTATAACATGCCAAACGAACCCCAAGTTGTTTATTATTAATATATATATCCTTATCTAAGTCATTTGGCATAACCATAGATTTTTAGGAGTAAAATAACAATTAATAATATAATATTTTATTTAAAAACTATTTTGTGTCAATTTTGACACTATTTGATATATGATTTTTGTGAAAGTCATAACAGAATTATATGTTCGAACCAAGTTGATTAAATCAACACTAATATATCATAGTAACCTAGAAAATTAGTTTAATTCATAAAAAGTCTCAAATTACATTTATTTGAGCATTTATAACATTAATTATGTTAACATTTCCTTAAAAGGGTAATTACTGCATCGTCGTTGTGTCATAAATAAATTAATTTATTTAATGTCTAAAAATTATAAATAAAATATCATTATGTAGGAAATATTTTTAGCTTTCTAATTAATATTTATAGTCTAATTTAGCTTATGTATAACCCCATATTAAAAATATTTTAGTTATTAAACTTTGATTTTAACTATTTTAACTATTCATTAAATAAAATAATATTAAATGTCATAATCTAATCCAAGTGGACCTAAATGGTCATATTATATTCATAAAGTTGTTTTTGTTCGAATTAAACTTATCCAATAGAATTAGGACATGTGTTAGGATAATAGTAATATCATATTTACCCTTAGTTACCCTATTTACTATTAACCGCGGTAAAAAAAGTAAAAAGTTACTATTCACCAAATTTTTTTTTTATCTCATTGAACCAAATTTTACTTACTGATATCAACCGTGTCTGTAGGATTTTCGAAATTCCATTCACAGAAGCGGTAAAATTAAGTTTTATGCAAAATTCAGTTTTTAACCTACCACTTAGTGGTTTCACTATTCATCAAAAATTGAAAGTTTTCAGAAAAATACCAAAATTTCACCCTAGGATAATTTCGGTATTCCGAATCCAAAAATGAGGTCCATTTTGAAAGATAAAATTTCAAAAAGTGGTTATTACTATTCATAACGGCTATTTTAAATAATATTTTAATAGCATATCGTCGTTTAGTGAAACTCGGTATTGCGTACAACGCAAGCTATTGAGGAAGGTCGCGATTGCGTGTAAAGTAATCCAAGCTAGTGTGTAGTGAAAGATTCCTTTGATGATATATATATAACATAAAAACAAAATATTACTCATAAAAATCTCGGGTGTTACAATAAAATGTTTTCAAATTAGAATAGATATTTTCCTCAATATTTATTTACAAGTGATCCCTCAAAATTATTTTCCTTCTATGATAACATTATTTACTGTTATTTATTCTTTAATAGAAATATTTTTTCAGGGATAGTAACCCTATTATATCTATTTTTTATGTTTATTATGTAATGATCTTTATGAAACCCATTTCTTTTCCATGTGTTATGTTATGATGGAATTAAGTTTATGAAACCAATTTATTTGTATGGGTGATATGAATGAATTGTGTTATTGTGGAAAACATATTTATGGTTTTCATTATGTGAATTGTGGGACCTATATCTCCCCCTAATTTATCAAGAAAATATTTATATCTCATGATATAGATAGGATATTATCAGGTAGTAAAATTAATTCAGTAATATAGGGCAGAAATGAGGAGTGAACTCAGTTTAGTAAAGGAATTTTTCTATTATGATGGTCTTGGAAATGAGCCTTAACTAATAAGGGAAAGATTTTATATTCTTATCTATATACCAAAAATTCTATTTCTTATGTTATCCTCTTATGGAATATGTTCTTTGATTCTTTATAAACATCTATTATTTATTCCATGACATGATATCATGATATTTGATATGTAGGATATGGTTTTAAAATTTTTTGTTTATGTTATTTTGTCTTATGATTATAATATGATTGATACCACCCTTATTTACCCTTATTGAGAATATGGTCTCACCATTTTCTTATGTTTCATTTCCCTATGATATAAATGATGGTTTTATATAGGAATACTAAATGGGAATATTTTCATGGGTGATTTTGATGGTCATTTATCAAATTAGAAGAATGTGTTTCAAGTATCCAAAGGAAAAAAAATATTACAGTCCTTGGGAATATATTTTTAAAATTCAAGGAATATTCAATTAAAAATATGAAATATCCATTTATTAAAATATTAGGTCATTATAGATAAGTTGTAATGTAAAATTTATTTGATAATTTGAGGGATTTTTCTTAGTAAACTCAATGATTACTTTAATGTGGGTTCATATAATTTTCTTAACTCTTTGATTAAAAAATAAAAAACCAATACCATGAACATTATTTATATGGGATATGATTATGAAAAAAATTGGTTTTAGTGGCTTAAAATAAGTGTATATAACCTATTGATATTTGAGGTAGTGTGGAGAAATATCAAAAATAATTTTAATTATACTATAACTTCAAAATTTGTATAAATATTCTTTATAGTAATTATGATCCTTTTCATTTCCTAAAAAATATATTTATTTAAAATATTCAAAGGGGTGATCAATTTTATAATATCTACACTATTTTAAAACATATTAGGAATACATAGTAAAAAAATCACTCTTATTGGATGCCTTGTTGAAATTCAATATTAACTGCATGGGTTAGTAAATGGATTGATATCGATATCCCATATGCATGTTCCATTACCTATGTTTATAATATAATAACTATTGAAAGAATAAAGAAAATATATAAGAGATATATTATTTCATTCCTAAATATATCTTTTATCAAATTGATAATAAAATCTTTATTGACAAAGTTGTCTTAGTTTGGCAGTCTATAAGGAATGGGTCTTAAACATGAAGAAATTTTACATATTTAAAATTTTTAACCCAATATTTTTTTAAATGGTTCTTTTATTTTATTAATCCATTTATGTATCTAATTATATATGTTTTTATTTTGAAATTATTTTATAAAATTATTCCTAGATAATATAGAATAAGGTTCTTATTAGTTATTATATGTTTCATCCTATTCGTTTTTCCTCTCAACTACTGAATATAGGAACCGTATTTTTTAGACTATAGTTTCAGTAATAATAACTATTAGTATAATGATAATATATTCAAATGGAATATAGATTAAAATAGAATATTTTAGGATTTTAGGATTTCAAAATTCACAATTAAATATAGTAAAAAATTATAAACTTATTACTTGTTGTTATTTAATATATTATTCATTGCTTCTATAAAATCAAAAACTGATAAAGATTTAATGATAATTCTCACTTTTTGAAAGATTACTTCATACTTATGCATAAGGATATTAAAACTAAATAAAGTTACATGAAAGTTTATTTGAATGAGGATATCAATTATCTAAATATTACACATATTATAGGTGTTAATGGTAGATCAGTAAGACTTAACAACTTCAAGTTCATCTGATGGATTCCTTCTCTCACATTATAAATCAAGGTAGATATGGATGGAGTATAGTTGGGATCTCTAGGTCCTTCAGTATGTAGATGAATTATTCATTTTTTTATATTGGTTTTTTTAAAGTTTGTTTCTTTTATTCACTGGAAGATTTTATTTCCTTTAAAGAATAAATTTGGGTGGTGATACATTTTATGTTGTATGAAAAAATATTTAAATATATTTGTATATGGATCGAAATTAACTTAATAATGGTGTTTATAATTATAGATTCTATATTGTGTTTTATTCCAATGTAGATACTTCCCTAATGGATTTAATGACTTGAATTCCTTAGAAATACTTATTGATATGTGGCACATGTCTACAGGGGAGTGGATCAGATTATAAATTATTTATCATATAGTACGCTGATATCTTGAGACTATTTTTGGTCTTCTGACCTTCTTAATTTTCATTCAAAATTATATATTTCTAATAAAATGGGTGATGTTTAAATTGTGAATTTTTACTCTACCTTACAATCCATGTTTTTATTTATTTATTCCAAATGATGAGTTTTTCTCTATACCCATAATTTTTTTATTGTTGTTATTGTTGTTATTATTATTATAGTGGTTGTTTTTTTGTGATTATTGTTAAATGATATTATCACATATTTGAAGACCCCCACACCAATACACCCTTTCTATCATACAAATTTGTTTTACTTCTTTACTTTATCGTATTCCTCACATGATTATTTATCCTTTTTGTATCCATGTTATTTCGATAATGACATAATTATTTTAAAATTAAATTTTTTCTCACTCATAATACTATTTTTTATTAGGTTGCATCTATTGATATACCATTTATTCCAAAAATCATAACATGTAACATCAAAAATACTGTATAAGTCTAGATTTTTTGTATTATGAACCCTTAAAATACCACGAATAGAATTTTTGAGATAGGTTAACATGATTATGATAAATTTTATGCATCATAGAGCCTCAATAATAATATTCTAAAAGTAATATATTATTTTCAGTATGTGTGTCTGTTTGTTTGTGAATTGATATAATTTACCCCATATTGGACCCCTTTTTTGGGAAAGTTATGTGGTTTTTGCATCCATAATGGGGAGTTTACATTCTGGGTGATGTGACATTCATTCACCTTTCAATCCTTGGGACATCACATTATGGGTTTGAAAAATAAAAAAAATTAATTAAAAATTAATTAATTAATTTAGAATTGTGGAAAACTATATTCTCTTATAAACACCTTTTTATAAATTTTCTCTATTATTAGAAACTTTTTTCAACAATGAAAACCCTATATAGAGAGAGTAGAGAGAGATATATATATATAGATAGTTCAGGTCTTGGGGGAATCAACCTCAAATTCAGGGAATGGAATGGATCTATAGTGAAATTGGTGATTAGATCGTGCGAATACAATGAGTGAAATGGAATTGGTGATGGTTTAAAGTGACCAATTATTTCCATGAGGTGAGAATTTTATTTCAATTTATTCCTTATTCATCATGATATGTGGGTATTGAATTCATTGGAATGATTCTTGACATCATATTTATCTAATTTCCATAGACTCATTGGGATTGTTATTTAATTTTTTATTTGTTCTTTGATTCAATTCTATGTTGGTTTTATGATTTTATTCTAATTATTTATTTTTTCATCCCCATTCCATAAATTTTAGGGTATAATTTAATCCCAATAACCTTTTTATTTCTTGGGAGCGATGAATTATAGCATAATGGTGGAGGACCAAGATGAGGAGGTCTATCAGGGGAATGGACATAGAAATTGTACCCCCATGGTTGAGTTGTGTGCTTCCTTGGTGTTTTTCTAAGTCACTGGCCATAGATAATGGTGAATTTATGGGAGGAGAAAAAACCTATACACCCATCCTAATTTCCCTACCTTATTCCTTTATCATGTGAATAGAAAGAAGTTGGTCATAGGATGGGAAAGATTTGAGTGGATCGATGGTAATGTGAATAGATTGATAATTATGAGGTTCCCTAAAGAATATTATTTGAAGGCATGGTGGATGTGATGGAAGCATAGTAGTGGTGTACATAACAGTGATAGTATTGTGAAAGGATGAACAACTATTGTCCTAGCATGTCGTGGTTGTGGATGAAAGTTAGGAGGGTAGATAATTCTTAGTGGAGGTGGCCGCGACATATAGATGGAGAGGTAGGCATTGGTAGCTAGGCCACCGACCATATAAATCTAGTCCTCCCTTGGTCAGACATAAATATTTCAGAATGTGACATCTATGGGTTATATGGGGCTAGTGGGATTATCCCACTAGTAGTTATAATTTTGTAAATCGGTTGGATTGGGTGGAAAGTGATCCTAGATATCTATTCCTACTAAGCACCCTAAGTCATCCACGTTAGCGCCACTAGTTAGGTGACCCAACCACAAGGTCGGGAGGGGTCCAGAGTCTAATTGGGTTCACCCAACCCTACCGAGGGAGTGAGATCATATGGACCACATACCTATAGTCTTCTATACACATGGATCACTGTGCACTCAATGAGGCATTCCCTCCCCCTCCCCATCATGCCATGTGTCATTCCCAAGGGCTACTATGTGACATCTTTTCATCTTTTTAGGGAATTTTCTCAACTACATCAAAATGTGTCAGTTTTAGGAAAAGAATAGTGTATCATATGTTTTTTATATAGATCATGATTGTGTAGTTGTTTTTGATAATTTGATTCTATTTATGATTTGAGATAGGTAATTTAAGGATTCAGCTTTTTAGGGATGATAATAGGGATCAAACATGTTAATCATAGTGTTCTCAAGTGTTTTGAACACCCCTATCTACTATGTGATACACTTACTAATTTTTTTCTACACTCATATATTATGTGTTAACCTCATCTATTATGTTTTACTTTATTAGTTGAGGGCCTTTATTTTTAGATTCTATGATGTTCATGGGTTTCTATGCCTAGGTGGATATTTTTATTGGAGTTATTAATCCATTAACCAAGACCTATTCTCATTAAAGTGGTAGATTACACTACAAGTTTTATGAAATATTTTCACAGTGATAATGACTGGTATGTTTTGGTCTCCCTTTATAGACACAGTTACCTCGGTTGAGAGTGTGTTCCCCTAAATGGTTTCTCGTGGAAGTGTAGAAAAAATGATTAGTATATAAAAATCATTTAGACTTTTGAATCCTCAGCTTCACATTGGTTTACTTTGAGATATTACATATAGATAGGATCTTAACTTCATGATTTTTGGAATTTTATGTACTCTGATCATTACTAGTTTCTCATTAGATAAAAACTTTTAGAAATGGAGATATGATGGTAGGTACTTATTTAAATCCCTAAGGATTTTAGTTTTTAATCATATCTATATCTTCCCTTGTCCTATTTTTGGATACCTTTTTATTCTATAGTTTGAAATGAATCATTTATTTATTTCCTTTATGTTTTTAGGTAATCCTACTGAGTATGTTTATAACCACCCCTACACAGGCTTTGTGCTCACACATATTATGTCCATGTAGGTGATGCGTTGCTTAGTGGTGGTCTTGGTGGATGTGCATTTGGTTTGTCTTATTCAGAGTTTACTTTTGGTGATTTATGGAGATTCATGGTGGTTCTCAATGGTTTTTTATAGTAGTGGTGACCATTGTAGGTGGATATCATTCCAATATTATATACATGAAAGGGATATTTTTAGAGTCTTGTGTTTTTCATATTCAAAGACTTATTGGATCTACAGTTCCACTAGTATTTACCAATGTGACATTCTGATTATACTTGGTGGATAATTCATGTGATGTATATAATTAATTTATATATATATATATATATTATATTGGTTATTTTTTTCATTGGAGATATGTGTTTATTGTAGGTTGATATAGTATTAGGCCTCCCATATTATGTGATATTCTAAATCATTGTTAATCACCTGCCCCTAGACTATTAGAGTTGTGATTTGGATGGAATAATTTTCTTACCTCAATCTTGGGTAGGTCCCTAGTGATCAGGTCAGGTAAAAGTTTTATTAAATCCTAGATGGGTCCCAAGTATGGAGTTTGGAGTTATTAATCATGTGAGTACTGGTTTGGGAATTTAGATCAATGATGTTTAGGGGGTCTTGAGTACAATTATCTGACTAAGGAGACCAATATATGTACACTGGATAACATATACTTTAACCAAGACTCAAATAATCTATTAGCCGACCTATATCTCTAATACATCATTTCAGGGAATAATACATTTGGTACATTCATCATATATCAGTCAATTTTGATCTTTCATGTCCTTCCCATGTTATCTAATCTAGATTTTCTCTAACTATTATCGTTTTATCCTATAAAATATAGAGTTTTTACCACTTATATAAACAATTTATATAGAGGATGATCCAAGAAGATACCATGCCTATATTTGGGCCTCCTTCCACTAGTTAGTAAGCAATATGGTTTTGTGTGTTGATACTCTGCTGAGAGATATCCTGGCCCCCATATCTGGAAATGATTATATAACCTTAATGTTTAGTGATAGATTTCTAAACAAAATAATGGTAGTTCCCACTAAGTTAGATGAGTCTACTGGTAGGTGTGATATGTTTTGTGTGATCTGATAATAGATGCCTCATGTGTTTGGGAGGAGAGCCTAATCCTTAGGCAATAGAGCTTTGAATTGATTTAGATACATGAATTTATGTTTGGTTAAAACTCTTGTAGAATATATGATTATTATTTTATTTATCTCACAACATGACTTAGTGAGTCAATAGTGGGTTATTTATTTCTCAAACTCATGATAATAATACTCTACCATGGATGGGATTTGTTCCCTTTATCATGATAGAGTTTTATCTGAGGATACAGGATCCTTTGAAGAGGAGTAAGTCTTTCTTAAAGTAATTATAAAGGCCCACATACATCAAATGGTTCTCCAAAGACATGTGTAATGGTGGAATTATTCAAGATAATTCATTTAGGATAAGACTCTAGAAGAAGATTTACCATGATAAGGTAGCATTATTATGCAACACCACCTATGTTAGAGACCAACAATAAAGAATTAGAATATTGAATATTCTTAGTGGGGATGAACCATGACCTTGGTAGAAGGATATAATTTTACATAAATAAAGTTAAATTAGTGTATTGGATATACCACCATGTGGAAGATATCATTGAAATCATAAATTTACATATTATAGGTAGTAGTATAGTAGGGATTGGTTTCTGTTGGGAAGAGGGTGGTGTAGGGAAAATTAGGGGGGGGGGGGTGTTAAGATATTATCCCATCATGACCACCCTCAGTTAAGTGTCATCAATAATGGAGTGATAATATCCAATTTTGTGGGAATATTCACATGATGTATGGTTATAGTCAGGCATTAATAAATGGATTTTGGAGTATGGTTCATTTCCTCCTTTCAGGGACCCACATACTAGCTGATGCAAGTGTGAGTTATTATTCATACACTATATTTATAAAAGTTAGATATTTTTTTGAACCCCTACCTTGACCCTTGTTATCTAGAGAGTTTCCACTAATGGTGTCCCTCTTACAATAACCCACCTCAAGCAAAGGGAGTCTAATCATACTAGAGAAAGAGGTTTTTCAAGAGATTCTTTTTTGGATGAGAATAAATGCAGTGGTACCTAGATCTGTATGGATTGGTTAACAATATTTGTATAGAATGGTGATTTTAAAATGAGTAAATGAGGTGATATCCACCCTAATAAATGATTGGGATCCTCGCAGATCTGGTGAGTATAACCCACCCTCAATTAGTTGTGGTCATCTACCCATCATATGAAAATAATGGATTTATATTCTAAGTGAATGGATAAGATTTAAATTTCTATGAGTTTAGAGAAATTAACTTTTAGAACCTTAGAAATAGAAATATGACTAGAGGTTGGAGGTGAATAGTAGTATTTAAATTAATGACAAAAATAATCAGATTTTATAAAATATTAATCTTTAGTGGGTGCATTGTTCTTGATTAGACTTACGGTGGAAATAAAAATTAAAGAATAAAATATTTATGGTGGTTCAAACCACAATGATCCTAGTCCACTCCTCAATCTCCTCTACTCTTAGAGGGAACTAATACATACTAAGAAACTCACTTTAAAGGTGTGATAAAATTGTTACAGACCATTCATTTTAAAAAAATTAGAGGCACAACCTAGTCTTGATATAGGAGACCTACCTTGTCAGTTTACTAGAATTTTGATTGGGAGTCACAACCCTAAATTCCTTTTATGAGTCGGAATAACCATATAAAGGAAAGAAATTATTTTCGAAGTGCATTGTGTTGCATTTGTTGTCAATGAGGTATGTTGTTGTTAAGGAATGGATGGATGTCAAGAAGTTTCAATATGTGAATGACAAAGAATGTGATGGTGTTGGTGAGGAAAGGAGAATGGACATGGTACTAAGATGCATGTCACTTAGGAGATTCACTAAGTGACATAGGATGTTGTGGTTGAAACATTCTCTATGAATATCAGACGATTGTAGAGTTGTTCTTAATGTTCCAATACTTGTATCAAGATGATACTAAGTTACACCACTTGAAGAATGGATGATGATAGAGCATCATCATTACATCTGATGATTGTGGAGCTGATCTTTAAGTTCTAAGAACTTGTATCAACTGGATACAATGACACAACATTGTTTGAAGACCATGCATTGTTAAGACAATGCATGAGGAGATGAAGTGATCCATCCACAATCACTAAGTGGATGAAGTGGTGATAATGAAGTCCATATACTATTTCTTAGTGCATGTGAATTATAAGAAGAACCAATTTGATCTCTGATTAGATCAACAAAGCACATGGAAGAAATTATGTGATTAAGGAGCTCGGTTGAAGATGAAGAACCTTCGGGAATTCCATTCTTAAATGTTGATTATATGTTGAAGAAGAATGATGAATTCTAATGAAGAAGAAGACAAGAAATATAGAGGAAGAATGGCTTGGAAGAAGAAGTGGCATTTGGCATTTACACTTGGTTACTTTGTATACAAAGTACTTAGTGTTTCCTCAAGCAAAAAGGAAGCCACCAAGGGCCAGCCTTAAGGGTTCAACCCCAAGGCACTTGTGGGACTCGAGGTCGCCACGCCCAAGGGGGATCCCATGGGACCAGCCCGAGAGAGGCCGGGGCCGTGTGTAAGCCCCAAGGCCACGCGGTGATGCGCAGTGTGAGCACGAGGAGCGTGCCCGAGGAAGCATAGTGGGCGCCAGTGGCGCGCCCGAGTGGCAGAGGTGGGCACAGAGCGTGCCCGCAGAGAGAACACGGTGCGGGGTGGCACCGTGGAGGGAGAAGTTCAATTGCGGTGAAGGGGGGAGCGACTGGTTGATAAACCGCGGAAAATCCGCTCGGCGATTCGATATGGGACGCACAAATTTTACCGGGAGCGCATCCTGGCCGCACGATCGATCGCGCGCTGGATCGCAGCCGCTCATCTCATCCGCTGCGCGCCGCGATCTAATCTAGCCGTCCGATGTATTTCAAACTCCGGATCCGACGGTTGAGGAGTCGTCCTCTACCATGAGCTCACCCGAGGCCACCCGCGACTCCTCCTCCGAACCAGAGGCCTCCCGAATGAAGAATTCGAGCTCCCGACCTCTGTTGATCAAGCCGAAGACACCATTGAGATCATCTGAGCATAACGAACACATCCATGCCTAAAAATGGGTGTGCATACAAAAAAGGAGAGATTTTGGAGTTTGGCCGAAGGCAAGTGAAGATGCCGAGGCCATGTGGTGTTCGTTCTATGCATGGACCGGTTTTAAATGAAGACATGCATGAGTTTTAAAACGCATGCACGTAGAGAAGGATGAAGATAAAAGAGCCTGCGTTGAACAGAGGATAAAAATCAAGATTTAAAAAATCATGAAGATCCGATATCTTTGGGAGATCACGCGGATGACAAAGGCACCGCCTCTGCCTATAAAAGGAGCACCCGAGGCGTTTGAGATGCTTGCTGAATCGTTTTTGAAGATCTGAAGTCCCGCGAAGCCTCGGTGCTTAGCGAAGAACAGCCTGCGCGCCCCCTGCGCGGCAGAGAAGCCCGGAGCCACCCCTTGGCTCCGTGAGGTTCCTTTCGCGCACCCCTTGTGCGAAAGAAGAAGGGAAGGTCCCCTGTTTGCCTCACGTGCGCGGCAGGAGGTACTTGCGCGCCCCGCGACCAGCGCACTCTTGCGCGCCCGAGGTGTCTTCACCCTGCGCGTCATTGTGCTCTAAGCACTTGCGCGCCTGGTTGCACCAAGTGCACCTACGCGGCAGTGAGAGAAGAAGAGGTGGCAGCTTTTACCCATTGGACTTGCGATCCCTTTTTGAGACAGAAGAAGCTACACGAGGCAGTAGGGGTTCGGGTTGTGTGTGCAAGACAAGTGGAAGTGCCTTTGGCTAAGTGTGTGCACAAAGAAGGAATTGGCTGAGGCTTGCACAAAGAACTACACCAAGATTTGTGTGTGTGCAACAAGTCAAAGACACACCTACGGGTGGATTTCATTCAAAAGAAAAAATAGGAGGCCGTAGCCCTTGTGGGTGTACACTTTGAAGAACAAACTAAAAGAACACTAAAGTGTGTGTGTGCAACAAGAAGAGGAGGAGGCCAACTCATGTGTGTGCTAAAGTGAAACAAGTGTGTGCTAAGAGACAAGGAGGCCGAATCCTAAGTTTGTGCAAAGTGGTTGTGCACACTTAGAAGAAGAAGAAGACCCACACTAAATGTAGAAAACACTTTAAAGTGTGTAAACAAAAAGAACAAAGAGTGTGAAGGAGGAAGAAAGGTGTGTGCTAAAACAGTTTACACCCTTTGTGGGTTTATTGCACCAAGAGAAGAAGAAGGGGAGTGCATACATGCATGCATGCACGTGCACACGTGAACAAAGATAAATCAGTGGTGTGTATTTGAGTTGTTCAAGACCAGGAGTTCTTGAAGAGTTTTGAGAAGCCATGAAATCGGTGCATGAGGAATCTGAGTTTCCATGCACTCAGTTCATGAAGTATAGTTGATGTGAGACTGGACCAGACTGAAGTTAAATATATCAGTTGTCTGAGTATTCATTAGTTGAAGAGAGAAGCCAGGTCATCCTTAGAAGAAGGTGATAAAGCCTGAGCAAGACGAGAAGACCTGTTCATCACAAGTGAGCAGAGGTACAGATCAAGGCCAGTAGTCTTTATCCCAGACTGCTGAAGATACTTGAAGAAGCTTAAAGTGAAGAAGAGCTACTCGTGCGACTCGAGGAGCCAAGAGAAGACCCTGTGGGACTCAGGGAGAAGAAGTCTTCAGTGGGATTCTGGAGCAGGCCAGTGGGATGCTGGTAACACTGTGGGACGCAGTATAAAGACTCTCCTGTGGGACTCAGGAGAGATACAGTGGGACTCTGTATCGACCATTGTAATTCTAACAAGTTATAATGGAGAAACCATGTTGGGGCGTATAACCAACATGGCAAGGACGTAGGCCTTTGGTGCCGAACCTTGTAAATCCTTGTGTCCTATGCCTTTACATTTACTGCATCATTCGAGGAAAGGCTGAGAGATACAAGAAGAGTGGATTGAGGCCTTAACAATCCATAGAGGTTTAATTGATTAAGAATCAATTAGTAAAAAGTTTTAAGGGATCACTGATTCGCCCCCTCCCCCTCTCAGTGATTCACATTGATCTGGGCACTTCAATTGGTATCAGAGGGAGGTTACCTCTAAAAGATCCAAGAGAGTCTATATGGAGTGCAGATTTGAGGAAATGAAAGAACAGCCTCAAATGGAGATATCTACCAAGACTCTGAAAAACAGAATGAAGAAACAGGCAAAGAAGATGAGGAAGAAGGTTGTTGCAATCAGAGAAACTCCTTCTATGGAAAGAAATGTGAAAGTCACATCAGATGAAAATTCCTTTTATCATTATTCTGATGAAGCCTGATCTAGTTGTGATGAAGATGGAAGAAACAATGATCTTCTAAATGCAATCAAATATCTTCTGAAGATAGTCCCCAAGGAAGTGGCAATGTGTATAGCTACAGGCGTCCTTGATCTTCAAGAAGAAAAATTACAGCTAGAAGATGAAGCCAATTCTCTGGAAGTCTAATTGGCTAAAAGGGTTGGCATAACCAACACTCTCAGAAAGCTGGTGAAGGCTAAAGATAAAACAGTATCGCTTTACAATGAAAGATATAAAGACACTACTGAAGAATTGCAAAGAAGCCTTTCTGAGAAAGAATTCTTTAATACTGTGGTCAAAGATGTTTTCCATGCACTGGAAAAGAGGCACAAAGTTTCAATTAATGTCAGAGATGCTCAACTTGAAGACAAAGTAAATAGGGTAAAGGAGCTTGACAATTCATTACAAGAAATGAAGAAGGTGCATGAAGATCAGTTAGAACAGCTGAAAGAAAATTGGGAAGGAAGGCTAAGAACTGTTGAGGATGAGAAGAAATCCCTTAACATGAAATGCTTAGAACTAGAGGTGATATTGAAAAATCTGCAATCACCCAAAGCTGAATCCTCCCAGTCAGCTGAAAGTAGAAATGTTGCTACACAAGTGTGCATTGAGAAGGATGATTCCAAAAGAAGGACATCCTCTAATAAAAGGGCAACATCTTCTAAAAGGAAGGTACCATCCATCCCATCTTATACTAATGCTTCTAATTGTGTTTCCACAAAAAGTGCAGGATGGAAGAATAATTCCAAACAAGTATGGATGAAGACAATGAAGAAAGAATGCTCTCCTGAAACAACACAACAAGTCAATAAAAGTACCCAACAATCAGAAGGAATGAAGAGGTCAAGATTTGTGGGTCAGTGTTGGTGTTGTAATAAGTATGGGCACTGTGCAAAGGATTGTTGGCACAATCCACTGAATGTCAAAGCACAAAGCAATCCCATGCCAAGGGGGAGCAAGCCAGAGGAAAAGAAGCAGCATCCACAGGTCCAGAGACATATATTTACTGCAAATAGATTTGGATTACTTGACAACATCTGGGATGATTGCAAAAGTGGTCAAAAAGATACATGTCAATCTCCAACTGTATCCAGAGCTAAAAAGAAGATAAGATCACTAAACCTGGCTAAAATGGAATCCTTGGGAAGCAAGAAGAATGTTGAAGATGTTCCCAAGAAGGTTTTGAAAAAGGAAAAGAAGACCTTGGAGTCTAAATCCAAGAAGGGTGATGCATCCAGAAGGACCACCAAGAAGAAATGCTTCTACTGTGGAAAGAAAGGACATATCATGGATCTTTGTGAAGAAGCCATGAAATTCAATAGAGGTAGACTGGAATCAAAAAGACGATCAATCCAAAAGAAGCTGAAGGGATTGATTGAAAACAAGTTGCCTAAGAAAGGTAGCTTGAAAGCATCGAAGGAACCATGTGGAATATCCAGAACTGAGGCCACATTTCCAAGTGACTTACTAGTCATATGGCCAAATCAGTTGCAACTTGCCAAAGATCTGCAAAGAGCTGAAGATGAAGTTCTGGCAATTGCTAAGGCAAAAGGAAAGAAAAAGATTTCACATGAAGATCAAGTTCTGTGTGTGAGGTTCAATCAAGCTGGACATACTAGTGATAAATGCATGATATTCATTCCAGCTCGGAAGGGATTCTTCAAAATAATGAAGATTGCACCAGGAGACTCTAGTGCTCAGAAGGCACCTAGAAATACAGGAGTCACACACAAAGAAGTTAAAGAGGTGTTGAGATCCACATCAGCACAAACATCATTGAAGATCAAATGTGCAAGTGTGAAAAATGGTGAAAATGGGACATCTCAGTTGAGAGAATCTTCTCAACCTTGTTGTTCACATTGATGAACCAAGGAGGATCCATCTTATTCCCTTATACTTCTGGTATTTACATGTGCTAACATTGCAGGGAATTGAAGATGATGATCATTCTCATCTGGAGAGTGGTTTGGATAGAATGGAGTGCACCCCTTGAGGGGGAGCCAATCTGGAGAAGATGGTATTCTAAGATTTAATATCATCTTAAGAAAAGATGAAGGTATTCCAATCATACTTTCATCCCTTGTTTCTTAATTGTATTCATCATGACAATTAAGGGGGAGTATTGATTGAAGGAAAATGGTTGAAAGGGGGAGCTTTATCTTTGCACCTGAACTTTCTAATGAGTTTTGTGAAGTTGTGCAGGATTTAGAAAATTCATTGTTATATCTGAAAAATTTCAAGCCCCTTGAAGCATGATCTCACATGTATAGTGAATGTTGGACAACATTGAGTACCTTGGTTACATCACTCTTGTTTTCTACACCGATTTAGCCCACGTAGACTTAGAGTTGATCTATTAAAGGTTCTTTGCTAAAGAGAACATGTGACATCATCCCTCTCTTAGTGCTTTTCAAGAAGATGCTATTCTAAGGGAGGAAGAGATATTTTGGAAGAGAGCCACACCACATCTTTGCATTTGATTTCCAATAAGGGGAAGAAAAGATTGGCACACATATTGACCCATTCATATGTTCTGAAGAAGTGTATTGACAACAAATACAAAGGGGGAGATTGAAGTGCACTCTGTTGCATTTGTTGTCAATGAGGTATGTTGTTGTCAAGGAATGGATGGATGTCAAGAAGTTTCAATATGTGAATGACAAATAATGTGATGGTGTTGGTGAGGAAAGGAGAATGGCCATGGTACTAAGATGCATGTCACTTAGGAGATTCACTAAGTGAGATATGATGTTGTGGTTGAAACATTCTCTATGAATATCAGACGATTGTAGAGCTGTTCTTAATGTTCCAATACTTGTATAAAGATGATACTAAGTTACACCACTTGAAGAATGGATGATGATGGAGCATCATCATTACATCTGATGATTGTGGAGCTGATCTTTAAGTTCTAAGAACTTGTATCAACTGGATACAATGTCACAACATTGTTTGAAGACCATGCATTGTTAAGACAATGCATGAGGAGATGAAGTGATCCATCCACAATCACTAAGTGGATGAAGTGGTGCTAATTAAGTCCATATACTATTTCTTAGTGCATGTGAATTAGAAGAAGAACCAATTGGATCTCTGATTAGATCAACAAAGCACATGGAAGAAATTATGTGATTAAGGAGCTCGGTTGAAGATGAAGAACCTTTGGGAATTCCATTCTTAAATGTTGATTATATGTTGAAGAAGAATGATGAATTCTAATGAAGAAGAAGACAAGAAATATAGAGGAAGAATGGCTTGGAAGAATATGTGTCATTTGGCATTTACACTTGGTTACTTTGTATACAAAGTACTTAGTGTTTCCTCAAGCAAAAAGGAAGCCACCAAGGGCCAGCCTTAAGGGTTCAACCCCAAGGCACTTGTGGGACTCGAGGTCGCCACGCCCAAGGGGGATCCCATGGGACCAGCCCGAGAGAGGCCGGGGCCGTGTGTAAGCCCTAAGGCCACGCGGTGATGCGCAACATGAGCACGAGGAGCATGCCCGAGGAAGCATTGTGGGTGCCAGTGGCGCGCCCGAGTGGCAGAGGGGGGCGCAGAGCGCGCCCGCAGAGAGAACACGGTGCGGGGCGGAACCGTGGAGGGAGAAGTTCAATTGCGGTGAAGGGGGGAGCGACTGGTTGATAAACCGTGAAAATCTGCCCGGCGATTCGATGTGGGACGCGCAAATTTCACCGGGAGCGCATCCTGGTCGCACGATCGATCGCGCGCTGGATCGCAGCCGCTCATCTCATCCGCTGCGCGCTGCGATCTAATCTAGCCGTCCGATGTATTTCAAAATCCGGATCCGACGGTTGAGGAGTCGTCCTCTACCATGAGCTCACCCGAGGCCACCCGCGACTCCTCCTCCGAACCAGAGGCCTCCCGAATGAAGAATTCGAGCTCCCGACCTCTGTTGATCAAGCCGAAGACACCATTGAGATCGTCTGAGCATAACGAACACATCCATGCCTAAAAATGGGTGTGCATACAACAAAGGAGAGATTTCTGAGTTTGGCCGAAGTCAAGCGAAGATGCCGAGGCCATGTGGTGTTCGTGCTATGCATGGACCGGTTTTAAATGAAGACATGCATGCATTTTAAAACGCATGCACGTAGAGAAGGATGAAGATAAAAGAGCCTGCATTGAACAGAGGATAAAAATCAAGATTTAAAAAATCTTGAAGATCCGATATCTTCGGGAGATCACGCGGATGAAAAAGGCACCGCCTCTGCCTATAAAATTAGCACCTGAGGCGTTTGAGATGCTTGCTGAATCTTTGTTGAAGATCGGAAGTCCTGCGAAGCCTCGGTGCTTAGCGAAGAACAGCCTGCGGGCCCCCTGCGCGGCAGAGAAGCCCAGAGCCACCCCTTGGCTCCGTGAGGTTCCTTTCGCGCACCCCTTGTGTGAAAGAAGAAGGGAAGGCCCCCTGTTCGCCTCACGTGCGCGGCAGGAGGTACTTGCACGCCCCGCGACCAGCGCACCCTTGCGCGCCCGAGGTGTCTTCACCCTGCGCGTCATTGTGCTCTAAGCACTTGCGCGCCTGGTTGCACCAAGTGCACCTACGCGGCAGTGAGAGAAGAAGAGGTGGCCACTTGTACCCATTGGACTTGCGAGCCCTTTTTGAGACATGAGAAGCTACACGAGGCAGTAGGGGTTCGGGTTGTGTGTGCAAGAAAAGTGGAAGTGCCTTTGGCTAAGTGTGTGCACAAAGAAGGAATTGGCTGAGGCTTGTACAAAGAACTACAGCAAGATTTGTGTGTGTGCAACAAGGAAAAGACACACCTATGGGTGGATTTCATTCAAAAGAAAAAATAGGAGGCCGTAGCCCTTGTGGGTGTACACTTTGAAGAACAAACTAAAAGAACACTAAAGTGTGTGTGTGCAACAAGAAGAGGAGGAGGCCAACTCATGGGTGTGCTAAAGTGAAACAAGTGTGTGCTAAGAGACAAGGAGGCCGAAGCCTAAGTTTGTGCAGAGTGGTTGTGCACACTTAGAAGAAGAAGAAGACCCACACTAAATGTAGAACACACTTTAAAGTGTGTAAACAAAAAGAACAAAGAGTGTGAAGGAGGAAGAAAGGTGTGTGCTAAAACAGTTTACACCCTTTGTGGGTTTATTGCACCAAGAGAAGAAGAAGGGGAGTGCATGCATGCATGCATGCACGTGCACACGTGAACAAAGATAAATCAGTGGTGTGCATTTGAGTTGTTCAAGACCAGGAGTTCTTGAAGAGTTTTGAGAAGCCATGCAATCGGTGCATGAGGAATCAGAGTTGCCATGCACTCAGTGCATGAAGTAGAGTTGATGTGAGACTGGACCAAACTGAAGTTAAAGATATCAGTTTTCTGAGTATTCAGTAGTTGAAGAGAGAAGCCAGGTCATCCTTAGAAGAAGGTGATAAAGCCTGAGCAAGACGAGAATACCTGTTCATCACAAGTGAGCAGAGGTACAGAGCAAGGCCAGTAGTCTTTATCTCAGACTGCTGAAGATACTTGAAGAAGCTTAAAGTGAAGAAGAGCTACTCGTGCGACTCGAGGAGCCAAGAGAAGACCCTGTGGGACTCAGGGAGAATAAGTCTTCAGTGGGATTCTGGAGCAGGCCAGTGGGACGCTAGTAACACTGTGGGACGCAGTATAAAGACCCTCCTATGGGACTCAGGAGAGATACAGTGGGACTCTGTATCGACCATTGTAATTCTAACAAGTTATAATGGAGAAACCATGTTGGGGCGTATAACCAACATGGCAAGGATGTAGGCCTTTGGTGCCGAACCTTGTAAATCCTTGTGTCCTGTGCCTTTACATTTACTGCATCATTCGAGGAAAGGTTGAGAGATACAAGAAGAGTGGATCGAGGCCTTAACAAGCCATAGAGGTTTAATTGATTAAAAATCAATTAGTAAAAAGTTTTAAGTGATCACTGATTCACCCCCTCCCCCTCTCAGTGATTCACATTGATCTGGGCACTTCAATTTTTAAGGGAAAATCCCAAACCAAACACGAGGAAATACAAATAGAAATAAATAGATAACATGAGTAAAATATTTACAGGGAAATTAGAATATGATCAAAATGTAAAAGAATTTTAATATTGATAATATTTGATCACTTTGAATTAAAAAATGTTGAATATGGATTCCTTTTATGACCACAACTTGAGTATATAATTCATTGAATCTCACGAACAATTAAGAGAAGTAAGAATTTTAAAGATATATCATAATTTCTTTGTGTGAATGATCTAAACATGTATATGTTTTTATTCCTTAAAGAAATCATCCAGATCAATAAAAAATATCCTATAGGATCATGTCTTTGTAAAATATCTCCATTACACTTATTATTGTATAACAATTAAATAATTTGGTTGTTATCTTTTTTTGTTAAAGCCTCACTAAATAAATAATAATACAATCATGATTTATATTTCATCAGGAAATATTAGAATAAAACAATTAATATATTAATTAAACTATTTTTAAGCAATTAATAATTATAAAAAAATGAAATACAGATTATAATTTTCACGATTATAAATACAACGAGAATGTAATAAAACATAACATCACATGAACTTCAATTTTCATGGATAAATGGTCATAAACTAATGTTACGTTTCTTTTTACACACAATAAAATTATATTTCAATGTAAAATAATGAAACATTTAAGAAAAAATTTATTTTAATAACATCAATTGAAAATAATAAATTAATATTTAGGATTTTTTTAACTAACAGTATATTATTTTTCCTAGCGGTGACTCATGACCCACCACTGAAAAAGGAGAGTTGTAACTCATGAAACTCCATTGAAAATAGAGATCAGTGGGTCATGAAATTCAATGGGAATAAATTATATTATACAATTTCAATTTTAAGTAAAATAAAATCAATTAACCAAATAAATTTGTTCCATTCCACTAAATAAGAAAATGCTTCATGATAATAAATAATTTAAATTTATACCATTATAATTAAAATGGTGACTCATGAATCATAATTGGGTTCCAATATTGACTCTTGACCTACCATTGGATATTTACAATCATGGATCAAAGAAAACATTACCAATAAAAATATAATTAACAAATAGGTAACTTAAACTTTAGATAAAAAATAATATTTTTTTTGAAACAACTTCAAAGATTATGATAGGCACTACTTCACCCGATGGAAAAAGGAAGAGCTCATGTTGGATACTGAAAAAACATATTCTAGAAAATAAATAAAAAACTTAAATATAAATAATTAATATAATGTAACTAATTTAATAAAGAAGAGGTCACGTGGAATCTTAATGAGATTCTTCCAAAAATTTATACCAAATAAAGAAGAAACTGATTGTGGGAAAATATAACCCACTGTTGACGTACAATAGTGAATAAAATAACCCATCATTGTAATATGGTGGTAGATCCTTACTCACTGTTGGAGAAGTTTAATAGTGACTCATTGACTCATTGTTGGGTTCCATCTTTGACTCACATATCACCATTGGATAAGTCCAGTGGTGACTCACTAAGTCACCATTGGGTTCCAATGGTGACTCATGTATCTCTTTTGGAGAAGTCCAATAGTGATTCACAGACTCACTGTTGATGCCCAATTATGTCACCATTGAGAAACCAATAAATGGGGAACTTAAAACCAGAGAATCATCCCGTAGAAAAATAAGATGATTAATTACTTACTGTAGAAACTTGAAAGAAAGATAATAGATGAAGATAGTGAGAATGAAGAAGAATAGATGATGAAAGAATATGCATAAATAAAATCCGAAGAGAAATGAGATAAAACAAAAGGATTAAAGAAATATAGATATAATATTTATATACATTGTGAATATTTCTAGAGTACTAGATTATGAAATTCGAACCATTGATGAAGATGACTGATAAATGAAGAAACAAAAAATGAATGAGTGAAATAAATGTAGTGAAAGAGTTTAAAAATTAAAGGATTGGGAGATTTAATGATGGAAATGAAATGAACCAATGGTGGATGATCTCACTACTTTTGTACAAAAATTTAATGTTGGATGAACATTAATAACAAAAACCGCATGCACATCAATTTGGACAAGCTAAGGTCAAGCAGTATATCAACCAAGTTGCACTGATCCTCAGTTTAAGTTGGATACTAGAGATCAACACCTATTTACACATACACAAACACGGGCCTAAGGCCTAGTGGGAAACCTAACCCACCCATCCAAATGTATACATGCTATCCAGGCCTTATACACTAGCCTTCATGCCTTTGGTATTCACTATGAAAATCAAATACCAAATCCTTTTTTGGCTTCCTAAGATGGGCTTTCCCATTGGGTTTGTCCAATGGGACCCTTATGTGGTTGATGGTAAGCCAAGTGGATCACTAAGGGTGACCCAAATTGTTTACTAAAATAAAATTAGACTTAATTAAATAAAAAATATAATAACATGCTGTATCAAATTAAAATATTAAGAATAACAATTAACACTATTAAAACATGTATTTAAAATTAATGAATTAATTAAAACACATGAGAATTTATTAAACTTGAAATTTTAATAAAATTTCAATAGAGATTGATTTATAAAAAAACATAATAGTGATAATGTATTAAAAAACTTTCAAAAACTACCAAACTCATTTTTTTTATAAATCAAAAAACAAAACATTTATTAAATTTTCAATAAATATCTCCCCCTTTCTAAAATTTATCAAAATGTATAGATTAATATATAGAATAGACTTATTTTGAATTAAAAACTATTAATTTAATTTAAATATAGTAAATAGATAGAAAACAATTCAATGAATGTATAATATAGGATAATTTTTTAATTTAACACATCATTTTTAAACAGTATGAACTAATTACCATTTGAACAGAGTATAAAATAACATTCAATTACAGAAAATCATGTACAAAAATATTTAAGGACAATGATTACACTAACTGATATATTAGGATTCTAAAATACCCTATTCAAATTTTATATTCTATAATTTAATAGAATATAATGAATTTGTGAAAACATCATCTAGTTGTTTCTTATTAGGAACAAATTCTAAGCATATAACATCATTATTTACATGATCCAATAAGAAGTGAAGTATAACATCTTTGTGTTTTGTTCTATAATGTTGAAGATATTTTTTAGAAATTTAAATAGCACCTGAGTTATCAAAATAGATATGAATTTTTTTAAAACTGATATTGAAATCGTACAGTGTTTTTATCCAAATACTCTATGAATAACAACTAAAAGAAACAATATATTCAGCCTTATTTGTTGACAGTGTTAGTGAAAGTTGTTTATTAGAGCTATATGAAATTAAAATTTTTCCTAAAAAATCACACACATATATGTAGTTCTTTTCTTTTCAAATTTTCACCTCCAAATTCAAAATGAGAGTAATATAGTAAATCAAAATAATTTTCATTATAATAGATTAGTCAATTACAAATAATACCCTTGAAATATCTAATTAATATTTTAACATCTGTAAGTTGGATTTCTTTGGGATTTGACTAAAACCTATTACATAAGAAAACTAAGAACATTATTATGGTCTATAATAATAGAGATATAATAAACTACCTATCATACCACTATACTATTGAACATTAGTTGACTTATCAGATTCATCAATATCTAATTTTTAATTAGTTCTCATAGGCGTTTTCATAGTTTTACTAGAATCATGTCCAAAACTTTTTATAAGTTCTTTAGTATACATGGCTTGATTTTAAAAATACCATATTTTTATTTATTAAATTTGAAACCAAGAAAATAAATCTATTTATCCCATTAATATCATGTCAAATTCACTTCTCTTTAGCTTAGAAGAATCATTACATAGAGTATCCTTTGTCGATTCAAATATTATATCATCAAAATATATTTTTATAAACAGTTTGTCACTTGAAACTCTTTTTATAAAAATATTGGATCAACCATACCTTTAAAAAATCCATTTTTAATAAAAAATATGTAATACTTTCATACCACATCCTTGGGTATTTTTTAAGATCATATAAGTCTTTATTATGCTTAAAAACATGATCTAGAAAATTATCATTTTCAAATCCATGGTGTTGTCTAATATAGACTTACTATGAAATAATTTCATTAAAAAATGAAATGTTTACACCCATTTTAAATAATTTTATGTTTTTAAAACTAGAAAATGATAATATAATTCTAATGGATTTTATCCTAGAAACACAGGAAAAATAATATTCATAATAAATTATATCTTTCGGGGAATAATCTTAATCTACTAGTCTTTCTTTATTTTTAACAATTTTCCCCACTACATCATGTTTATTATGAAAAGTCCATTTAGTTCTATAATTGGCTTAACTTTCATAAAATTAACTAAATCCCATGCTCTATTCATTTTAAATTTATTTAATTCAACTTTCATATTAGTTTTTCAATTGAAAACAATTAAATAATTTTCAACATTGATAGGAAAAAAGTTAGAAAAAATAGAAGAATTATGAGAGTAAAAAGAAATAATTTTTATTGTATAAATTCTAGATTATACATTACCAATTAGTTATTCAAAAGAGTAATCTTTAAGAGTTTTCTATTCAATTGGATTAGTTTTAATAGAGATATTCTCTCCATTAACTATTTTGTTATCATTATCTTTTTCATTATATTAACAAATGTTAAATTCTATAGACTTTCCATTTTATTTTAGATATTCAAGAACATTATTATTATAATTTTTTTCATTAAACATAACATGAACATATTCTTCAACAACAAAACTTTTCTTATCAAAAACTTAATAAGATTCATTATCATTGGAATATCCTTAAAGTACCCCATAATATAATTTTGGGTCAAATTTTTCTAAATTTTATTTTCATTTAAGATGAACAGTTTATAAACAAAGACCCTAAAATAACCAACATTGGGTTTAGAAATTTTGAAAAGTTAATAAGGGGTATTATTTAGAAAAGGTAAAATTGAAACTTTACTTAAAACATGGAAATCTGTTTTTATATCTTCTACCCAAAAATATTTATGTACAAAAAATTCCATTAGCATAGACTTACCCCTTTCTTGAATATATATATATTTTTATTCTACCACACCATTTGGATGTGGTGTCCTAGGGTATGAGAGATAATGTATATTTCCATTAGATTCATGAAATTTACCAAATTATATATCCATAAATTCACCACCTTTATCACTTCTGATAGATGTTATTGAAGCATTTTGTATGTTTTGAATAGTTTTATAGAAAGAAATTTTTTTTGATAACATTTCATTTTTATTGGATAAAACATAATTACATGTGAATATACTATAATAATCTACAATTACAAGTACATGTATTTTACCACAAAATAACTACTTGTATGGGTCAAAAAAATTCAATATGCAGTAATTCTAAACATATAATATTTTTAAAATTAGTTGTAAATTTAAATCCTTCACTGTGTTTTTACCTTTTAAACAAGAATCACATATTAAGTACTCACTTTTATATATCTTGGATAGTTGTACAACTTGTTCCTATTTTTATAATATGTAAAATAATATAAAAATTGAAATCCCAAGCCTCTTATGACACCTAATTTCATCTGATACTACAACGTTCAGACAATTAAAATTTTGTTTGGTTAAATCAAAAGAATAAATAGTATAAATGTTTTCTTTCCTATTTATAACAAAAAATAATAATTTATTTTTTAAAACATTACAGATATAATTTTCAAATATAAAATTTAATCCATCATTGTATAACTGTTATATTCTTATATGATGATGTTTTAATCCTTTCAAAAATAATACTTTTGAAATAATAGCTTTTTTTGAAAAACCAACTTCACATATCCCTTTAGTCTAGCCTTTAGAGTTGTCTCCTAATGTAACAAGGCCACTATCACATGAGTTAAATAATAAAACTTTGAAATATCACTTATCCTATGAATAGAGAAACAACTATCTAACTAAATTGAGTTATTGATACTTCTAATAAGATTTCCCAAAATTAAGAAATCAAGAAGACTATTTTGGTACCCATGTCAACTCGGGTCCAACTAGATTAGTAGTAGCAAACTTAGTCAACCAAATATATTTAAATCATTTATCAGTTTTTTGATTAGAAATTAAATCATTAGTAATGAAAGTTCTATTATGCACACAATATTTTATAAATCTCAGTAAACACTAATTATCATAATGCATTTTCATTCTGCATTTAAAATAGGTTACACTAAAAATGATTCCTTTTGAGCTTTTAACAAAGTTAGTTTTATTTAAACTTTGAGCAATACTATTATATCCAAAACCATTTTTATTGGTTTTTAGTTTCATTAAATAAATCATAATATCATAATATTTTTACCATTTAAAAAATTAGATAATTCATTTTATAGATTAACAACTTCATTTTTCAAATCCATATTCCCCTTTTTAATATTTTCTAAATTGGTAAAGACATTTTCATTGGATCTAAAATTTGTGTTTGGAATTTTTATTTTTTTTTAATGTAATTTCATAAATTCATTTTATACGTTAGTTAGATCATTAATAAATAGACTAAATCCTCTATCTTGATCTTTATTATTTACATCCAATTTTTTTTCAATCCATTCATTATAAACTTTTAGTTTTATAAATTAAAAATTATAATCATCTTTAACTTCATGATTCTAGGAAATACATATTGTGAAATTATTAATTTCCCTTTTCATTTTCACATTTTATTTAATTAAATTATTATTCATAATGTTTGATTTATTATAATTTTCAATTATTCTGACTCTATCCCTATTTAATTATTTATTTTCTTTTAGTAGTTTATTAACTTTGTAATTTTTCAATTAGAATCAAAACATGAGTTAGAAACGATTTCAGTTTCATTTCCCTATAAATAATCATAATAAAAATTTTAGGAGTTATTAACTAATTAAATAGAGAACTATTTACCTCACATGGAATAACAATCGTGAAAATATTCCATGTCTTTTATTCACTTCTAGAATTTCCACTTGATTCAGAACTATCTGAACAGTCCCAGCCACCAAACAAATCTTATTTTTAATTTATTTGTTTATATTTTTATTTCTTGGGTTGTTTGATTTTAGGAAAATTAGTTCTTCTTTCACCTTTTTTTCTACTCTTATTATATTTTAATTCAGAAACATAATTATAGTTAGTAGTGTTACTTTTCTTATAGTCTTTTCTAGAATTCCTCTTGAACTGCCTCTTTAGAACTTTGTTTTTCATGAACTTGAATAAATTATAACATATGTGATCCATCTCCTTGTGACATTCTTGGAACACAGATTCTTAGGAATTAGATGTATCAATAACATTTATTTAAATTCAATTCCTTTTCTTTTAATAAAATCCTCGTTAGAAATATTATTTATCTCTATCTCATATTTTAGTATAGATCCTATGAGTTCATATAATATACACTATTTAAAATTATTACTCTCATAGATGGAAACCTTCTATGCATTCCAAAATTTTGGAAGATCTCTTACTAAAATTTACACTAGAGATCTTTTGTCGAATACTACTCTAATAGAAGTGATACCATTTTTTATATTTGTTAACTGATGGAACTTCTGGTTTATATATTTTTCATCTCCCATCTTGAAGCCCTAATATTCTACTTGGAGTATTCCAATCATAGTTCTATTTATCTTTTTTACCATAATGAGTCACTTTCATTATCCTCCATATCTCATGGGTTTTCTTACAAGATGAAAAATGGCTATATAAATTTATATTTATACCATAGTATAAAATATATTTAAAATTATAATTAAAAACATATTTTACCTTGTCATTTCCTACCAGTGTCTCATGATCCAATTTGGGTACCTCATATGTCTCATCTATGGTAGTATAGTGATTCCAACATAGTTTTTTAAGTATTCTACCCTTATGTATTTCCATTAGTCATAGTCACTCCCATAAATGAATGGGGGGTTTTTTTGGTATCCAGCCATCATTGGAATTGACACCTTCCATCATAAAATAATTTTATTTTATTTTATTCCAAAACTATTAAGTCTTGGATACAAGGATAGCATAGAGTTAAAAATAATAAGAAAAAATAATAACCTATGAGAGACTATGTTTTGATATCAAATGTTTGATATCATAACCATAAAGTTATTGACATACCAAAGATACCAGTTGTTTGATTTTTAGTTATGGAAAATATGATAAGAGGGGGCGAATAGTCATATTAAAAATTAATGAAAAAAAAAAATAGAGTTCATAAGATATTAATCTGTAGTGAGTGCATTGGTCTTGAGTTGGTTAGAATAGAAATAAAAATGTTGGAATGTAATATTTATAGTGGTTCAGATCATAAAGATCCTATTCCACTCTTCAATCTCCTTTACTCCTCAAGGAGACTGAAAACCACTAAGAGACTTACTTTTAAATGTCTGATAACCTTGGTACCCTAGAAAATATGACTATATTGGGGTGAATAGTCATTTTAAAAATTAATTTTTATACATTAATAAGTGTCATGAAAAAATTAGACATGGATACACTTCTATAGGGTATTTGTTTTATTAATTCAAAATATAGCTTCAAGGGAAAAAATATACCTATGAAAATCATTCACACAGATAACTTGTGATACATCTTCGACATTATTGCTTCTCTTAATTGTTCACAAAATTCTATGACTTTTTCACTATATATGGGTTCACAAAAGGCCTCCATAATTGAAATTTGTTCTTTCCACATGATAAAAAATAATCGAGCTTAAACTTATTTGACATTATAATCATCTTCTAATTTACCTATATTTTTTTGTTTATGTTTTCTTTTTTATTTCTGTTTGTATTTATTTTTTTTATGGGGTATTATTTCCCTATAGAAAGAAAGTATTGGGTTTTTGGTTATTCCACCTCCTAAAAGGATGTCTGGGTTGTGACTCTTGATCAATATTTAGGTAAACAGACTAGAATGGCCTCTTGTATCTACACTAGGTTTTTACTCCGAGTTGTTTACAAGGAAGGGTCTATAACATAGTTTACACACCTTTAATAATGAGTTTCTTAGTGGGTACCAGTCTCCTAAAGGATTAGTGGATATTAAAGAGTGGATTGGATTTTTTTGACCCAAACCACTATAAATCTTTTGTTATTTCAATTTCAATTTCATTGAAAATCAACTCAAGAACACTACACTCTCTATAGATTAATATATTATAAACTCGGATTGTTTTTGTCATTATTTTTTAAATGAATATTCACCCCTCTAGTCATATTTTTGGTCACTAATGATCCAACATAAATGGATTCTTTCAAAGGGAGACCCATAGTTCGCCTTTTATAGGAGACCAATATATATTTTTATTTGTATTCAAGGGATATAATTCTAGTATTTTTTCATGTAATGATGAAAACCCTTATAGATTTTATGGTTTATGTTTATTAAATCATTCCAAGTGTAAGTTCAGGGAGAACCAATTTAACTTTTTGGGGAGATTACCTGGTCTCACGACAATAGTATCAACTATGTAGTGACCTCTCATAGAATGAGTTCTATATTGATAGATTATTAGTTGGACTTTGTGAACTTTATATTATGGAAAATGATGAGATCATAATAGTTTAATATTGGCATAGTGGATGAATCTCTTAGAAAAGGACTTGGTGTTTCATTGATGGTGGAGGCACATGAGAATATAGCTTCTAGAAAGTTGATTCATTCTTGGAGAGGGGTATGTTACTCACCTTTGATCGATGGTGATTTCACCACACCTTTCCCCTATGTATGAGAGGCAAATGGTGGTGCTTTTTATTTAGTGATATCAAATGACTGGATGATCACTTTATGTCAACCTACATGGATTTCTGGAGGGTGGAACAACATGTCATGCTCTTCCCGAATAATTTTGGGGGTTTTCCCATGGTGTGTGTATTAAATATCATAATATAAACCCCATGTGGAGACCATCCTAGTATATTATGACCCTCTGTGTTTTATTTTGAGTAGATATTTATGGTTGTATCCATCACATGGAATCTATATCAATAGTACTTTTTCTTACATGACTATTAGGTCATTTTAAAGATAAAAAACATAAAAGTGTTAAAATATAGGATCCAATGGTTTAGTGTCTTTGTAAAATTAGGGACATACATAAATTTTACTTATTAAAAAATAAAAAATATTTAATTCCTTCTTCTCTATCTTCTTAGTGGTCTTCACATTCTCCTTAGTACAAGTAATCACCTAAGGATATACATCAAAGAAAAGGATAAGATAAAAGTCTAGTATAAGGATAGATAAAGAAATTAATCAATATAACATGGGTGAGAATAATAATAGTCATCATGAAATAATAATGGGATCATCATCATAATAATTATAGGAATCATTTGATAAAGACATGGAATTTGGAAATGCATAAAAATGAAACATCATGTCTTGATGGTTAGAAACCAACCATAGTTGTGAACAAAGCTAGAATCATGTTCTTGGATAACATATATGAATAATCATAAAATTATAATTCTAAAAAAAATCTATCTCCATGTTCACAACCATTTCAAATTATCTCATTATACACATAACATTTCCCAATGCATTAGAGTAGTATATATTTCTTGGTGCACCCGTCACATTATAACATTTACATAATCATGCATTCCACATAGAAATTATATCAATCAAAGTCATGAAGTATAACCTGAAATGGTATTGGATTCACAGATATTTCATCAATCATAAATAAACATGGGGTTCTCAAATGAAATGGTAAAAACTTATTTGTTATAAGATTCATCATTTTTGAATGAAAAATAAACAACTTAAGAGGAGTCAAAATGTGTTTTGGAAAGAAGTTTTCTTTTGTAAAATCTTTTTATTTGTCATAAAATAAGATGGAAAACATGTATATCATAAAAATTAAAAGGTGGGATAATGAAATTATATTATAGGAATATTAATAGAACATCCACACTAAAATTTGGCGTGACAGTGGAATAACCCAAAGAAAAAGAGTTGGGTATGAAAATCCACTTACCTTATGTCTGAATGATTTCATCATTTATACATCCTAGATAATCTAATTAGATTAATTAATTACTAAATAAAGAATAACTTATACATTTATTTTATTTATTATAATTTTATTAAGTTCTTTTATGTCCATTTTGATGAATTATAGAGTTTAATTTTGTTGTTTATGAAGTGTTCATTTTGTTGGTTTTCATGATCAGTTTTCCTGTATATAAGTTTGGAAGTTTAGGTAAAATGATAATAATTCTCCAGAATTAATATTATATGTTATTAATTAAATTATATATTTTTAAATGGTCTTATATATCATTTGTTTATATGATATTCGGATGATTAATTCAATAAAATTATAATGAAAATGATATAATTTGTTTGGATGTTTTTATGACCATCATGAAATTATACCTTTTTATTTAATATAATTTTTATATAATGGTTCTTGAATATGATAAAAAATATTATAATTATATTCAAATATTATTTTACCATGATAATTGTTTTATGAATATCCTTGAAGGCAGTAATGGAAAATGAAAACGCATCGTCCACAATGGCGGTAAATCGACACATCAGGGATGATGTTTGAATTTTTAGAATAAAAGGGAGAGGATAAGGGGTTTGGTGATAGATTATTCCACTAACGCATTAAAATTTCATTATATAAATTTTACTCAATTTATCATGCCATTTTGGGATAGGTATGTGAGGATATGATAAGAAAACAAAAGAAATTAAAAGAAAATAGAAGAGGAGTTTACCTCTTGGATTTATTATACTTGAGAACCTATTTATTGAAATTGGATGTGGTATTTTGTTGAGACCAAAGGCTCTAGTATGTGGGGGGTGTCTTGGGAATATTAATTGGTAGAATTAATAAGATATTAAAATCTTGGAAGGTGTGAGGAGAAGTGGTTGTGAGGGGAGGTATTTCTAGCGGAGGAGAGGGGTGTTTTTTATTATTATATTCATTATTGTATTATTTTGTCTCAAGATTATTAATAATGTTGATCCTTATTACTAAATATATTAAATAATGAAGTAGAGTTTGATATTATAGTTCTTACATCATTCATACGTCATACATGACTCAAAAATCCATGGATTTAACTTATAATGTTATATATTGTAAATTACCATATTTTAGTATCCCTGAAAAATTTAATTATTTTATATAAATAAAAAAAACCCTAACCATTTTTTGATGTGTAGAACTCAAAAATTGACTCTATTTTATGAAAATTATTTTCTAAATATGAGAAATTTTATTTTTAATTGAAATCATCATTTATTTGAAAAATAACAATTCTAATATTATAACTGATTTTATGTCACTTTTAAAAATTAATTAATGTATCATAAAAATATATTATAAAGATAAGAAAACAAAATATTAATTTATGAATATATTTTTTTTAAATAAATTTTATTTTAAATCAGTATATTAACTATAAAATTATAAATAAATATTTATGTTTTACCAAAATACCAACACATAAATTATCATTTTATAAAAATTTATTTACTTATACTATGATATTTTTATATTATATTTTCATTAATATTATTCATAAATTTTATTTATACTTTAATAAGTGAGGTTACTATTCCATTGGTCATATTAATATTCCTAATGGTCAAGTTAATACTTCTAGGTTCAAGTTATTATTCCATGGGTAGAGGTTCCTTAATTCTTATGAATATCTCTTATTTCTTTTTCATTTATGATAAAAAGTTTTTTTGGGATTTATATACTATGTATGTGTTTTACACTATATAAAATAATTATAATAAGTAAAAAATCCATTAATAAATGTTTGGGATGTTACAGTCTCCCCCCCTTTTGAAATTTCACCCTCGAAATTTTGTATTACACAAATAGGTGAGGGTATTTCTCCTTCATTGCTTCCTATAGTTCCCAAGTAGCTTCTTCATACTTATAATTCCTCCACCAAACAATGATAAGGTTATTTTCATTTTTTCATAGGAATTTATCTGTATAGTTCGAGATCTTTACTGATTTATCTTATTATGAGAGTTCATCCTCCATTTGTATCAACTCTCAATTCCGTACATGTGAGGGGTCAGGTATGTACTTCCTCAAGAGTGATATGTGGAACACATCATTAAATTGAGATATATTTGGTGGACATGAAAGATGATAGGCCACTACTCTTATGTGATCAAGGATTTAAAAGGGGCCAATGTTCTTAGGGCTAAGCTTCCATTTCTTTCCAAACCACATGACTCTCCTCAATGGTTATATTTTAAGGAAGATTTTGTCTCCAACATCAAAATCAAAGTCCCTTCAACGAATTTTAGGGTATCCATTTTGTTAACTCTGAGTATATTTTATGTGTTAATGGATAACTTGAAGCTTATTTGTTATCTCTTACATAATGTAAGGTCTAAGTTACATTCTTTTTCCAACTTCATCCAAATGGGTTGGAGTTCAACATTGCTTTCCATACAGAGCTTCTTAGAGAGCCATATGAATATTATAATAGAAGCTACTATTATATGAGAACTCAACCAATGGTATATGTTGATTCCATCCAAATTTTAATTGCATTGATAAGTCTCTTAGAAAGTATTGAAGTGTCTGAATATTCAATTCAAAATTTCCATCATTTTGGTGGTGATTAGATGTACTGAAATTCAATTTAGTACTCGTAGCTTATCGAAGGTTTGCCCAGAATTTAGATGCGAACCTTGGATTGTGATCATAGATGATTTAAATTGGAACCCCAAGAAGCCTAACCACTTTCTTTACATATATCTTGGTATGTTTTTCAAGTGATATATCTTCCCAAATAGCAATAAAGCGGGTATTCATGGTTAATTGATCCACTAAAACCCATATAACATTGCTTCCTTTGGATTTTTTTGGAGACCAGTTAAAAAGTCCATAGGGACATCCTCCCAATTCCATATGGATATATGAAATGTTTGAATCATCCCTTTGTAAAATTTTCACTCTACTTTAATTTTCTGACATACCAAACATTGCGAGATATACTCTTCAATCTCCTTTTTCATTTATCCCTCTAAAAGTGTTATCAATGGTCACAGTATATATTGGTACTTATATAATGGATGGATAAATATGAGCTATGTTAATAATCCAACAACTATTTCTTTATCTCTGATGATGAAGGCACACAAATAATTATTCCAAATATAATCACACCGTCATCATTGATGTAGAACTCATGTAGCATTATTTCCTTTACTGCATTCAACTTCTTTCGAAGCTCTAGATAATCACTTTATACCTCATGAATGTTCTCTTGGATAAATTATTGGGAAATAATATGGTAATGGTACGATGTATTCCTTGATTTTATGATTTCCTAATCCATCATTTACTTATCCAATAATATACAGTCTTTCTCATTCCATAACATGGATAAGGTAACAATTTCTTTTATTCTAGGAGCATAAAATACATTGTTCTCTATTCACGAATAATAATGAATAGAGAAATCATAGTCCTTGGTTAGATCTAATCATCTTATTTAACGCATGTTGGGTTCTTTATTTGTGAATATATACTTTATAATCTTGTGATATGTATATATTCCACAATTCTCACCATATAGAAAGTTCTGCTAGATCTTTAGAGCAAAGATCACTTATGCTAACTCCAGATCACGCGCCAGTTGGTTCTACTCTTGAATATTTAACTTCAATGAAGTGTAGGCTACCAATTTATCATTATTCATGAGTATACAACCCAATAATTTACTTCAAGCATCACTGTATATCATAAATCTTTCTCCACGCATTGTTAATGTGAGTACATGTGTAGTGATAAGCTTATTCTTTAGCTCCATGAAGTTTTCCTCACATTCAACTATCCAAAAATACTTTAACCCTTTCCATGTTAAAATTTTAATTTGTATAGACAATCATGAAAAATGTATAAGAAAATGTTAGTATTACCCATTTAATACAAGAAAACTCAGGATTTCAATGACACTAATGGGTCTGATCTATTCCAAAATTGCCTTTATTTTTGAATGGTCGACAAAAATTCCCTCACTTGTGATCATGTGTTGAAAGAATGTGATTTGGTGCATCTAAAAGTATCACTTGAGGAACTTGGACTATAATTTATCATTCATTAATATTGCCAGCATAATCTTTTGATTTTATTCACGTTCCTCCTTTCACTTGGATTTAATGAGAATATCATCGATAAACACTACCAAAAAATTTTCAAGGTAGTTTCTAAGGACTCTATTCATCAAATACATGATTTCAGGGGAATTAGTAAGTCTAATGGGAATCACTAGAAATTTATAGTTCCTATACCTTTTGCGGAAAGTAGTCTTATGAATATCTACCTTATTCACCTATAGTTGATGATATCCAGAAAAAAGATCGACCTTTGAAAAGTATTGATCTACTCTTAGTTGATCAAACAAGTCATCAATCCTTGTAAAAGGATAATTTTTATTTATAGTGATCTTGTTGAGTGCTCGATAATCGATACTAAATTGTATTGATCCATCCCAATTCATGACAAAGAGCACTGGAGGACCCCAAGGTGGTTCACTAGAGCATATAAACCCTTTTTTCAAGTGATCTTGTAGTTTCTTATTTAACTCCTCTAGTTTGATAGGGGATATACTATAGGGGAATTTAGAGATAGGAGTGAATTTTGGTATATGTTTTATTAGGAAAACTACATCATGATTTAGGGGAAGTTTGGGTAACTCTTTTGGAAAATACATCATTGTATTCCCTCAGAATGGTAATTTCCTCCAAGTGATACCTTACTTTGACTCAACCATCTAATCAAGGTATTCTTCTTCCTAGGGCATCAACACCGACAACAATGAAGTATTTTCCAATGGAGATTAGTGATCTTCCTTGCATTTTTATAGGAGCATGGTATGGTTCAAAATTCATAAATATATTTCATTTTCCTGACTCTTGAGGTGTGCTCTATATAAAGAGATCCAACCTATGCCCAATATATTTTAAAATTCGACTAAGGGAAGTATCATGAGATATGATGGAATAATATTGACACATACACCAATAGAAAAAGAGTCTGATTATACCACTACGTGTTTTTACAGATTTCTATACTTCAAGGTATCATGGCTTCGATTAAACAGTTTTAGAAAACATGTTTGATCTAATGGATTGTGTATACCCAAAATCAAATAAGAATGTTTTCATTATTGAGTGAATATTAAGTGTACCTTTTACGAATTTGTATTCTCGCACCACTTCAGTAGTAGTGATGTCATAATAATTACCTTTCTCCTCTAGATTTGGTGGATGTTGATGCTGATTAATCTCATGGAGCTGAGGTATAGTGAACTAGCTTGAATAGTGACCTTTCTCCCTATATTTGAAGCATTAGAATATGGATGGTTCTCTCATTTCCTCTATAATATTGGCAGGATTCTTCATGTCTCTCCAATATTGAGGAGACTAGTGACCTTATCTCCCACACTTGAAGATTTTTCCTATACCTTGGAGGACATTCACATGATTATTCTCCCCACATTTTGGACATGTGAGTGTTTGTGCTTTCTTTCCACTTTTTTTATTAGATCTTTCATCTTAAAATTCCATCATTATTTTCTTATCAGCATATCCATTAGAACATTCTCTAAATTCTATTTCCACTTTAAGATCACATCAGACAACCTCTTCATAGCTCCCAAAGTCTCAAATTTCTAGAGACTTTCGAATGTGTGGTTAGAAACTACTAAAGAATAAATTTATTTTTATATAACTTTTTATAAAGAAACCCATTGTGTACCTTTTGTAACATGCCTACCCAAGTACCATACACTGATGCCCCAAGTAGGTCAGTCACATGACCTCAAGCATTCCTCTCCGTATTCCAGAGGCTTTGGACTAGCAGTGAGGGTCTAATATCAATCATGGGGAGACTATAACCTATTTATCAGAGTAATAACTCAGTAGAAACAAGTAAATAATAATAAAAAATGATATAAAAACAACCAAAATATCAAGACTCACAAATGAACAAAACAAGAAATACAATATCCAAATTTAAACAGTAGATATGTCATACCAAATACATACTAAGTGTCAATATGAAAAACCAAATCAACGAAAGACACTGATAACTCCAAATAGGGTTCAAAAACATGTCTAGTTCCCTCATCCATGCTCTATCCCAACTCAATCATCTAACAAAATTTTTTTTACCTTATCCTATCACACAACCATGAAATATATTCAGGTACTAATTAGGCTGTAGGGGTAGGGTGTCAGTACAACTCAGTCGTCCACAACCAATGGTGTCTAAAACAATATACAGTTAGATGAAATTTATAAATTTTATAATGAATAAAGTATAATGCATAATGTAAACAATTTATCACATCTCAACATTCATTAATTAATAGCATAAACCCTCAGGTTCTTGAGTACACCTGATCTCTTAATTCCATCTTTGGACCATACCAGATTCTGAACCATGTCACATATTCAATTAAAAATTTATTATAATATACTAAATTTAACTACCCATTTCATCTCAATTAATTATCAAGGCAAATTTGAACTATATCCCAATACTAATATTTAGGGTCGAGGTATTCATGCCTAGGACCTCATGGGTGTAACACCCCAGATTGTTTGTGAATATTTTTTTTTTCAAATTAATTTAATATTTTTGATATTTTTAGCCTTAAAAAATAATGAATATTTTTTTATTATATAAAAACATTAAGTTTAGATTAAGTTATACACACCACCAAGTTAAGTTTATAGTATATGCAACACTAACTTGGCTTGCGTTACACGCAATACTGAGTTTATGTGAAAAAAACTCTACTATTATAATAGTTTAAATGAGATAGTTATAACCTATACATTAAAATTTTTAATATGAATATTAATACATAATTTTTAAATGTTTTCAAATAAATAAAACAAATTTTTAATTAAAAGTTTAATTTTTGGTAAACTCTTAATATGTTAAGAAATACTATTTCCTTAAAGGAACTGCATTTTATGTCCTTCTCTAAATAATAATAAAATAAATTTTAGACACTATTAGAAATTTAATTTTATAAAATAAAAATCATTTTTAATTATTAATTTCAAAATTAACATACGGTGAATTTTTAATATTTTTCGGAGAAGTTTCATTTTTTGATGAATTGTAAAAAATACTGCATTTTAGTTTCTATTTTTGTTTAAATAAATATTATACATTAAATTAAATTTTAAAGTAAAAATAGATCAATTATACATATATTAATCCAATTTATGTCATTGTAATGATTTTAATTTTGAAATTATATATAAAAACTAATTGAACTTTTGAACGTTCTCTTTACCTGCCTCCTCTCCACATCTGCAGGATTAGTGTTAAACGTAATTTTTCTGCTTCTATGAATTTAATTTCTAAAAATGGAAATACATGGTTATAATAAATATGATATTAATATTTTAATAAGATCAAACTAATTTTTTTGATATTATGAATAATAAATTTAGTAATTTCTATTTACCACGGTTAAGGGTAAATTGGGTAACTAAAGGTAAAAATAATATTATAAATATTCAATAATTACTCTAACACTTAACCTAATTTCATTAGATGAGTGTGTTTTAATTCAAATGAACCTCAGGCAGAAATTATAACCTTTTTGTGCCACTTTGGTAAGAATATGAAATTTATTAAATTTTATTAAAGGTTATGTTAAAAATGTTGTACTCAAATGTTTAAAAACTATAACATTTTTAATATAGGGTTTCATAGAATATAAATTTAACTATAAATAGTCAATTTAAAAATAAAAAATTTATATACATGATGATAATTTATATATAAATTTTAGGGATAAATAATTAAGTTAAATGGTGATCCAAAAAACGATAGAGTATTGTTTAATTAATAAAAGGATAAAATAAATGATGTTAAAAATATTTAAATTAATATAATTTTAATTAATTAAGGTTATAAAATAATTTTATAGATTAATATGACATGTTATGAGGGTCTTAATTGATTTTTTTCAAAATTATCTTTATGTTTTGAGTTTATTTAAATACAATGTTGTGAATAATGTTAAAATTGAACATAATGATTTTTATAAAAATAATATTTTATTAAATTAGTTAAAAATTAAAAAATATTTCAAAAAAACTTATATATTATTATAAGGTCTAAAATTTTACAAAGTTTCCATTTATATAAAATTTTTCCCATATACATTAGAATTTTTAAATTCTTAATATTTAAAATGTTTTTACCACAATTAAAATTGTAATAGATTAATTAAGGGTAAATCAAAATGATAAGGTTTATAATTACTTCAAAACCTCTCTAAAATTAATTTTATTAGGATATTAAAACACTATATAATATTATATTTGAATAAATTTCATTTTGGAGTTATTTTTATTTAGTTTAAATTATTATAATTTAATATTTTCTGAAATTCAAAAAGTGACCCTCACCTCAATTATAAAAGGGCACCTCATCCCTCACATATTCACACCATATTCAGCCTTCTAGTTCAACTAAACCCTTACCATTTCCCTTATAAACTTCTATATACACATTATAAGGGTTTTGGTCTTCCCAAAGTACCAAATCTATAGTTATTTAGAGGTGATCTAAAGGAGTTTTTCCAAAGAAGAAGTAATTTCTCTAACTGATCATTCTATTTTTTCTAATATTATATAAATCCTATTAATCTATGATATATATCATTAAATAATAAAATTTTTATCCTAATTATTATTATTATTATTATCCACACACCATTATATATCCCCTTTCCCATCAAAAAAACTAAAAGGATTGTTGGTGCGTACGTACGGCTTACCATCTCCATGTATCGATAAAATTAATTTTTAATCACCATATTTTATGAGTGATAAATACAATGGGTTTAATATTTATATATGATACATAAGATATAATTATACTTATATAATTATAATAGCATTTCTACCTTTTTATCTTCCAATATTCTTGGAAAATGATAATGTTGATCGTGCGTACATATGTCTTACCATCTCCGCAACGCAATGAGATTCATCTTCCGTGCTAACCATTTCAAGAATGAATATAAAAATTTATATAATAAATAAATATGAAATATACGAAATAATAATTATAATTTAATAATATATATATATATATATATTTCATTTACCTTCTTCCATTCAGTATGATAAGAAAACAGAAACAACATTCATCCAAATTTACAACTTACTGTCTCCATGAACTGTGTATTCCATTTAATACATATATCTTTTAAATATATTTATATAATAAATATATATCATATATAAATCATGTTTTACATTATAAATGTAATTAAATCATTATCCATGTAACATGATTAAGAATAACAAGTCAAAACACATATGATAAACAAAGTGGTTATTACTCGAAACATTTCCTTAACTTTAAATTGTTAATAAACATGTAAGATAATGTCATAATTGAATCATATTTGATATCATAAATATTATTATGATTCTTTTATATTTTAGTAATATGTTTAAATCCACTATACATGAGTTTCAGAATTGTATGGAGGGAATCAGACCTAATATAAGGGAATTTCATCTCACTTTTTGAATTTTGTGAGGTACATTCCATATTAACCACTTGCTTATTTTATGTGGTATAAACAATACCCATGAATGTATTCCATGATTATTATACATTAATTTATGATTATTTACATATCCATTTTATTGTATCTAGTTCACGGGGAACACGATTCTATTGATTAAAAGTTGTAGGGTTTAATTTCACAATCTCATTATTATCTGGATTATTTATTTATAAGTATCTTCTAGGAAATATTTATCATCCATGGCCATGTTTCTATAAAATATATTTCAACATATTATTAATATCATTTTAAAAATTTTGAAAGTTATTTTTACCCATGTATGAATTTTTAAATGATTTGAAATGAATCTTTTGTCTTTTTCCAAACAATGTACATTTTTTTTGACTTTTCTGGAAAAAGTATGAGAAGAATGTTTAGTTTTAAATTATATGACATGAATATATTTTTATAATTAATTGAAACCTTAATACCTTGAATATTATCTTATAATACTATAAAGTTATATTCAAATATAATTTTTTCTTTTAAAATTGCAATGTATTTAAAAAAAAATTATTTCAAAGAAGAAAAGATATCTTCCTCTATAAATGTTTTAAAGTGATCTCTAAAAATTATTTTACATATAAGATAACATTATTTGATATTACTTATTTTGTAATAAGTATATGATTAAATATTACTATTCTTATCCATTTTATTGTTGGTTTATTTTTATGATGGAATGATATTTATGAAACCCATTTCTTTTTTGAGGGTATATTATGATTGAATAATGTTTATGAAACCCATTTAAGTACATGGTTATGAATATGATACATGATTTATTATCTAGTGGAACATGTATATATTATTTCATTATGAGAAGGGTGTGACTTATGTATCCCTCAAATTCATTGGGTAAAGATTTATATCTCATTAGATAGATATAAAGTACTTTGTCCAATAAGATGGTCGTGGGAGTGAACTATGACTACCAAGATGGTATGGGATGTGAACCCATACTACCAATATGGCCTTGGAAGTGATTCTATGACTAAAATCCAAATCATTATTATATGCTTATGTGTCTTAAATAGTCCCATGTTTTATTACTATGTTATGACCTTATGGATCATTTCTTTATTTCCTTACGACTCAAGTCTTATGAACTTCCAATATTTATGTCATGATTCCTTTTTATTGTATTTGATATACAGGGTATGATATGATAATTCCATGATCATGTTATCATACCCTTATTCTCATGGTTATGTTTACATATCTCCCTTGTTTACCTTATTGATAATCTGACGTCAACCATTTTTATGTTTCCTTTCACCTAGTTTATGAAGATATGTATTATGTTTTATGTGCTTAAGAAGGGTTCTAGTTAAGAATAACCTTGTGGGATATAATGTTCCTTAATTATATACCAGTGTCTATGTTTTTACATTCCCAAAATCACTAAACTAATAAAATATTTTGGAATTTGTTTGTTTAATGTATTAAGTATTCCACAAAAGTAATTTAATGTTAATGTACTTCAAGATTGGGTTGTTATATTTGGTATCAGAGTAAATTTTTAGTTAAACTTTGGAAAATTGGATAAGAAAACTTTAGTGAGATCCCTAGGGTTTTTTCTAAGGATATATCTTACTATGTCTCTAAGGATAATTCTAAGGATGAGGAAAAGTGTAGGAAAATGTCTCTGAATTTTGGTTAAGGATATAGTGAGTAGTTTACTAGCATTACATCCATGTCTAGATAATAAATTTGGATTTGGATATAGAAAAAAGGTACCTAAGGGTAACAACTCCAAAAAGGTGCATTGGGACTGACTCGATCATAACCCAGTACATGATAATAGTCCTTGTTGTACACTTTGTTTGAGACTCCCGAGAGATATTCTTTGGAAATTCAAAAAATATTAAAAAAAATTATGATGGATTTAAATATAATTTGGATATGAATATCATAGGATAAAACTAAGGTGTCATAGATTAGGAAGTTTTCATAATTCAGAAACCTATAAGTGAATTTTAATGATTATGTTGTACCTTATTATGATAACTATTTCTTACACTATGTTTTTTATTTTAGTCTATGGATGGAACCAGAAGGATCCAAATTAATGGTAATTATGATGAAAAGTGTAATTATTATGCTCCCAAGCAACTGGATTATATGAGATCTAGAATGAAAAACCTTGTTTCTATACTCACACAACTTTATCAAGCTATGAAACATGCTGGACTTACAAATGAGAAATGAAGGGAAAAACATTATATTGAGTTATTCATGAGGAAATTTCCACCTTATTTAAATGGGTATTATGATACAATTGTTTATGAATAATGGACCAGTACCAATTAAAATATATTCTTTATTTTCTAGTGTTCAAAATGTGAGAAAAGTATTCTGGTTATTTATATGTTAGAAGGAAAATTGGACCAGTGGTGGATTATAATCAATAATTGGATGAAGAAAGATGAAATTAAATCAATGGATTGGGATGAGTTCAAGAACTCACTATTAAATAAGTACTTTAGTTTTATTCTACATATGAAAATGGAGGAGTTTCTTGTGTTAAATAATAGGGCTGACGAATTGGTCGATACCTATAAATTTAATTTCACAAGACTTATGAGTTATGCTTATGGAATTATCATACATCCCAAAAGTTAAGTTGATAGGTTCATCAGTGGCTTAAATTCAATTATCATAAGGGCATTAGCCTTAAGATACTTTATTAGATACAAAGATGTTATTTTATATTCAATCATGTTTGAAATAGAGGCTTGAGTCACATACAAATCTCATGGTTTTGAAAAGAAGAGGAAAATTGAGTATAAAGGTAATTCTAAAAACCATGAAGATGAAAAGATGATATTTACATTATGGTTTGATAATGGGAATAATCATGGAGGAAATTTTCTCAAGGGGACTAATAAATGTTTTAAATGTGGAAAAGAAGGTCGTTGAGCTTTTGAGTGATGAAGTGTTGGGAAGAAGTTAGCTAATGATGTGAATGGAGAGAATGACACACAAAATGAACCTCCCCCACTTTAGTGTTACAAGTGTATTGAGAATTAGAATTATGATAACTAGCTACCTATTCTAAGGGTTATTAATATTGATTGATATCAACAATCTCTTAAGGATAAAGTTGAAGGAAAATCCCATGAGATTACAATCAGTGTTATGGATTATGACAATGAATTTATAGAATGATTGAGTATTTATGTAGTGGAATTCAATAATAATATTATAGAATGACTTTTATGGTATTATGAAATAACAAAACATCTATTTATGGGTCCAATTTAGTTTATTAATAAGGATTTAAGAGAATATGATGAATGGAATTGGTAACCATGAAAAGTGATTGATGTAATAAGGTGATTTTTTGGTATAACACGTGATTAAGGGAAGGATAAACCTTACTATGTGGATGATGTTGAGATATTAATATTTGGAAAAAGATATTTTGGATTTGAATTAGTAAATTGGATGGTAATTAATTCCTTGGAACTGATTAAACAGGTTTTGAAAAGTAGTTTATGCTCCCATGGATGAAGTTTACAACTTTTTGGACTTAAGGAATATATCCAATAAACTTTAGAATAAGGAAAAATGCTTGTTTTAAATAAGGTTTTATGGTAAATCAGGTTTTTACCATGTTTCAAGAGAATACATTTTGAAGGCATTCACATGATTGTAATGTGACAACAAAAATCCACCTTATGATATATGGGAGATAAATGTTAAGCTGATTTAGTTAAATCATTTATAATGTTTTGGATTTTTAGATTTTTGAATGATTTTAGGATTATACATTTATGGAAATTTTATGTTAAACTTAAGAAAAATTTTAAAGATTAAAGTATTATCTTAACATAGGTGGATTTATTCTTATTCGATAACTTGTGCTAAACTTTTGTTGTGATAATGACAGATAAAATGACCTATTATTCTATTTATGACCTTCTAACATTTCAGAAATTAAAATATAAACTTCATTTATAAGAATAAGAGATGAAGTGGGAATTAATATAGGCATGAAAAAAGTGTGGGATTATGCTAAAATTAAGTATGTATATCTTCCCATAAAAATATTGAATGTTAGGAAATAAATCATGATGTAAAAGGTTATCCTGTTAGAATCATTTTTAGGATATGAAAGTCCATTTTCATGACTCTTTGAGTTATGGATTTGTGATTTTTAACTTTCTCCTGGCCATGTTCTCTATCTTTTTCCATCATAAATTATGGTTATATTTCTCTTCTATGTCAATGTTTTGACTTTCCACCTATATTCTCCTATGTGGAAACCTAGTTATGAGTTACTTTGGGTAACTGTTATGTTTATAACTTTATTTATTTTAATTATATTTTAATATTTGTTTTTATGATGTAGGTTTCAATGAGATAAAATTTCAAGTGTTAAACCTTTGATAATCCAGATGAATTTTGAGGGTGAAATTCATTTTAAGGGGGAAAAAATATAACACCATAAGATTTTGTGAAATATTATTTATAAATAATTTAAATTTTCTGATATTTTTATCTTCACAAAAAACTTAATATTTTTTTATTATATATAAACCCTATATTTATATTGTGTTATACAAAACACCAATTTAAGTTTGCACTATATGTAACACTAACTTGGTTTATGTTACATGCAACACTTAGTTTCTACAAAACAACACTATAATATTATAATTATTCAAATGAGATAGTTATTACCTATCCATTTAAATAGTAATATAAATATCAATAACTATTTTTTAAAAAAATTACATAAACAAAAAAATTTATAATGAAATTTATAATTTTTTGTAAATTATTTATATGTTTAAAAATACAATTTTCTTAAAGGAACTTATTTTAATGTCCTTATATAATCTATAATAAAATTAATTTTATACACACTTAGATATTTTATTTGAAAATATAAAAATGATTTTTGAATTTTTAGTTTTAAAATTAACTTAGGGTGATTATTTATTATATTTTTAAGAAGTTTCATTTTATAATGAATAGTGAAAAACACTACAATTGTAGTTAAAAAATTTCTTTTTCGTTTAAATAATTATGATACTTTAAATTTTTCTTTAAAGTTAAAATAGATAAATTATACATATATTAATCCAATTTATGTAATTGGAATCATTTTATATTGAAATTAGATATAATAACTTACTGAACTTTTGAATGTTCTTTTTACCCGCCTCCTCACTACATCTGTGGGATTAGCGTTAGAATTATTTTTTTTGCTTCTATGAAATGAATTTCCTAAAACTGAAATAAATGTTTTTAATAAGTATGGTATTTATATTTTAATAGTATCAACTTAATGTTTTTTGGTATTTTTAATATTAACTTTAGTAATATTGATTTACCATAGTTAAGGGTAAATCGAGTAATTTAAGGTAAAAATAATATTATAAATATTAAAATGTTACCCTAACAGATGACCTAATTTCATTGAATGAGTGTGTTTCAACTAACATAAATCTTCTTCTGAAATTATAACCTTTTAATACACTTGGGGTAAGAAAATGACATTTATTATATTTTATTTAAAGATAATTTAAAAATGTCATACTCAAATTATTAATAACTAGAAAATTTTAAATATAGGGTCATAAAAAAGATAAATTCAAATATAAATAGTAATTTGAAATATAAAATGTTTATTTAAATCATTTTAATTTATTTATAACTTTTAGAGATAAAATAATTAACTTAAATGGTGACCCAATGATGATGTAACAATTGTTTAATTAATAAAATGATCAGATAAATAAGACAAAAAATATTAAAATAAATATAATTTGAATAAATTAAGATGATAAATTAATTTTATAGGTGAATATAAAATTTTATAAGGGTATTAAATTGTTTGGTTAGAAATTATTCTTGTATTTGGATTTTTTTTAAATAAAAATTCTTGCATAATGTCAAAATTGACAAAAATGATATTTTAAAAAAATAATATTTTATTAAATTAATTAAAAAACATAAAATATTTTAAAAAATAAAAATATATTTAGATAAGGTCTAAAATTTCCCAAAGTTTCCACTTATTGAAAATTGACCCCATATAAGTAATAATTTCATAATTTTAATAATTAACATTTTGTTACCACAATTAAAATTACAATACATTAAATAAGGTTAAATCAAAATTATAAGGTTTCAAATTACTTCAAAATATATATAAAATTAATTAAAATATTCAATTACAAATCTATATCTTCTTATATTTTAATATGTTTTATTTTTGAGGTATTTTTATTGAGTTCAAATTTATTATAATTATTTATTTTTAGAAATTCCAAAAGCGACTCTCACCGCAATTATAAAAGGTCACATCCTACCTCACTTCTTCACACCACATGGAGCCTTCTAGATTGAAAAAACCCTTAAAATGTACCTTTTAAAATTAACTAGAAAAATTCTATATATTTTTATATTCTTCAAGGACCAACTATATAGTCTTTTAGAGGATATCTAAAGGAGTTATTCTAAAGAAGAGGTAATATCTCTAACCAATCATTATCTTTTTCTACTCTTCTGTACCTACTATAAATCTGGGATATATATCAGAAAATAATAACATAATTACCATAAGTATGATTAAATTTTAATATGATTATAAACCCACCATTATAAATCCCCTTTTCCCATCAAATAAAAAATGAAAGTATCACTCGTGCGTACGTACGACTTACCGTCTTCATGCAAAGATACAATTCATTTTTCATCACCATATTCTATGAGTGAGAATTATGATGGGTTTAATATTTATATATTATAATATATATTTATACTTATTTAATTATAATATCATTTTTACCTTCTTATCCTATAATATTTTGGGAAAATGATAATGCCACTCTTGCGTACGTATGGCTTACCATCTCCAAGACGTGATGAGATTCATCTTCCCTGATAACCATTTCAATAATGATTATAAAAATTTATATAATGAATAAATATGAAATATATTACCTAATAATTATAATTTAATAATATATATACATACATACATGTCATTTACCTTCTTCCATTTGGTACGATAAGAAAATAGAAACATCGTTCATGTGTACGTACGGCTTACCATCTCCATGAATGGTGTATTTCATTTCATATGTCTATATTATATATAAATATTTATATGATAAATATATATGGTATAATAATAATTTTTTATATTCTATAAGTATGTATGTCATGATATAAGTAATAGTGTCATGAATAACAAGTCAAAACACATATAATAAATAAAGCAGTTATTACCCAAAACGTTGCCTTAACTAAGAATTGTTAACAAATAGGTAATATAAATTTATAAATGAATCATATATGATATCATAAATATTATTATGATTTTGGTATAATTTTTTAATATGTTTAAAACCACAATATATTATTTTCTGACACGTATGGAAGGAATCAGACCCAAGGTAGGGGAATTTCATTTCACTTTTTAGTTTTGTGAGATACATTCCATATTCACCACTCGATTATTTTGTGTGGTGTACATAATTTCTATGAATTTATTATATGATTCATATAAATTAATTTATGGGTATTTACATATCCATTTTATTATCTCTATTTTATAGGGAATATGATTCTACAGATTATAAAGTTGTAGGGGTTAATTCCACAACCACATTATTATTGGGATTGTTTATACATAAGAATTTGTTGGGAAATATTTATCTTACATGTCCATGTTTCTTAAAAATTTATTTAAAAATATTATTACTATTATTATAAAAAATTTTAGTATAATTTTTACCCTTTTATGACTTGGTTTAAATGGTTTGAAAGGAATCCTTTGTCATTTTCCTAACAGTGTACTTTCTGACTTTTATGAAAAAAGTAAAAGAATAATGTTCTTCTATCTTATATTATAAAAATATATTTTTACACATTCACGATGCATTAATACCTTTAATATTAACTTACAATATTACAAGGTTATTATCAAAGAAAATGTTTCCTTTTCAAATTGTGCATCATTTTAAGAAAAGAAAATGATTTCAAAGAAAAAAGGTTATTTTCCTCAAGAATTGTTTTCAAGTGATATCTCAAAATTATTTTCCATATATAATAGAATTATATTATATTAAAAATATTTTACTAGAGATATGATTCAATGTTACCAATATTATTCTTTATATGATTTTGTTTATTTTTATGATGGAATGATATTTATTAAACCCATTCCTTTTTCTTGGGTTTTGTTATGATTGAATGATATTTATGAAACCCATTTCATTCCAGGGGTTCCAATACGATACATGATTTATGATCTTATAGAACTTATATGTATGATTTCACTAAGATATGGGTGGGACCTACATGTACCTTCAATGCATTAGGTAAATATTTATATCTCATTAGATAGACATAAAGGATGTTTCAACTAAAATGGTCATGGGAGTGAACTATGACTATAAATATGGTATGGGAAGTGAACCCATACTACCAATATTGCCTTGTAAGTGATGAATTGACTACTATAGAGACCATTATTATATACTTATGTGTATTCCATAGTTCCATGCTTTATTCCTATGGTATGCTTTCATGGCTCATGTTCTTTATTTACTTATAATTCTTGTCTTATGAACTACCAATTATGATGCCATGATTACAATTTATGATCATTAATATGAAAGTTATGATCTTCTATTTTCATGATAATTCTCTCATACACTTATTCTCATGATTATGTTTACATATCTCCCTTTTTTTCCTTACTGGGCATCTGATATCGTCCCTTTTTTATGTTTACTTTCACCCAGGTTATAAATATATGTACTATGTTTGATGTGTCTAAGAAGTGTGTTAGTATAGAAAAACCTTTTAGGAGATAATGTAGCTCAATTATGTTCCAGTGTTTATGTTTCCATGTTTCCAAAGACACAAAACTAATACAATATTTGATATTTTTTTTCTATAAGGTATAAAGTATTCTGAAAAAGTAATGTAAATTTAATGTACATGAAGCTTGGGTTGCTATAGTGGGCATTTTAAGTAGCTATTCATGACCCACAACTCATTTATCATTGTGGTATTTTGATGCCACAAACCTTACCACACACATGAATATCACACAATCACATGTATCACAATATCACATGTATTACAATATCACATGTATCAAAATATCACACCAATCTATTATATATTCATCAATTAATTAATTCCATTAAACAATTCCATAATCTCAAAAATAATATTAATTAATTCAACAATTAATTAATCTAGATCAAAAATTACATATCCACATCATTACATTAATTAATTCAACAATTAGTTAATCACATCAATTCCATTAAATAATTCAAAAATTAATTAATCAATTCATTTCCATTAATTAATTTAGAAATTAATTAATAACATAAATTCCATTAATAAATTAAATAATTAATTAATAACATAAATTCCATTAATTAATTCAATAATTAATTAATCACATCAATTCCATTAATTAATTCAATAATTAGTAAATTGCATCAATTCCATTAATCAATTAAAAATAAATTAATTAAATTCAACAATTTAAATATCCTCATAATTAATTAAATAATCAATTTTTATAATTTAATCAATTTCATAAACACAATAATAAAAATTAATTAATCCAACTATTATTTAATCCAATTTCAATAATCTCAATACCCCCAATTTCACATCCCTTAATTAATTAATTTTCCAAATTAATTAATTCCATTTAAGAAAATAAATTTCTAATCATCTAACAGAAATTCTACAATTACTTACACATAATTGAAATCAATATTTTGGTATTTTAATAATAGACCACTTATCTCATAATTGAAAAATAACACTCACCAATAGAAATCCCCAAATTGAAGTGGAACAACCACAATCATGATGAAGGATAAGATCTAAATCTGAAACCTAAATACAAGATCAAATAGATTAGATCTATTAATCCTAGATTTAGATCCATAAAATAAAGGAGAGAATCCCTCGAAAGTATCAGAGAAACATTGGAGAGAGGGAGGAAACCACACGATGTTAGGATCTCTTACTGTACAGGGTATAGATCTTCAATTTGATCTTCAAATCATCAATAAAAAAGTCAAGAGCCTTTGAAATTCATTTGAGAGCCTTTAAAAATGAGAGGAATCAATTTGGTCTGATTTAGGGTCAATTTTGGGTTAAAATGGGGGGGGGGGTGGGTGGGTGGGAATTTTAAATCTAAAATTTTGGCTAATTAAAAACATGCACACAGTTTCCTGGGAATGGGTGCACAGTTTCCAAACCATGCACATTAACCATGCACCTATTCTAGAGGGGGTGTTGAGTTTTTCCTAAGAGGTTATAGGGTTTGAAAAACTATGTTCCAGGTATGTGAATTCTCTATGTTAGGGTTCTCACAGTTTTCTAGGATGGGGCACACATTCTAGGAATATCATACGCCAACCGTGCACTACCTCCCCTCCTTCCAAATATCTCAAATTTCACACAAAAAATCCCAAAAAAACAACCCAAACAAAAAATTATCCAAAACTAAGAAAAATTATACCTGTAAATGATCCTGATACATCTCTATAAAAGTTAAATATCTTACAATCTCCCCACCTAATAATAGATCTTCATTGAATGGTACTCCCATGCATCACTAAGATTCTAAGTTGAAAATATTGGGTCACTGAGCATGCATATCTGATTCTCTCTCGTATGTTTCCTCCGGCACATGACTATGTTTCCAGAATATATAGATTATCAGCACGGTCTTTCCCCACAACACTTTCTCACTATGATCCAACACACATATCAGATGCTACTAAAATGAATCATCTATGTCAAGCTCATTATCATCCACATCGATCACGTGATAAGGGTCGGGGTGATACCACCGAAGTTGTGGCACATGGAAAACATCACGCATAGAACTATATCTCTTTGGTAGAGCCAATCAGAATTCCACCATCCTAATTATCTCCCAAACCTCAAACCATCCAACAAGCCATGCTTACAACTTTCTCTGCCTTTGTATCTTGCAATGAACCAACCTAATCAACACCAAAAAGAATACATGGTCACCCTCTACAAACTCTACGGGTTTTCTATGTCTATCAGCATATGAATTATATATACTCTAAGTCGTATACATCCTATTCTATATTATATAAACCTAATTCAACATATCATGTACGATACTTGGTCCCAACAACTATGACTCACCTTCCTTCCTCCAGCATGGGGGTGATCTGTATGGCTTATAATAAAGAGAATCGTATGGTTCCATATGTATAGTAGTTTGATAACCGTTGATATAGGTGAACTCCATAAATAATATGTTCTTATCCCAATACACACCAAATTCTTGGACACACGCCAGATACATATCATGAAGCACCTATATAGTATGCTCCGACTACCTATTTGTCTGTGGGTGGGAATATATACTCAATAAATCTAGTGTATCAACTTCCTTCAATAATACTTTCCAGAAGCACATAGTAAATCAGGAATCATGGTATAAAAATATAGTTTATGGCACCATATGAAGATGGACTATCTTATGAATATGGAATTATCACAATTACTCTACTGAAAAAATCTCCAGTATTAGTAAGAAATGCACTAACTTTTTCATATTGTCCATAATAACCTAAATATCATCATACTTCAAAGTAATCCTCAGGAGACAGACCAAAATTTCTATAGTAATTTCATACCACTTCCATTCAAGAATAGAAAATGCCTATATTAAACCACCAAGTTGTTGACACTTGGTCTTCATCTGTTGACCGGTGTGGCATCTTGTCATGAACCCTGTTATATCCTTTTTCATTTTCATCCAAAAAAACATTCTCCATAGGTCATGGTATATTTTTCCCACACCTAAATACACCTCCCACATTGAGGCATGAAATTCATGCATCTTCTCCTCCTGCATGCTCATATTTAGAAAAACACGATTCCCCACATAGATGGTCTCATCCTCACTATGATCCAATCTGAAGGTATCTCCCCACCTTCAAGGTTTTACCTCAAGGAAACATTATAGTTCCTCATACAACCTATCCGTGATATACCTCAAGAGTGTATACTCTACTAAAACTAATTCAAGATTTATCTACTCTTGACTCTCCTAAACCACAACATTCATATCAACTAGCAAAGTCATCATCTTCTACACTAAACTACACTTATGAAATTCTTGAGTCTGAGTTTCCCTACTCAAAGTGTCAGTAACATTATTTCCATTAATGGGAATATGTTCTATCTCAACATCAAAATACTATATATACTCAACCTAACTCTACTACTGGATATTCAAATATCACTGTGAAAATATGTACTTTATGATCTTTTGATCTATATACATAATATACTTTTATCCCAACATATAATTACTTCAACACTTCAAATCATAAACCACTATATCCAACTTGGGGTCGTGTGTATGGTAATTTCATTCATGTGGCCACAAATATTGAGACACATATGCCACAACTCAATCTCCATAAATCAAAACTTCTACAAGTCTACTCCAAAAAGAGTCACAAAAAATGTATAATCCTCCCCTATCTTTGGTAGGATCAATATTGGTGCCAATTTCAGGCTCTTATGTAACTACTGGATGGAATTATCACATTCTTCTGAACATTCAAAGTTTATACCATTGTTGGTAATGTCTAAAAGTGGTTCTTCCAAATGGGAAAAGTCCTGGATGAACCTCTGGTAATATCATACTACCCCCAAAATGCTACATATATAAAAAAAATGCTCTTGGTAATGTCCCAAAATAAAACTCCCTAAACATTATTTGGGTCCACTGACAGAGCTTCCTATGAGATACCATGATCTCAAGTCAATATTAGAAAACAGATAAGCTCCACTAAACTACTCTAAAAATGTAATCAATACACTGATGAGGATATTTGTTCTTCAGATTCATCTAGTTTAACTTCTGGTAATCAACACATAAGTTCCGAGTCTCATCAATATTCTTAGAAAATAGAACTAGAGAAACCCAAGGTGATATACTTTGTCGGATAATTCCCTTATCCTCAAACTCATCCAAATGAGTCTTGATATATTGAATCTTTATTGGTGTCATTCTCTATAGTGGAATAGAAATTGGATTATCCCCCAGTACGAGATCAGTCATAAATTCCAAATCTCACATAGATTAAAGCCCTGAGAATTATTCAAGACACACATCCTGAAAACCATCTACCATTGGTGGAAGGACATCATGATTTTCAAATCCATCATCCTAAAAAATACTTGCCACCTAGGCGGTGGGATCCTCTAGTTGTTGTTGAACCGTTCATTCACGCCCGCCTAGATATCCCACTCTCCACATTGAATATAATTGTCACACTTAGGAGATGTAAATTTCACTATATAATGGTAAAAATATTTATGTTCTTGATATCCTAATAACTAGTGAATACCAATAATTAGTTAAAATCCTAACATTTCAAAGATATAAAGATCCCATAGAAAGAGATACTCCCTAACCTCGATAGAAAACCCATTTCCCAAATAGATGTATCTTGATTGTACTCCCAAAGGTATATCTATGATCATCACTATACTCATGAACTCCATTAAAAAGATCAAACCATTAACAAGTTGGGAATATATAAAAGAATTAGAGGCATCAGTATCAAATAAGACACCACTTACAATATAAGATACAAGAATAGTACCTATAATCATCAATAGTCTAACCTTGTTATCCACCAGTGTCGGTTGAAATGCATGAAATCGTCCTTCCCCATTTTATTGTGATGTAATATGAGTTCCCTGAGTTGCACCACTCTTCTGACATGGTATCTTTTTCCTAGAGCCACCTCATCAACTACCTTGAACACACCGACCAGTAGAAGTCCAGCTACCAGAATGATATGGGTTTCAATACCCCCTTTCAGGACTCTGGTTATGTCTAGCTCTTCCATTGTTACCTATCTTTAATGGGTTCCTGTAGAACCTCTATAGGTTTCCAATCCATTCATAGGGCCAGCACTCCCCTAGTTGTTGGGGCATTGTGTACGAAAGTGACATGATTTTCCAAACTAATGAAAGGTCACTCAAGCGTAGTCCTTTTTATTTACCCCTATGTCTAGCCACTCTAATTTAAACTACCCTAGATAACATTCTTGTAAAGATTATTCTTGATTTTAAAATTCATACCTCCCGGTCATCCTGTAAAAATCACTTTCCCGCCACTATAATCCACCTTTTGGTTCCCCTTAGATATGAGATCCTCATTCATCACTTCAAAATACTTCTTCCACCTAAAGATATTCACCTTGGACTTATTTTCACATTTATTCTCATACTGAAACCGCATTTTAGAGTTGACACATCCACTTCAAATACTAGAATGAAGTGCTAGAAATCGGTAAAGTGACCATCATAGTTCAAGATGAACATACTCCCCTAATTCAACATTATGAACTCTGCAACTCTCTCTTTACTGTGAATATCTGGGCAAAACTGCAATAAAAAACTTCTCCTAATTTTCCTTACACTCCGTATTTTATAGATGACCATAATGTGTCTAGATGTCCCACCATAGATTTTCTTGACCACATAATATGTAAGCAGCTAATTTGAATCTATTCTCATCAAGAGTCTCTATGTGATCATGTATAATATGGATATACTCAATCTAAAACTCAACTAACTCAAGTCTACCGTCTCTTCTAATCATCGAAGGGTGGTTTAAATGAGACATCCTCACCAGATCAGAAATGATTTTCAAAACCCACTGTGGGTATTTTTCCATAAACTACATGATGAGAGAAAATTTCTTTGTAAATGCTATCTGAATTCCTCACTTAACAATATCAGTGCCTCAAGTTGCATTGTTGGAGTTTCATTTCCATTCATATCCTCCTGTCATCCTCTCAATAAGAATTCTCGAGGAGGAATATCTCTATAATGTCAAACACATGTCTTAGGAAACATAATATGATATTATAACATTTACAAGGATCCAAATAAATTCATAACAAGTCTTTTTCCCAAAAACCAACCACATAGTTGAAACTGAGTAACTATCACTACTTGTAACCATCCTACATCTAGGTCTTGGTTAACAAGGGTAAACATGTTATAAGTATTCAATTTTATCATTAGATACCCAATTATTCACCTTTTTCATCATTTCATCACTTTTAACTACATATTAGGCACCATTTTTAATTCAACAACATAGGATAGAAAAAACATATCAATTTAAACAACTACCAAAAACTTCTTTTTCATTCATACCTAAAAAATGATGCATATTACAATATAATAATGAGATCCTTGAATGATGCATGCATACTCAACTCTCATGGAATACCAGGCCAGAAGTCAAAACTCATAAAAACTCAAAAATAATAAACAAATCACACAACAATTGAATCACCCAAGGTGAAATAAAAACCATGTCACATATTCAATTCACAATTTATTATAACACATGTAATTTTATTATCCATTTCATATCAACTCATTATAATTGGAACCGTAGTCCAATGCCAACATTATGGGTCTAGGTATCCATGCCTAGGACACCATGGGTATTTGAAGTAGCAGTCTTGGGCCCACAACTCATTTATCACCATGGTCTTTTGATGCAACCGACCATGTCCCGCACACGAATATCAATATTTATAACTATGGGATTTTGAGGCACTGGACCATATCCCACACTTAAATATCACACAATAACATGTATCACAATATCAAATGTATTACAGTATCATATGTATCACAATATCACATCAACATATTAATTAATTCATCAATTAACTAATTCAATTCAACAATTACTTAATCTCAAAAATCCAATTAATTAATTAATCAACTTCAGTAATTGAATATTGACATAATTCCATTAATTAATACACCAATTAAATAATCACATCAAATCTATTATTTAATTTAATAATCAATTAATCACATCAATTCCATTAAATAATTCAATAATTAATTAATCACATAAATTTCCTTAATTAATTAAAAAATTAATTAATCCCATCAATTCCATTAATTGAATAAAAAATTAATTAATCACATAAATTATAATAAATTATAACAATTAATTAATTAATTAAATTCAACAATCTTAATATCCCTTTAAATAATTCAATAATTTATTATTCTAATTTAATCAATTTCATAGTCACAGGATACCAATTAATTAATCCAATAATTAATTAATCAAATTTCCACAATCACAATATCCCAAATTTCACAATTTCTTAATTATTTAATTAAGAAAATTAATTAATTCTATTTAAGAAGCTAAATTTAAAATAATCTAATATAAATTATACAATTTCATATATGTAATTGAAATCAAGACTTTAGGATTTGAATAGTAGGTCACATACCTCAAAATTGATGAAGAATGCTCGCTAATGAAAATACCCAAATTGTAGTCGTACAACCATAATCATGACAAAGGGAAAGATCATGATATGAATCATAAATACAAGATCAAATGGATTTGATATATTAAACCTAGATCTTGATCCATAAAATAGACTAGAACATCTCTCCAAAGGATGAGAGAAACATGGGAGATAGGGAGGAAACCAAGCAGGATTAGGATCTATTACCGAGGGAGCATATCTTCAATCTAGTCTTCGAATCATCAATAACGGAGGTTGATATCCTTAGGAATTAATTTGGGAGCCTCAAAAAATTAGAGTAATAATTAGGTCTAAGTTATGATTGATTTTGGATTAAAATGGGTGGTGGGGTGGGAATTTTAAATCTAATTGTTTTGGGTAATTAAAAACCCACAAACAATTTTATAGGAAGGGGATCACAGTTTCCCAAATCGCAAAGCCTAATCATGAACCTATTCTAGAGGAGGTGCACTTTTTCTTATAAAAGGGTGCATTATTTTACATACCATTTTCCATCCATGAAAATCCTCTCTATTTGGGTGTTCATGGTTTGTTGGGCTTGGGCACATGATTTGGGAAAACCATGCTCCAACCATTCACTGCCTCTCCTCCTTCCAAATTTCTCAAATTTCACCCAAAATCACCCCAATAAATAACCCAAATAGAAATTACTAAAAACAATGGAAAATGTTACTTGTAAATGATCCTGATAAATCTCTAGAAATGTTCAGGATCTTACACCTTACATTCCATGTAAAGTTTTCTTCATAATCCATGATAGATTTACCTTTCTTTTGCTTCAACTCTATGAATTCTCTCTGCATCTTTGTTTGAAGATTTCAAGGGAAATACTTTTTAAGAAATGTTTTCTTAAAGTCTTACCACTATATATCTTCCATTTAATCCTTTTTATTTTTGTTCTTAATCGAATCCCATTATTGATCGTCCCCTCCATCTAAATGATAAATGGCCAAAGTCAACTTCTTTATCTCAGAATAGTGAAACACATAAATGATCTTTTCCACTGAGTTTACCCACTATTCCATAGTGAGTGGATCGAAAAATCTAGTAAATGTCAATTTTCATTCATAAAATAAAATTTTCCATATCCATTTTCTCCCTTTTATGTAAAGTAAATTGTTCCACATTGTTTTGGTTATTGTTCAAATCCCGAGACAGGTGGGTAATCATCGTTATGTAATTTTTAACTCCACCTCACAAGGCATTGGGGATGTCATTCGTGCATTCACTACATTGTCCCGTAAACGGATCTTTAGGAAGGTTTATCCTAGTTCCCATATTCTAATAAAATATAAAAGGTTTGAACTAAACATAAGTCATTAAGTCATGAATAAATAATTTATTCTTTTTGGAAATTAACTTTTAAGGCATATCTTGTACGATCCCTATGTTTAGAATTTGTTTAAAAAAAAACTTATTGGGAAATTATATGTGCTTGGTCTCATACTAAGGGTTTTCACTAATGATATCTTATACTAATTCCCAAAATAACTGAATCATGATCACATAAAAACTATAGAGACCCAACTTCATCTTACAGGACTATTACATCGTTTTCAAAATAAACAACGTACAAGTGTTTCAATATAGGATCCAAAGGTTTAGTGCCTTGGATAAATTAAGACCATACATAATTTTTACATATTAAAACATAAATATTATTTAATTATTTATTCTCAATATTTATATAGGCCTTCAAATTATCCTTAGTATAAATAATCAATATAGAATATACATTAAATAAAAGGGTGCATTAAAATTCTAGTAAGAGGATAGATAATTACATGAATCAATATAACATATGTGAGCATAATCATCACCACGATAAGATAATTATATTATACTCATCATAATTATTAGAGGAATCATCAAATAATGTCAGGGAATGTGGAAATGCATAAAAATGAAACATAATTTCTTAGTGGTCAAATACCACACTAAGTTGTGAACAAATTTGGCATCATGTTCATGCATAACATATGTTCATAATCATAACGTCATAAATTTTAAAAAATATAGTATCATGTTCACACATATTTCACATTATCTCCTGAGATAATTCACATTACCCAATGCATTGGAGTGCTATATAATTCCAGGGGTACCCATCACATTATATCATTTACATAATTATGCATTCCACATAGAACGTATATCAACCAGAGTGATAGAAGTAAACCATATAAAGGAATGAGTTTTATAAAGATTCATAAATCATCAAAAAACTTTGGATTCTATAACAAAAAGGTAAAAACATATATGGTTTAAGATTCATCATTTTTCAATGAAAAATAAACAAGTTAATAAGAGTCAACAAGTGTTTTGGAAAGACTATTTGTTTTGGAAAATCATTGTATTTTTCATAAAAACAGATTGAAAACATGTATATCCATAAAATTAAAAGGGAAGTATAATGAAATTATATTTGAGTAATATTAAAAGAATATATACACTAAAATTTGGCATGATATAGGAATAAACCAAAGAAAAAGAGTTGGGTTTGAGAATCCCCTTACATTATGCATGAAATATTTCTTCACTTTAAAATATTGGATAATAAAATTAGATTCATTAAATAGTATATTAAATATATATTATACATTTATTTTATTTATTATTATTTTATTAAGTTTATTTATGTCCATTTTGATGAGTTATAGAGTTCAATTTTGTCGTTCTACAAGTGTTAATTTTCTTGGATTTCATGATCGGTTATCTTGTATACAAGTATGGAAGTTCATTTAAAATGAGAATAATTTGGTTAAAATAGAAACATCTAAAAGTTCATTACATAATTTTATTATATATAATAATAAAATGTTAATGAAAATTATTTAATTTATTTTGGTAGTTTTTATGACCATCACAAAATTATATATGTTTATTTAATGTAATTTATATATAATGGTTTCAGAATATGATACAACATAAAATATGTAGAATAAAATATTGTTTAACCGTAATAATGGTTTTATTAATGTCCTTGAAGAAGGCAATGGAAAATAAAATCACATCATCCATGATGGTGGTAAATCAACACATCACAGATGATATTTTCATTTTTTTGAACAAAGGGGATATGGTAAAGGGTTTGATGATAGATTATTAAATTAACACAATAAAATTATAGCATATAAAATATAATAGGGTTATCATAACACTTTGGGATAGGGATGTTAGGATAAGATAAGAAAATAAAATAAATTAAAAAGAAATGGAATAGTATTTTACATCTTGATCTTCTTCTCCCTGAGAACCTCTCTAGGGAAGTTGGATTTGGTCTTTTATTGTGACCAAAGGCTCCTGGACATGGTGGAGATGATTTTGAAGAGTATTTTGTAGAATTTAGGCAAGATTAAAATCTTGGAAGGTGTGAGGAGTAGAGGCGGTGAGGGGTAGTATTTTTAGGGGTGGAGATGGGTGTTTTTTTATTATATTCATAATTTTATTATTTTGGATCAAAATTATCAATATTGTTGAACCTTATGGGCCACCAGTTTGGGTTGGAGTCTTTAATGCATTAGTTCTACCTAGGAATTTGGGTCAGTAAGGATTTCAGGCCATCTCATGGCCTTTGAGCCACCTGATATGCAGATGCCAAGACAGATTCTACAAGGAACCAGCTCCAGATAAGGATTCAAGAGAAAGACACATTCACCAGAGTATGTATAGTAGATTTGGAAGCATGAGAGGGTATGGAATTTTCCATTGGTATCAGTCCTGTGCATCTTTGTATAGGACAACTATCCAAATAATAATGTAAAGGTGGAGAGATAATCACAATGCATATGCTGGGGAGGGGCAGTTTCAAGTAGTCATTGTCTATATGATTTTTCTTAAGACCTACAAGTCCTGTAATGTCTCCTAGACTATGAGAAATGTAATCTCTAATCCTATAGGCCTTATAAGGGTTTCACCTAATCCCTTGAAAGGGGGGTTATAAAAAAATCAACAAAAATGAAGGCCTTCTGGCCATTCAGGTAAATTACTGCACTTTACTATTCATCAAAAATTCATCTGTTAAACTAATTTAAAAAAATCACCCTAAACATTTTTTGATGTGTATAATTAAAAAATGAACCTTATTTTTTGAAAATAATTCTCTAAATATGATATTGTTTTTAAACAAAATCATCCTTTATTCAAATAATACCTATGTTAATATTATAACCGATTTTATGAAACTTTTAAAATTTAATTAAGTTCTCAAAAAAATATCATATGATCCTAAGACAAAAATATATTATTTTAGGAATCTATTTTATGAAAGTAAATTTACGTTTAGATCATTATATTAATTATAAAATTATAAATATACATTTATATTTTAAAAAAGTATCAACAATTAATTGATCACTTTTAAAACATTTATTTACTTATAATATGATGTAATTAGATCATATTTTCATTTATAAGATGCGTAAATTTTATTTATAATTTTATAAGTGATGTTACTATTCTATTGTCATGATTACTATTCTTAATGATCAAATTACTATTCCAAGGTTCAAGTTACGATTCCATCTATAGAGGTTCATTAATTCATATGAATATAACATATTTCTAACTGAAAATTATTTTTTTATTAAGAAAGACACTTTTGAGGGAAAAGTGAGAAACCATAAAGTTCAACAAACACCAAACAGCCCCAAACAAAAAACCAAAAACAACCTCTTCCAAGCATAAGCAGCAACCACCAACTCCAATGAAGGACCACTTAGTGATCCCATGTAAGCATGGTCCCTCCCAATGGCAAGCCATACCTCTTAGTCAACCACATCCCAAGTGACCTAGAGAGGAAATAACAGTGTGCTCTAGCCCATCTGAGCTGATCTGACCCTCAAACATTTCCACACACAAAAAGGGCGATAGCGCAACTAAGCATTAGTTAGAAAAGGAGTAAGCAGAATCATTAAAAACCAATTGAATTCTTCCAGAGTCCGTATCCCTAAACAACCTACAGGATATGTTAGATACCTGAGAATGTGGATCTCCCCTTATCAGGTCTTCAAAAGAAGAAGTCAGTTTATTCCAGACCTGAATGTACTCCTCGAGCATGATTATCCCCTTATTGAAGCCCCCAACCAGGATCGTGTCCTATTTGTCAACCCAAATATATTTCTCTTCATTAAGATCCACTTCAAGATTCCGACCCATCATCTTGGCTACATCCTCTTCTGAGGCATTGAGAAATAACACCTGCTCTGTCACCACATCATCTGAACTCAAAATAAAATCCAAGGATAGTTCAGGCTGAACAGGTGGTTTTAGATGACACCTGAACTCATTGTCCAACTTCTCATCCATTAACTTCTTTGCTGACTGAGTCCTCATAGGGGGAGGCAAGGAGGAGTAGTCCTTCCAACCCCTCCTCCTCCTATTACTCCTGTTGCTCCTCGAACCGGGATCCTCTTCAGAAAAACCCTTACTGACCTCAATGACTTCTTCCTCCCTGCCTCCATTAGCACACTCTGGGTAATCATGCCCCATGATCCGACCTTCCAAATCAGAGCCATGGAGGTTCTTCCTGCTGGATTTACCTTCCTCAACCAGAAAAGATGGTTCATCTCTCGATTCTACCTCATCAAGTCCTTCAAACCTATTGCTCAAGACGACTGGGGTCCGGGTTAAAGAGTCTGCACCCCCTGGAGGATTCCCATGGCCCGAACCCCCTGCTTCTCCAAAACTGGTCTGGAATGGCACCTCCAAGACATTCCCATGCAGTTAAAGAGGGTCGCTACCTAGTTCCAGCGCCACCCCACTGACCCTTTCCTTTCCCTTAACCACTACTTCCTCTTCCCCTATCTCCTCCTGAGTTGTAGATTGATCAAAACCCCTGCCCATGTATTGAGGCTGAGGGTTCTGATTCTCCCAGCCCCTGATTGAACCACAGGTTGGCTCAGGTCTGGAAGGATCACCTGTAGAGAGAGAAGTCCTCGCCAAAGCCCCATCCGCATGGCCCTGATTCTCTTTCCCCATACTGATAGTCACCGGGCATCCACCCAAATCCCTCTTAAGATGATCAAACACTACCTCCACCTGAGGTCCCGAGACCTTTGATGAATCCATCAAGAATGGGCCTGCAGGCCTCACCCTCCCCGAGCCAGTGGGATCCACCGCAGAAGAATTAGAAAGTTGAGGCATCCCCACCCCATGTTGACTAGAAGGCCCCTGCTCCTGAACACCCCGAGGTGCCTCAACATGATCAAGGGTATCCGAAGACATCTCCCTTGACCCCTGTTTTCACGCAGTAGGTTCAGTGCCATGGCCAGGACAGGCTCCATCGCCCTCAACCTGATCTGAATCATCCTTATCCGCCGATGAAGTGTCAACCAAAACCGACGAAGACCTTTTGCGACACTCGTCAAAACAATGGCCCTGTCTATGGCAGAAGGAACAGAACGACGACCACGATTCATAGAAAATACTTTTCACATACCTATATTGCCCCTCAATAACGATCCAAACCTTCTCAAGAGGAGGTCAGGAGAGCTCCATTTCAACTCAAATGCGTGCAATGATCATGTGAACCATAGAATCAGTTTTCCAGTCCGCACAAAGGAAACGGCCCAAGGAATTACTTATTGAATGAAGGAGAGATGGATTCTGAAAGGGTAGCGGTAACCCCAGAAGCTGGATCCATATTGCTGAAGATGAAGAATAACGATTCATGTGAAAATCAAATGTCCAACGATGTAGATGAAATGGAAACCCTCTAACAGATCTGCTTGCACGAGACCATGCCAGAACCAAGTCGTCTTCATCAGCGAGGAAAATAAGAAATTGGCACGGCCCAAGGAGCCCGACGACCACACGATGACCTAAACCCCATTCCTGATTCACACACCTATCTAACACCTCAACTCGAGGCCTATGACAAGTGAACTTTGCGACTAGGGCTGTGGAAAGAAGCAAAGAAGCTTCGGATAATTCCTTGGAAGAAACCGGAATGACTGGATGACCATTACAGACTTCCGGGACCTTTGGAGTGACATCAATGCTAGAGAGGTAAGAACGCCTCTTATAGAAACTATTGTTACGCAGTGGAGGAGGAGGTTTCTTCTAGATGTTGTGTTTCTTGGTTGAGTATGATTTGGATGGTTTTATCTTGTGAGTTGACAGAGTAGGGTCATCTGAACTATCATTATAATTCTCTTCATATTTTAATGTATAGGGAACCAAACGATCAGTAGTGTGGTTTCAAGCAGTTTGATGAGGTTGATGTTTTTTCTGATGTTCTTGTTGGTGGATTTTTTGAAGGATAAATGATAATAGAACCATGTTATCTTTGATATTGGATGAAAATAGGTTGTAGATTTGAATACATATGGATAATTATTATAGATTTTTGGACTATATTGAGAAAGAAAACCCATGATACTTTTACGTTGTGAGCTGGCAACATTGGTTCTTGTTTCAAGCATGACAGGTGTTGGAAACTAAGATGACATAGTTATAGAGGAGTAATATTATTTTCAACTCTTCTAGTTTCAATATGAGATATTTTGAGGTTTTTATCACTGGAATACATCATAGATGGGTGTCTCTCATATAAAATGTATCTAGAATTACCTTTAAAGGTGGGAAGTGATGTGATCTAACCAGTGCTGATGTTCTCAAAAAACCATTTTGTAGTAAATATATATGGCTCTTGATTTTTCTTTTCCTAGGGAATCTAGATAAACCTTGAGTATTAAATCATAAAAATGATTTATTAGGGTGGGATTATCTTCCTTCATAGGTAATTATTTGATATATTCTAGATTTGATATTATTTATGATGGGAGAAGGTGTTATGTTTGGGGGTAATGGTGTAATGATCTCTCTTAGGACTAAAACCCACCAAGGATTACTGAGGTATGTTTAAAAGTGGGTTATTTTTGCACAAGGTTGTTCTATGAGGATTCATATTAAAAATACTCATATGTTTCCTTTTATAGTATGAAAAGTTTAAAATGTGAGGAGGATGTAGAGACTAATATTTTTTTGATATGAACCCTTAATATATTTCAAAAACTATTTTTGAGATGGATCACTGACCTAGTGTACATTTTCAAGAATCATAGAGCCTCAATAATAATATATTTAAACTAAAATGTTATTTTTAGCATGTGCACATGTGTTGGTGAATTATTGGAATTTCCACCTAAATGGATCTTCATATAATAAAACCAATGTTTCAATTTTTTCTTGAATTAGAGGTTTACACAATGGGTTATTTAACTTTAATTTGCATTTCACACCCTAGATAAACCAATTTTGATTGTGTTAGTTAATCAAAATAATTAATTTTTTATTAATTAATTTATAATTGTTATTACCCTAGATTCTCGTATGAAACCCTCCTTCTAATTATCCTATAGTATTAGCTACTTTTTCAATGACGTTGAACCTTTATGGAGAGATAGAGGAGGATTGAGGGAGAATGAGTCAAGATTATCACGACATCGACAATAAATCAATGGAATTTGATGGGATCAAGAGTGAAATCGATGACTAGATAATATTGAGAAAATAAGTGGAACAATGGGGTGATGTATTTATATGATGGTAATTATTCCATGAGTCCGGACTTTTATTTTGTCATATTCATCATTCTTTTTTGATATATTGTTAATGAATTAATTGTAATGATTATTCGAAATGAGATTATATTATTTCTCATTGATTTTTTGGGATTATTATTTCATTTTATATACATTAATTGCACCAATTAAATGTCATATATATTATTTTTATTTATCATTTATAAGTTTTTTATTTTCATTCCATGAATGTTAGGGTACAATTTAATCCCCTAGACATTTCTCTTTCTTAAGTGTGTTGAATTTTTGAAGAATATTGATGGATTGAGATGAGGTGGCTAGACAGAAACCAGGATTCTAGAATTCGTCTCTCATAGTTGATTTTCATGCCTCTTTAGCATGGATCAAAGTTGATGGCCTTAGCCAATGGAACAATATAGGGTAGACGATAACATGAATGTTGATATTAATATCCCACATCCATTCTTTGTTTCTCCTATGAAAAGAAGAAGGTTGAAGGTAGATCAGGATGGTCGTGCATGACTTGGACATAAGGCAAGCATAATGAGGGTGGGGAGGCATCCCAGTGGTGGCAGTTTGTAGGCATGATATAAGTAATGGCGGTTGAGATTAGATTTATGTTTCATCAATGTTAGTGAGATAGATTTAGTGGATACTGGTATGGAGTGTCATGTTGAAGGCAAGATGTGACGATGGATGGTGGTTCTTGGAGGAGCTGATCATATAATGGATTTGGAGTGTTTGGTTGAGGTTTCTAGGTAATCAACCCCATACATAAGATCCTCTATTGATCAAATAGTATCTCTCAATCCATGTGGTAGGTAGAGGTTTCAAGGGACTAGTGGGCTTAGCTCACTAGTAGGTCATATTGGCCCTTCTTAATTACGTTGGGTGACCTGCAGAATCACCAGATGACCCAGCCTAATAGGTTGGTTTTGGAATGTAGGCCACCTTGGCTAGGTGACCCAACCACATATTTTAATGAGTACCAGAACTGGGTTAATTTTACCTAACCAGACTCAGGGAGCTGGTTCACGTAGGCACCATGTTCTTGCACACTTCCCTACATGTCGTAACACCCAAAGATTTAAGAATATATTTCCCCTTTATTAAATTTTATTTGTGATATATATTTTAAAGCACACAAACATGTACTTATGTGAATAATTATTATACATTATAAATTTAATCACATTATATATTATTAATATAAAATATAAACTGTCCAAAATATTGTTTAATTCACTTAGGAAATAATATTGATCCTAAAGAAGTGTTTTTTAAATATTTTTTTATGAGTATTATTTTATTCACATATATTTTATTTAGAAATTTATTAAAAGTAATAAACTGGTCAAAAATCATTTTTCACACATTTATAAAACTAATTCATTGGTTATCAATTGGTTCGAAATGAAAATAAAAGCATTTGAAGGTAATTTGTTTTTCTAAATTATTACTTTTAGGCATTCAAATTATTTTAATATTAGTATATTAAATTTATCATTCTTTATGAAACATTTAAATTAAATTTTTATATAATTTATTAAATAAAATATACTATCATTTATCTAATGGGTGATACTAGACAAGGAATGATAATAATCATTTGTATGTTTAGAAATACATTTTCTCTAAAAAGGGTTTTAATGTAGTATTTTCACAGATATTAGAATTAATTTCTGACACTTATAGGAATTTAATCATTTAAAAGGTACTAAATATTAATAATAATAATAATTAACATTTTCTAATAGGCTTCACTAAATTTTTTATCATAATGAGTAGTAACCATGGTAAAAGTTCAACACCCCAGTAATGGGAAAATGGGTTAAACGGGGTAAAAATTATGGTTCAAGGATTCAACATTTCTCACAAAAAATTCCACAATAAAATTAGGTGGGTTTATTTAATTGATCATCTTCATAAATTCAAAAATATGGAAATTATTTTCCAGTTTCTTGTGATTATGACCTTTATTATTTTAAGTAAAGAATGATGAAAAAATGTATCTCTCTTTATTTTAAAATGTCTAATATGTTTTCATAAGACTAAAAAGATTTTATGAATGATTCTAAATGGTTATATAGAATTTCAATAAATTATTTATATGATATATTTTTTTTAAAAAAATTGGTGATGGTATAATTACCTAAACATTTACGCATTACTGATACAACGCTTATGAAATCAGGTGAAACATCAAAGTAAATAGTTATAAAACTATTAAAAGTGATTTTATTAGTATAATTTAAACTATTTAAAGATTTTTATTAATAAAAATTAAATGTAATTAATGATTTAAATATTAAAATTATAACTAAATGTTAATAATAATTTTTTTTAAATTCAAAATATGTGAATAGTATATAATGTGAATTTTAAGGTATTTTTTGTTAAAAAATTTAATTAAATCTTTTAATTGTCATAAAAGTATTAATTTTTCAAATTTAGGGTTAAATGGTCTATAAGATCAACCACAATAAACTTATGATCCAATTTCCCCTATATAATGACATTACTAACCCTTAAAGTCTATGTATTTTGTAACCACGACTAAGGGTAAAAGAGTTAAACTAAGTGATGAGGTTCCAAATAACACTTAATTTTTTTATATATTATTGATTTAATATTACTATATATTTAACTTCTTATCCATTTTAAATAATTTAGGAATATATTATATATCATTATTTCTTATATTTACAAGATTTTCACACACCTCACTTATAAAAAGGAACATCCTATCCTCTATTATACACACATTCTTAAGAAACTTATTTCAACCAAAAAATAAACAAAACTCATAACAATTCACTAGAAATATTAGATAATTTTCTTTTATTCTTAAAATACCAACCCAATTATTCTTAATAATTAATACAACAAAGTTTTCTCAAAGAAGAGGTAACAATCTTCATTGAATCATTTTATGTTTATTTATTCTTCTACCTCCCCCAAATATTAATTAACCATATTAACATAGATAAATAAATAAAATTATATTACTGAAATGTTATTATGTTAATATAATAACTATGAACTATTTATCATACATCCCAATGGAAAATGAAAATTTCTTCGTGCATAGGTGTGAACTACCATCTCCACGACCGACATATTTTATTTTTCATAACTTCATCTAATAGTTGGTTATATAGAATGAATTAATGCTTATATTTTATGTTTATAACATTATTATTATTTTGAAATATAAAATTTTATATACCTTCTGACCCACCCATCTGTTGTAAGATCACAAGGCCACTTGTGCTTACGTGTGGAATAACACCAAAATGAAGCGATGTGATTCATTTTCCATTTCATCTTTATATAGATGCTCATATGTATAAATTTAATGAATATATATATATGATATTTTAAATATAATTATGATTATATAAAATGGATTTATTATTTACCATTTTTCCATCCATCAAAAAGTGAAAACATCACTCGTGTTTACGTACGAACTACCGTCTTTACGCAATGATGTAATTCATTTCTTGTCACCACCTTATATGAATGTTTATATAAGTTTATATAATGAATTAATGTGATACTTATCAAATTGTTAATAATATATATATTATTAAACCATGAAGTTGGTTCAATGACCATAACCACCATACTAAAACATGCATGAAAAATGAAATAGTGAACACTCATAACAAGGATTTTAATGACGTTATACTAATAAATAGGTGATACGATATTATAAGTGATTTATATGTGGTATTATAAGTACAAATATTATTCTATTATATATTTTTAACAAATCTAAATCTAATATATATGAGTTTAAGAGCATGCATGAAGCAATTTGGGACTTGTGGTAAGGTTTCCCTATCTCACTTTTATTTCAATCAGACATATGCCATATTCACCCTATGTTTCTTTTATTAATTTTATATACTTCTCATGAATGTATTTAATGATTTTACTCATGAATTGTTTTTTAATTTACACACATATATAATATTATCTATTTTATTATATTTTTATTCAAAGATTACCAAAACTCTAAGCGTTCTTCATCTCAATATTATTACATTAAAAAATGATTCATGTTATAAACATATTTTTGTTTATAAGGTGTTTATACTCACCTTATATATGTTATGTCATAAATATATTTATATTATTTTCATTAAAATTTTAATTTTAAGTCAATTTTAAGGGATTTATGATTCAAAAGTTACCAAAGCGGTAAGGGTTTATGTTGCTATCTCATTTATTTTCAGAATTGTATCTGAAAAGTTTCCATTGTGGAAAAATATATGGATATTATCCTTTAAAACAAATATATTTTCTTATCATTTTTTATTTCAAAAATTTTAAATAAAATTTCCATTTTCCACACTTTAGTGCTAAAAAATCATGAAATAATATTTAAGAAAAGCTAACCATATTTCTTTTTTTGGGTCAGGAATCTTTATCCTTTGTATGAATGTTGTTAAAAAACATTTATAGAAATTTTATGCTATAATTGAATGTTTTATAAAGGTTATTTTTACTACCATTTACTTTACTAAAAAATAATTAAAAGGATACTTTTCAAATATTTTACATATGTCTCACTTTTTACTTGTTAAAAAATATAGAAAAAAATATTCCCTTTTAACATGTATTGCATAAACAAATTTTCCAATCATCATGATCATTATTTAATTTTAATACCCCTTTATAAGTTTACACGTATCTTTTAAAATATAATATTTTTTCCAATATTTTGGATGTTTTTATTTTTAAAAGAAATAGAAATAAAGGGATATTTTCCATATTTTTGAAGAAATGCTCAAATGATCTTTTTAAGGTATTTTTCATCTATCTCAAAATACTTTGAGGTTTATTATGATTTACTAGATATATTATCTTATAACATCATTCATATTATTTTTATGGTTTTCTTATGATTGTTATGTTTTAAGTATGATTCTATGAAACCCATTAATTTCCCATGAGTTAATTTAGTTATGATGAATTCATTATGAAAATCCTTTATTTTCAATGGGTTGATCATGTTATGAATGCAATGATGGTTTTTTTCATGATTTTAATGATTAAATGAAATATATATGTAATTTATTCATGTTTTGGTTCTTATACATTTTTTATGATGAATGATGAGCTTAATATAGGTCATGAAAATGGGTATTCCTGACGTGGCTCATGATATTTTGTGAGCTTGATATAGCTCTCTATTATATTGGGTAATGTGAAGGAGTTAAAAAGAAATAAGTTAATACTTATATAATATTGTAATTATCCCATTTTGGTGATTCCATAATGAAATTATGATGCCCCAGGATACAAACATGTTTTCCCTGTGGTTTCTATAAGTTATAATGGTTCCTTTGAACATGATTGATTTAACATAGTTCATTATTGTTGACTCATATGACCCTTTTATTTTGTTGAATATTTATTATGTGACTCATGTTTTATTATACAAGTTTTTATGGGTTTGAAATATCTTATTCTATGCTCATACACTTTTATTTTAATCATATGCCCTTATATTTATCTTATGCTTACATATGATCATAGATTAACAACTCCTTTGTTTACCCTTATAGAGAAATTGATCTCAATGTTTCCTATGTTTCCATTTACCCATACTATGAATAATGATAATATCAAATATATGTCCAGAAGTGTCTCCTATGTGGATAATGTTCTGGGAGATACTGAAGACTTCTTACAGAACATTAATATCAGGGTATAATGGAAAAACATTCTCATTTAGATAGAAATATTATGGTTCTATTACTTAAATGGTTTGCACTAAATCATTAAAATTAAAAACCTAAAAAATATTGGGTATGTATGTGACTCGATTTTGTTTGTTAATAATTTAATTATGGATGGTTGAATATGAGTCTCATTAGTCAGTATCAAATCTAGAACTCTAAAAAGTGTGTTTTTAGATTCGAATCTTGGTGTACGGGTCTTAGACTATCTTATTGGGTATCATAGAATGGTTTAGATAACTTTATAGGTTATGAAGTTATCAAATAATGATGATTTAATAGTTAAGTAGAGCATTATTATTTGATAATTTTAAGGATGATCGTAAGTTTAAAAAAATGTATACCCTGTTGATGTTTTATGGTGTTTTAAGGTGACTAATAACATTTTGGTAAATGTTTATTGAGATTTAACATATCATAGTGGTATATGTAACCATTTGGTTTAAGATTTGATTTAGTGTGAAGTTATTCAAAAATAATTTTATTAGGAACATATGTTGAAATAAATACACAACCTTTAAGGTTAATATGTTCTTTTTTGATGAGGTAATTATGGTTTATCTGGATAAAGATATTATATTACTTTTGGAATATATTTTTAGATAACAATGGGATTGAAAATCAATTTAGTGACTAAGTGATTAAATTTATTTTTAAATAAGTTTTCTATATTGAGAATATTATATGACTATGGTAAAAAACACTATTTTTTTGGATGGGATTTTTTTTGAGGAATAAAAATTGAGTTAACTTATAGAATCATATTTGTTTTCTGTAGTTTAATGGTGATTCAATTTATTTTGGTAAATAATTACTATATTTTATAGAATATATGATTAAGATATATATATATATTTTATGTTATTTTATGATTGATTAATATTATTTAAATATAAATGTTAAGTTAATCTTGGAGGAATATATGATCAAATGTTTCTAATTATGGGTTTTAAATTTGTTCAAGAACATTTTGGAAGAGTATTAAGGTTATTTAAAAATTAATGATTTAATTTGAACTTTGGTTGTTATTTTTGAGGTTATTGATATAGATTTATAAAGGTTTATTCATATTATACATTATATTAACTCATTATAAACATTTTGGTTTTGCTTTATGGGTAAAAATAAGAGGAATTAGTTTTCATCCTTTTATGGATATTATGATCCATTAAAGGATAATTTTAGTACTTTAGAAATAGAAAATTCATCATGATTATTTAATTTTTTCTATGAATCAGAGGTGGAAAACTACTCGTAACACAACCAAATGGAAGAATTATGGGATTAAATCAAGTAAGTATATTATCTCACATTTTCTATATCAATGGTAAAATAATTACTCAAATTATAGAAAGATAAAGATAAATCTATTCAGTCCTATGTAGAAAATATTTCTCATCTATAAAGATACACTTTATAAAACTACTTCACATGTACGAGACTCACAATGGTAATTCATGGTTTAATAAATATTTAGAAATGATAAGTTTCTTAGTCTTAACATCAAAAATGAAATACTTTTCAAACAGAAATGTAATCAATATGGACCAAACAATTATTTATTTCCACTTAGGTAAATTTATCTTGCACTTCTTAGAATTGGTTCTAATAATTTTTTAATATTTTTTATTTGAAATTATATAAATTTTGGGGAAATAATTTATATAATGGAATTATAATGTAACAACCCGATATTTTAAAATATATTTTCTCTTCAGAAGATTAAATATGTGTGACATATTGTAAATTGTGAAATAATTAACTTATGTAAATAATTATTAGAAATTATAAAATAGATTACATTATACTCTAATTAAATAAAATATAAAATTTTAAAAGATTTAATTCACTTATTAAATACAATTGATCCTCAAGAAGTGTTTTTAAATGTTTTATTTAATAGGATTTCCTTTTTAGTATGTGTTTTATTTAAAAATTTATTTATAGTATCAAATTTATGAAAAATTATCATTTCAAAATTTATAAAATTAATTCATTGCTTATCAATTTGTTATAAATTAAAATAAAATCATTAGAATTTAAAAATATATGTTTTTATAAAAACCTGCTTTTACACGTGTAATATTTATCTTAGTAAATTAAATTAATGACTATTTATGAATGATTTTAAGGTAATGTATATATCATGTATTCAATGATATATATGAACATTCATTTGATCATTTTTTCTAGTCTTGAAGTGATGATAAAATAATTTTTATTCTTAAAAATATATTTTCTATAAAAATTGTTTTTATATATTTTGCATAAAGATATTAGAATTAATTTCTACCACTTACACAAATTTAATAGTTTAAAATGGATTCCATATTTTGAATCATCATAATTAATTTTTTATATATTATCTTAACTTAATATTTTTTTATAATTAATATTAACTATGGAAAAAGTTTAACCCCATGTTAAAGGGAAAAATTGGATAAACATGGTTACAATTATGGGATTTTTTTTAAAAATATCTCAAAAAATACCTTAATATCGTTGTATGTGATCCATTATTCCTAAAAATCATAAATTGGAAAATATATCCACATTCTTCCATTTGATTATGATTATACCCTTTATATTATATTATGTAATGAATAATGAAAAAAATGTCACTATCTTTATTTTAATATCTCTAATATGTTTTCATAAGACTAAAGGTATGTTATGAATAATTAAAAATGATTATTTTGAAAATTAATAAATTAATTTTTATGATATTAATTTATTTTTAATTTTTCTATAAAGTTATAATTTCAAAAATATTTAAGCATTGTTGATGTAGTGCTTGGGAAAGCGGATTTAAAATCAAAGTAGGTAGTTTTAAAAATATTAAATGTTTTGTTTTCTGATAATTTGGAGTCTTTAAATAATTTTATTGATCAAAATAAACATTCATAATTATTAAAATTTTAAAATTATAACTGTATGGTAATCTTAATTTTTTTTAAGTCAAATTATTTTATAAGTATCGAAAGTGAATTTCAGGATAATTAATGTTAAAGAATATTTAATTGGTTTATTTAAACAACAAAAAAAACTTATTTTAATAAATTGAATGATAAATGGTCTACCATGTAAACCATTTTCCACTTGTGATCCTATTTCCATTTAATAATGACATTATTAACCCTTAGAGACTAGTATTTTTTTTACCGTATTTATGGTTAAGTGGGTTAATGGTGGGGTTAAACTAAGTGAAAATGTAAAAAATGACACTTAAACTTGTATAAATGTTTTATTGAATCTATTTATAATTTATACACATTATTATTGAGAATACGAAAATTTTGATCCATTTTTGCATCATTTAAAAACATATTATATATCAATATTTCATATATTAACAAGATTGTCACCCACCTCACTTATAAAAGGCAACCTCCTCTATGAATGTTTCAGACACAGCGGAAGCACCAGGTGGTGGAAAAACATAAAGGTTATTTCAAATTCTATAGACCATTCTAAATTTGTGCAAGAAATAAACATCCTAACGAATGAAAGTTTTCCATTTAATATTGACATAGAGAATCCAGAAACCTAAAGATGAGATCTTTTGCATATTAAATTTATAATTTATTTAAATAGAAATGAAGAAAAAATACAACATCTTAGGAACTTTATTCGATGATGATGTTGTTGATCATCCAAAAATAATTTTTTGAAGTACCATTATATTTATTTTTGGATACAAGAGTATAAACCCTATAGATTTTATCTTCATATGAACCATTGATCTCTAAAAAACACTAATGGAATGTCAGGTTCTAGTGTGGTAGATCTATTATCTTGTGTTTATTGTCTCTATAACTTCTAGTTCCTTCATGATAGAAATATTCTCAAAGTTCTTCTCATTCTTGAGAAGAGTACATAAGAAATAATTTGAGAGAGAAATTTATTGTGCACAACAATTCTCAATTTTTAATTAACCCCACATAAGTGACATAATAGTTAACTTATAGAGTTAGGGTTTATTTTAAAATATTATTTAATTTAATAATGACCCTTAAAAATATAATAAAACTCATATTACCTTATCCCATATATTAAAAATTTTATTATTATTATATGACGTGCACTAACTGGTGTAATGATAAATGTTATTTTACTAGCATGAAAATTAATATTTATCACCAGAATCTATCTTGGTCCACTTATCCTACTCATCATATATCCAATACCCAAATAAATATTATTATTTAATATTTATTTCTAAATAAATATTCTATTGATAGTCTCACAAATAAATATTTATTAAATATTTAATAAATAAAATAATTATTCGACTCTCAGTTTAACGAATAAAAATATATTAATTATCACATAATTAAATTATTTATTTATTAATTAATAAATAATTTTTTATTACCCTGTTAATATTTTAGATTAATAAATCCTGCATAAAATTACTCCACAGTATTGAAAATAATATATTTTTTCTAATAATTAAACTAAAATAATATTTAATTGAGACAAATGAATACACATAGTGTGTGACCCTCTAAGATTATTTCTCCTAGGAATTAGGAGGAATTTCCTAATTTCCAATATTATTCTCTATCAACAGGTCATGAAACCAAAGTGATATAAGTTAATTTCATAATTTTAACAACCACATAAAATCACTCACTATATAATATAATCCCTTTGTCATAATATCTCATCAAACAAGTCACATACATGTGTCATAAACCTATGTTATTGATATGTCATTATTTGACTATCTAAAATAAACTCATAATTACACTATGTCCATAGAACATAATGTGACAGTTCCATTTCAAGAAATGGGATAAGATATCAATATCCACATATAAGGGATAAATCCTTCCTTATCTTATTATGAATAACATGTCATTCGTGATTCACCTAGTGTACCCTACTTCCCATGAACATATGAAATCACATTTTGGTTAGTAAATCTAATTGGGAAAGTCATGACATGCATTAATAATAATATTAAAGTTTAAGGACCATTACACACACTCGTAAATGGGAATATCTAATGACACAAAAAACATTTTGAATTCATATTGGTGGTTTTGTTCTCATAATCTATTGTCTTCATGATTACCAAGTGTGAACTTCATGGGATCAAGACTCATCCTCTTATAAGTACTCAAACCTGACATCCAACATTCTATTCTTCCTATCATAGAATTTTATCCGGATACAGAACAATATTTAATAGATATATTCATATAATCTCAAGGTTCTCATCATAGAAAGGAACCACAATGACCTATTTTGATTTGATTGAAACCCTATGACATTATCATGATAATGTTATGTAAAATAATAATCTATATGTGATAATAGATTTATATAAATATTAAATTATTTGAAAATACATGTAATCCAAAGTAAAACATGGTTGGTTCTAGGAAACCAACTCTAAAAATCTCTCACTTTAAATAGATCCAACTACTTACAATTGTTTATCCCTCACACATAAAACATGCTTCAGATGTATATGGATATAGATGTTGGGCTTATCAGGTTTCCTTGAATGGGGTTCTTAAATCCACATTTCTATGTGGATAATCTTCTTAATTAAATATTAACACCTTGAAAAAATCCCTCATGTAGAGGGATAACTGTGTCTCCATATTTTTTTCCCATGTCATGGTGTTTACATCATGAGTAAGTATATGGTCAAAGGATATCATAATAATGATAAGACTCTTTATTTTGGTGTAACCCAAAATCAGAGCAGAAAATTTCTAAACTCTTTCTTAAGTTACATCAAAATCCATAAAATACTTAGATACTGTAGATATAGAAATTTTCAAATGTAATATGTGTTTTTTCATATTAAATTATCATTTTCTATGATACTATATCAATTTGAACTAAGTGAACAAAACTATCCAATTACCTTGATCACTAGTATTCCTACTTATCTAGACACTAAGAACTCATCCAGTTTTATTCTTTCATGTATTGTCAGATAATTTTAACTGCAATTTAATGTAATTATATTATATATTTTTGTTATTAAACAATTATTATTTATAGATTGGTAATATAAAATTCCATTATATATCATGAAATATGAGATGAATTCCTAGAAATAAATATTGTGAAATTATTTTAATATTCAAAATCTCTTCCTATATCCATGCATGTTTAACTAGTTGGATTATATGAAAAATATAATTCATTTCAGAAATGCTATGACTTTAATTTTTTTCAATATTATTCTAATATATGTACTATGAAATGATTTATAAAACACATGTAGATTTTTTTGAATATTATTCCCTTTAACACATTTCATTTGTTAAGTCCAACTTGGAGGAATTTCATTATGTAGTCTTAAAAAAATAATAAAACACAACAATTTTTCCATATGTTATCAACTTACCAATCTTGAAAATTAATATCACTCCCACTAACTAGTTCATGACACATGTCACCTATTTGTTTCCAAATTATTATTCTATGATCACTTTTAATGATTTATTCATGCATGTATTTAAATAATCTATATGTATAGTTGGCATTTATTGATGACACCGGAGCATTATAGTTATTACTTTTAGACATATAACATAGGGTTTCCCTTTTATTTTATCATATAGACATATTATATAAGGATTCCTCCAAAATAGGATCCCTTTGACTATCAACAGTATAGTATGATGGCATAGATTTGTACTTTGATAAGTATAATTCAAATGGATTTTAGTCATGAGGATTGATGGATATTTATTTTCATAGATTATACCATTCAATAACAAATCATTCTTTATTGGAACCAACTTATACCATACATGTTTTTTTTCACTTGAATACTCACTTCTAGTATCAAGTCCTAGAAAAATTTGAAATATGGAGTCCCCCAATTTTGATACGTGGTGTCTATCACCTAAATTTATAAATAATTTTCAACCTTAAGAAATTTTCATTTATTTATTATTTATAGGAATATTAATTCTTAAAGAATAATATATGTGTCTCCTAATGTGATTAACATTGACCAGCTCTTTGGTTATAAATTCCTATATAGTATGATTCTCTGGAACTACTCCTCCAACTCAGCTCAGTTGAGTTCAGTATTCCTATTCCAACACATGTTCATGTATATCCTTAAACCATTGAATTTTTATCTTCTCCCACTATCTTCAATGATATAGGATTACTTTTTTGGAAATATAGTCGGTCTTGAAAATTCGTTAATATCCTTAGTGGATTTAGGATCATTAACATAGATGAACTTTAGTGTTTGATGTTAGCTAAACCGAACTTTAAAAAAATGGTTTTCAACAAAACATTGTGCAATCATCCTAATAAATTATTATTATATATCAATTAATATTATATTCATTAGATAATATAGTTGGAATATAGTTATTTATTTCACTTTTATTTGAAAATAATTTCTTGGAATAAATAATGGAATATTTGGAATATACATAAAACTCATCATCAATCTTATGTCTACTAGGATCATGAAATTGATTTATATTATGAAATTAGATTTTTATTATTAAATTTACACCATATATATAATCAATGAATACTTGGATAATATGATCTTCTATAAGGAAACTTAGAGATTCCTCAATATTTACCAAGTGCACTCATTTACTCCAGAAATAATTTCTAAAACTTTTAAAGGAATATCACGAAGTATATGAAGTTACATTTAGCTTCATAATGTTTCATGTGGCCATGATTAAATAACTATAAAATATTTGTGGCATAAAATTATTTTAAAAAGTATTCTTGATCTAAAACATAATAATTAGTTTGTTTTTATACTTAGTATCTTAGCTCAATTGATGATAAAACACTTTTATTGGTATAAACTAGTCAACTACTTTCAGTTTTATTTGAAAAATAAATTTTTTCCTCAATTTGGTAAGAGTATTATATTTTATATTCATTATCCACTACAATGGATATCTTTGGTTCAAGAGTTACCAATACATTAGATCATTATTAAAGTATCATAACAACATTTCTTCCAATTGTGAAATAATGTCTTATTGTGTCTGGATGGACATTGAGATAAATGTTTTGGTTACCCTTATTACAAACATGAATCAATCTATTTGGAAATGATATATAGTGATCTCCCATTGGCTAAATAGGAATCTCCCTTTCTCAACTCCTTTTTAGTTTACTCTATAACCTTTTGATTATTTCTAATCTACTATATTTATATTCATGTATATTATAATACAATTTCATTTAATACACATGTGGTGAATAGAAACATGATGAATATACCTGAAGTGTATTCATCGTCTTAGTTCTTCAATTAATTTAAATTTCATTTCCATTGTCCATTCTTTCCACATAAGAAGAAAATATCCTCATTTTTACACTTCTTCCTTTGAATATTTTGTCTCTTTGAAGGATGTTATAAAACATATATTGTATTTAGATTATCGATGGGATATTTAGTCTTATATTTCAACATTTTCACCCCATGGGGCATAGAAATAGGTTTCAACCAATCCTTATCTTCTTGGTGATGTATAAAACAAATATTCCTAAGTAAATTATCCTATTCATTTATCTAGTATTCGAAAAATAAGAATAATATTAGTTATAAGGATAGTAATATTCTATTAATGTATAATTTATAATCCAATTTAAATCCCAATTTCTATAACTAATTAATATACCTTAACATTTTTAAGTAATGATAAATAGCTAGATTATCTTCTTCCTTTTTACATTGATGTTGTTTATTGAAAATCTTAGTAATATTATGCATTTACTTATATTTATAAAGAAAAATAATAAAATATATTATGGTGAAAATATCCATGTATTTTTGTTCTATCATCAACTATATATAAATAATTCTTAATATAATAAAATAAACATATGAAGGGTCTTCAACATATCTCTATTTGGAATCCTTTTCACCATCACTCACATGTTGGGGTGTCAAAACAGTAATTAGGGATTCTAAAAAATAATACAAACTTTCTAATAATAAAGCATCATATAAATGATTATATCATATCCTGAAATTTGTATTTATAAATACGTGCTCTAAGATAAGGAATGATCACACTGATTTCATGGGTTTCTTTCCATTTTATATAATAATTAAGATATATGGTTATTACTTTATTTTATTAAAATTTATGTGAGACATAATTAATTTAATTCTATCAAGTCTCCCATGGTTTTATCAAGTACCAATATCCCTCCCCATTGTACTTGTAATGTCTAGTTTCACAAAAAATCAAGTACAAAGGATCCATATTCCCCTTCTCATAACCCAATTGTGTGCTCGATAAATTACTTGAAGGTATTTATATAGGAATTTATTTTTCAACTATGGGATTATAGCTCCTTGATCAATTGATTGGACTCCCCAATCTATAATTAATAACTTAGTTTTACTTAACACTTACCTATAAGTTACATCATACCTTTCATGGGATACTCCTCTGAATGCAAGTTGGTTATGTCAATCCAAAACATTCATAAGAACTCCACAATAAAAGTAAGTGTTCCAATCTTGGTTGATCAAAAAATAAGTTCTATGGATTATATTCCTAATCAAGTAATGGAATTCTAATTCCAACTTAATATTAAGATGAAGTATTTTGTTTGATCATGAATAAAATATTTTTTTACATGTCTTTTTAATATTAAAATGATTTTAATTAAGTGATTAACAATGTTTTGATAAATAATTTATGCATAATCCATTACTTTAAATTCCATCATTTCATTTTAATCCATTTATTTATATGATTGTGGTATTTTATACATAAAATTAAAAATTTATATAATATAAACAAATATATAAATAAATAACATGACAATGAGATTATCTAATAGTTTATTTATTCAGTGGACAGTAAATCAACCTAAGACCTAGTGTAAAATTCATTTTGTTTGTCTTGGCACGAGTTACAGTAATCTACATATCCACATATGTATCATATGGGTTGGTATCATCTCTATTATATATTTAACCACCTCTATATTCCTTGGGATAGTCCTTTTATTACATGTATTCTTATCTCACATGCATATGAGGGGAACCAAAGGATTTATTAAGGGGATTTACATTAATAATTTTAGACACGTAGGTCATATAGAATAAGGGAGAGAGGGATGACTCACAAACTATAATGTTTAATTTAATAATTAATAATTGAAAAATATTTCAATAAATTAAGTTAAATTAATCCAACACATATACAGGTCCTGGTTATGCTCATGAATGGTCATACACATGCAACAAACCCAAAAAATCACACCGTTTAACATTAATTTCTATTTATTTTTTTATTTTTATGTTAGATTTTCTAAAATTAATTAATTAATCAATCAATGAATTCCCTTTTATCTTAACGATTATTTGAATTCTCTTTGAGATACTCATATTGAATGCATTCGTGGAAACTAAATGGCATGAATAATAATTATAAATAATTAAAATAAATAAATTGAGAAATTTGAATTCTTCAAAACCATTATTACATTATAAAATAAATCAGGTGTTGATTAGTTTTATAATAATTTAAATAAATAATTAATTATTTTAATATAATTTAATTATTTCATTAAATGGGAGACTACATAGTGTGTACTACCAAGCTACATGCCTTATTCCTCATTTTCCATGTATTTGAGATAAATACCTTGGGGTTTTCCATGTATCTAGGCTAAAATTCATGGTGTATACTACATTTCACCTTTCAATGTTTTCATGTGTTTGTATATCCTGTTGAATGAATTGGCATGTTCTTTATACATGGGACTACACGACGTGTACTAACCAACTATACCCTATATATCACACTTGTTGTGTGACAATATAACCCTACAAATGATTCAGAGTATACTTTGAATGCATGAATTAATGAAATACATTCCTTGTGTTTAATTACTTATGTAGGTTATTAGTATCACACTATTAGTAACAATGTATTTGACCACACGTTCATCATGAGTTTCAATTCTAAACCCGATAGATTACATTACATGTATGCTAGCTAATTGTCGTGTAATCCAATAAGCCATGTTCCAAGTTGGCTCAGTCTTTACATAGTGTGAAATAAATGCACCATGTGTAATAACTACTATGTGTATCACATATCACACAACACATCCAGGTGTAGTGCACTTTAGTACACAATATGTGCTCTAGATACATGTCGTGTAACCCAATCTCACTGGGCATAATTTTTCACACTTCCCAATAGTATCTCGAGTTAGTCTTAATTTTTTCTTAATAAGTTAGGAAAAAATGAATCTTGAATGAAATAATTAAATTGTATAAATTTTGTCAATGAAACATCACATTAAAGAATGAATAATCTAGAAATGGATGGTCTAACTGCAATTGTGCATAATCAATAAAAATAAAACAAGTAATTATAACTTTAAAATGTTTCTATTTTGATACCACTAGAAGGTTCTGGATAAAACCAAATGACGTGGTGGGAAAGTAACCATAATTTTTTTTTCATATTTGATGGATCATTCACCAATTTTTCAAGAAGTAAACATCATGAACAATAAAATTTTTTCATTGTATATTATCTTAAAGATGTTTAAAACCTAAAGATAAGAACTTATGCTTGTGAAATTTATAATTAAATTAAATTCATATGAAGAAATAATACATCGCCTTAGGAACTATCTTTGATGATGATGTTATTAATCAAATATTATTTAAATTTTATTATTTCACTTGTCTGATCCAAGTTTAGAATGCCACAAACGTTGATCTATACATGGTCCTTTGATATTCAAACAACACTGATGTAATTTTGAGTGCTATCGTAGTGGATATATCATCTTGTATTTTATGTATTGATCATTTCTATTTCCTTTTCGGTTAAATTATTATATATTTTTCAAAGTTTTTTTGAGAAGAGTAGAGAATGATGAATTCTATAGAGAATTTTGTTGTGTGAAACCATTCTCAATTCTCAATTAACCCTACAAAATAAACATAATTGTCAATTTATAGAGTTAGGGTTTAGTTTAAAATATTATTTAATTACACAACCATTCTTTGGATATCATAAAATGAAGCTTTTTTTGAGGATGATTCTTGGAAACCTTTTACTTTCCCATTGGTTAATTAAATTATGGTGAAATCATTATAAGACTCATTTATATTCCATAAGAAAGTCAAGTTATGAAGGGAATGATAGTGGAAAGTATAATTTATATAATTAAATTAAATATCTATCTAATTAATTAATGTTATTGTTATTAGACATTGTTTATGATGATAGTTGAGACCGATATAGCCCATGATGATGGGTGTTCCCGATATAGATCATAATGATGGGTGAGCCTGATATATATCTCCAATGCATTGCATAATGTGATAGAGTTAACTATATGGAAGTTACTCCTATGAGATGATTGATATTACTAAATATAGGAAACTCTTAATAGATGACAGAGTTAGTGGATGGAGGTTACCTCTAATAGAATTTTGAGTTTTCTTATTTAGGTTATTCCTTGATAAAAGTATGATTACCTTAGATACGAACATGTCTTCCTTATGATTTATATGAGTTTTAATGGTTTCTTTGAAAAATATTGATTTCACATGGTTCATGATTGTTGACTCATATGAATCTTATATTTTTTAATTTTTTATTTCATGACTCATGTTTTATCATCTCGGTTTTGATGGGTAATAATTCTCTTATGTTGTGCTCATGCACCCGGATTATGCTCTCATAACCTTATGATTATATTATGCTTGCACTTTATCATTTATTGATATCACCTATGATTACCGATATTGGTCATTTGAATTCTCCATTTTTATGTTTCCATTATGTTAGTTTATAAATAATGTTATTACATAAGATATATCTAGATGGGTATCATGTGTGGAGATTTTAGTTAGATATGTTGAGGACTTTTAATGGAACATGAAAACATGGGTATAACGTGAAATTTTTCATTTGAAGTGAAAGATATTGATTTTTTTACACAAAAGGTTTTTTTATAAATCTCTAAAACTCTAAACTAAAAAAGTCTTTGGTTTGTATGTTACTTAATGTTAGCTATTGTTTTTAGAATTATAGATTGCTAAATCTGAGCTACATTTGTTGGTATTAAATCTAACACTATAAAGAGTATATTTTCATCAGAGGATCTTGGTGTATGGGTCCAAGTCTATCTCACATGTGGAGAGATACATTATTGGAAAGGCGCACCCTTACCATTTTGAGTGCACCACACAATGCACCTAGGGGCCACTATGTGGCTCTCTTTCACCTATATGGGGTGTTTTCACAACTTATTCACCATGTGTCGGTTTTGGGAAATTGAATATCCCATCCAGAGTATTATTATATGTAGATCATTATGGTGTAGTTTATTTAGTAATATTATTCCATCCATGAGGAAAAATAGGAAATTTATATATTTTTCTCCATAGAGGCGATGATGGGGATCATGCATGGAGATCTGAGTGTTATCATAGGGCAAGTACACCATAATCATTTTTATACTACTCATATATTACGAGGCATGTATATATACCTCATATATATCAAGACCTCATATAATATGTTCTAATCTCATATATTTTATGTTACTTGATTGTATGTGGATATACCTTTTCATCTTTTTGAGGCATGTGGGTTTCCATATTTGTGTGGTTGTGATAATAAATGTCAGTGCTCCCTTAACCAAGTCATATTATCATTAAATTCATGGATACCATCGGTTTGAAGAACCAATGTAAAGTTGATTAATAATGTTAAGGTGTGGTGCTCTCTTGAAAGACTCTCTTACCTCGACTAGGAGTGGATTCCTCTAAGTGGTTTATGGTGGCAGTTCGGTGGAAACCTAAAGAAGGTTGGACTCTTCAAAACCTGCGACTCCTTAGGCACCCATTTCCTACCTTCAAGATGTGATATTCAACTATGATATTGAATTTATGATTTATGTCCAACTTGATACAATAATAATTCACAATTTCCCCCGAGTTATGTCCTTTTAGGAATGCAACAATGATGTAGTGACTTATTTGCACACATGAGACTTCTAGTGGTTATGTATATCAAGATCCTCCTTTTTATTTCTCCTAGATACCTAATTATTTTGAATTTTACAATTACATTTTTCTTTTATTTACTTTTTATTTTTAGAGAAACCAACTAAGTATGTTTATACTCATTGAAACATAAGCTTTTCTCCCACACATGTTGTATTTGTTTATATGATATGTGGTTCAGAGATGGTCTTAGTTAATGTAAAGCTGGTCTAGCTAGTCCAATGTTGAATCCAGGTAAATCATGGAAATAAATAGTGGATCCTAGTGTTTATTGATTGTTATAATTTCCATTATGGTTGGAGATCAATCCTGAAGTACACAAAATTAGTAGGATCTTTCTCAAGTCTTGTGTTTGTCAGATATGAATTATTGTTATATGTAAAGTTCTATTGGTATTTTCATATGATCTATTGTGCTTTTGTTTGATGTCTAATTAATTTTTTTATAGTTTCTATTTATTTATTTATATTATTTATTTTATTTTATTCATTGCATATGTGTGTCAATTATAGGTTAATAGAGTCTAGGGCCTCCCATATTGTTTGATATACATACTCCTTGTTGGTCACAAGCCCCTGGCCTATTAGAGACAGTCCTGGGATGGTACATTTGGATTACCACTAGCTCAAGTAGAGCCCGAATGGGTAGGTTCATTTCAAATAGTAAAATTATAAAAAAGTTATAATACCTATATTTTCTTTTCACTATTCATATTTTTTCAGATTGATATGAAAATATCTTATCTTTTTATAGAACATATTCATTCTTCATGACACTTATAAAAATTCATCATCACTATTTTAATATCTTGAATCATCGATTGTATTTTTTGATAAATAAATATATATTTTAAAATAAAATCCATTATTAATATTTTTTTGTTCCTGATTTGTATTCTTAAATTCAATTTCATATTGTAAGAGTAAACTGATTATCCCATCTAAATAGTATTGTTTGATGTTTTTAACAAATTAAATTTCCAATTTTTTTGAATTACAATTAATTGATGGATCTCTTAGTATAGTTTCTTTTGTAATTAAATTCTACTAGGTTTCCCTGTGTCGAGACAAGTTGTTCACAATCATTGGAAACTTGTGTGGAATTTCATCAATTGTCTCATTATCCAAAATCATAAAGTGTTGATATTAATCCTTGGTTATTGTAAATATAGTCATTTTTAAAATTCTTCTGATGTATAACTTACATGATCTTTCTTGTTTAATGTGATGTAGTATATATATAAATATATTAAATATATTTATACATACAGTACATAACGGTGTCACTTTAAATTGATATTTTAGTTCCAATTTTTTTATCCTCGACATCCTTTAAATGATTTTGATCCCCATTATCTGTTTTTTAGAGTAAGATAATCATACTCTAGTTTTTAATGATAAGGTATTTAACAGGCATTTTATTCTTATATTCCCCTGACTGTGATATAATCCATCAAAATAAGGAGGCATTGAGGGAATTTTTCCATTTATTACCTGTTATCTAGTAATTTTATGATCTTTACTCAAGGATAATTAAAATCTGTCAAATAATAACAAATTAAATATTTTATATTAGTTTTTTATCCAATATTTTGATGAATTTTTCTAGAAGGGGTGAAATTATAGATAAAAATTTATCGAATAAAATAGTAAAAAATTAAAAAAAGAACTAAATTCTATTATAGTAGTTCAGATCACATTTATTTTGTGTCATTTATTTTCAGCACCTCTATCATAATGTGTAGTTATTTTTAATATTTGTAATCTTATCATACCCTAATATCAATTATGTTTTTTATGTTTAACTATTTATCTCCTTAGACTCTGTGAATTTTGGGATATAATTTTAAAGAATTTTTATCGGTTCACACTTAATAAATGGTTTTTTTAAATTGTGTGGCCAAGCTATGTAACACTTCCTAGGTAAAAACAATGTTTTTAGAGTATTTAGAGTATAGTTTGGTAAATAATTTGGATCTCAAGGAAAACAATTTTTTGTGATCTAGGTGTGGGTCTCTTATAAATGGTTGGTGCATATTTAGGAGAAACCATGAAAAAAACTACGTGGAATCCCCCAGGTGCATCTAGTGGAATTAGCACGATTGTTTAAGGGTTTGGTAATCTCTGAGGTTAAACCATGAGAGCTTAATATGAATTTAATTTCATGAATTTCCTAAACTAAACATATAGATTTTATTTCCCCCATTTTTTATTATCCCTATCACTTGCATGCAACTACTTAATTGGATCCCAAGGTGAAACCCACACTCCTTTATCCATATATTATTGAACTTTATTTAATTGTTTGGTGGATTATTCATGGTTAAGTTCTATTTTCTCTTATTTCCTTAAGTTTTTATTTTTTCTATTACCATGTATCACATTGGGTGTACCATTGGGTGAGGGTTTATTCTACACCTTTCTGGTTTTTAATTTCTAGGGTGTTTAGAATGTTCCCTAACATCTATTCTTGCTTCTTTGATGGATTCGTATTGAAGATGCCATTTGAGGTAGTGTTTTCCATGTGGTTACTTTTATATTGGAAAACTATGTAAGAAAGATTCTTCTAAATTACGTTTCCCATAATATTATTCATGTTATGTGTTTGTTAAAGATTCCATGAGACATTTCAAAGGGTCTTGTAATTGGAATGATACTTGATGTTTCCAAATGATTTTATATGTGATGTTTTATGGATTTAAAGGATTCTTTTGTTATAATTCCATTATTATTGAACTTTGATGAGTTATTTATTGTTTCAATAGATTATTTTGTTTGAGTTTCATTTCTAGTGTATATTTATAGGGTTCCTAAACAATTTTTCTCATTTTTTATAAATGAATTATGTTATTAAATTTTGTATTTTATTTAATGATGTTTTGATTATGTTCATATATGGTATATTGTATTGGGTTGATTTAAAGTTTCATTTTCCATTTTTTGAAAAAGGATTTCTCAAATGATAATTTGTTAATAAAAATGGTTTTCAAGGAAGGTTTTCTTATATGGTAATTAACTAAAAACCAAAGTATCATTTCGAACTTTTTTATGAAAAGGTTTTTAATAAAATGATATACAAACATAACTTAATTCACATGATAAGTTTTATTATATGGGGTTATAGAGTATGATGATTATTTATTATTATTATTGATATCTTTATTAATTTAAGTGGGGGTTTTAATAAAAGTATTGTATGGGTTGGGATGAGGTGATGTTATTTCAATACCTTATTATGCGTTGGTCTATTTATATGTCATTGGTTTGTTATGAAATGTTATATCTCCATAAGTTTATAACATAATTGGAACCCTTGGTATCTAGGTGGGACATTAATATATTATTGTTATGCTAGTCATGATGAGACTCTAACTAGTATCCCATTTTATATAGTATGTTTTGAATATGAGGAGTGACATTGGTGAGGCTAGTTAGAGTAATCCAGATGGTTATTTTCTACGAAATTCATCAATAATCCAATAGATGGTTCCTCTTTAATACACACAATATCATCTCAATAGATCCATAGGATTTTTCAATGATTATATGTATTTTACACTATCTTCTACACTGTATCACTTTGATGTTGTTTTTATATTACTTTTCCATTATTATTCTATCCTGATATGTACCTGTTATTTCAGAATTTTTATAGTTTGATTGAATATTATTCTTTATTTATTAATTTTCAATGATTATAATTATTATTTTAAAATATCTATTGAGATTAACATAGTTAGATACCCATTTATGTATTTTTATTCTTAGATATACTTATTCATTAGATGTGTTATTTGGGTATTTTATTAATTTCTATATTATTTAAAAATATGGTATTTGTGAATGACTTTGTAATTTAAGTTATCATATGGGGTTTTCAGTGAAAAATTAGTTGTTTTGTTATATCATTATTCAGGTTTTGAAGAAGATTTGATAAATTATTATCAGATTGTTTAAAAAAAATTAAAACCATATTATCAAAATATTTATACATGTCACGTAAAAGAATTATATCTTCAATGTAAACAATGTTATTAAGGGTAACTATGCTCATTTATTTAACATATAGGTTTTTTTTTTCAATTTTCCTTTAGAAAATTTCAACTACTTCAAGAAACTATCATCTTTAAAGTACCACACACATAGAGCATGTTTCAACCCATATATAATTTTCCTAAAAATATAAACTATGAATCCATATGTATCAATTAAAACCCTACTAGGTTTCTTGATATAAACTTATTATTCAATTTATCCATTTAATAAATTTTAATTAACAACATTCTGAAATAATTTAAAAAAATATATGTATAGAAACATCAATGATCATTATTCTAGTTTCATGTGTCCTAACATGAGAAAACATTTCTTGAAAATCAACACATTCTAACTCTGATTAACCTTTGAAAAAAAGTCATGATTTGTTTCTTGAAATTTCTCATTATTAATTCATCTTGTTTCTAAACACCAACTTTGTTCCTATAAAATTTATTCCTTCTGGTCTTGGAACTAGATCCCAAGTGTAATTTTTCTCAATTAGATCTAACTCTTCAATCATTTCATGTATAATCTCTTTATGCTCAAATACCTCTGAAACATATTATTGTTCCACATATGAGATAAGTAATTTCTGATTCTCTAAAATCAACTTTCTTCTGGTCTTAATTATGGCTTTCTATTTAACAATGTTGTTTACAGAGTCAACCTGTTTTAATAAATAATTAAATTTGAGATATTTTATTTTTTTCTCACTTTTTCCATCAAATGACACATATAAATTATCAAGTACACATTTTGGATCACATTTTTCTTCCCTTATATTATATTCCTTAGCAGTCATCAATATATCATCTATAACATCTTAAATAACTTTTTTTTATTTTTTTTATATATTCAAGAACTTTCACATTATAAGAATAAACCAAATTTTATGGAATTTTATTCTAATTCTAGTAACTTCTTCAACAGGATTAGTATCCCATGAAAATCCCTTTATAAGTATTTTTATCCAACATTACATGATCCAAATTTTTTATCATAAGAAATAATGGACTCCAATAAACATAAAAATATTTCATTTTTGTATTTTTCTGGTACCACATCTCATATAAATACATTTAAGATTATGAATATAACAAACATATATTTTGATTGTGAAAATCCCAATTTACAACTTAATTACATAATAATTAAGAAATTTTATATTCTATAAGAATGCTTCATCTCATTCCAACAAAATGTCTATTTTTTCTTTCTATTACTCCATTTTTTTATGGAGTTTCTAGAGCATTGTATTAGTGTTTGATTAAATTTTTCTTTGGATAAGATTAAAATGAATTTATTATGTACCCATTTATACTACGAGTTCAAAAATTTATTATATAAACAATCATCACCCTTTCAAATTCCCTTCCAAAATATCTAAAACTCTCTCCAGCCTATGATTTATTATAAATAAACATTATGGTGGTCATATGAGGGAAGACCTCTATAAAAGAAAAAAATAAAAAAAATAACATTTTATTTATTTGTCCATCATTATACCACTAATATCAGAGTGTATGAGTTTAAGAGGTTTAGTGGATTAGATTTTTACTTTCTTATGTTTGTTACCAACCATCTTCCCTTTCTAACAAGTTTTATAAAAATAATTATATTTCCTCTTTGGTTGTTATATGTTTCTTAAAATATATTCTATAGGAATTGTGCTCATAATTTCATAACTAATATGCCCAAGTCTTTGATTCCACAAATTATTTTCATCCTCATCACTTATTTAATATGAGTTATAAAGATATTTAATCTCCAATAGATTTTTTCTACTTATTTATCCCTTAGAAAAACCATTTCCATCTTTTAACTTTCGGATGGTAAAAAAATATTCCTTGTAGATTACATATTTACCATAATCACAATCTTATATGAAACTCGCTAGATTGTGTTTGATCCAATCATCAAATAAAACTTCCTTTGATTTATTTTTCTGAACTTTAATCTCAGCAGTTCCTGTTCCTCTAATTTTTAAAGAACTGTCATTTATGAAAGAAAGTGATCATCATTAACATTATTCAATATCTTTAAATATATTTGTATCATCTATAATATATTAGGAATAATATATTTTAATAATCCAAGGTTTATTCCCTTTTCTAGTTTTTAGATTTGTCTCACTAACAAAATCACTTTCATCAACTTTATTATTTATAGAATCTTTTTCCTTCCATGAATATGAAAATTATACCAACAGAGTTTCCATACATTAGTTATCATAGTGAACCAGTTGGTCACATATTACAAAAACATATTTTAGGCAATCAAATGGGGTTTTCATTGGAAATTTCTATAATATGAAACCTTTTGATTTAGTTCTTCATGAAACTTAAGTGAGTAACTCTCTTTTCTTAAAATATTTCTACCCCTTAGATCAAACCTATTTCTGTCTAGAGATATTTTGTGTTAGAAATTATATTTCTTGTGCCCATATATAGCATAACACTAATAGTATCCACTAAATCTTGATCTTTTATAGAAGTATGATATTTCTCTTTTGAATATTTTTTGTGGTCCATAACATATTTCTTTAGTTTTGTCCCCTTGTATGGGGAAACCTTATTATAGATATTATTTTTATATTTCATTGATGTGATGAATTTTACATATTCTTTCCCAATACAGTCTTCTAGATTTGTTAACACATTAATTATTAAAAATATTTAATGTTATTTTATTTTTAGTGGGTAAATATGTCACCTGAGTCTTGGAATGAGATTTCTCCAAATTTTGAGATGTTTAGGCATTTACCTCTAAATATTTTTTAAAATTTATTCTCATTATTTTTATGGTGCTTCCAATCTCAATAAATATCTATTGAGTTTTATAAAGCTCATGTTATTTATTAGTAGGTTTTGTACAATGTTATTTCAACATATTTCTCTATTCCTAAGATTTCAATTTGATGTTCTTAATCTTATCAATTTAAACATCTTTTTTAATAAGATCATTCTTTCTTATAAACCTTTTCTCACCATACTTATTCAAAATTTTAAATTCTTCGTTGATTTTTTAATAACATGCCACAATTTCTTATCTCATCAGATATTCTATTTAGGTTTCTAGAAAAAAAATTCTTTCATACTTGAGTAATATTCCCCTATTTTAATATTTTCATTGAAGGTTCTTAAATTGTTTCAATTTTTATCTTATGAAGAATTATTTTCAATATATTCATATTAAAATTTTATAATCAATAAAATTATTCTATTCTTTCTAGTGAAAATTTTCATTTTTCTTATAGATTTCTTATATTTATTGTATTTTTTCTCCACTTCTTCCATTGATAAATTTCATTAGAATCACGACAGTTTTTGTTGTATAAAAATTAAATAATGTGATTGTTATATTTATTTCTTAAATACTTTATGAATAAAAAACAATATAATTAATATTTATATTTATTTATAAAATATTAAAATAAAAAAATTAATATATTATGTAAACCATTTTAAAAAAATTCATAATTATAAAATTATTGAAATTAAGAGAATAATCTTACAGAATATAATGAGAGAGAAAATTTAATAAAAGAGTGTGTGACATAAACTTTAATCTGTATGAATAAATGTTCATAAAATACTGTTAAAATTCTTTTTATACACTCTAAGATTATATTTCATAATAAAATAATAAAAAAAGTACACAAGAATTATTTTAATAACATTAATTTAAAATAAGAAATTAAAATTTTACAAACATGTTTTTAACTAATGGTGGATTATTTTTTTCTGGCACAAACTCGTTGCCCACCACTTAAAAAAGAGTGATACAATTGATGGCTTAACACTGAAGAAAGAGAGTAGTTTCTCATGAATTATCACTATAATAGAGTATATTATTCCCTTTAAAATTCAAGGAAAAATAAAATAAACCAACCCAAAAATTATTCAATGCTTGTGAAAAATCAAAGGCTTCATGATAAGCAATAAAACATTATACTCTTGTAAGTCCAATGATGATTCATGACTCACTTTTGTGTTCAAATGGTGACTTGTGACCTACCATAGGAAATTTCCAACAGTGGATCAAAGAAAAAATTTCCAACGAATACAATATAAAATAATATATGATATAAACTTTAGATAAAAAATAAGATAAAAAGTTAAAATAACTCCAAACAGTAAAAAAAACTACTACACCCAATGAAAAAATGAATATCTCATGTTCGAGATTAAGCAATCTTCTTCGAGCAAAGAAATATCAATATTACATATATGTAATAAATTTAATTCAACCAAATAAAGAATAGGCCATATGGAATTTTGTTGAGATTTTTCTAAGACTCTGTATAATATAAGGAAAAAAATAGAAGGTGGGAAAACATGACCCACTGTTGATGTCCAATGGTTAATAAAATGACTCACTATTGTAATCTGATGGTTAATCTTAAATCACTATTAGATAATTCTACTGGTGACTCAGTAACTCACAATTGGGTTACAATAGTGACTCATGAATCATTGTTGGAGATATCCAGCAGTGACTCGCTGACTCACCATTAGGTTCCAACGGTGACACATGTCTCACTGTTGGAGAAGTATAGTGGTGAATCACTAACTCACTATTAATGTCCAAGTGTGTCACAATTGAAAAAATAATCAAAGTGTAACATCAAAACAAAGAATCATATCGAATAAGAATATGATGATGAATAGATTACTGTAGAAACTTGAAATAAATATAAGACATGAAGATAACAAAAATAAAGTAAAAGATATAAAGAAAGGATATGACTAAATAAAATCCAACAAAAAATTATATAAAGCTGAATGAGTTGAAGAAACACATATAAAATCACCATAGACAAAATTAATATCACCGAAACACTGAATTTCAATAATTAGGACACTGAGAAAGATGACCAATAAAAAAAGAAATAAAAAACTAGTTGGAGGGAGAATTTTTTGTGCAGGAGTTTAAAAAGTAAAGGAGAAGTAGATCAAATGGTGGAAATGAAATGATAAAATAGAGGAGGATATATTCACTTTTTTACAATATTTTAAGGATGGACAAACAGTGATATCAAATAACATATCCGATATTGTTTCAAAGAAGAAAAGGTTGTGCAATATATCAACTAAGGCATGCTGATCATGAGTTCCAGTTGGCTACTAAAGATCAAGACCAGTTTACACAAACACACACATAGACCTATGGCCTAGAGAGCGACCTATCCCACCCATATTTTTGTGGGAACAATATTTGGGCCCTATATATGGGCCTACATTCCTTTACCATGTTCTATAAAAACTGATTACCAAATCCTCCCTATGGGGTTTCTTAAGGTAGACCTTCTCATGGGTCTCACCCAATGTATACCGTATATGGTTGAGGTCTATCCCAATGCCTCACTAAGGATAGCCCCAATTTGTTATTAAAATAATGTCAATATCAAGTATTTAAAAAATAAAATAACATGAATTATCAAATTAAAACATTATGCATATAAATTAACAATTTTAAAATATGTATTTAAACTAAATTAAAATTAATTAAAACACTTGAGAATTTAGTAAAATTTAAAAATTAATAAAATTTCAATATAGTGTAATTTATTAAAATAAATAATTGTGATAAATTATTAAATCACATTCGAATACTATCAAAGTATATCTTTTATAAATTAAAAAACAAAATTTTTATTAATTTTTCAATTAAAACACCCCCTTATTGAAATTTAACAAAAAGTACGTTATAATATAAAATAGAATCACTTTTAATTAAACACCATTACATTAATGTAAAGAGAGTAAATAGATGGAAACAAAATCCAAATATAGTATAATTAATATATTTATATAGTTCAACACATCATTTTAAAATAGTATGAACTAATTACCATTTTATCGGAGTAGAAAATATCATTTAATTACAGAAAAATTGGTAAGAACATATTTAAGGATAGTGATTACACTAAATGAGATATTAAAATTTGAATATAACCAATTAAAATTTTATCTTTTCAAATTTAATAGAATCTAAGGGTTTTCTGAAATTTTCATCTATGCTTTTATGAGAAAGAACAAATTCTAAACATATATCAACTTTATTCACATAATCCCTTAAAAAGTGAAATTTAAAACCTATTTGTTTTTTTCTAGAGTTTCTAAGAGTATTTTAACAAATTTAAATATATCATGATTTATCAAAATATATAGTAATTTTATCAAAATTGATATTAAAATCACACAATGTTTCTTTTGTCAGAATAGTTTCTGAATAATCACTAGTAGTAACAATTTATTCAACCTCGGTTGATGATATTTCTACTGAAAGTTATTTCTTATAGCTCCATGAAATAAATTTTTTTCATAAAAAGTGAAAAATACATGTAGTGATTTTTTGGTCAAATCTACAACCACTAAAGTGAAAATTAGTGTAAGATAGTAAATCATAACATTTCTCATTAGAATATAATTTTTTAGTACAAAAATTACCTTTCAAATATCTAATTACTCTTTCCCATTAGTCTCACGTCAAATTCACTTGTCATTATCTTAGAAAACTCATTGCATAGAAAATAATTTATTGATCCCAATATTATATCATCAACATATATATTTATAACCAGTATATCACTCAATACTATTTTTATAAACATGGTTGTATTGACCATACCTTTAAAAAATTATTTTGTATTAAAAAAATTATAAGTATTTTCTACCAAGATCTTGGAGATTTTTTAAGACCATATAAGGATTTATTAATCTTAATAACATTATCTAGAAAATTATCATTTTCAAAAATAGGGGTTTTCTATCATAGACTTCCTCTGAAATAATTCCATTTAAAAATCATATTTTTACATTGATTTGAAATAATTTTATGTTTTCAAAACTAGAAAATGATAATAGAATTTTAATGGCTTCTATCCTCAAAAAAGAAGAAAAAAAGTCTTCAAAGTAAATTCTATCTTCCTATTAATAAAATTTATCTAGTATCCCTCTTATATTTTAAACTATGTTTCCATCTACATCATGTTTATTATGAAAAATCGATTTAGTTCCTATAATATGTTTACCTTTAATAGAATTAAATAAATATCATAATTTATTCATTTATAATTTATTTAATTCATCATGAATTTAATTTATCAAATTTGAATCAATTAAATCATTTTTCAACATTGAGAGGAGTAAAGTGAACCAAAAAAACATAATTGGCACCACAAAACAAAATAGATTTTCTTTTTTGAATTCCTGATTCTATAATACCAATTACTTTTTCAATAGGCCGATCATTGAGATTTTTCTATTCATTTTAATTAGTTTGAGAAGAGATATTCTCCCCCTCAATTATTTTATTTTCATTATGATTGGCATTATCTTAACCAATGTTAAATTCTCTAAACTAATCATTTTTATTCACATATTCAGAATAATTCTTATTAAAAGTTTTTTCATTAAACTTAACATGAAATGATTCTTCGACAAATAGATTTATCTTATTGAAAACTCTATAATAATTACTAGAATTGGAATGTCATAAAAATACCACTTCATCTGATTTATAGTAAATTTTTTCTAAATTGTATTTTATATTTAAGATGATCACTTAAAATCCAAAGACCGTGAAATAACCAAATTTGGGTTTAAAAACTCTAAAAATTTCATAAGGGGTTTATTTAGAAATTTTTTAATTAAAAATATTTTTAAAACATAGTGAATTGTATTTATAGATTCTACCCAAAAATATTTAGGTGCACTATATTCCATTATCATATACCTAGCTATTTCTCGAATAGATATATTTTTTCTTTCTACCACACCATTTTATTATGATGTCCTTGAGGCTAAGAAATAGTATTTGTATCCATTTGAATCAAAATATTTATCAAATTCTAAATTAAAAAATTCACTACCTCTATACCTTCTAATAAATATGGTTTAATCATTTTTAAAATTTTGAATAATCTTACTGAAGTCACAAAATTTGGATAAGATTTCATTTTTATGCGATAAACAAATCCATAATAATCTACTATAATAATCTAAAATTAAAAAAATATATCTTTTACCAGATACACTAGTAGTTTTTAAAGGTCCAAAAAAGTAAATATTAAATAATTATAAACATCTAGTAGTACTAACATCATTTTTATATTTAAATATTTCTTTGTGTTTTTTACCTTTTAAATAGGAATCAAACATGAAGTACATACACGTATGTAACTTGGGAAGTTGCAGAACCTATTCATATTTTGAAAGTTCCTGAAACATTATAAAATTTTCATGCCCAAGCCACATATGGAATAAAATGTAATCTACTTCTACAGCATTCAGACAATTATGTTTTTGTTAGGTGAAATCAGAAAAATCAATATTATAACCATTTTCTTTTTTATTTGTATAAAATAAAATTAATTTATTTTTAAAAAATTTAAACTTATCATTTTCAATTATAAAATTTAATACATCATTTCATAAATATTATATTCTTATAATATTATATTTTAATCCATGTAGATATAATACTTTTGAAATAATAATTGTTTTACAAAAATTAACTTCACTTATTCCTTTAATCTAACCTTTAAAGTTATATCCAAATGTTATAGGGCCACCATCATATGAGTTAAATGATGATATAATTGGAATATCATCTATCATGTTCTTGGATCATCCACTATATAAGTACCATGACTCATTGAGACCTATAATTCAAATTTCATGAAATTAAACAATCAAACAGACTGTTTTGGAACCCATGCAAACTTGGGTCCAACTAGATTATTAACAATCAATTTAGTCACCCAAATAGATTTAAATAATTTTGTAGTTTTCTTATTAGAATTTAAATAATTAGTAATGAAAATTATAGTATGCCCAAAATATTTTTAAGTCTCAATGAACACTAGTAATCATAATTCCCCTTTTTCTATATTTAAAAGAGGTTACAGATGAAATACTTCCTTTTGATATTTTAATAAAGTTAGTTTTTTTTAAACTTGGAGTAATATTTTTATATGAGAAAAAATTATTATTTATGATTAGTTTGAATAAATACTTCATATTATCATATATATATATTTGTTTTAAAAAATTAGATAATTTCTATTTAAGATTAAAAAAATCATTTTTCAAATCCATATTCTCCTTTTGAATATTTTCAAAATCTGCGTAGACTTTTTCATCGAATATTGAAACTGTATTTCTTAATTTTTTTCCTTGATTTTATTTCTTAAATTCATTTTATAATTTAGTTAGATCATAAAAAACAAAATGAAATATCTAATATTGATCTTTATCATTTACATCCAAATTTTTTTAATCCTTTCATTTTAATCATTTAGTTTTATAAATTCAGAATTAAAATCCGATTTAACTTTTTCATTATAAGAAATACCGATTTGGAATTTATTACATTCCCTTTTAACATTATCTCTTTCTTTAATTAAATTTTTATTATTAATTTTTGTAGTCAGTATAATTTTCAATTATTATGACTCCATCAATCTTTAATTCTTTATTTTCTATAAGAAATTAGATTACTTTGTAATTTTTAGAATTAAAATCAGAACACGAGTCTGTAATATTTTCAGTTTCATTTACAGACAATGAATTATGATCAACATATTCATTATTTATTAAATAAGTTAATATATAATAATTTTACTAACATTTAATACATCAGGGAAATATTTTCTATCTCTTATTCACTTCCCAAATCACCTCTTGATTAAGATCTATATGAAAAGTCCCAACCTCCAAACAAAGATTTTTTTTCATTATTCATTTATCTTTGTCTTTCTTTGGATGTTTGAGTTTAGGGTAGTAATTCCTTATGTCACCTTTCTTTCTAATCTCATAATAGTTTAATTCTGAAACATAATTATTGTTAGTAGTATTATCTTTCTTATAATCCATTCTAGACATCCTCTTGAACTAACTCTCCCCACCTTTTTTGAATTTGAAAAACTTCTAACTAAAGTGTGTCATCTCCTTTTCAATTTCCTAGAACTCAGATTTAGGGGTATTAGAGGTATTAAGAACATTTAATTTAAATTAAATGCCTTTTATTTTAGTAGAATCATCATTAAAAATATTATTCATCTCTAAATCATAATGTAGTAGAGAAACTATGAGTTCATCTAATGTATGATTCTAAAAATTATCACTCTCATCAAAGTCCACCTTCTTTCCATGCCATATTTTTGGAAGATCTATAAGTAATATTTCCACGTGAACTCTATTTTAAAAGACTTATCCAAGAGAACTCATACAATTGGTTACACTTAAAAACTAATGGAACTTCTGGTTAACATATTTTTTATCTCTAATATTGAAGTCCTAGTATCCTTCATACAATATTCTTATCTTGGTTCCCTTCATATTGTCAGTACTATAATGAGTCACATTCATTATCCTCCATATGTCATGGGTTGACTTACAAGATATAAAATGGATATAGATATTTCTACTTATACCATAGTATAATGTATTTTCAACTTTATAATTCAAAATATATTTTACCATGTCATTTCCTACTAGTGTCTCAGGATCTACATTACGCTGATTATATGTCTCAGCCATGATATTTTAGTGATCTAAACTCAGTTATTTCAAATGGCATTACATTCTTTCTAGCTCGTAGCCATAGTCATTCCCATCAATGAATGAGGGTTTCTTTGGTATTCACCAATCACTGGCATTTTCACCTTCCATGTTAAAAGAAAACTTTTCTTTTTTGTTCCCTAGGCTATTATGTCTAGGATACCAGGTTAACACATAGTTAAAAATAATTATCAAAAAGACTAACATATCAAGGATAATGTTTAAAAACAAAATATTAGATATCAGAAACAAAGATCTATTGAACAATTTATAATACCAATTTTTTGATCATTAGTGATGGAAAATATAACTAGAGAGGGTGAATAGTTGTTTTAAAAATTAATGAAAAAAATAGTTAGAGAAAATAAGATATTAATCTATAGTGAGTATAGTGTTCTTAAGATGAGTTATAGTGGAAATAAAAATGAAAGAATATGAGATTTATAGTGGTTCAGATCAAAAATATCCTAGTCAACTCCATAATCTCTACTATTCCTTGAAGAGACCAGTACCCACTAAGAAACTAACATTTAAAGGTGTTAGAACCTTGTTACGGTGTTGAAAATATGACTAGAGGGTGGTGAATAGTCATTTTAAAAATTAATTGTGATACACTAATAAGTTTCATGTAGATATTGGACATGGATATGCTCCTATAGGATCATTATTTTAATGATATGGAAGATTACTTCAAGTAAAAAAATATATATGTTAAAATCATTCACAGAGATAACTTGTGATACATCTTCAACATTCTTACTACTATCAATTGTTTGCGATCTTCTACAAATTCTTCACTATTATTGTGATAAAAAAAGGCCTCTAAATTTATATTTTTTCCTTCAATGTGATCAATGATCATCGATATTATTCTTCTTATGCGTTATGATTATCAGTTAATTTACTTGTATTTGTTTTATTCATTCTATTTTTTCTTTCTATTTGTATTTATTCATTTATAGTTTATTCTTTTAACAGAAAAATATTTTATTTCCATTTATAGTTATTAAACCTTCTAAAATTAAGTCTGGGTTATAACTACTAATTAAAGGATAGGTAAATAGATAAGATTAGCCTCCTGTTCCAAGACTTGGTTGTGCCTATGGGTTGATTAAAAGGCAATGTCTGTAAAAATGTTCTGAAATTTAAAATTGGGTTTTTAGTGGGTGCCAGTGTCTTCAAGATGTAGAGGATATTAAGGAGTGTAATAAGATATTTTTGATCTAAACCATTATAAATCTTGTCTTTTTTTCATTTTTTTTCACATTTCAACTAAACTCAAGAACACAACACTGACTACAGATTAATATCATAAAAAATCTGATTGTTTTTGTCATTAATTTTTAAAATGAATATTCACTCCCACTTCCTCTAGACATATTTTCTATCACTAAAAATCCAATATGAATGGGTTATTTTAAAGGTAGAACCATTTTTTCCTATCACAGTAGACCAAAATATGCTATAATATGTATTCAAGGTATGGAATTATAGTGCTTTTTATGGGATGATGAACACCCATCTAGAGTTTATGATTTATGTAGACTGAATCCATCCAAGTGTTCGTTAAAAGAGGATCCTATTTGGTTTTTTGGGGAGACTCCCTTGTATTACAACAATATTATCATCTATTTAGTGACCTCTCATGTCATGAGTTCTGGATTCATAGAGTAGTGGTTGGCCTTTGAGAATTGTATATTGTGTCAATTGATGAGATAAAAGCAGTTTAACAGTGTAATGGTGAATAAATATCTTAGAAAAGGACTATGTGTTCCATTGATGATGGAGACACATGATAATATTTCTTCTAAATAGTTGATTCTTACTTGGAGAGGGGGATGTTACTCTCCTTTGATCAATGATGACTTCATTACACATTTCCTTGTGTGTGAGAGACCCATGATAGTGATATTGATTAAGTGATCTCATATGATCGGATGATCTTTGTAGATAGACCTGAAGGTTTTTATTGAGGGTAAAACAACATGTCATACTCTTCACTAAGATGATGGGGGTTCTCCCACGAGATTTGCATTAAATATCATAATGTACCCCCCATTTGGAGATCATCGTAGTAAATTATGACCCTATGTGTTGTATTTTGAGTTGATATTTATGGGTTTACTCATCGCATGGAAACTGTTATTATGAAATTGAGGATGAGGTTTCCTCTAAAGTTTGGGTTTATTTGATTCTTGCATTATGGAAGGTTTTGTCTCGCAGTCTGGAGCTGATAGAGTAGGTTTTTATGAACAATCAGAATCACTCTCATCATTTTGTCGTGTATTGGGAACCTGATGGTCAGTGTGTGGTTTCAAGTAGTTTTATGGGGTCTATGTTGTTTATATTTTTTCATTGGCGGATTTTTTGAAGTAGAAATGAAAACCCAGCCATGTTATCTTTAAAAGTGGATGAAAATAGGTTGGTTGTTAGTATACATATGAAGCATTCTCAAGGATTTTATTGAATATATTGGGAAAGAAAATCCATGTTGCTTTTATATTATGAGTTGGAAAAATTGGTGCCATTTTCGATTATGATAGGGGTTTAAAAAGAAGATGACATGGGTCTGTATGAGTAAGATTATTTAGAACTCTTATAGTTTCAATGTAAAATCTTGTGAAGTGTTTAGTGTTTGAGTACATAATAGATGGGTGGTTCTCATATGAAAACTATGTAGAATTATCTTCAAATGTGGGAAGTGTAATGCTCTAACTAGTGGTGACCATCTTGAAAACCCATTTTTAGGTACATATATATGGTTATTTATTTTTATTAATCCTAGGTAGCTAGATAAAACTTGAGAGTGATGTCTTAGAAAGGATTTTTTAGGGTCAGATTATGCTTTTTCCTAGTTCTTTATTTGACAAATGCTAGATCTAATAATATTTCTTATAAAAAAGGGATTTATGTTCCTGGGTAGTGGGGTACTGAGCTCGATTAGGACTAGAACCCCCCTAAAAACGAAGGATGTGTGTGTGAAGGTGGGTTTTTTCATGAGGTTATTTGTGATGTTTCATATTAAAAAACCCAATAGGTTTCCTTTCATAGTATGAAAACATTTAATATTCGGAAGGATGTGGAGACCAGATTTTTTATGATCTGAACCCTTAAGATATTTCAAATTTTATTTTGAGACAGATCAATAAGAAAGTGTGAATTTTCAAGCATCACAACACCTCTATAATAATATATAAAAAATAGTATATTATTTTTAGTATGTGCACATGTGCTAGTGAATTATTGGAATTTCCTCCTGAATGGATTTTCATATTGGAAGACTAATTTTTTTATTTGTGTTCACAATAGGGGGTTTCCCAAAGGGGTGATGTAACAATCATTCAAATTTCACACCCCAGAGAAGCCTATCTTGAGTGTGTTAGTTAATAAACATATTTAATTTTTAATTAATTAATTTATAATTACTGATACCCTAGATTCCCCTATAAAACCATCCTTATAATTTTTCTCCAGGGTTATATACTTTTGTCAATGATGGAGAACATTGATAATGAGAGAGGGAATGAGAGCGAGGGATTATAAATCAAAGTGGCATTGATATTAAATTGAGGGAATGATACAAGATCCATAGTGACATCAATGAATAAATCGCATTGAGATAATAAGAGGAACAAATTGTTGTTGGATTGATGTTATTGTCACTATTACATGATTTGAGACCTTTATTTCATTTTATTACTCATTTTTTCATGATATATGGTTAATGAATTCATTGGAATGTGTTGGCGCCAAAATATGGCCCGAAAGAAAGGAACGAAAAGGATGGCTAGCGCACTGCCTCGCGAAGCACCGATGCGAAGCACCCACGCGAAGCCCCGCCGCGAAGCACCCCGACCATCGCGGCCTCGCGAAGCTCCAGAGTAGGTCATTCTCCGCGAAAGAATTTGACGTTCGCGAGCCGCCGCGAAGCTCCAGAGGCGGTGATGCTCCACGAACGTATTTGACGTTCGCGAGCCGCCGCGAAGCTCCAGAGGCGGTCATTCTCCGCAAACGCATTTGACGTTCGCGAGCTGCCGCGAAGCTCCAGAGGCGGTGCCCTCTGCTTGACGGACGGATGCGTGCGCACCCCGACGAAAGCGTCGGAAACAGAAATGGTGAACCCGACTTGAAGTTCTTCTCCTCAATATGGAGATTAGTAGCATTCGAGACACCAGTAGATTGACGTTTCACCGGATCCAGATATCCGACGCCTGGTCCCGCAAAGCAAATAAGCGGGCCTGTCGTGAAACTCACTGAAAGTCGGGGTAGTAAAACATGAGGCACCCCGTTCTGCAGCGTGTTGGCGTGGATCCTTCTTATAGACGTGGAGAATGGAAGGACGCTGGGGCACTGATTGTCAATCCTTTTCCATCTCAGTGCTGATGAGTTGATCCCTTCGTTTCTCAGGATCCAGGTTGTTGTTACAAAGACGCGATCACCGCTCGCTAGCCAACGTAGGGGAAAGGGAAACATCGCCACAGCCGCCCCACATGGCGCCGCTACCGCCACAACGGCCGTCACATCGCGGAATACGGGGCACCCCATCAGAGGTCATCCAGCGAAGGGTGATCAACAACCTCGTGCGAAGGTACGAGGAAGAAGGGGTTATCCCAACCCAGGATATGGCCCGCCTGGACCTGGAGGCCTCCAGGCCCTGCCGTCAACGCCACCCTAATAGGCCGCGCAGGGAGCCCCTGCTCCCCACCCCAACGTTCAACCGTTTCGGGAGCCTGTCTCCGGAACGCCTTGACGACTCCTCACCTTACGCTGAAGAGGCGGGCGCCGCCCGGCTCAGCCCGCTCAGGGTCCCGACCCAAGGGCTCTAGGCGAGAGCTCCCGCCCGGCTGCGTCAGTGACACCGTCCGGCTCCGCAGGAAGAGCAGGTAGGCCATGCCCCTGCACCACCTGCACCTGCTCGCCTAACCTGACGTCAACGCCGAGCTCGGGCTGAGGACGCTCGCCCAGGCGTGTCAACGTCGACAGTTACAGTGGCCCGAGCCATCGCCGACATGCATCATGAATCCCCCGCATACATTGAGAAAGGGCACTCTTTTACCCAACCAGGATCAAGACCCCAACCGCCCCATGGGCAGGCTGGGTTGACTCTCCGGGTTGCAGGCCCAAGTGGTGATCGCCACGAACTAACCCGCGGTGATGTCACCCCGTACGGAGGTCCTCCCCATACCACTACTCCACAGAGCGTGGGCCTTCCCCGCTCTGAAGTTCATCATGGAGGCATGCCTCGTGCTACCCCCATCCCAAAGGAAGACCTGCCCCGCGGCAGTGATGCTCAGCGCGGAAATCTTTCCCGCGCCCACTATACATGGTATGGAGTCCATCCTCCTGCCCCTAATCGCTGATCTGAAGGAGCCATCCCTCCGATCCTTCTCCAATGAGGGGGCCCTCCCTACGTCCTCTCTGCAACCGGTGAAGGTCCTCCTCGCCTCAGCAACTCGAGGAATGAAGGTCAGCCTCGCTCCGCCCGCAGCGACCATGGAGGTCCTCCCCATGCTACTTCCAATTCCAACAGAGGCCCCACCTACATGAGTGCTGTTCATGGAGGTCCTCCCCATGTACCCTTCGACATTTGCCCCGGTGCCCCTCGCACCTCGGCCATCTCGAGTGGGGGCCCTCTCCGCCACGACGCCAGCGCCGCCCCGAGACTCCATGATAGGGATCAACCCTGTCCCGAAGAGCCACCCCGGGGTAGGAGAGAAGGTCTTCGCCGCCACAAGAAGAGTCCTGGGAAACCCCGGGTGGAGATCAAACCCACCCGCTTCTCTGACTCTGAAGCGGAATGCGATTCAGCGATGGAACCTTCTCCCCGCTCCTCCGTATCAAGGACTGGGGTAGGAACCAGATGCGTTAGCCTCGTTCTCCCGGAATATGAGGTCCACCAGATTCCCGTCTCTCTCCGCAGGTACATCCAGGAGGAAGAGATCTTGGGAATTCTGCAGGTCTCAACCGCGCAATCATCGCCATCGTCACCAAAAGCGCCCTCTACCTCTACCAGAGATCACGGAGAGCTGTTTTGGGGGCCAGTGACGGTAGAACGACGACATGACCGGTCACCGGTTGCCGCGACTCCTGTGCCGGAAGCTGTGGCTATCAGCCCATCATACCGTTAAATCGTGGCCAGGTCACCTTGCTCTTCGGAGGATGGCCCGGAATTCGTCGGCCAGTCAGCTCGTTCACCGTATTCTCCACCGCCGAGCTTACTATCCCAGAGGTCCGCCTCGGTACCGCTACCGGTCCCTCAGCTACCCCCGATTGACGAGTGGGGCAACACAGGGCCAGACCCCGAGTCCTAGCCCAGGAGCTTCTGGAGTATTCTTGCAGCGGATTACTTCCCGGAGAAGTTCTGGCCGACGACAGCGCTGAATTTTCGCGTACCGGAGTCTCTTACCCCTGAAGAAGTGGGGTTCTTTTGTCGAACCCTATGGGCGACACACTTCCGCCTCCGCTACGAACGGGTGGTGTACCCCAGAAGTTGAGAGCACTTCGAATAAATCGGTGAGCAGTGCCTCCTGATCGATGCGGCCGCACTCCTTGTGGCCCAGCACCCTGAGTCGCCAGGCCGCCAGAGCGCCCTTCAATGAAAATGCGTTCAGAGTTTTAAAGCACTCCGCAGGATCGTCAGGGAAGCCACCCCCCATGTGCAAGTCCGTGGTTGGGGACACTATGCCGCTCTCCTCTTCGACCCTATCCGATGGCAGCCCGATTCATTATGTGATATCGAGGACATGCCCTCGAGAGGAGTCGCGGTCCACATGGCCGACGTCGTGGACAAGGAAGACGAGCTTGAATTCCTTGATGGAGACTTACCCCCTGAGGGTGTACCGCCACTGCTGGACCCATCAGGGAGAGTTACCCGTCAGCAGAGGAACCTGCTAGGCCTCCCCGTACCCACCGAATCGCTGGTGCTCGGTCGAAACACCGGCAAGGGTAAGGAGCACGTCGGAACTTTCAAGCACTCCGACCCGTCCACCTCTGTGCAGAAAACGGATGAGGATCCTGAGAAGGCCACGTTACGCCAACATCTTGCTGAGCAGAAGAGGCTGGTTGACGAACTCTTGGCTGAGCGCGCCGCAGAGCGGCGACCCGACTATGGTGATCCCAGGCCGGGGCAGCAGGGGCAGGAACAATTTCCCCCCGATGAGATGCCTCCAGGCAACCCTGATCATGCTACAGCCGCAGACAGGGCGGAAACCGGAACGTATGGCAAGAGGGCGCAATACGTCTCGCCGAATCCCCCTGAGCGATGGGGCAATCTGAAGAATCCAGTCCGGGTTCTCCCAGTCGCCCCGCAGGTCGTCCAGCCAGTTGACCCACGAGCGGCCGAAGCCATCTACTGTGTTGAAGAACCTGGCAATGCACTTGTGGTTAGGGATCCTCGTCAAGACAGGGAGCCCCGCCCGGATGATCTTATTGCGGCACTCACGGCCCACCTTGAAGTGTTAGAAATGCAGCAGGTAGCGGTCCCACCGGATGGCAAGCCTTATCCCGCGTGGGTGGATGATATGCCCGCACCTCCGGGTTTTGGGAACCCCACTTTTTCGCCCTTCAACGGGACAGGGGACCCGCCCCAGCACTTGGCTCATTTCTCTTCCAGGTGTGTCTCCATGCTGGGGACCCCGACTCAGCAAGAATCCGCCAAGCTCCGATGTTTTGTACAGACATTGGAGGGTCCGACATTCGTCTGGTACAACCAGATCCCTATCGGATCGGTGACCGGTTGGGAGGACCTCCGCCGACAGTTCCTGTACCAGTTCAGCTCCACCACATGGAAGACCAGCATTGTAGACCTCTTCAAGTGCAAGCAGAGGCCTGATGAGCGAGTCACAGATTTCATCGCCCGGTGGAAGGGAATTACGTATTCTCTCGATATGCCACTGACTTAAGAGGAATTACTGACGATGTGTGTGGGGAACATCAAGATAGAGCTGGTACCCTCCCTGATCACCTAGAACTACCCTGGAGGGTTCAGAGATTTCTCATATAAGGCTCAGCGCCTCGAGGAAGCCTTGCAACAGACTAGTCAGGCACGTTTGTTTCCCCCTATGATCCCGGCCAGGAGGGCCTCCAGGGCTGAACCCGCCGCGGTGGCCCAAATAGAAGCCCCGAGGCAGCTGTAGTTACTGCCAGCGGCACCACCCCCGCAACCCCGCAGAGGTCCTCCACCTCAAGCACAGACTCCCGCCCAGTAGCGACCGCCTCAGAACCGACAGGTTCCCCCTCGCAATGCGCCACCGCCACCTAGGCGAGACAATCAGGTGCCACCTCCTCAGTAGGCCCCTCCGGCCCCTCGTCAGGGCCAAGCCCCCAGGGCCCCATATACAGAGAGAAGGCACCAGACTTATTCGTTTAACGAAAATCAGGTCCCTGGCTATTTTCGAAGTGCTCTAGAGCAAGGGATCGTGCGCCTGCCCGAGTGCAGAAGGCCGGCAGAGGAAAATCTCACCGATCACCCCAACTCCTACCCTTATCATCAGATTCTGGGGCACACCCTCAAGCAATGATATGTGTTTAAAGACTAGCTTCAAGACCAGGTCAATAACAACATAGTCAAGTTGGGCCCGGCACCAGCACAAGTGGCGGGTGTCTTTGCAGGATCAGAGATCGACAGCGACAGCGAAGGCGAGTGGCAGCAGGTCCCCAGCCGCGGATCCCGAAAGTACGACGACTGGATGGCTCGAAAAACCGTCGTCCGTGCCCAAGGTATCATCCAGGTGCACCTGAAGCAGCCGGAACCTTCAGAAGAAGTAGCCGGTGCCTCCGCATCATCTTCATAGTCAGCCTCTTCCCAAAAGGGCAAGCAGCGACGACGCAAGAAGAAGCAACGCGCACCGCCGGTGCCGTCGTCATCCTGCACTCTCGGCGATTTTATGCCCCCTGAAATGGGGATTCCTCCCAGAATCCGCCCAGCGGTGGATGAATCCTCGAGCGAAATCCAGGGGTACGCTTCAGTTAACACCGTGGAGCTGGTAAAGCCCTATATGACCCCTGACGAGGGGGAACTCCAGGCAGACCTCCCCAACGTTCCCAGCCGATGTCAACGTCAGCAGAATCGCAACCGCGCCGGTCATCGAGGTACGTCAACAGGCACTTTCAGCCAAGCTGTGCATGCTACTAAGACCAGGCAGCCAGCTCAGCGCAGAATTCAGCACGCGAAACCCCATCTAACGCCCTCGGCTCTACCTCCACCGCTGTTCGTGTTACTAGATCGGGGAGAGCTGCCTCGTTCGTATCACAGTCAGTCTTGCCCGGCTACAAGCCAGCCTCCGCTGTCCAATCCTAGTCCGGCGACTACTCTCCAGGCTTCTACTAGTAGGCAGCAAGATGTTCCCAGTACTAGCCGATCGCCGATTCAACCGGAAGGACCCGCTGTGCCTCCAAATTCCGACCGACCTCCTGTAAGCAGAGGTTCACGTTTGGAACGAAAGTATGATGTCCTGAAGCACTTGGCCGACATTCCGGTGAGGCTCTCCATCCTTGAGGCTCTTCTCCTGTCATCCGAAATGCGCGAGGCACTTGCCAAGGCCCTAAGGAGCCCCCTCCAGTTTGAGACGGAGGTGGAAGCTGCAGAAGCCTTCCATACCGAGGCGATTGAAAACGCCGAATGTCAGGCAGTTATCTCGTTCTCTGGTGAAGATGAAGACCCTCCTATACAGGGGCACATTCGCGCGTTGTACATCACTGACCACTTCAATGGTGTGGAAATCCGCCGCTGCCTCATTGACATGGGTTCTAGAATCAATCTAATTCTGACCTGGACGTTGCGAAAGCTGGGTCTGTCTGAAGGTGATTTAACTCCCTCTGACCTCAGGATCCAGGGGTACGACAGGACCGAGAAAATCCCAGTCGGTAAGATCCGCCTGAAGACTCAGTTTGGTGGCTTAATTTCCAGCACTGAGTTCATGGTCGTCTCTCAGGACACCGCCTACAACGTGTTGATGGGTAGGCCATGGCTCCATCTGCACGCGGCGGTCCCTTCGTCGTATCACCAGTGCCTCAAGTACTCGCTCAACGGTCGAGTAGCCGTGCTCCAAGGAGACGCGTCCCCTTTCTCTTCTTGTGAGGCCCACTACCTGGATGCGGGTTATTACAAAAGTAAGGATAAACAGATCCTAGTAAGCGAGGATGAACCCGCCCCGGTCACAAGTGATCCCTGGGCAAGCATGGATGGCGCCTACATCCTCCCGATCCACCGGTTGGAGGCCACGACCCTCGACACGGGGCAATGTTTTATTGTATCGGGTACGCAAGGAAGGCATGTTCCCGTGTCCAAGCGACGACGGAAAATCACCTCGTACTCCTACATCAACCAGGATCAGGTGATCCCAGAACCTCCTACCCCTGTACGGTACCGGGACGTCAAGCTGATGACAACGGAGGTGCGCCATACGTGTCTCTTCCACAGGGCTGGAATTAACCGACTCAGGCTGACACGCCACCACTGCTTTGATATAATCAAATGGGGCCCCTTAGGCCGAAGGCCAGATGGGATAGGGTCGACTGCCTTCATTGCTACGGTCTCTATGGTAAGTGAGTCTCCCGATGTAATGACCGCTGCTGCCCGAGCCGGCACCAGCTGCCCCGCGGATCTTGATAGCCCAAAAGTATCTTCCGTCACGGGAAGTCCCCCCACGGGTGGGGAGGAAGACCTGGAGGATGCTCCCCCCGCCTTTGAAGAAGGCGTCTCTACCACGGTTGATGAACTGGTACAGGTGAACCTTGGCAGTGAGGCAGATCCGAGACCCACATTGATCAGTGCAACCATGTCCCTCGAGGAGTGGAAACAGTACGTAGACTTCCTCAAACAGCACCGTGATGTGTTTTCCTGGAGTTACGATGAGATGCCAGGGCTGGATCCCCAGGTGGCCGTCCACCGTCTGGGCCTCCCGGCAAAACATTGTGGGTTTAAGCAGCCTCCCAGGAAGATGCACCCTTCTCATGGTGCTATGGTTGAGGCCGAAGTTGATAAGCTAATTAAATCCAACATCGTTAAAGAGGTCCAGTACCCCAAGTGGCTTGCCAACATTGTGCTAGTCAGGAAGAAGAATGGGCAGATCAGAGTCTGCATCGACTTTCGCGATCTTAATCGCAACTGCCCAAAGGATGACTTCCCACTCCCGGTGACGGAATTGTTGATTGACGCCACGGCCGGGTTCCAGGCTCTCTCTTTCATGGATGGGTACTCTAAGTAAAACCAAATCCGGATGGCCCCCGAAGACGAGGAGTCCACTGCCTTCAGGGCTCCCCAAGGTACCTTTTTCTACCAGGTCATGCCATTCGGTTTGAAAAATGCAGGTGGCACTTATCAGAGGGCCATGCATCGTATATTCAAACCGATCCTCAGGACATTGGTGGAATGCTACGTGGATGACCTCGTAGTCAAATCATGTCAGCACCAGGACCATCTCAAAGACCTTGAGAAAGTGTTCGGTTTCCTCCGTTCCCGTCACCTGAAGATGAACCCATTGAAGTGTGCCTTCGGGGTCACCTCCGGGAAGTTTCTGGGCTTTGTTGTCAGATACCGATGTATCGAGATCGACCCGAAGAAGATCAAGGCCATCAGCCAAATGCCTCCCCCAAGAAATATTCGGGAGATTCGAGGCCTTCAAGGCCACTTAGCCTATATACACCGATTCATAGCGAATATGGCCGACAAGTGTAGGCCCTTTTCCCAGCTCATGAAGAAGGGCACCGCCTACGAATGGGATGAGGAGTGTCGGACCGCCTTCGAGGAAATCAAGCAGTATCTGCTCCAACCTCCGGTCTTGATGCCACCCGTCTCCAGAAAGCCGCTGGTCCTTTATGTGACCGCCCTGGAGAGATCCCTTGGTGCGCTGCTCGCCCAGAAGAATAATGAGGGTACTGAGAACAGTCTCTACTATCTCAGCCGCATGCTTCTCGATACGGAGGTCAGATACTCCCCCATCGAAAAGAGCTTCCTTGCACTCGTATTCATAGTGCAGAAGTTGCGACATTACCTGCAGCACCATGAGGTGCAATTGGTCTCCCGGGTGGACCCACTGAAGTAAATCCTGAACCGCCCCATGCTGACTGGCCGACTAGCACGGTGGGCAGTGATTCTCCAGCAGTTTGATATCAGGTTTGTAACTCAGAAGGCCATTAAGGGACAGGCATTGGCATACTTTTTAGCTGCCCATATAACCTCCGCGGATTAATCCCTGAACCTGGATTTCCCTGATGAGACGATCCTCTCAGTCGATCATGCTGTCCCGTGTTGGAAAATGCATTTCGGTGGCGCCTCCCGGAGCCCCACTGGTAGGAGGCTTAACGATCCCAAGCTCAACAGAGTGGGCCTGGGTATTGTCTTCATTACCCCGGCGCAGGCCGTCCTGCCATACTCGTTCCTGTTGTCAGAAGGTTGTACGAACAACGAGGCAGAGTACCAGGCTCTCATCACCGGCCTCGAGTTGTCCCTCGAGATCCATGTTCCCCATCTACATGTGAAGGGAGATTCCGAGCTGGTAATCAAACAGGTTAATGGCGACTACGTCGTCAGGAAGCCAGAGCATGCACCATTGCTGGAGTACCCCCTCCTCCTAATGGCCCAATTCTCTTCTCGACCAGAGGTTACCCATGTCCCACGGTCGCAGAACGGCCAAGCAGACGCCCTGGCTGGTTTAGCCGCATCGCTCGCAGAACCCGAGCAAGATGATTTGATCATACATGTGGCACACCGGAGAGTCATTGCCCCCGTCACCCAAGAGGACAATGACGGCCTGCGGGTGAGTCATCTCATTGCTGGACCCTCTACGTCAGGGGTCCCGGGTTCGCCAGACGCAGTGGTTGAAGCCACTCCCGACTGGAGGGAACCTTTTGTCGAGTATCTCTAAAATGGTCGCCTCCTGGACGATCGGGCCGAGCGCGAGCGAATCCGACGCCGCGCGCTGCAATTTACCCTCCAGAGCGGCCCCAGTATTGAACAGATCCTTTATAAGCGAAGCTTCGATGGTGTCCTCCTCCGTTTCATCCAAGGAGTAGAGATACCTCAAGTTATGCAAGAGGTTCACGCCGGTTCCTGTGGCGCCCATCAAGCTGGGCCGAAGCTATCCCATCAAATCCGGAGGTTAGGGTACTTTTGGCCCTCTATGATCCACGATTGTATTGGGTATGCCAAGAGATGCCACGCGTTCCAAGTTCATGCCAACTTCCTGTATCGACCGCCGGAGCCCCTCCACCCCACCAAGTACTCTTGTCTATTTGCGGTATGGGGGCTTGATGTAGTGGGACCGTATCCACCGGTAACAGCCCGCCAGTGTAGGTTCATCCTGACTGCTACGGATTTCTTCTCCAAGTGGGCAGAGGCAGTTCCGCTCAAAGAGGTCAAGGCCCGTTCCATCGTTGACTTTGTGAGCTCCAACATTATCCACCGGTTTGGGGTACCTCATGCCATCCTCACCGATAACGACACCAACTTCCGAGCAGCTGAATTAAAGAAATTGTACGCCAAGTACGACATCCGGTCGAACCATACATCCCGCTACCACGCACAGGCGAATGGACAGATCAAGGCGTTCAATAAGACCCTCTCTAACATTCTTCAGAAGATGGTTGGTCAGAACAAGAAAAGTTGGCCAGACAAGCTCCCCAACGCCCTCTGGGTTTTCTGGACGACGACTCGCAACTCCACCCAGGTGACCCCATATTCCCTGGTGTATGGAGCTGAGGCCGTCCTACCCATTGAGATCCAGCTGCCGTCGCTACGCACTGCAGTTTATTAGCACCAGACATCAGATGAGGTAGCCGAGATCCGTCTAGCTGAATTGGAAGCACTGGAAGAGAATCAGCTTTGTGCCCTGCACAATCTGGAAAGGCATCAGGACAAGATAGCGAGGGACTTCAACAAGAAGGTTCGTCTCTGCTCTTTTCTACAGGGCGACCTGGTACTGGCCCTTCGAGCGCCAATGATTCCCGGTAGGAAACCACCCAAATTAGAACCTAAATGGGAAGGGCCTTATATCATCCACAAGGTTTATCCCAATGGAGAATACTCCTTGGTTACCACAGATGGAGAGCGTATAACCCCTCCCACCAATGCCAAATTCCTCAAGCGATACTTTACCTAGGGAAAAAGGGTCTTGCACGACCCTAAACTGCGAGATGGTCCCGCACGACCTTAAACTGCATATCCGTCCTTACTGCAAGACGTTAAACTGCAAGCCAGTCAGGCCTTCCTGACCGAGGCTCAGCCTCAGGCCCCTTGGACTCCTTGGGCCCCTAGCCCCCCATCATTACTGCAAGACGTTAAACTGCAAGCCAGTCAGGCCTTCCTAATCGAGGCTCAGCCTCAGGCCCGTTGGCCTCCTTGGGCCCCTGGCCCCCCGTCCTTACTGCAAGATGTTAAACTGCAAGCCAGTCAGGCCTTCCTGACCAAGGCTTAGCCTCAGGCCCCTTGTCCTCCTTGGGCCCTTGGCCCCCCGTCTTCACCGCGAGACGTTAAACCATAAGCTGGTCAGGTCTCCCTGACCGCGGTCTGGCCCTAGGCCCCTTGGTTTTTTCCCCGACTTACCCTCTTACGGGATTGTATGGTGTGGAGTAGGACTACGTCCTCATTCACATTGGATTACTTGCCGCACCGTACACATCCCCAAATGAGATGCTCCTCATCCCGCATGACGTTAAACTGCCTATCAAGAACTACGTGTGGCTTGATTCCCATCTTCATGGGATACGTAGGAACGCTCGGATGCCTCGTCTTGAGCCCAGCCCCAAGCATTTCTCTTCCACTATTCCCCCCTGGGGGTAGTTTCCTTGGAGGAACTTTGTGTAGCAGGGAGTAGGCTTTCTTAGCCCCACTCACACAACCCAGCTCGCACAAGGATTGTAAGGGTCATATCATGTGCCCACTCCTGTTCTTCTATCCTCCCAAATCCTCACCGCATGATGCTAAACTGCACGGCCTTCAAGAACTACGTATGGATTGATTCTCATCCTCATGAGATACGTAGGAACGCCCGGACATTTTGTCCATTGGACCAGACCAAAATCCAAAATATTCCCCTCCGGTCAAGACACGGAAGGGTGCACACTTTTGCCCCAACTCACATCGAGCAAGCCTCAACCCGGCTGCACATCCCCCTGGAGATGTTTGCCTCTTTCATGGATGGATACAGCTATGATTCACCCACTCTTTGACTGGGATTCCATCATTTTTGCACACCCAAAGGGATCCCCAAGAACGGCCTGGATACTACGCCCAAGGGATCTCCTACCGATATGGCCCAATGCCCCCGAGGGTTTTCAAGCAACAAGCCGATACAAGTCATGCGTTGCGAATTTGGTCAGCGGTCGACGCTCATTTGTTGCTGCCATATCGGGTCACCATAGGAACGCTGTGTTTTGAATATGGTCAACAGTGTCCTGGATCTTCGGGTCTACCCCCAGATGTCCCAGACATCGAGTGCAGTGATTCATTCTGCCCCATCCCGAGGTGACAAACTTCCCCCCGGGTGGTGCTAGCGATCGGGCCCACGACCCCGATTCCCCGTAGGGGTGTACAGTGTGGTGTAGGGCTGCGTCCTCATTCACGTCGGGATCATGTACTATTCCCTACGCCTTCCCTTCCGAGGCCCAGCCTCAGGCCCCTTGGCCTCCTTGGGCCCCTGATTCCCATCCTCATGTAAGACGTTAAACTGCAAACCAGTCAGGCCTTCCTGACTGATGCCTGACCTTAGGCCCCAATGCCTTCTCGGGCCCCCCGGCCCAGGTCCCCTCTTACCCAGGGAGTATGGTGTGGTGTAGGACTACGTCCTCATTCGCGTCGGGATCGTGTACCATGCCGTACGCCCTCCCTTTACGAGGCCCAGCCTCAGGCCTCTTGGCCTTCTTGGGTCCCCGACCCTTGTCCTCATTACAAGACATTAAACTACAAGCAGGTTAGACCTTCCTGACCAATGCCTGACCATCAGGCCCCTTGGCCTTTCCGAGCCACGGCCTAGGTCCTCCCTCATAGGAGTGTATAATGTGGTGTGGGACTATGTCCTCATTCATGACGGCTTCTTCGCCATACCGTACACCTCCCTTGTTTAGGGGTATATTACTCCCCTCCTCATCCCGTATGATGTTAAACTACATTTGGAGAACTACGTGTGGCTTGATTCCCATCCTAATGGAATACGTAGGACCACCCGAATGTCTAGGATTTGGGTCCAGCCCCATCCCTCGGGAATCTTCATCCCATATTGGCCCCTTAGCCTACCCTTCCTTCATGAGAGGAATATATGGTGTGGTGTGGGATTATGTCCTCATTCGCGTCGGTCTCGTAATGACCGCCATGTACCTCTCCCTACTGAGCTGTTTCGTCGATCCCTTTCCCGCAGTCCACCGATGTGCCTAGGAGTACTCTGGTTTATTACCTGGAATGCCAATCTTTACTCGGACATGTCCGCACCCGCTTTCCAGGCTTTGTGTATCCCTGAATCAGGGCTTTCATCATCCCTCACACCCGAAGGGACCCCCAAGAACGGCCTGGATACTACGCCCAAGGGCTCTCCTACCGTTATGGGCCAACGCCCCCGAGGGTTTTGGACAACAAATCGATAAAATCCCGCGTTGCGAATATGGTCAGCGGTCGATGCTTGTTTGCTGTTCCCACCTCAGGCTAATGCGATATGGACGCTGCGTTTCCACCACGGTTAACAGTTCTCCTCTCTCGCCACGCCAACCCATTAGGCCCAAAATGTCGGGTGCATAATTCACGCCCTTCATCACTTCATCGTGTCCAAGTAGAATTTTGAAACTCTTGGTACTTTTCCTCCGTGCATGTCTGCATGTTCGGGAAACAAGCCATGTCGAAGGTGTCCTTTGGGGCTCTCTACCAACTCCCGTTTGACTCCCCCCAAGTATTGCGATGAGGATACCCCCCTTGTTTCCCACACCGATTTTAACTCACGTGGGCTTAGGGATCGGGTTGACATCTGTGCTTACTCGGGAAGTTGTCACCATCCATGGTCCGAGCTCTAATACCATAAACTAAGATTCCCATCTGGAACTACGTTCAGCTTGATTCCTGTCTCGATAGGATATGTAGGAATTCCCAGACCCCTTGTCTCTGGGCCCAGCTTGAGTTCAGCTAATTCGCCTCTCGGGTCCTACCATCGGAACCCCGACTACGGGACCGCGTGGCGTAGTTCAGGATTATGTCCTCATTCACGTCAGGTTTGCAAAGGATGCACCACGCAAACCCCCGTTCTGAGAGTTATCCCTCCTATTCCTTGTCCAACACGACATTAAAAGGAACCCTTTAGAACTACGTGTGTCTTGATTCCCATCTTCATGGGATACGTAGGACCACCCGGACGCCCTGTCATCGGGTACAGCCCACTTGGGGAACCAGTCTTCCCCCTGTTTCACCTCTTACCTTTATATAGGCCCCTCGGCCTGAGGTCTCCCTCTTGGAGTGGCGCATAGTGTGATGTGGGATCATGTCTCCATTGGTTGTCTCATGACACTGCGCACATTTCCTGCCTAGCATCGTCCCTGCTACGTCTGCGCTGCATGAGGATAAAATGCATGCATGATCCTATCATACGACCCTAAACTGTGACATTATCGTCCTGGCCGCTCGATGAAAAACAGAACTGCATTGTGGTGACCTCATTGTAGAGGACATCACGTTGGGTATTGGTCACATGCCATGCCATTTGTCAACGCCCATAACGGCTTGATCCTTGTGGCGACATCACGACCTACTATTCTAGGTCTGTCGCTTCACAAAAAAAACCATTCACCTTAAAGAACAAAAAAGATTCATCAAATTCTGCTTCTTTTAGTGCAAGGGCCATGCCCGCACTCCCCTTTTCCCCTGACACTGGTACCCTACCATGCCACCCTCCAGAACTACGTATGGCTTGATTCTCATCTTTATGAGATACGTAGAAGCACCCGGGAACTTCCCCGCGGGCCCAGCCTAACCTTCGTGTTCGTTCCCTCGACTCGACTCGAGCATTTCCCCAGAGAATGCATGGTAAGTAGGACTACGTCCTCATTCACGTCGGGTTTTGTGACCACCTTTCCAGGTATCCCCTGCTCCCCTTACCCATCCATGGTCCGAATTCTACGACCCTAAACTAAGATCTCCCCATGGGAAAGGAATCCGCTCCCTCTCTCTAATACGTCTCGTTGTCGTATTCAGATGTGTTTTGACAAAGAGCCCGAAGTGTGGGATTTTCATGGGGACATTCTCCTCGTCCCATGACCAAGCTTCGTGAGCTCGCTATTTGGATCCTCATCCTCTTCCACATCCAAAGGACCCTCGGACGACATGGATACTAGGCTTAAGGGCTCTCCATGAATGCTGGACCTAAGGGACCTCCAATCGTTTCGGGCCAACGTCCCTACAGATATTTGACAACATTTGTGACATGGTCCCGTGTTTCAAACATGGTCAACGGTCAACCCTCATTTGTTTGTCCCATTCTAGGCTAACGCGACAAGATACTGTGTTGCGAACATGGTCAGCAGTTATCCTCCATCGTCACGCCGCCATCATCATGATCTGAATCTCGAGCGCTATGATTCACACATTTCCACTTCCTCATGTTCAAGTGGAATTCCATCATACTCGGCTCTTTATCTTCACACATCTAGGTGTGCTAAATGATCGTGTTAGTTTCATTGGGCCGGTATTCACCGAGCATCCCTTTTCCCTAACCTGCCCATTTTTGTGTCGGGAAATTCCCACCACGACTGCTTGTTTCCCACACCGAGCACGACTCACGTGGGCTTAGTAGTTTTGGCAGGATGTGTACCAACACGACCGGGCTTTTCATCGTCCCGCATGACATTAAACTGCGCTTCCAGAACTACGTATGGCTTGATTCCCATCCTCATGGGGTACGTAGGAACGCCCGACCACTCTACTGCGGGCCCAGCCCAATCCTCACTCTTGGTACCTCGGCCTGAAGAGTTTCCTCTGGGGGTATGTGGTATGATTTGGACTCCAAGTCCTCATTCACGTAGGTTTCATATCTACCGCACCACACGCTCCCTGAGATCTTTCCTTCCACGCCCTATCGTATGACGTTAAACTACAGGAGTCTGTGTGTCCTCAACGCATGACATTAAACTACGGTTCTACCCTGAACAAGTTCAAGATGCCCCAAGATCCCAATGGGAAGCGACAGACCCCCTTACCAGAGAGGCCCTGTCCCAAATAAGGAATGATCCATGATCAGACCGATGCGCCCATCTGGTGTGCTCCCACCACGGTGGTGTAACTACCTAAGTGTTGGATCCTATTCGGACAAACCATCACTCCATATTCCACGCTTTTCATACCCCTTATTCGGACTCTTGTCCCCATTCATGTCTGATGGAACCCCCTAACAGCCTGGTCCCATGCCGCATCGGCTCACCTACCTTCTTGGGCCAACGTTCTGGAAGACGGGTCATGTCTGGAAGGACCCCCTAACAGTATGGATGTCTGACCTATGGTCCGCCAACTATCCTGGGCCAACGTCCTGAAGGATTGATTGACAACATTTGTGACATGGTCCCGTGTTTCGAACGTGGTCAACGGTCAACCCTCATTTGTTGTCCCCATTACAGGCTAACGCATTAAGGATACCGCTTCTCCTCCAAGGTTAACGGTTGTCCCTTATTGTCACGCCATCCCCACAGTGTTCCGAATATTGGGTATCGTGATTTACACTTCCCATTTTCAGCTGTTTGGACCGATTTCAGCGCCCTTGGAGTTGCCCCGTTCGTGCATAAGAGCACGTGAAAGAAACGGTAATTCGGCTATCCTGGAAGTTCCTCCTCCGATCAAGCCTCCCCCATTTTTCAGGAATCTGGACTGGTAATCCGAATCCTAGAGCATGGTCCCCACTCCTATGTTAGGTGGGACGAGAGGGCAACTATCTCCTGTTTCTCACATCGGGCTCGACCCACGTGGGCTTGGGGAATTGTCGTCGAACGTCCCGCAAACATTGTAGGGATGTAACAAGGCAATTCAAACAGTGGAAATCGTGCGCGCTACGACATTCAAAACAAAGGGAAAAAAAATTTGAAGATGAAAGTACCAATAAAAGGGTTTTGGGTTTGTTACAATACCCGGGGGTCGACTCCCCCCATGGACGGGTTGACCCCGTCAAAAGAGCATTGCAACTCCACCACCCGTTGACTTGCGGCATCCAAGGCTTGCTGCCGCTGAATCAGCTCCCGCTCCTCCTCAGCAGCGGCAGGGCGCAGTTCGTCAGTCCTGGCTTTGGCCCTCTCTACGTCAGCTTGAACGACAGCCATCTTTCTAGAGGTCTGCCTCATACGCTCTTCTGCCTCTGCCAGCTGGGCCTTCAACTGTGAGACCAGCTCAGATTGTGCATCAAGAGAGGCTTAAAGCTTGTCTTCCCGGGTCTGCATCTGTTGGACCTCACCTTCAGCCTCCTGGAGCTTCTTAATGCTGGTCGCCTTCCTCCGCTGCCAGCCCATGCTGAGCCCACGATCATGCTCCCAGATCTTGTCATCCATGAGATCTCGGATGAGTGTGTGAGGACGCTGGGCATCCACTCCCCCAGCACACAGTTTGCGCAATCGCGAGCAGAGTCTATCCATTTCGGCCAGCCATTGCGCTTGGGGGTGTCCTTGATAAAGTGCGTGATCAGCTTCCACCATCGGCGGCGGACTATGCTGCTGTCTTCCTCATCGGAGGCCGTTTCGTCCCAGTCTGCGCGATTGGCAGGCTCGTACGCGGGGTACACCCGCAGGAAATCCTCGGCAGGATCTACATTTGGTGTTGAATCCAGTACGACACCTGGCGCCGAAGTAGGCGCGACAGGACTGGGACCGACCGGTTGATCGTCTTCCTCAGAGTCCACCTCAATGACTTCGGGTACGGCCCTGCTGATGGTCCCTTCAGTGATGGTGTGCGTCGCTGCCTGAGGATATGGGGGGACTATCGCCACCATAACCGACATGCCCCTAGGAGGGGCGCCACCAGACATGCCGACCAATCTTGCCGCAGCAGCCCACGCCAGTCGAAGAACTGTACGACAGTGAGGGACGTAAACGTTAGTTGGCATGGCCTATATGTGACAACGAGGAGACCGGTAGAGGAGACTTACGGAGATCGACCTCCTGGCACTGCTCTTGAGCCGGTACTGACGGGACCCTGAGGCGAGGCCCTCCGTATACTGTTGGAAGATCTGAAGATTCCAGAGGAGCCACCTCGGGCACCCTGGTCCCACCAGATGGGGAACTGGACGCAGCCATAGGCGCGGGTTCTGAAGGTCCCGCATCATCACCTGCCAAGGAGCGATAACGAGGCCTGCGAACAAGTTCCTCCTGCATGGCTCAAACATTGGTGAGAAGTCCATAGAGACCCAAGAACAGATCGCAAGGAGAGAAGTTCGGAATGCTACCTCGAGAGCCTCCGCAAAGTCGTCGGATTCTGACCCTCGGTCTCCGACCTCGCCCTCCTCCAACGGGCTCCCTCCTCCAGCCTCATCCTCCCGAGAGGAGTCCTCTGATTCCTCCGGCAAGGGGAAACACTCCCTCAGATCGGCATCCGATAACTGTGGGGGGAACGTGTGATTCAACAATACCCTCACCCGGTCTGTCATTGGGCGAGGGACACCACTAGAGTGGACATAATCCTCCAGCTCGTCCAGGTACTGTTCTGCCTCTGCCGGAGACACCGTGAATCCAGCCCGAACTGGGCCTATGCCCGGTAATTCCATCCCGAGGCGATTCAGGTGGGCCCATATCTCAGGTGGGCTGAGGAATTGACGGTTGACATCCCAAATGTCCCAAGCTTCCGGGAAGATGGCATCCTCTTCCATGTCAATATGACGCAGACGCTTCCCTGGAGCCTGAGTGGATATCCTAAGAAATCCCCTCGGTGGCCGCCCCTCTGGATGACCCTGCTCTTCTGGAATCACCGGATCCACCGCTGATGCCATACCCTCGGCCGGTGCGGGTCTCGCTGCCATGGCAGCCCCGCTACCGCGAGCGGCCCTAGCTGCCCTTCGACCCCGACCTCGAGATAGAGGAGGCCCAATGTCACCGACCCGGATAGTTTATTGCTTCAGCATCTCCCCTGGGTAAGCAGCCTCCCAACTGATGGCGTACTCCTTCACCAATCCGAAAGCGGGGGTGGATGGAGGCAATGCAATCCGCATCATCCCATCTTCCTGTGTGAACATGAGCCACAGCTGCCTCATCACACACGGGTGCTCCTCGTGACGCACCTCCCAGTAGACCTGCGGGGTCAGCCGCTGGAGGCACTGGAACTGCCTCGCAAACCGATGTGGGGTGTACGGTTCGCAGAGTGGCTCACGATCTATCCGGGCCACCAAAACTCCACCTCGAAAGGCCAGGAGGTAAGCCCGATGTTCTTCCGTTCCACGCCCGTCATCAGTAAGTATCCCCGTCGGCAAGGGGAAGGGATGGAAATTAAACTCGTCCGCCCTCCACACCCGATTCAGTACCATCGGGACGGCCAGTTTGAACGGGAAGCTCCCGACCGCGTTCAGGATGGAGGGGCGGAAGTTCGATCCCGGTGGCGAAATGGGGTTTGGATACTTGTAAATCCCCCTGATATGCGCTGCGATCCACCCATACAGGAGGTGGAAGGGCCCGCATATCCTTGATGTCTTCTTGCCCTCGCTAATATTCCGCAGCATTCTGTACAATTTGGTGAGCATCGGAATCCCCAGATTGATCCGCTTCCCCATGGCCAACATCGATGCCATGATAAACAAGCTGGGCTGCACCCCCATGCTTGTATCTCTCACCGGTAGGATCCAGCCACAGATGAGAGCTGCGATGAACGCCGCCAGCCTGACTATCGGCTATTGTTCAGTGCTGACGCTGAAACCCCAAGTCTTCCATTGGCTGTCCTCCAAGACCCGCAAATACGAGTTCCCCTTGCCCCGTTGGGCCGCCCTCAGACAAGTTAGAGGCCTCAGAGGGAACTCTCGATTCTCTGGGAAATTCAGGAAGCATTTGAACCATCTCCTAAAATGGACATCCCTTACTGCCTCCTTGTCCTCTCCAGGGACAAGTGCCATCAGTGCTGACGCCAGTCCCGACATTTGCTCCATATCCTCCCACGCGCTGATGACGAGGAGGAATTCATCATACATGGCTCCCAAGATTGGAACCCCAGAAATCTGGTGGACATCCCACAGGCTGATGCCCACCTCTCCATGATGCAGGTGAAAAGTGTTGGTCCTAGACGACCATCTGCTCAGCAATTCCGGCATTAGTTCCTTGGGTTGGTAAATGTGGAATTGGGAGGCCCACGCCGCCTCATACAGTCCCACTCTCCTCATCTCGGCCCCGAACTCCTCGCATGAGGCGCCTACCCAGTAGGCCCAGGCCCAGTCATCAGTAAAGTTGCTGCCCTGGCGCAGGTCCCACTCATCGGACCATCCCTTCTTCGAATCCTACAAGGCCTCCTTCAACATGGTACGGTAGAGAGGAGGGGATGTCTCCGGTTGCAATGGCCTCCCATCAATATCGTTCACATGGTTGTAGAGACAGTCAGCGGTGACAGGTGTGAAGTCCTCCCGCGCATGACCATCAGCCGCCCTGAACCATTGGTGCTGGCACGGTGTGCTCCTGAACCAGAAAGCTGGTTCATCCCTACTCGCCTCAAGGATAAAGACGTCATCCCTCAGCCCGAAGCCGTACAGTGGCAGTTTCTTGCATTGCGGATAATCCTTCTGACCCTCCGATAGCAGATCTGTCAAAGAAGTGTGGTCTGAGTGGCTTCGGACCATCTCCCCTAGGCCTGGACAGTTGGCCATCTCATCCTGACGAGCAGCATCTGCAAGCACCCCCAATACAGCCTCTTGATGGGCCATTTTAACTCTGGCCCTCAGAAAAGAATTTTTCGGCTTGATCACGAAGCTCGATCGCGAAGCTCGACCGCAAAGATGAATCGCGAAGACGGATCGCGAAGATCGGTCGCGAGACCAAGCCGCGAAGTCTGGCCAAGGCCAACAAGCAGAGGTTCTCTTGGCGCGGACGCGGAGCCGGAGACCCGCGGTTCGCCGCGAAGCTCGATTCGCGGAGGGCTGTCGCGGAGTACGCGGAGTACGCGGATCTTCGCGAAGTCGAGAGCACAAAAAGACAAGGAAGGCATGTGAAGACAAAAGAGGTCGACCCCCCTATTTATAGGCGGCGACCCCGGAGCATCGCGGCGCGCCTCACCCGCACGGAGCATCGCGGCGCGCCCGGATCGGTGGCCCCGATGAGCACCGCGGGGCCCCTTCGCGGAGCGGCATCGCGAACCACTGACAATTTTGGGGATTTTCCCTCATACTTCGACCCTTCGCCCTCCGCGGCTCCAAGTCTGAGGGGGGGCATTTGTTGGCGCCAAAATATGGCCCGAAAGAAAGGAACGAAAAGGATGGCTGGAGCACTGCCTCGCGAAGCACCGACGCGAAGCACCCACGCGAAGCCCCGCCGCGAAGCGCCCTGACCATCGTGGCCTCGCGAAGCTCCAGAGGCGGTCATTCTCCATGAACGCATTTGACATTCGTGAGCCGCCGTGAAGTTCCAGAGGAGGTGATGCTCCGCGAACGCATTTGACGTTCACAAGACGCCACGAAGCTCCAGAGGCGGTCATTCTCCGCGAACGCATTTGACGTTCACGAGCCGCCGCGAAGCTCCAGAGGCGGTGCCCTCCGCGTGACGGACGGATGCGCGCGCGCCCCGGTGAAAGCGTCGGAAACAGAATGATTATTAGAAATGGGATTATCTTATTCCTCATTGATTTTTTGGGCTAGTTATTTGATTCTATATACATTCATTGTGTCATTTAAATGTCACATATATTATTTTTCTTCCTCATTCTTATGTTTTTGATTCACATTCCATGAATTTTAGGTTAGAATTTAATACCCCAGACATTTCTCTTTCTTAGGCATGTTGAATATTAGCTGAAAGATGATATATTGAGATGTGGTGGCTAGACATAGAACTAGATTCCAGAATTCTTCCCACAGATTTGATTTGGATGCCTCATTGGTGAAGCTCAGTGCTAATGGGCTCATTTAGTGGCACATTAAAGGGTACACAACTACACAAATGTTGATCCAGATAACCCCTCCCCTTCTTCTTTTCTCCCATGAATAGAAGGAGTTTGGTGGTAGAGCGGGATGGTCATGCATACCTTGTAAATAAGGTAGGAACAATGAGGGTATAAAGGTGTCTCGATGGTGGTAGTTTTAATGAATTATATATGGAATGGTTGTAGGGATTCTATTTGTGTAGCATCGATGGTAGTGTGAGTGGTCGAGTGGATACTGGGCTAGAGTGTCCTATTGAAGGTCGGATGTCACGATGGAATCTAGTGCTTAGAGGAGGTGATCATGGAAAAAAATATAGAGAGGTGGGTGAACAAGGCTTGGTCACCACCCTTAGCCATGTGATCCTCCCTTTATTGAATAGTTTCTCACCCACCTTGTGTAATTAAGAAGTTCCAAGGGTCTATTGGTCTTAGCCCACTAACGGGTCATGTAGGCCAATCCCAATTAGGCTAGGAAACCTACGGGCTTGTCAACTGGCCAAGACTAGTAGGTAGGGTCTAGAATGCAGGACACGTTGGCTAGGTGGTCCAACCATATTGTTCAGTGAGTTCCATATTTGGGATGAGTTCACCAGACCTGAATCACAGAGTTGGTGTATGTAGACACCATGTGCATGCATACTGCCCCACATGTTGTAACACCCTATGATTTAAGAATATATTTCCTCTTTAACAAATATGATGTGTAAAACATATTTTGAATCCCAAAACCCTGAACTTATGTGAATAATTTTTATACATTATAAAATGAATCACATTTTATATTATTTATATGATATATAAATTGAAAAAAAAATTATTTTTAATTCACTTATGAAATAATATTGATCTTAAAAGAGTATTTTGAAATATTTTTTAGTGAGAATTTTATTTGCCATATATATTTTATTTAAAATCTATTAAATTTTTTAAAATTATAAAAAATAATTTTTTACAATGTATAAAATTAATTCATTGGTTCTAATTTTTTTAGAAATGGAAATAATATAATTTGAAGGTAAAAATGGACTTTTTTCTATAAAAAACTACTTTTAGGTATAAAATTTGTTTTTATCTTAGTATATTAAATTTACCACTATTTATGACCAATTTTAATGTAATGTCTATATAATTTATTCAATAATATATACTAACACTCATCTAATGGTTTATACTATCAAGTAAGGAAAATAAAATCATTTTAAGCTTAAAAATACATTTTCTCTAAAAATGATTTTTATGCATTTTGGGCATATATATTAGATTTAGTTTTTCTACTAATATTAATTTAATCATGTAAAATAAATTACATATTTTTAATTATCATAATTAATATTTTTAATAAGTTTAACTTGATTTTTTATCATAATGAATAGTAACCTTGATAAAAGTCCAACACCTCAGTGAAGGTAAAATGGGTTAAATAGGGTTAAAAATATGGTATAAGGCTTTGAAATATCTCAACAACATTCCATAATATCCTTGGGTGTGTTTATTTTATTGATCGTCATCATAAATTCAATAATATGGAAATTATTTTCAACTTTCTTCTAATTATGACCTTTATACTATTTTAAGTAAATAATAATGAAAAAACGTATCTCTCTTTATTTTGATATATCTAATACATTTTCATAACTAAAAATATGTTATGAATGATTATAAATATTAATTTTTAATATGAATACTTTTTTTGTTATTAATTTATTTTTGATTTTTGGTAATGGTATAATTACGTAAACATTTATGCATTATTGATGCAATGCTTTTGAAAGTGAGTGAAAAATCAAAGAAAGTAGTTTTAAAAATATTAAAAGTTATGTTTTTAGTAACATTTATACTCCTTAAATATTTTTATAGATAAAAATGAAAGTAAAGTAATTTTTTAATTATTAAAATTCTAACTCCAAGGTAATTATGATTTTTTAAAGTTAAATTATGTGAATAGTCACAAAAATGAATTTAAGAATATTTTTTGTTAAAAAATATTTAATTGATTGTTTTAAATATCATAAATGATATATATTTTGAAAATTTAATTTTAAATCATCTATAATATAAAAAATAATTAAATTATGATCCACTTTTATTATATAATTATTATTCTATATAGGGGAATTATTTTTTATCACTCTTTTTTTCAGCCAATGAAAAGTAAAAACATCACTCGTGCATATGTACTAAATATCATCTCCATGCAGTGATACAATTCATTTATCATCAGCACATTATTTAAATGTTTATAAAAGTTTATGTAATGAATAAATGTGATACTAATGAAATTATTAGGATTCTAGATATTATGAAACAATTGCCAATGTTGCAATGGTTGTAACCACTATACTAAAACATGAATGAAAAACGAAATAGTTAATACACAGAACAATGATTTTAATGAAAAACTTTTAATAAACAGGTGTTAAGATATTATAATAGAATAATTTAGGGTATGATAACTATGAATATGGTTCTATTATATATTTATAACAAAAATTAATTTATTATATAGGATTTTAAGATCATGTATGGAGCATGTCGGGACTCGAGGTAAGGTTTCCTCATCTGACATCTATTTCTGTGAGACATATGCCATGTTACACACTTGTTTCTTTTGTGTGGTGTATATACATACCAAGAAATTATTTTATGATTATTTCATCTCAATTCTTGGAATTTAGACATAAATATGTGGTTATATATTTTATGATTTTTTATTCAAATATTACTAAAACATCAAGGGTTCTTTATCTCAATATTGTTAAATTAAAAAATGTATCATGTTATTCACCTATTTGGGTTTATAAGGTGCACATACTCTCCTTTGATATGTTATTTCATAAATATCATTATTTCCATGGTATTTAATTATACATTTTATGTTATTTTTTGAAGGGTTTTATGATTCAAAAGTTACCAAAGTGGTAAGGTTTTATGTTACTATCTCATTTATTTTCAAAATTGTATATACTCAATTTACATTGATGAAAATTATATAGATCTTATCCTATAGAAACAATGTATTTTCTTCTAATTTTTTATTCTAAAAAGTTTCAAGTAATATTAAAATTTTCTCTCTCTTTATTATCTAAAATAATTGAGGTTTATTTTGAGAAAATCTAATGCTATTTATTTTTTTGGGTTGGGAATATTTATACACCATTTCAATGTTGCTAAAAAAATTTAAAGAAGTTTTTCTATATAATTAAATTTTTTAGAAATTTTATTTTTACTACCATTTAATTTTTTAAAAAATAATTATTAGGTTACTTTTTAAATATTTTACGTATGACTTATTTTTGACTTTTTATAAAAGTTTGATTAAAAAATATTCTCTTTTAACATGTACAATAAAACATAATTGTTCCATCATGTTGATTATTCATTTATTTTAATCTTCCTTTACAAGTTTACATAGCTCTTCTAAAATAAAATACCTTTTCCAATATTTTAGAAGTTTTTAATTTTTAAATATACCAAAAGAAAGGGATATTTTCCCTATATCAATAGAATTGTTAAAATTATATTTTAGTGGTATTTTTATTTTATTTAAAAATACTTATTATTAGGATTCACTAGATATATAATATTATGATACCATTCATTTTATTTCTATTATTTTCTTGTGATTATTATTTTGAAAACATGATTCAATGAAACCCATTAATTTTTTATGAGATAATTAAGTTATGATGAATTTATTAAGAAATTTTTTACTTTTCTATATATTGATCAAGTTGTGAATGTAATGATGGATGTTTCTGTAAATTTTATTGTAAAATTAAATATATATGTAATTTATTAATGCTAGGGTTCTTGTACATTTTTATGGTGGTAGTTGAGCTCAATATAGGTCATGATGATGGGTGTGCCCGATATGGATCTTAATAATGGGTGAGCCTAATATAACTTTGTAATGTATTAGGTAATGTGAAGAAATTAACAACACATAAGTTAATACTTATAGAATATTATAATTATAATGTTTAGGGGATTCTATAATGAAATTTTGATGTCTCAGGATACTAACTTGGTTCCCCTATTCTTTCTATATGTTTTACTTATTCCGTTGAACAAGATTGATTTCACATGGTTCAGGATTGTTGACTCATATGAATCATATGACTCATCAATTTTATTAAATATTTATTCCATGACACATGTTTTAAAAAATAAGTTTTTAATGTACGAATTCTATTATTTTATTCTCATGCACTTTGATTATACTCACATACACTTATGTTTATATTATGTTTAAATATGAGCATATATTGATAAATATTTTGTTTAACCTTAGTGAGCATATGAGATCACAATTCCTTATGTTACCATTTACCATGGTTATGAATAATGATATTATAAAAGGCATTTCTAAAATGATATCTTGTGTGGATAATTTGTTTAGGATATATTGAAGACTTATTGTGGAACATGGATATCTTAGTATAATTAAAAAATTACCATTTAGATGGAAATATATGTGTTCTAATACATGATATGTTTTCCCAAAATCTCTAAAACTCTAAAACAAAAGGTATTGGGTATGTGAGTGACTCAAGTTTTTCTATTTATTTTTTAATTATGGATGGTTGAATTTGATTCTCATTAGTTAGTATCAAAGCTAGAACTGTAAGGAGTGTGTTTTTAACTTCAGATCTGGGTGTACAAGTATCAAGGTGTCTTATTTGGTATGATATCATGGTTTAGATGACTTTATTTTTTTTATGTTATTAAAAAATTATTATTTAAGTGTTAATTGAACCATTATTAGTTTTTATGTTTAAGGATGATCATAATTATAAATAAATATATACCCTTTGATATTCTTGGTTATGGTGTTTTAAGGTGACTAGTGACATTTTGGTAAATGTTGGTTGGATTTAGTATATCATTGTGGTATATGTAACCCTTAGGTTTAATATTTGATTTAGTGTGATGTTATTCTGGAATAATTTTATTAAGCACATAAGTTTAAAGAAATTCATAACCCTTTAGGTTAATATGTTCTTTATTAATGAGGTAATTGTGATTTATATTGATAATGTGGTTATAATATTACAGGAATATATATTTAGGTAACCATGGGATTTAAAATTGATTTAATGACTAAGTTATTAAAGTTATTTTTAAAAATAGTTCGCTATATTTGAATTATTATATGATTAAGGTAAAATATACCATTTTATATAATGGTATTTTATTTGAGGAATAAAAATTGAGTTAACTTATAAAATAATATATATATTTTTGTTGTTTTATGGTGATTCATGTTATTTTTGGGAAATAATTAGAATATTTTATAGAATATATGATTAGGTTATATACATTTTTAATGTTATTTTATAAGTGATTAATATTATTTATGGGTAAATGTTGAGTTAATAATGGAAGAATATGTGATCAAATATTTATAAATTTGGTTTTTTAATTTTTTTCCAGCATATATTAGTAGAGTTTTGAAGTTAATTATTAATGAATGATTTAAGTTAAACATTTAGTGTTATGTTCGAGGTTTCAGGTATTAAATCATAAAGGTTTATTTATATAATATACTATATTAACACTTTCTAAACATTTTGGTTTTTTTTGGATAAAAATAAGTGCAATAATTTTTTATCTTTTATAGATCTTATATTACCTTGAAAGATAATTTTAGTACTTTAGGAATGGAAAATATATCTTGGATGTTTATCATATTATATGAAACTTAGATGTAATAATAATCACAACACAACCAAAGGATGAAATTATGGGAATAAATCTAGTAAGTATATTCTCTCACATTCTCTATATAAATGGTAAAAGAATTCCTCTAATTCTAGAAAGATAAAGAAAAATTTATTTATTCTTATGTCTAAAATATTTATCATCTATGAATATACACTTTATTAAACTCATTCACATGTATGAACCTCACAATGGTAAATTCATGGTTAAATAAATAAATATAAATGACAATTTTACTAGTCTTAACAAATACATTTAAGTCATTTTCAAATGGAAATGTAATTTTTATGGATTAAAAATTATTTTTTTAAACATAGGTATATTTATCATTCACTCCTTGAAAATGGTTTTGAGAATATTTTAATCCTTTATTATTGGACAGGAGATAAAATTTTGGGGACCTAATTTCTTTAGTAGAGTTAAATGTAATCTGATATTTTAGAATATATTTTTTCTTTAAAACAATTAATGAGTATTATGTATTTTGAAGCGTGAAATGATGAAATTATGTGAGTAATTTTTATAAATTACAAAATAAATCACATTATAATCTTATTAAATTACATATAAATTACTAAAAATCTAATTCACTTAATAAATACTATTGACCATAAAGAAGTGTTTGGAGATACTTTGTCTATGAGCATTGTTTTTTTAATAATTTTTATTTAATAAAATATAATTTTTTTAAAACATATGAAAATATTCTGTTTAAACATGGATAAAATTAATTTATTGGTTATCAATTATTTACAAATGTAAATAAAATCAATTGAATGTAAAAATATATATTCTTTTGAAAAACATATTTTATGTGTGAAATATGTTTTTTATCTTAGTAAATTAAATTGACCACTATTTATTAATGATATTAATGTATTTTATAGATAATGTATTCAATTAAAAATATTAACATTCATTTAATCATTTTTACTATTCAATGAATGAGAATAAAATCATTCGTTTTCTTAAAAATTCATTTTTTATTAAAATGGATTTTACTTATTTCGTGTGTGAATATCAAAATATATTTCTACCAATTCTAAGAAATTAATCATGTAAAATAGATTCCATATTTTGAATCATCATAAATAATAATTTTTTAACAATCCCAACTTAATTTTTGTTCATAATGAATATTAACCATGGTAAAAGTTTAACACCCCAGTAAAAGGAAAATGAGATAAACTGGGTTAAAATTATAGGACTAGGTTTCAAAATATCTCAATAACATATCTTAATATCATTGGATGTGATTAATGAATCCTAAAAAATAATAAATTTGAATATATGGAAATATTTTTCCAATTTATTATGATTATGACCTTTATATTAGTTTATGTAATGAATAATGGAAAAAGGTCACTATTTTTCTTTTAATATCTATAATATATTTTCACAAGACTAAAAGAATTTTATGAATTTTTTTTTTGAAAGACTGAGATCCTGCCCAGAAAATCAAGATCCCTTTATTGATCATAAAAAATCACTTACACCAGTCTAAAAGTTGGTTCCTTACATTGATCATTCCTTAGAAAGGAAATGAGATCACCCGAAGCTTGATCCTCCTAATGAAAACCAGAGCTATTCACACCTTTGTTCGCAAGACCATCAGCCACCGCATTTTCTTCTATATAGACATGTGTAACAATGTTCTATTTAGAGTAGAGAAGATCCAATAATCTTGACCATTTATTGGTCAGCTTCCAAGAAAGATGAAGAGCACCTATCCTAATAGCAATCACCACTTGTGTGGAATCACATTCAACCCATAGTTTGTCCTAGCCCTTTCTCCCAACATGCTAAACCGCTTCAATAACAGGTGTCATCTCTGCTTCAAGAGTAGTGAAGAAGCCACATTATCCATAAAGAAATCCAACAACACACCCTGTATGATCTCGGAAAACCGACCCAAAGCCAGAGTTACCCGGGTTACCTCACGAGGCTCCATCCGTGTTGATCTTGATCCAGCCTTTGAAGGGAGGTTTCCAAAGCACTTAAATCATGCCATGATGTGGAGGGAAGTTTCCCCAGACTCCCAACCTCTTCAGAACAGAGAGATCATGGAAGGAATTATCACAAAAGCAGGTTCTCGGCAGAACAGCCTCACAGACAGTAGCGAACAACCCAGAAATTGCAGTACCGGTGCTGAATTTCTGCTGCTCATGAATGGCCTTGATTCAAGATTGCCATATAATACTAAGTGATTCTTCCGCAGCAGATAAGAATAGATACCTGAGTTGTGGAGATAAATTAATCGAAGGCCAGGTTCGCATGAAGTCCACGATTGAGTTTCCCTGAGGCAGTGGCACTTCAAATAAGCTGGAGATGACCTGCCACATTGCTGCAGAAAAAACACAGCTGAGGAAGAGGTGATCTACGTCCTCTCTGTGTTGATGACATAAAGAACATCTGGAGCAGAGAGATATGCTACATCTTTGAAGAAAGTCATCAATGGGAAGTTTCCTGTGTGCTAGTATCCAAGAAAAAGTGGCACGCGATGGTTTAAAAAATCCCTTATTCAACTTACCCATCCATTGAGAGTTCAAATCATTTCCAATAGTATGCTTGTAAAAATCCTTTTAGGAGAGTATTCCATTTGGTGCTACATCCCAATCCCAGAAGTCCCCCCTGGAGGAGAAGGAATACTGCCCCACAGTAGAAATAATATGGTTCATAATACCCTCCATACAGCCCAATTTCTCCTTGATTGAAAGATCCAAATTCAAATTGGAATTGTTTTCAATAACAGAATCTTCTAGGTGTCATCCAGTCGAGTTGAATTTCCAGAAAGGTAAAGAGGAGTCCTTTGAAACAAGACATCGAGAATCAACATAAATTTTAGATAAAATGTTTCTAAAAGTAGGCCAGACATATGAATTAAGATAATTAATCATGCCATATTTTAACTTTTGAATGAATCTGGCCCTAAGGAAGGCTAAGGCCTCAGATTGAGTATTGACAAGCTTCCAGATAAAAACAGCTTGTAGGGAATCATTGAAGCATGTTAGGTTTTTAATGCTCAGACCCCCATCTTCATAAGGTTTGCAGACTGAGCTCCATGAAATTGTGGCATGTTTTTTTTCAGAGATGCTTCCACTCCAAATGAAGTTTCTGATGGAGGTGTTGATGTTATTGATTAAAGAAAGAGGCCACTTGTAGACCATGAAAGAAAAGAAATTTTTTTAAATGATGATAGACTTCACAAGACATACTTTGCCAGCCATGGATAGAGACTTCCCCTTCCAGGAGGAGAGTTGTCTACAAATCATGCCAACAATTCCAGAGAAATAGCATGCTTTTGGTCTCCCCAAAAACATAAAAACCCCCAAATAAATGAATGGGAGAGCTCCTTCGTGAATTCCCATCTCTCTGATAACATCATTCTTCCTTGTAGAGGAGAAGTTTCTTCCAAATTAAACAAAGGACTTGATCCAGCTAATCACCTGACCTGAAACCATATCATAGTGACAAAAGACTCTCTTAATGTTCCTAATATTTGCCTTGTCTCCTTGAGTGAAGAGAATGATGTCATCAGCGTACAGAAGGTGAGATGGGGCAACCAGCCCTCTTCCAGCAGGAATAGTCTTCAGCTTCCCATTGCCAGCCATGATAGAGAGGAATATACTAAGATAATCCTCTGCAATAGAGATAATGATCGCTGAAGAGGGTCACCCTGCCTGAAACCCCTTGAGGAATCAAAGTAACCTTCAGGAGCTCCATTAATTAGGATAGAAATGTGAGCCGAGTAGAAAATAGACTTTACCCACTTGATAAAGACATCATCAAACCCATACATGGCACAAATCTTTCATATAAATCCCCAATCCATTTTGTCAAAAGCCTTATTGATTTCCATATTGAGATCAATGTTTCCACCTCTGATAAGACTTTTGAGAAGGTTCACATATTCTGAAGCAGTAATAAGGAAATCTTTGATCGATCTCCCTTTGATGAAGCCAAACTGATTAGCAGACACAATCTTGCAAGCAATGCATGAAAGTCTACTAGCAAGGATTTTGAAAATAATCTTGTATACAGTGTTTACCAAAGCAAAACGCCTTAATAAGTGAATTTCATTCTCATTATCCACTTTCGGGATGAGGGCAAGAAATTTAGAATTCAAACCCCGAGGTAGTGGCCCTCCTTTGAAAAAATGAGTAGCAAGCCTGCACACATCAACATAAATAATATCTCAAAAATGATGAAAGAAGAAGTTACCAAAGCCATCCGGGCCCACAGAGCTTTCAGGTTTGAGACTAAAAACAGCCTCCTTGATTTCTGGTTCAAGAGAGATAGTAGTGAGAAAAGAGTTCTCCTCATGATTAATAAGTTTTTGAATCACACCATCCAAAGGGGGAGTGGTGGTATTTGGTACATTGAATAGATTCTTGTAGTAAGGGATGATGTGCTCCACAAGGTCTTTCCTGTTATCAATGATGGTATCCCCATTTTTGATCAGGGAAAGAGGTTTAGACATATTTCAAATTTTCTAGAGGGTGTTAAAGAATTTATACTTCCTATCTCCATCCTTTAACCATTTGGTCTTGAAGGAGTCTCTTTGAAAAGAATCCTTAAGATTGAGAAGTTTGTTAAGCTTATTGGTTATCTCAGCTTCATCCAGGCACCCATTAGAAAAATCACTAGAAGTGGTGATCTCCTGAACAATCTGCAAAGAATCAGCAAGGGAGGAAATATCAAAATCAATAGAACTGAATCTATCCTTGCTCCAATGTTTCAGATTTATCTTTAGGACTTTTAGATTTGTAATACAAGAAAAGGCATCGTCCCTGCATTTAACATAATTCCCGGTGCTCTGCACTATGACAATACACTCCGGGTGAGTCGTCCAGGATTTGTTGAACCTAAAGGGATGTGGATGCTTAATTTCTTTTTGAGCATGATCCACAAGAATTGGATGATGATCAGGGTTGATTTTGTCTAGGGTTGAACATGAGATAGATCCCCATGTGTCTAGAGAAACTGCATTGATGAAGGCTCTGTCAATTTTACTGGAAACGAAGGTGATGAGATGCCTTCTATACCAGGTGTCTCTCGAGCCAACTAAATTGATCTCAACCAAATCATTTTGATCTATGCAGGCACGAAATTATCTAGAGGAGATGGAATCACTAAAAGCACCCATTTTCTCATCCGGGTTTAAAATAGCATTAAAGTCCCCCAAAAGGATCCAAGAGCTCAAGATTCTAGAGTTCAAAGATCCGAATTTAAGACAAAGATTCCTGCGATCCTGATACCTGTTATTGGCATAAATGAAAGTACTAGAAAAGTCAGAACCAAGGTAGTTGAAGGAGTAGGTGACCTACTAGTCACTAGAGATAGCCATGGAGGTACTGGCCAGAGAAGAGTGTGTAGAGACCTGAAGCTTGATGTACATGGACAGTACATTAATTTTTCGGAATACTTAATACATAACAAAAATAGACACACAATGACGGTAGGCCGTACGTACACATGAACACTGTTTTCGTTTCCTTATTGAGTTGAATGGAATTAAGTAGATAAAATACATACATATATATATAAATAAATATAGTAGCTTTATAATGTCATATATTTCTTTATTATTTCTTATATATACATTATAATCATTCTTAAATGGTTAACATGGAGAATGAAACTCATCGCACCGTGGAGACGGTAGTCCGTACGTACGCATGAGCGATGATATCATTCCCATAATTATTTAATTGAATTGTAGAGGACGATAAAATATATAATAATAAGTAAGATGTTATAATAACTATGTATAGTTATTCTTTACACCATTATACTCATCCAAGTAAGGTGGTGTTTGAAAAACAGATTACACCACGACGTGGAGACGGTATTCTGTACGTACGCACGCGCGGTGATTTCGTTTTCTGTAGGATGGATAGATGGTGAAATAGGGTTGTTTCATAATTATAATAACATATAATTATATGAGTGATACTGATGTTATTACTTCATAATGAAACAACTAAAGAAAAAGAAGTAGAAGAAGAAATAATGTTGAAAGAATCGGTAACAGACATTACCTCTTCTTTGAAGCGCCTCTTTGAGACCTCCTCTTAGGGCACTAAAATTGGTCTTTGAAGAAGACCATGACCTATAGTATGTTTCTAGGGAAGTGGAGAAGAGAATTTTGCAGGGTTTGGCTGAGCTTGAATGCTCAAAGTGGTGTGAGGAAGAGAGGGAGGAGGTTCCCTTTTATAAGGGAGGAGTGGGGTACCTTTGGAAATCTTAAAAATATTAATTTATAATAAATCTAACCCCACTTTAAAACCTCCAAAAATGACTCATATTTGAATATTAGATGATATAGGGTTGTAATCTCATCAACCAATAAAATTTATACATGTTAGGAAATTATTTTAAACATTATCAACTTGATTTATTCTTACTTAATCAATTTTATTTTATTTGTGGTAATAACATTCTAAATTTTAAATTATAACAAATAATTACTTATTTGTTGTGAATTTTCCATATTTGGATACTATATAAAATTTTAGACAATATAAATTTAAATTTATAATTTTTATATATTTTTTTGATTTTTAAACAGTTTTATAATATGTTATTTTTATAAAATAACAATAGTGTCAATTTTGATACTATTCATTTATTTGAATTTAAATAAAATATATACAGAAGATATGTTCAAAATAAAAGCTTTAATAGATTCCTAAAAGATCACATGTGTCTAGAAAATTAGTGGAGAACATTAAATAGTTCATATAATATTTACTTTATTTTTTTAAAACCATTTATTTGGTTTATTTCTTAATAAAATAATTACTACAACATTTTTGTATAATTATTTAATATACTTATCTGTTGCATAAAAATTAAAAATAAAATACTATGATGAATATAAATCTATTACCTTTTAAAATAATACTTTTACTCGAATTTATCATCTTAAAATCACAATAATTAAATTGTTATATTTATTAAATTATGAAGGTGACAACTTTGGAATCATTTAAAATATAATAATATAAGTGTCATAATAACTTTTATAAGACTCCAAAAGGTTATATATTAGGTAATTGGATGATTATGGTGTATATATACATTACCAATAAGTTTTGGTCAGGTTTTTGGGACTTTTAATGGGAATTATTATTTAAGTAAAAACTATATTACTGATTTTTCACTTAATAAATAATTTCTGCATCATTAATGTATCACCATTAATGACAATTATTTAATCCCTAAAAATTTTAAATAAATTATCATGATGTAGATAATTTTATTATATTTCTTGAAACTATTAATGTTCTAAGTTTTATGATGTTTATCACTAAATTAAAATTATTATACTTATAAGATTTAAGAGAGTGACATGTTGTCACTTTCTTTGGTTTTAATAATAATTAAATTATTTTCATGGTCTAAAGTCCATAAAATGAATCTAATCCGCCCCTTAGGTGATATGGATCTAGGTTTAGTCATCCAATAGAATTTTGGCATGTGTTAGGGTAATTTTATAATATTATATTTACCCTTAATTACCCGATTTACCTTTAACTATGGTAAATAAAATTTACCGTAGTTACTATTCATAATTCCCAAAAATAAAAAGTATCTTATTAACATAATTTGGACCCACTAATTCCAAATATGGAATCCATTTTTTCAAATTCAATACACAAAATTTTCATAAATTAAATTAAAATTAATCCCGTTGTTGAATGAAAAGGGTTTTTCTTTAAAACATTGCAAATGATTGAATTGATTTAACCTACGAATTCAAGGTAAAATCAATGATAATGACATACATTATATTAAATGGTAAAAATATATTCTATTTATACTTTAAAACCATTCAATATTATAATTTAACCACATAAGTTATTACGATGAAAAAAAGTTGTTTTTAATTAAAATATAGCGTGTTTTTACTATTCATTAAAATATGAAAGTTATCAGAATAATATGAAAAATTTATCCAAGGTAAAATTTTCTATCCTGATTCTAAAGAATAATTTTATTTTGTAAAATTAAACTTATAAACATGTCAAAAACTAGATTTAAAGTGGGTGCACCATCAAAAGGCGGCAAAACTGCATTTTTTGAAAAATACTTATTTTACCCGAAAAATTTATTTTGTTCTTATACCATGTTCTAGAAAATGTGTAAGATGAATAATAATGTTATAAAATTCAAAATATAGTTAATATTATTCATAACAGATAGTTCATAATAATATTATAATAACATATCGTTGTTTAGTAAAACCCGATATTGCGTACAACACACGCTATCGAAGAAGGTCGTGACTGCGTGTAATGCAAGCCAAGTCAGGGTTGCATATAGTGCAAGACTCCTTTGTTGTTTCATATAACATAATCCAAACATATTTCATTTATACATTGAATATATATATATATACACTCAATGTTGGGTAGAATGACTATTATCAAACGAACTTGAAATTGTGTGTAACACAATCTAAGAATAGTGTTGCGTATACTGCAAGCTAATACGGTGTTGCGTATAACACAAGATAATCTTGTTGTAGCATAAAACACATGACATAAAATAAATTAAAAAGAATACTTTTCATAAAATATCAGGTTGTTACATTCTACCCCCCTTAAAATGAATTTCTCCCTCAAAATTCATCGTGGTTATGCATGGTTTTCTACTTGAAAGTTTCTTTAATTAAAACCCACATCGTAAAATGAAATACCAAAACTTAACTTTCAAAACTAAAGTATGAAACGTAATAGTTACCCAAATTAACTCATCACTGGGTTTCCACGTAGGAGAACATAGGTGAAAATATGGATATGGAAGAGAAATCTAACCATCATGTTCTGATGGAGAGTGGTAGAGAACATGGCTATGAAAAATCCAACAATCACAAATCCATCTATTTTTGATGATCTAAGGTACCATATGATTCATCGGATATAAGGGCACTTAGACAACATTTTTGGTTTTCAAGATCATTTCCCAAAAGTTGAAGAATTTGAATTAGAAGAAATACTTGCATGATTTTGGTACAATCTCACTGTTGTTCGTTCTTTGAACAATTTCCACTTCATGTATTAAAGAAATGAAGTTGAATTTATTATTCGTGAAGTGTTAGCAGATCATGTGATAGAATGATGGGTCATTCCATCTATTTCAAACAAAACGTTAGCAAAACTTATAAGTCCATATTATGGTTAGATTAATCGTATATGGTTCCAAAAATGAACTTATACTTCATATATCATACCGCTTAATAAAATAAAACTAGTTTCTACTAACCAGGGACTTCCTGTAGGCCAGTGGTAGGTGATAAAGGCCTGTCGCACTTCAGTTGTGGGTTCGATTTCCACAGCCTTGTCCGACACGATGGGCTGTCGCCCATCCTACAGGTTGTCCTTTTTCTAAAACTACATTACTATAACATCCCATCAATAATATAAAAAAAGTTCTATCCTTAAACAATACTAACTTATGTCCAACATAATCCATTCCAATCTTTAGGCTTATCTAAAATACTTCGGTCCAAGCTCATAGTATAAAGAAAACAATTACTAGAGAGGTCACATAACAATAATGTGAATAACATCATTTGTCATACGATATGTCTTGTTGGTCACATTCCAAACATGTGAATTCCTTAATAATTTATTCTATTGAAACATGAATTACCACAGAAACTTAGTTGAAAGCATGATTGCTGTCAAAAGTTGTCTATTTCCACATTCCAAAATCCCAAAAATTCTATATACTCAAACCATGATTCCACTTAGTCCTTATATCAATCATGAGCTCATGAATACTATCAAACATATTAGATTATCTTTATCCCTTTATTATGTGCATATCATCTGCTTTCCAAAATATTTCAATCACTTTTCATGGTTACCGATGCCATATTCTTATGGAAAACCACAATGGACCAATACATAGATATTCCAATATACCATAAAAGTACCTCAATAACATTATTATTTAATACCAATACATAAACACTTCAAACCATCATCTTCAATGATTGTCATGGAATAAGTCCTTCCTTGATTTAGAAGTAACCTCTTAGGTCAGGGCATTGAGTTGGGTAATGCCCATCTTCTCCACAGATAAGACATTGAACTCCATAACAGTATGTCACTCTATGACCCTTCTCTCAACACAGATAAAATCTTCCCCTCCATTTGAGGTATTCCTCAAGGTTCTTCTTCCCTTCTTTAGAAATCTCAATCTTCCTTTCTTTATGATCCTCAACATGCGAACATGCATAAAAGTCTATCTTCATCTTATTTGATGAATTAGGAATACCACTAAATTTCACCTTGTTAATCATATATCGTGATGACTGATTCGGCATAATCACAATATTATTATCTCTAGGCATTACACAATTTCGTTTCTCATAGTCACCAATTTTTCCATTCGATTCAATGTTAACTGAATTCCTTCTGGTTCCCTCCATTGACTAAAACACAAAAAGAGTTTTGTGAGAGGGAAAAATCATGATAGGTAAAAAAATATAATATAGGGGGAGTAACATCAATATCTAACATCTTAGGTTTAATTCTATGATCATTACCGTAATTCTAGGACTATAACCAATACTTATACTTAACCTTAGGGACATCCCTAGACATACCTTAGAAATATCTCTAGGGATCTCACTAAAGTTCTCGTATCCTAGTTTCCAAAGGTTGACTAAACCTTTCCTCTGATACCAACTTTAACAGTCTGGAATTACTTCCAGTAGACTATAATTGATACCTATAAGGGCACTCCATGGGTGGCTACACCCCCTGGGCAGGACACACCACCATCCCCAGTGGCAACCATTTCCTCATGAAGCCCTTGGGCGGAGAGCCATGCTTCGTCCAATGCTCACATGTGAGAGTTCCCAAGGATTGGATTCATTCCTACCTCCTTTTCCTCTGATACCAACTTTAGAGACCCGAAGCTTGACGTACATGGACATTACATTACTTTTTCATAATACTTAAAACATAAAAAAAAGAGACACACAAGGACCGTAATAGTTTAGTGTCTTTGGAAACATGGAACATAATCTTCTAATCGTGGTGAAAGATCTTCAACATCTCCCATAAAGATCATCCACTTTTTGTTTCCTTACCCTAAAACTTTATTTTAATCCTATGGGAAAATAAAACATAAAAAGGGTGAGCTCAAATGCTCAGTAAGGGTAAGCATGGATAAAATTAAACATACCATATACATTTGAACTTAAAAACATGAACATGATGTTTAAACATCAAAATCATGAACAACGACATAAAACATGGAAGTACATAAGGCATAGATCATAATGGAATATAAATCACGATAAAATATCATGGGAATAAAACATGTAATTGTGGAATCCATTAAGCACATGTAATGATTTCCATAGTAGCCAAGGCATTGCTGCCAAGACCATCTTAGTGGACAAAGTCCCTTTCTGAATCGAGTTCACTCCTCGTTCCAGTCCAATAATACTGAACCAGATTAACTTAACGTTCCATCCATGTCTATCTCATGAGATATAAATCTTTACCCAATGCATTGGAGGGAGATATAGGTCCCACCCATCACATAATGAAATCATTCTTACTTGTTCCACAAAATAAACATACATCATTCATAATAACCTAATAAATAAAATGGGTTTCATAAACATCATCCCATCATCACATAATCCATATAAAAGAAATGGATATCATTTCATAATAATAAAAGTGAAACCATGTAAATCAAAGATACATGTTACTTGAAACATACACATATGAAATAATGTCATCTTAGATGAAAAATGGTTTTGATACAACACTTGAAATGAACTCTTGAGGAAAATATCCTTTCTTCTTCAAAATAATTTTCTTTTCAAAAAATGTCATTCAATTTTAAAAGAAAAGGATTTTATTGAAAATAGTCATGAAATCTTTTGGAGGAAGCTTCATGAAAATAAGGCTTTATAAAACCGTAAAAATCCTTTCATGCCGTATAAGTTAAATAAAACATTCTTCTCGTACTTTTGCTGGAAAAATCAAAAAAAGTACCTCATAATGTAAAAAAAAGAAATATTCCTTACATACCATGTAGTAAAAGTCAAAAATGGGTAAAAATTACTTTAAACATACATGAAAACACTTTTATAAAATATAGACATGGATGATAGAAATAACCCCAGTAAATACTTACGAATAAGCAATCTCGGATAAAAATGAGATTTGAAAAATTATCCCTTACCTTAGGTCCGATATGCTTCGTATGGATCAGAACCTCCTGTATAATGATTTAAATAATGTCATTGACTTATTACATAATCATATTCATTGTTATGATATCATATATGTTTCACTTATGACTTTATATTACCCGTTCTTTTGTAAATTCCATGTGAAAGTAGCGTTTTGGGTGAAATCATTTCATTTGTCGTTCGTGTTTTGACTTGTAATTATTCATATGATTAATTAGATCATGATTAATTAATTACATAATATAAAACTTATTTATATATAATATATATTCAGAATATACATATATATAATAGATCGATAAATGGAAAGAAATACACCGTTCATGGAGACGGTAGGCCGTACGTACGCATGAACGCTGTTTTTTGTTTCCTTATTAAGTTGAATGGAATTAAGTAGATGATATACATATATATAGATAAATAAAGTAGATTTATAATTTCATATATTTCATTATTATTTCTTATATATACTTTATAATCATTCTTAAATGGTTAACATGGAGAATGAATCTCATCGCGTCGTGGAGACGGTAGTCCGTACGTACGCACGAGCGATGATATCGTTCCCATAATTATTGAATTGAATTGGAGAGGATGATACAATATATCATAATAAGTATAATGTTATAATAACTATGTATAGTTATTCTTTACACTATTATGCTCATCCAAGTAAGGTGGTGTTGGAAAAACAGATTACACCACAGCGTGGAGACGACATTCCAAATTTTAAATTATAACAAATAATTACTTATTTGTTGTGAATTTTCCATAATTGGATACTTTATAACATTTTAGACCATATAAGGTTAAATTTATAATTTTAATATATTTTTGTGATTTTTAAACAATTTTATAATATGTTATTTTTATAAAATAACAATAGTGTCAATTTTGACACTATGCATTTATTTGAATTTAAATAAACTATATACATAATATATGTTCTAAATAAAAGATTTAATAGATTCATAAAAGGTAATATGTATCTAGAAAATTAGTTTAGAACATTAAATAGTTCATATAATATTTATTTTATTATTTTTAAAACCATTTATTTGGTTTATTTCTTAATAAAATAATTACTACAACATTTTTGTATAATTATTTAATATAATTATTTGTTGCATAAAAATTACAAATAAAATCCTATGATTAAGATAAATCTATTAACTTTCACAATAATACTTTTAATCGAATTTATCATCTTAAAATCACAATATTTTAATTGTTATATTTATTAAATTATGAAGGTGAAAACTTTGGCATCATTTAAAATAAAATAATATAAGTTTCGTAATCACTTTTATAAGAATAAAAACTGTTATATATTAGGTAATTGGATTATTAAGGTGTATATATAGACTAAAAATAAGTTTTGGTCAGGTTGTGGTCCTTTTAATGGGTATTATTATTTCAATAAAAACTATATTACTGATTTTTCACTTAATAAATAATTTCTACATCATTAATGTATCACCATTAATAACAATTATTTAATCCCTAAAAATTATAAATAAATTATCATGATGTAGATAATTTTATTAGATTTCTGGATACTATTCATGTTCGAAGTTTTATGATGTTTATCACTAAATTAAAATTATTATACTTATAAGATTTAAGAGAGTGACATGTTGTCACTTTCTTTGGTTTTAATAATAATTAAATTATTTTCATGGTCAAAAGTCCATAAAATGAATCTAATACTACCCTTAGGTGATATGGGTCTACTTTTATCCATCCAATATAATTTTGACATGTGTTAGGGTAATTTTATAATGTTATATTTACCCTTAATTACCCGATTTACCTTTAACTATGGTAAATAAAATTTACCGTAGTTACTATTCATAATTCCCAAAAATAAAAAGTAGCTTATTAACATAATTTGGACCCACTGATTCCAAATATGGAATTAATTTTTCCAAATTCAATACACAAAAGTTTCAGAAATTAAATTAAAATTAATCCCGTTGTTGAAAGAAAACGGGTTTTTCTTTAAAACATTGCAAAAGATTGAATTGATTTAACCTACGAATTCAAGGTAAAATCAATGATAATGACATAAATTATATTAAATGGTAAAAATATATTCTATTTATACATTAAAACCATTAAATATTATAATTTAACCAAATAAGTTATTACGATGAAAAAAAGTTGTTTTTAATTAAAATATAGCATGTTTTTACTATTCATTAAAAGATGAAAGTTATCAGAATAATATAAAAAATTTATCCAAGGTAAAATTTTATATCTTGATTCCAAATAATAATTTTATTTTGTAAAATTGAACTTATAAACATGTTAGAAACTAGATTTAATGTTGGTGCGCCATCAAAAGGTGGCAAAACTGCATTTTTTGAAAAATACTTATTTTACCCGAAAAATTTATTTTGTTCTTATACCATGTTCTAGAAAATATGTAAGGTGAATAATAATGTTATAAAATTCAAAATATAGTTAATAATATTCATAACGGCTAGTTCATAATAATATTATAATAACATATCGTTGTTTAGTAAAACCTGGTATTGCGTACAACACACGCTATCGCAGAAGGTCGCGATTGCGTGTAATGCAAGCCAAGTCACGGTTGTATATAGTGCAAGACTCCTTTGTTGTTTCATATAACAGAATCCAACCATATTTCATTTATACATTGAATATATATATATATATATACACTCAATGTTGTGTAGAATGACTATTATCAAACGAACTTGAAATTGTGTGTAACACAATCTATGAACAGTGTTGCGTATACTGCAAGCTAATACGGTGTTGCGTATAGCACAAGATAATATTGTTGTAGTATAAAACACATGACATCAAATAAATTAAAAAGAATACTTATCATAAAATATCGGGTTGTTATAGAGTGATCCAGAACCCATAACCTTTTGACATCTGTTGAGAACCTATTGGTTTCAATTAACGAAAATCCCAACTTTTGAAAGTTAGCGAGATTAGGGAGGAAGATTTCTTTAGGCTTGAAGAGGCCTATAAGAGAAGGTTTATGCCTTTGGATGATCATATGGATGGACCTGGTGGTTTCCAGATTAGCTAGGCCCTGACAATTCCAGAATATAATTTTCATTTGGAAGTGGTTTCGGGGGTGGAGCCCCTCATATTTTCGCCTGCTGGTTTTTTTGAAGGTCAACCAGCCTTTTTCTTGGGAACTGTGGAACCTTGAAGAAGGTCAGAGACATCCATCTTGCTATTTATAACGCTTTCATCCTTGGTTGCATTCCCCATTTCTGGCCTAGTTTCCCTATTCTCCATAGTAATTGGGACATTAATGGCATTGTCGGTTCTGTTATGATCATCTGCATCCATAAGAATGACCTCTATATCAGCAGAACCCTTTTTTATTGAGATTTCAGAGCCCTGACTTTGCTGGCTAGCATGCCCAGTGTTCTTCCCATTCAGAATTCTCCCGGAGCTGATTTGGGAAGCTACCACAACATCCTTGTCAGTGTCTTTCAGCTTAGAGGGGTCCATTTGAGCCAACTTATCATTGAATCCCTCCCTTGAGGAGCATACCAGATTGAGAATGTCATTGTATAATTCAAGGGAAATGAGTTCCTCCTCCAATTATTGCTGACAAAGTAAAACCAGGTTGAAAATATTCTTTGAGATTTCAGAGTCTAGTTATTGAATTGTCTTAGTGTCAATCGCAGGAAGAGAACTCATCAATGATTCTTCAAACTCTTTAGATTCCTCTTCCTCCACTATATCAGCCCATGTCTGCTTCTTACTGGAGCCAAGCCTGTGATTTTCTGGAACATAGGGCTGACTTTGTTTCTGAATGTCAATAAGAATTGCTACCTGGATTTTATGGGAACCCTATAAAGGGTCATCCTTTCTGGGGCCTCCAATCTTTTCAGTAAGGATATTTTTATGCTTCTTATTTTTATTGGAAGCATGCCATTCTGGTTCAATTAGGGCATTTACCTTCTTCCGTAGGACTCTGCAATTGGCCACCGATTATGCCACCATCTTGTATACCTCACAGAAAGGAGGGACATTTTCATACTCCACTCTCACTTCTGATCTCTTACCTTTAGCCAGAAATGCTATACTGTTAGGCCATTTCAATTCCAAGTTTACATCTATCAGCATGCGAGCGAAGAAACCAAGCTCCCCATCCATAGTCCTTTGATCCATTCATATGGGAGTGCCAATACAAGAAGTTATATCATTCAGAATCTTTGGGTGCCAATACACCCAATTTAGACCATGCAACCTTATCCAAATATGGGCATTAGATTTTCTAATATTTAAGGGGTAAAAGTTTACATCCCATTCAGATAGCCTTAGAATTCCAGGCTTCAGCTGCAAGTTTCCAATACTCTAGTCTGAGTTCAGGGCCTCCCCAGATTGCAGGATTATATGAAAAAACCCCTCCCGATGGGGATGAACCTCCATTCCCTGTTTCCCCAGCAATGTGAGATTTGATTCTTGAGTTTAGCATACGACCATGGTCTATCACCCTTTGAATAGATCAAGCGACCTAAAATTGAGAACTTGTATAAGTCAATCCTCTGTTGGAGAGCCTCCAGATCTGCCTCGACAGAGAAGCCTCCATTCTCTAATCTCGTTACGTTAGATGGTTTATGCGAGTCAACCTTGGAAGGCTCCCTGGTACCCGAGAGGGCCTCGGAAAATGATAAACCATTCTTCTTCCAACCCGAGGGTTCTTGTGGATCCTGAATTTTGATCGAGTTCCACTGGGATCCTCGATCGTGCTCCAATTCCAGATTCAAATCAGGATTTTGAGAACTGACCTTGCGGTGGATAGAATCTAAGGTCTTTCAATTCACAAGCACTGGATCCTGGTGCTTATGAGAATCAAAGCGGCCATTAGGAAGGAAATCCCCCATCGATTACAAGGGCGAAGGGCAAGAGAATCCCTAATCACCATTACGAAGAAACGAGAGCATTACGAAAATCCCATGGGAATTTTATGAATAATTGTAAATGTTTATTTTTAAAATAAATAAATTATTTTTTATGATATTAATTTATTATTATTTTTTGGAAGGGGTATAATTACAAAAATTCTTAAGCATTGTTGATGCAGTGCTTCTGAAAGCAGATGAAAAATCAAAGTGGGTAGTTTCAAAAATATAAAAAGTTATGTTTTTCTAATAAGTTAAAGTATATAAAGATTTTTATGGATTAAAATTAAAATTAATTAATTTTTAAAATATTAAAATTGTAACTACATGGAAATCTTGATGTCTTCAAAGTCAAATTATCTAAATAGTGCTAAAAATGACTTTCATACTATTTAATGTTAAATAATATTTAATTAAATGATTTCAAAATCATAAAAACCTTATAATTTATAAATTTAATGGGAAATTATCTATCGTATAAACCATTTTACACTTATGATCCACTTTCCCTTGTATAATGGCATTATTTATCCTTAAAGACTATGGATTTTGTTACCATGATTACGGTCAAATGGGTTGATGGTGGGGTTAAACAAATAGATAAGTTTAAAAATTGCACTTAATATTATATAAATATTATTTTTGAATCTATTTAGATTTTATACACCTTATATTCAAAATATATAGAACTTTTGATCAATTTAAAATGAGGTAGGAACATATTAAATATCCATATTTCATATATTTACAAGATTTCCACCCACCTCACTAATAAAAGGAAAACTCCTCTCTAAAGGTTTCAGATATAGCAGAAGCACCTGGTAGGAGACTACCCATAATGGTTTTTTAGATTTTATGGATCATGTCCCAATTGTGTATAAAAAAAACCTCATGAACAATAAATTTTTTCCATCGAATATTGATATAGTGAAGCCTGGAACCCAAAGAGGGGATCTTATGCATGTAAAATTTATAATTAATTTAAATAGATCTGATGAAATAATACCACATATTATTAACCTTATTTAATGATGATTTTGTTGATCATCCAAAAAACCCATTTCAAATTACCATTATTTTGATTGTAGGATCCAAGTGTAAAATCCATATAGTGGTGATTCATGTGTGCTCTTTTAATCTTTGAGAAACCCCAATAGAATGTTGGTTGCTAGTGTAGAAGATCTATCATCTTGTGTTTATTATCTCAATTACATATAGTTCTATCACACTAGAAATATTCTCAATGTTCTTCTCATTCTTGAGAAGATGAGAGAAAGAGGAATTCGAGAGAGAATTCTGTTGCACAAAATGGTTCCCATTTTTCAATTAACCCTACATAATAGGCATAATAATCAATTTATAGAGTAATTTTTAGGTTAAAATATTATTTGACTACACAATGATGATTAAAAATATATTAAAACTTATCTGACATCATCCAATATATTAATAATTTTATTATTTTTATATGATGTTCGCTAACTAACGCAATAAAAAATATTATTTTACAAGCTTGAAAAGTAATATTTATCACTAGAATTGATCTTGATCCCCTCAACCACTTCGTCGTATAACGTATACCAAAATAAATCCTTTTTTTAAATATATATTCATAAATAAATATTTTTATTAAATATTTACTGATAAATAAATATTATATTCATAGTCTCATGAATAAAAATTTATTATATATTCAGTAAAAAAATAAGTATTGGATTAATATTATGAACAATAAATATTTATTTATTATTCACATTATTAATTTAATTATTTTTTAATTAAAAAATAACTATTTATTACCTTTTGAATACTTGCGATTAATAAATCCTAAATAAAATGACTCTTCTATCTTGAGAATAATATTTATTCCAAGAATTAAATTCTAATATAATTTAATTTAGATCAACAGAGACACATAGTGTGTGACCCTCTATGATTATTTCTTATTAGCATTAAGAGGACATGCATAAAGTCTACTATTACTATCTAGCGATGGGTCTAGAAAACCATGATAAATAAGTTAATTGCTCAATGTTGAAAACCACATATGGGTTTCTACTGTGTAATATAATCCCTTTGTCATAGTATCTCATCAAACAGGTCACACACATGTGCCATCAATGTAACACCCGAGACTTTTATGTTATATAAATCATCAAAGGAATCTTTTTCTACACAACACTTGCTTGGCTTGCTTTACATGAAATCACGAACTTCCTCGATAGCTTGCGTCATACGCAATACCGAGTTTCACTAAACAACGATACGCTATTAAAATATTATTAAAACTAGCCGTTATGAATAGTAATAACCACTTTTTGAAATTTTATAAATTTTATTTTTTAAAATGGACTTCATTTTTGGATTCAGAATATCGAAATTAGCCTAGGGTGAAATTTTGGTATTTTTCTGAAAACTTTCAATTTTTGATGAATAGTGAAACCACTAAGTGGTAGTTAAAAAACTGAATTTTTCATAAAACTTAATTTTACCGCTTCTGTGAGTGGAATTTCAAAAATCCGAGAGACACAGTTGATGTCAGTAAGTAAAATGTGGTTCAATGAGATGAAAATAATTTTTTGGTGAATAGTAACTTTTTACTTTTTTTTACCACGGTTAAAAGTAAATAGGGTAATTAAGGGTAAAGATGATATTATTATTACCCTAACACATGTCCTAATTCTATTGGACAAGTGTAATTCGACCAAAAACAAACTTAGGAATAAAATATGACCATTTAGGCCCACTTGGATTAGATTAGGACATTTATTATTAATTTATTTAAAGAAGGGTTAAAATAGTTAAAATCAAAGTTTAATAAGTAAATAATTTTTAATATGGGGTTATACATAAGATAAATTCGACTATAAATATTCATTAGAAATCTAAAAAGCTTTCCTACATAATGGTATTTTATTTGTAATTTTTAGACATTAAATAATTTAATTTATTTATGACACAAAGATGATGCAGTAATTATCTTATTAATGAAATATTGACATAATTAATGTTATAAACACAAAAATAAATGTAATTTGAGACTTTTTATGAATTTAACTAATTTTATAGGTTAATATGACATGTTATTATTGATTTAATTAACTTTTTTCTAACTAATCATTCTGTTATGATTTTCACAAAAATCAATTACTAAATAGTGTCAAAATTGCCATAAAATAGTTTTTAAAACAAATATTATATTAGTAATTGTTATTTTATTCTTAAAAATCTAAGGTTTGGCCAAATGACTTAGATAAGGTTATATATATTAATAATAAACAACTTGGGGTTCGTTTTGCTTCCTATAGTAAGTTTATTAACCTTATAGTATAAGAACACAAGAAGACACGGTAAAAGTAAAATTATTTAACTTAATGTTAAATCTAAATGATAAGGTTAAAATAGGAACCTAAACTTGTTTAGATTCTATTGGATGAGAGGGTTTTGACCCATCCCCAAATTAGCTTCGAAATATATCAATTTGGAGCTATTTAAAACCGAACTTGACTTTATAATAAAATAATATTTTTAGTTTTCCCAAAGGTGCCCCTCTCCTCCCTTATAAAAGGGCACCTCCTCCCCCTATTCCTCACACCACTTTGAGCCTTCAAGCTCGGCCAACCCCTACCAATTCCTCCTCTCCACTTCCCTAGAGACATACCAGAGGTCCTGGTCTTCTTCAAAGACCAATTTTAGTGCCCTAAAAGAAGGTCTCAAAGAAGCACTTCAAAGAAGAGGTAATGTCCGTTACCGATTCTTTCATCTTTATTTCTTCTTCCACTTCTTCTTCTTTAGTTGTTTCATTATGAAGTAATAACATCAGTATAACTCATATACAGATATGTAATTATAAGTATGAAACAACCCTATTTCACCATCTATCCATCCTACGGAAAAAGAAATCACCGCGCGTGCGTACGTACGGAATACCGTCTCCACGCCGTGGTGTAATCTATTTTCCACCACCACATTACTTGGATGGGTATAATGGTGTAAATAATGACTATATATGACTATTATAAAGTAATACTGATTATGAAATAGTATACATACACTCCAATACAATTTCACGATCATAGGAACGATATCATCACTTGTGCGTACGTACGGAATACCGTCTCCACGATGTGATGCGACTCGTTCTACATGATCTTCATTTCATAATGATTATATAAACGAATTTAATGAATGAATATGATATATATTACACTAATACCATTCTTTAAATGAGGTATCTATAACCTAAAGAGAAGAATAAGAATTGATTCGTCAAGACACGCATAAGAACAAAAAGTTATAAACACCCAAATAACAAGTAGCAATGAAATATTACTACTAAGAAGCTAAGAATATGACCATATATGATATCATAAAAATAATTATGATTCTGGAATAAGTCAATAACATTATTTAAATAATTATACAGGAGGTTTTGACACTTAAGAATCAAAACGGACCTAAGGTAAGGGAAATATCACAATCTCATTTTTATCCGAGATTGTTTATACTTTGGTATTTACTGGGGTGTATTTTATCAACCACATCCATGTTTCCTCAATATGTAATATTATTTCCATCCACCTACAATTGTTTAAATCCAATTTTACACTTCGGTGAGTTTTTAGTAAAATATATTAAAGGAATCTTTTTTTGTTTTTCGTACGAGGTACTTTTTGACTTTTCCAACAAAAGTACGAGAAGAATGTTTTTTTAACTTATACGGCATGAATGGATTTTTAAAACAAAATTTCCAAGAATATTCCTTTACAAGTTTTCAAGTTAATTTTTAATCAACTTCTTTTAGTTTAAAATTGTATGACACGTTAAGAAAGGAAAAATGCTTTTGAAGTAGAAATGATATTTTCCTCAAGAATGGAGTTCAAGTGTTTTATCAAAATTATTTTCCATCTAAGATAATAACGGGTTATGTTTTTATCCCTATTATTACATTGATTTGATTATGTTGTGATGGAATTATTTTTATGAATTCCTTTATATTATATGAATTGTTTTATGATGTCACAATGTTTAAGATTCCCATTTTTCTTACATGGGTTATGCAATGATGTATGATGTATGATTTTGTGAAACACATAAGAATGGTATCATTATGAGATGGGTGGGACCTATATCTCCCTCCAATTCATTGGGTAAAGATTTTATATCTCATGAGATAGACATGACTTGAACGGTAGGTTATACCGGTTAAGTGAAACAGGACTGAAACGAGGAGTGAACTCAGTTCAGAAAGGGACTTTGTCCACTAAGATAGTCTTGGAAATGAGCCTTGACTAATAAGAAATTAGTCTCTATGATTATGTGTGTATGCCACAAAGTTTCATGTTTTAAGTTATGATTATTGTGATTACATTTCACTGCCATGATTTATCCCATGTTATGAAATTATGATCTCTTTTGCAGGTTAAGATTTCCAAAAGTTATGTGCTTATGTATATGATGTGATTGATATTTCTTTTGTTCACCCTTACTAAGCATTTGAGCTCACCCTTTTGTATGTTTTCTTTCCACAGGTCAGGAAGAAGGTTTTTATGTAAGATATGCCAAAAGGGACTATAGATATGATGAAATAAATGGGAGACCGTGTAGACGCTTTATGAACCAGTTGTTTATGTTTCCCAGTTTCTAAAGACACTATACCTATACGGTCCTTTCGTGGTTTTGTTATATGTTGTAATAAGTATGCTTCAATTTTGAAGTATTAACAATGTATGTAAAGTATGGGTCGTTATAGTTGGTATCCGAGGAAAGGTATAGTCAGCCTTTGGAAACTAGGATGCAAAAGCCTTAGTAAGAACCCTAAGGATAATTCTAAGCGTAGAACACAATCTTAGTGTTTTAGAAATGGCCATGAATAACCTTGGATAAGACCTTAAGTGTGAAATCTTATTCTTGATTATGTGGTTTTCCTATTATAATTAGTGTTGCTCACACTATTCTTCTTGGTTTTAGTCAATAGCTGGAACCCGAAGGAATCGTGTTAATGCAGAATGCGATGGGCAATGCAATGATTGTCCCCCTAAGCAACCAAACGTTATGGGAGATGGAATGAAAAATCTTATAGCCATGCTCACACAACTTTCTCAAGCTATGAATCATGCAGGACTTCCAAACGAGCAAAGGAAGGAGCAACATTCTGTTGAATCCTTCATGAGGCAGCGTCCACCTTCTTTCAGCTGGTCTACTGATCCATTAGTTGCTGAAAAATGGATTAGTACTACTGAAAAGATATTTTCAGTTCTTCAATGTTCTGAACATGATAAAGTCATCCTAGCAGTGTATCATTTGGAAAGATATGCTGATCAATGGTGGAATCTTATTAAGAATACGAGGCAAAGGGATGAAATTGAGTCCATGGAATGGGACAAGTTCAAGAACTTATTTTTCAATAAGTACTTCCCTCATATTCTCCGAACAAAGATGGAGAAAGAGTTTCTTGAACTGAAGCAAAAGGATGATGAATCTGTTGGTACCTATGAAGAAAATTTAACAAGACTTGCAAGGTATGCTTCTGGTATTATTATCCAACCTGAGAGTAAGATTGATTGATTCTTCATTGGCTTAAAACCAAGTCTTTTAAGGGCGTTAGCCATAAGGGACTTCAATAGCTACAAGGAAATCGTTCGATGTGCTCTCAAAGTCGAGATGGAGATTGGAGTAACCCATCAGTCATATGAGTTTGATAAGAAGAAGAAAATGGGATTCAAAGGAAAATCTAAAGAGCACACTGAAAAGAAGATGAGCTTTCCCTTATGCTCAAAGTGTGGAAAGAAACATGGAGGGAGTTGTCTTAAAGGGACAAGTAAATGTTTCAAATGTGGAAAGGAAGGTCATCGGGCATTTGAATGTCGCGATGATGGGAAGAAGATGTCTAATGATGCAAACAAAGGAAGGGATACACAGAATGAACCTACTACACTTCAATGTTTCAAGTGCAAGGAGATGGGACATTATACCAATAAATTCCCAAATCCAAGGGTTGATGATGATGGTCGATGTCAACAAACTCTTAAGGCTAAAGAAAAAGGAAAGTCACATGCAATTTCTATCAGCGATGTGGAGTATGATAATGATGTGGTGAAAGGTACACTTACCATCCACTCTAAAGTAGAAAATGTTTTATTTGATTCTGGATCCACCCACACTTTTATTTCTGAAGAATTTTCTAAGGGTATCACCATATTACCTCAACAATTAGATGTTGAGTTAGCTGTGACAACACCTAATGGCACAACAGTCGCATCAAAAGTTTATAATTCTTCTCCGATCGAAGTTTGTGGGAAAGTGCTTCCTGCAAATCTTGTGATCCTTCTTATAGTGGAATTTGATGCGATTCCTGGCATGGATTGGCTTTTTTTATATGGAGCTCATATCAATTTCCAAATAAGGGAAGTCACATTTCATATTCCAGATCAATCTATAATCGTCTCTCAAAGCAAGGATGAACATAACCTTCCAATGGAAATTTCTTCCATTTTATGGGTATTGATTCCACTAAATGAAGGTTATTTATCTCAAATGGTTGGTGAGAAACTCATGATTAAGAATATTCCCATTGTACGGGAGTTTGATGATGTCTTTCTGGAGGAATTACCGGGTCTTCCACCGAATCGTGAAGTTGAGTTTTCAATAGAACTCGTACTGGGTGATTTGCCTATTTCAAAGACACCTTATAGAATGGCCCCAATTGAGTTGTAGGAATTAAAGAAGCAACTCCAAGAGAATCTTGATAAGGGATTCATATGACCTAGTGCTTCACCTTGGGGAGCACCTGTTCTATTTGTTAAGAAGAAAGATGGATCAATGAGACTCTGCATTGATTATCGAGAACTTAACAAGTTCACTATCAAGAACAAATATCCTCTCCCACGCATTGATGAATTATTTGACCAACTACGCGGAGCTCAATACTTTTCCAAGATTGATCTTTGTTCAGGGTATCATCAATTAAGGGTCAAAAGGGAGGATATACCAAAGACGACTTTCCGTACAAGGTATGGACACTATGAATTTATAGTGATGCCATTTGGTCTTACTAATGCCCCTGCTATCTTCATGGATCTGATGAATAGAGTCTTTAGAGACTATCTTGATCAATTTGTGGTAGTATTTATAGACGATATTCTTGTCTATTCAAAGAGAAAGGAAGAACATGAAGATCACTTGAGAATTATATTGAAGACCCTGAGAAAGGAGAAGCTTTATGCCAAATTTACCAAGTGTGAATTTTGGCTTAAAAAAGTAGCATTTTTTGGGTCACATAATCTCAAAAGAGGGGATATCAGTGGATCCAGCAAAAACAGAGGTTATTGAAAGATGGTCGAGACCAACAACAGTAACTGAGATCTGAATTTTTCTTGGTTTGGATGGATATTATCGATGTTTTGTGAAATATTTTTCACGATTATCTAATCCACTCACCAAGTTGACTCGGAAAGAAGTTAAGTTTGTCTGGACGGAAGAATGTGAAGAGAATTTCAAGGAGTTGAAAAGAAGGTTATCCAGTGCACCTGTGCTCACACTGCCTTGTAGTGGAGAAAGGTTTGTGATCTATAGGGATGCATCCAAGAAGGGATTGGGGTGTGTTCTTATGCAAAATGATATGGTCATAGCTTATGCCTCACGACAGTTGAAAATCCATGAGCAAAATTACCCAACACATGATTTAGAGTTAGCTGCGGTAATCTTTGCATTGAAGATTTGGAGGCATTACCTTTATGGTGAAAGGTGTGATATTTATACTGATCATAAAAGTTTAAAGTTTATTTTCACACAAAAGGAGCTGAATATGCGTCAAAGAAGATGGTTTGAGCTGATTAAGGATTATGACTGCTCAATCCATTACCACCCTGGGAAAGCAAACAAGGTGGCAGATGCATTAAGTCGACAAGACCATGCCAGTTTATCCATGATGAGGATCACAAAAGATCCAATATTTATGTATTTACAAAGGATGGATCTTGGAATTATAATGGAAGGGGAAAAATCTTATCTTTCTCAAATGAATGTTCAACCATCTATACATGTGAAGATTAAAGAGGCACAGAAAGAAGATGCCGAGTTACAAAAGAAGGTGAGAAATGTTCCTAAATTCAACCTTGATTGTGATGGGATAATAAAGTTCAGGAATCGGGTTTGTGTTCCTCCCATCCCCTAATTAATGAAGGAGATGCTGGATGAGGCTCATAGTTCTTCATTCTCTATTCATCTGGGAAGCACGAAGATGTATAGGGACCTGAAAGAGTACTTCTGGTGGGATGGCATGAAAAGAGATGTTGCTGAATATGTCTCTCGATGCTTGGTTTGTCAACAAGTTAAAGCTGGGAGACAGAAGTCTAAGGGGATGTTACAACCATTACCCATCCCTGAATGGAAATGGGAAAACATCACTATGGACTTTGTCACAGGACTTTCTAAAACATCCAAAGGCAATAATGCTATCTGGGTCATAGTTGATCGTCTTACAAAGTCTGCACACTTCATTGCTATTAGACATGATTTCTCTCTAGATTAGCTTGCTAGGATATATGTAAAGGAAGTGGTAAGATTGCATGGAGTACCACTTTCTATTATATCTGATCGGGATCCGAGATTTAACTCGAAGTTCTGGCGAAGTCTTCAGCATACTCTGGATACAGAGTTGAGTTTCAGCACTGCTTATCATCCGCAGACAGATGGTCAGTCTGAGAGAACAATTCAAACCCTAGAAGATATGTTGAGAGCTTGCTCTATGGATTTCAAAGGTGGTTGGGATCAACACCTACCTTTGGTGTAATTTTCTTATAATAATAGCTTTCACTCCAGTATTCAGATGGCTCCTTATGAAGCTCTCTATGGAAAGAAATGCAGGACTCCAACTTGCTGGGATGAAGTTGGGGAAAGAAAGCTATTAGGACCTGATCTCGTTGATGAAATGGCAGAAAAGGTCAGATATATTCAACAACACATAAGAGAAGCTCAGAGTCGATAGAAAAGTTATGCCGAAAACCGAAGAAAAGACCTAGAGTTTGAAGTGGGTGATAAAGTGTTCTTACGAATATCTCCCTGGAAGAGGGTTATGAGATTTGGAAAGAAGGGGAAGTTGAGACCTAGATATATCGGTCCTTTCGAAATACTGGATCGTGTTGGGAAGGTAGCTTACCGATTGGCTCTTCCACCGAATCTCTCTCAAGTTCACGATGTGTTCCATGTATCTCTCCTGAGAAAGTACATACCTGATCCTTCCCATGTACTCAGCTCAGAAGTTGTACCGCTGGAGCAAGATCTTTCTTATGAAGAACAACCGATAGAGATTCTTGATCGTAGCGAAAAAGTCCTACAAAACAAGACCACTCGATTGGTGAAGGTTTTATGGAGGAACCACCAATTAGAAGAAGCTACATGGGAGCTTGAGGATATGATGAGGGAGAGGTATCCTCATCTGTTTGTTACAAAGTGACGAATTTTGAGGGCGAAATTCATTTTAAGGGGGGTAGAATGTAACACCCGAGACTTTTATGTTATATAAATCATCAAAGGAATATTTTTCTACACAACACTTGCTTGGATTGCTTTACACGAAATCGCAACCTTCCTCGATAGCATGCGTCGTACGCAATACCGAGTTTCACTAAACAACGACATGATATTAAAATATTATTAAAACTAGCCATTATGAATAGTAATAACCAATTTTTGAAATTTTGTAAATTTTATTTTTCAAAATGGACTTCATTTTTGGATTCGGAATATCGAAATTATCCTAGGGTGAAATTTTGGTATTTTTCTGAAAACTTTCAATTTTTGATGAATACTGAAACCACTAAGTGGTAGTTAAAAAACTGAATTTTTCATAAAACTTAATTTTACCGCTTCTGTGAGTGGAATTTCAAAAATCTGAGAGACACAGTTGATGTCAGTAAGTAAAATGTGGTTCAATGAGATGAAAATAATTTTTTTGGTGAATAGTAACTTTTTACTTTTTTTTACCACGGTTAAAAGTAAATAGGGTAATTAAGGGTAAAAATGATATTATTATTACCCTAACACATGTCCTAATTCTATTGGACAAGTGTAATTCGACCAAAAACAAACTTAGAAATAAAATATGACCATTTAGGTCCACTTGGATTAGATTAGGACATTTATTATTAATTTATTTAAAGAAGGGTTAAAATAGTTAAAATCAAAGTCTAATAAGTAAATAATTTTTAATATGGGGTTATACATAAGATAAATTTGACTATAAATATTCATTATAAAGATAAAAATATTTCCTACATAATGGTATTTTATTTGTAATTTTTAGACATTAAATAATTTAATTTATTTATGACACAAAGATGATGCAGTAATTATCTTATTAATGAAATATTGACATAATTAATGTTATAAACACCGAAATAAATGTAATTTGAGACTTTTTATGAATTAAAGTAATTTTATAGGTTAATATGACATGTTAGTATTGATTTAATTAACTTTTTTCGAACTAATCATTCTGTTATGATTTTCACAAAAATCAATTACTAAATAGTGTCAAAATTGACATAAAATAGTTTTTAAAACAAATATTATATTAGTAATTGTTATTTTATTCCTAAAAATCTAAGGTTTGGCAAAATGACTTAGATAAGGTTATATATAATAATAATAAACAACTTGGGATTCGTTTGTCTGCTTATAGTAAGTTTATTAACCTTATAGTACCAGAACACAAGAAGACACGGTAAAAGTAAAATTATTTAACTTAATGTTAAATCTAAATGATAAGGTTAAAATAGGAACCTAAACTTGTCTAAATTCTATTGGATGAGAGGATTTCGACCCATCCCCACCTTAGCTTCGAAATATATCAATTGTGAGCTATTTAAAACCGAAATTGACTTTATAAGAAAATAATATTTTTAGTTTTTCCAAAGGTGCCCCTCTCCTCCCTTATAAAAGGGAACCTCCTCCCCCTCTTCCTCACACCACTTTGAGCCTTAAAGCTCGGCCAACCCCTGCCAATTCCTCCTCTCCACTTCCCTAGAGACATCCTAGAGGTCCTGGTATTCTTCAAAGACCAATTTTAGTGCCCTAAAAGAAGGTCTCAAAGAAGCACTTCAAAGAAGAGGTAATGTCCGTTACCGATTATTTCATCTTTATTTCTTCTTCCACTTCTTCTTCTTTAGTTGTTTCATTATGAAGTAATAAAATCAGTATCAATCATATACCGATATGTTATTATAAGTATGAAACAACCCTATTTCACCATCTATCCATCCTACGGAAAAAGAAATCACCTCGCATGCGTACGTACGGAATACCGTCTCCACGCCGTGGTGTAATCTATTTTCCACCACCACCTTACTTGGATGGTTATAATGGTGTAAATAATGTCTATATATGACTATTATAAAGTAATACGGATTATGAAATAGTATACATATACTCCAATACAATTCCACGATCATAGGAACGATATCATCACTCGTGCGTACGTACGGAATACCGTCTCCACGATGTGATGCGACTCGTTCTACATGATATTCATTTCATAATGATTATATAAATGAATTGAATGAATGAATATGATATATATTACACTAATACCATTCTGTAAATGAGGTATCTATAACCTAAAGAGAAGAATAAGAATTTATTCGACAAGACACGCATAAGAACAAAAAGTTATAAACACCCGAATAACAAGTAGCAATGAAATATTACTACTAAGAAGCTAAGAATATGACCATATATTATATCATAAAAATAAGTATGATTCTAGAATAAGTCAATAACATTATTTAAATCATTATACAGGAGGATAGGACACTTACGAAGCAAAACAGACCTAAGGTAAGGGAAATATCACAATCTCATTTTTATCCGAGATTGTTTAACTTAATGTTAAATCTAAATGATAAGGTTAAAATAGGAACCTAAACTTGTCTAAATTCTATTGGATGAGAGGATTTCGACCCATCCCCACCTTAGATTCGAAATATATCAATTTGGAGCTATTTAAAACCGAACTTGACTTTATAATAAAATAATATTTTTAGTTTTCCCAAAGGTGCCCCTCTCCTCCCTTATAAAAGGGCACCTCCTCCCCCTCTTCCTCACACCACTTTGAGCCTTCAAGATCGGCCAACCCATGACAATTCCTCCTCTCCACTTCCCTAGAGACATACTAGAGGTCCTGGTCTTCTTCAAAGACCAATTTTAGTGCCCTAAAAGAATGTGTCAAAGAATCACTTCAAAGAAGAGGTAATGTCCGTTACCGATTCTTTCATCTTTATTTCTTCTTCCACTTCTTCTTATTTAGTTGTTTCATTATGAAGTAATAAAATCAGTATCACTAATATACTGATATGTTATTATAAGTATTAAACAACCCTATTTCACCATCTATCCATCCTACGGAAAAAGAAATCACCGCACGTGCGTACGTACGGAATACCGTCTCCACGCCGTGGTGTAATCTATTTTCCACCACCAACTTACTTGGATGGGTATAATGGTGTAAATAATGACTATATATGACTATTATAAAGTGATATTGAATCTGAAATAGTATACATACACTCCAATAAAATTCCACGATCATAGGAACGATATCATCACTCGTGCGTACGTACGGAATACCGTCTCCACGATGTGATGCGACTCGTTCTACATGATCTTCACTTCATAATGATTATATAAATGAATTGAATGAATTAATATGATATATATTACACTAATACCATTCTGGAAATGAGGTATCTATAATCTAAAGATAAGAATAAGAATTTATTCGACAAGAAACGCATAAGAACACAAAGTTATTAACACCCAAATAACAAATAGCAATGAAATATTACTACTAAGAAGCTAAGAATATGACCATATATGATATCATAAAAATAAGTATGATTATGGAATAAGTCAATAACATTATTTAAATCATTATACAGGAGGTTCGGACACTTACGAAGCAAAACGGACCTAAGGTAAGGGAAATATCACAATCTCATTTTTATCCGAGATTGTTTATACTTTGGCATTTACTGGGGTGTATTTTATCATCCACATCCATGCTTCCTCAATATGTAATATTATTTCCATTCACCTAGAATTGTTTAAATCCTATTTTACCCTTCGGTGAGTTTTTAGTAAAATATATAAAAGGAATCTTTTGTCGTTTTTTGTATGAGGTACTTTTTTGACTTTTCCGACAAAAGTACGAGAATAATGTTTTTTTTAACTTATACGGCATGAATTTATTTTTAAAAAATTATTTCCAAGAATATTCCTTTACATGTTTTCAAGTTTATTTTTAATCAACTTCTTTTAGTTTAGAATTGTATGACATGTTAAGAAAGGAAAATTTTTTGAAGTAGAAAGGATATTTTCTTCAAGAATGGAGTTCAAGTGTTTTATCAAAATTATTTTCCATCTAAGATAATAAAGGGTTATGTTTTTATACCTATTATTACATTGATTTTATTATGTTGTGATGGAATTATTTTTATGAATTCCTTTATCTTATATGAATTGTTTTATGATGTCACGATGTTTAAGATTCCCATTTTTATTACATGGGTTATTCTATGATGTATGGTTTATGATTTTGTGGCACACATAAGAATGGTATCATTATGAGATGGGTGGGACCTATATCTCCCTCAAATGCATTGGGTAAAGATTTTATATCTCATGAGATAGACATGGCTAGAATGGTAGGTTATACCGGTTCAGTGAAGCAGGACTGAAACGAGGGTAACTCGGTTCAGAAATGGAATTTGTCCACTAAGATAGTCTTGGGAATGGGTATTGAATAATAAGAAATGATTCTCTATGATTATGTGTGTATGCCAAAAAGTTTCATGTTTTAAGTTATGATTATTGTTATTATATTTCACTACCATGATTTATCCCATGTTATGAAATTATGATCTCTTTTGCAGGTTAAGATTTCCAAAAGTTATGTGCTTATGTATATGATGTGATTGTTATTTCTTTTGTTCACCCTTACTGAGCATTTGAGATCACCCTTTTGTATGTTTTCTTTCCCCAGGTCAGGAAGAAGGTTATTAAGTAAGATATTCCAAAAGGGACTATAGATATGATGAAATAAATGGGAGACAGTGTAGACGCTTTATGAACCAGTTGTTTATGTTTCCTAGTTTCTAAAGACACTATACCTATACGGTCCTTTCGTGGTTTTGTTATATGTTTTAATAAGTATGCTTCAATTTTGAAGTATTAACAATGTATGTAAAGTATGGGCGTTATAATCAACCTATGTTCTTTATATGAATTTTTTGACAATCTAAAATAAACTCATCATTTATTAATAACATGTTATTCGTGATGTGTCCATCATAACCTACTTCCCTCAAACATATGGAATCATGTTTTGGTCGACAAATCTATTTGTACTAGTCATGAAATGAATTAATAATAATTATAATTATTAAGTACCATTACACACACACACACACTCATAGATGGGAATATATGATGACACAAAATCATGTTGAAATCATACTAGTGGGTCTGTTCTCGTAATATCTTATCTTCATGATTACCAAGTGAAAAATTCACGAGATCAAGAATCGTCCACTTATAGGTAATCACACCTGAAATCTAACATACTGTGTTCCCCATCAATAATTTTATCCAACCATAAAAATATATTTAAGAGATCTCTTTTTAGCATATCAAGGTTCTTGTCATAACACGGAACTTCACTTACCTATTTTGATTCAATTGAAACCATGGGATATTATCATGTTAATGTTATGTATAATAACAATCAATATGTTATAAGATATTTATATAAATATTTATTTATTTGTAAATTCATGTAATATAAAGTAAAATGTAGTTTGAACTATGGAACCAACTCAAATAGACTCTCACTTTCCCTAGAGCCAACTGCTAAACGCTGGATATTCATCACATGCTAATCATGTTTCTAATGAGTATGGATATAAATTTTGGGCCTATCTTGATTCCAAGATTGGGTGTGGTTAATCCACATGTCTGTGTTGATAATATTCTTAATGCTATATTACTACCTTGAAAAACACCCTCATGTTGTGTTATAACCGAGTCTCCATATTTAATTTCCCATGTCAATGTATTTACATCCTAACTATGTCCATTGTAAAAGGATATCATAATAACGAGAAGAATGCTTCTTTTGTTATAACCCAAAATCAGAACGGGATATTTTTGAAATACTCCTTAAGCTATATCAAAATCAAAAACATACTTAGATATTTTATATATTGCAATTATTGGATTTATTAATCTTTTTTTATATTACTTATTGTTTCCATGATACTACATGAAATTGAACATTGTGAAGAAATCTATTAAACTCCCTTTATCACTAGTATCCATACTTCTATAGACACTAAGAACTCATCTAGTTTTACTTTTCCAAATATTTTTAGATATTTTAAACTACAATTCAATTTAATTATATTGGTTCTATTTTTTATTTACCTATTATGATTTATAGATCATTAATATCAAATTCTAGTACATGTCATGGAATATGAGATGAATTACTAGCTCTCAATCTTGTGAAATGTTTTTTAATATTCAAAATATCTTCCTATGTTCATGTAGGTTTTAATTAAAGGATTATATACCAAAAATAATTCATTCTTCAATTGTTACAACTTTAGTTTTTTCAATACATTTACAATGTATCTCTATGATAAGATTTAGAAAACCCTTCTATCATTTTTTAGATATTATTCCCTATAACATGGTTTATACTTTAATTTATACTTGGAGAAATTTTATTATGTATTGTTAACAAACTAGTAAGACACCACAATAGTTTTTCATATTTTATCAATATATCTAACTTGAAAATTATTAGTGATCCCACTAACCTGTTCAAGACACATGTCACTCATTAATTTCAAAATGAATATTCTATAATCACTAATCATGATTTATTCATGAATTAATTTAAATAATATGTATTTATTACTAGAATTTATTGATGTCACCATAATTCTATAGTTATTACTTATAGAAATATACAATAAAATTTCCTTTTGGTTGTTTCATACATACATTTTTCATAAGGTTCTCTCCAAATAAGGTGGCCTTGATAATCAATAGCTCAATATAATGATCATAGAAGTATACATTGATAAGTGTAATTCAAACTGATTTTATTCATGATGATTGGTGTATAAGTCTTTTCATTTGGTATACCTTCTAATAATAAATCAAGATTTATTGGTACCATATTATACCATCCATGTTCAGTTTCTCTTTAATACTCACCACAAGTCTAAACTCATATAAAAATCCAGAATATGGAATCCCCTAATTTTAATACATGAAGTCCATCACATGAATTTATACATACTCATCAACCTTAGGATACTATCATTTACTTCTTCTATATAGGAAAATTTCTTTTGAAAGAATAATATATATATCACCTAACATGGTAAATATTTACCACCTCTTGGGTTATGAATTCCTATATAGTATGCTTATTTGGAACTAATCTTCCAACAAAGATTAGTGGGGTTCAGTATTCATATTCCAACTCATGTGCATCTAGAATGTTAATCCACATAATTTTGGTATTATACCACTATCTTCAAATATATAGTATTTCATTATAGAAATATAGTTGGTTTGGACTATTCTGTAATATCCTTAGTGGATTTAAGATCATTCACTCGGGTGAACCCTAGTATTGGATGTTCATTGTTAGCTAAAAACAACTTTAGGCAAACATTTTTCAACAAAAAAATGAAATAATCCTAAAAAATGATTATCATATCTCAAATTCTATGATATTAATTAGATAATATTGATTTAATATAGTTATTTTCTGGAATTTTATTTAGAAAAACATTTCTTGGAGTGAATAATGGAATATTTACAATATAAATAAGATTCATCATCGATCTTCCTTATATTACCATAACGAAATTGATGTATATAAGAAAATTTGATTTTGTGATTACCTTTACTCCATATGTATAATCAATTAATACTTGGATAATATGTTCTCCGATATGAAAACTTATATATTCAGCAATATTTACCAAGTGTACTCATTTACTTTACTAAGAATTTCTAGAATTTCTTAAAGGAATATCATGAATATTATTAAGTTACCATTATCTTTAATATATTTCATGTGACAATATTGAACTAACTCTAAATTCTATGTGGTGTACCTTTTTTTAAAATGGTTTCTTTATATAAAAAATAATAAGTAGTTTGTTTGTATACACTATATCATAGATTAATTGAGACTAAAACACTTTTATGGGTATAAACTAGTAAACTATTTTTAGTTTTATTTGAAAAATAGTTATCATTCCACAATTTGGTAAGAGTCTTATATTTTATATTCATCATTCACCACGATGCATATATGTGATTCAAGAGTTACTAAACCATTAGTTTAGTATTAAAGTATCCAAAAAACATCTATTCCAAATGTCAAATAATATTTTGTCATGTATAGTTGTACACCAAGATAAATGTTTTGATATCACTTATTACAAACCTGAATCAATAAATACGGAAATTAGAGGTAATTCTCTCCCCTTGGAAGATAGAGGATTCTCCCTTTCTCAAGTCCGTTTGAGTTAACTATATAACCTTTTGATTGTTTCTAATTTCCTATATTTAAATAAATGTATGTTATAATCATATCTCATTTAATACAAAAGTTTTTAAAATAAACTTGATAAAACTACTTAATGTTGATGCATATGATCAATTCTTCAATTTATCTAAATTTCATTTCCAGTGTCCATTATTTCACACAAGAAGCTAGTAGCCTCATGTTCATGCTTCTTCCATTGAATATTTTGTCTCATTGAAGGATTATGTAAAAGATATTTTGGATTTATATTCTCCATGGGATATTCATTATTGTCTTTGAAAATTTTCACCACTAGTTGTGGAGAAATACATTTCAACCAGTCCTTATATGCTTTGTGAAGTATAAAAAAAGAGTCATGGGTGACATACCCACTTAGTTTATCCAATATTAGAAAAATAAGGATAATATTGGATATAAAGACAATCAGATAAGATAAATGGAAATTTATTTATCCAAGTGGAATCAAAATTTCTCTAACTGATAAATATACCTCAAAATTATGAAGGCATGATAAGTATCTAGATTACCTTATTCTAGTTTACACCAATATAGTGTATTATAAATCATAGTCATTTTAATCCTTTCCTTCTCTTTAAAAATAATAAGCTGAGACATTATAGTATATACATCTAGGTATTTATGATTTATCATCAACTATATTGAAATAGATCATAACATAATACAACATATATATGAAGCATCTTTAACATATCTCTGGTTTTCATCCTTTCAACCTTCCCTCAGATGTTGGGGTTTCAAAACAGGAATAAGGGATTCCAATACATAATACAAACTTTATAATAATAATTCATCTCAGAAACTATTATAGCATATTTGGATATTTGTATTTATAAATACATGACCTAAGTTAAGGAATTATTGTACTAATTTCATGGTTTTTCTTTCAATTTTCTACAATAGTCAAGGCATGTTATTATTAATTTACTTGATTAAAATTTATGTGAGACATAATGAATTTAATTTTAATAAGTCTCACACAATTTTATCATGTCCCAATAACCCTCACCAATATACTCAGAATGTCTAGTTGGTTAAAATTTATTGTATAAAGGATTAATATTCCCCTTATAATAACCCATGTCTTGGATTAGTCAATAACTCTAAGGTATTTAGGTAGGAAGGTCTTTTACTACTATGGTCTTATATCTCATAGATTCATTGAGTGGACTCCCCAATCTAGAAGTCACGAATTGTTTTTCCTTAACAATTTCCTTTAAGTTAAATAATGTATAGCAAGGTATACTCCTCTTGATGTAACTTGGTTAATTAAACCAAAAACTTTAATAAGAAATCCACGACAAAAGTAAGTGTCCCAATATGGGTTTCTCAAACAATCTGTTACATGGATTTTATTCCTAATCAAGTAATGGAAGGTGAAGTCCAAGTTAATTTTAAGATGAGGGATTTTGTTTTATTATACAAAAAATATTTTTTGTTTTATCTTTTACATGTCTTGTTAATATTAAGTGGATTTTACTTAATTGATTAACCATGTTTTGATAAAACTTTTATTCATAATCCATTAAGTTAATTTCTATATTTTTATATTAATCTATTTATTTATGTGATCGGGATATTTTATCCACAAAATAATTAATGTATAGGATATAAATAAAAAATGGCCTGATCATAAGCTTATCTAATGGTGGATTTATTAATTGTACAATATGTCAACCTAATACATAGTGGAAAACTCATTATGATGATATTAGCACGAGTTTTAGTAATCCACCTATCCACTAGTGTATCACTTGCATTGGCATCTTCTTAGTTTTATCATTAACCACCTTTGCATCCCATGAGATACTCCTTTTATTATATGTATTTATATCTCACAAGCATACAAGGGGACCCAAATGTCATGTTAAGGGGAATTACATTAATAATTTTGGATAGATAGGTCTTACATAATAAAGGGGTTAGGGATGACTCACAAACTGTTACATTTAATTTAATAATTAGTAATTACAAAACCATGTAATAAATAAAATAAAATAAATCCAACACATAAAAATGTATTAGTCAATCTCATGAATGGTCATACACATGCAACAAATCCATAAAATCACACTAGTCCACATTCATTTCTATTCATTCTTTATTATTATATTAAATGAGTTTTCATTAATTAATTAATTAATTTTATTTTATTTAAAAGACTATCTAAATTCTCTATAAGATACACATATTTAATTCATTCATGGAAAATAAATGGAATGAAAAATAATTTAAGATAATTAAAATAAATATATTGATCATTTTGAATTATTCAAAACCTTTATTACATTATCAAACACATCAGGTGTCGATTAGTATAATAAGGTTTTAAAGATACAATTAATTATTTTAATATAATTTATGTATTTATTTTATTTGGGAACTACAAGTTGTGTATAATCAAGAAACATTCCATATTCATCATTTCCCATTTATATGAGATAAATACCTAGGGATTCACAGTGTATCTCAGCTGGACTACACATTGTGTACTAACCAACTACATGTTATGTATCACACTTTTCATGTTTTTTCACAACACTTTGAATGAATCCTCATATTATTTATATATAGGACTACAATACATGTACAAACCAGTGACACTCTAGGTATCTCACTTCTTTAGTGTCCATATAACCCTAAAAAACATGATGTATATTTTGAATTCATTAATTAATGAACTAAATGTTATGTGTTTAATTAATTATGTATTATATCAGTCTCATGTGTCCAATAAACATATATTTAACCACATTTTTACAATGAAGTTTCATTCTGAACTGTGTGTACTACAAGATATGTATGCATGCTACTCGCCTTGTAATTCAACAAGCCATGGGACAAGTTATCTCTGTCTGCACATGGTGTCAAATAAATGAACCATGTGTAATAACTGATATGAATATCATATCTACCACAACACATCCAGGTGAAGTGAAATTGGTTACACATCACATACTTTGGCCACACGTCGTGTAACCTAGTCTCACAGGACAAATTACTTAGCATTTCATGATTGTATCTCTAGTTATTCATCATTTTTTAAACATTCAGGAAAATATGAATATTGAATGAAATAATTAAAAATTAGAAACCATGTTAATTAAACATCAGAATAAATAATGAATAATCTAGAAATAAAAGATCTAACCACTATTGTGTTTAATGAATGAAAATTCAAATAAATAATTATGAATTTAAAATGTCATTGTACTGATACCACGGGATGGTTCTGGACACAATAGAAGCACATGGTGGGAGAATAACCATAAAAGGTTTGTTTCTGATTTGATGAATAATTCACCAATATTTCAAGAAGTAAATTTTACGACCAATAAATTTTTTCCATTGAATATTAACATCAAGAAAACTGAAACTTAAAGATATGATCTTATTCAAGTTAAATTTATAATTAATTAAAAAAGATCTAAATAAGTAATACCTCATCTTAGAGACTTTTTTCTATGATTATATTGTCAATCATCCATTTTTGAATTAGTGTTACTCTACTTGTAGGATCCAAGTATAGAATCCCCCAAGTAGTGATCTACACATGATCATTTGATCTATAAACAACACTGATGTAATTTGAGGTGCTAGTAGGGAGGATCTATCATCATTTTTTTTCTTTTATCACTTATAGTTCCTTTTTTGGTTGAAGGATTCTATATTTTTTCAGATAATTCTAGAGAGGATGAGAGAATGAGGAATTCTAGAGAGATGTGGGTTGTTTGCATTGATTCTAAATTCTCAATTAACATTACATAATAAACATAATAGTCTATTTATAGAGTTAGGGTTTAGTTTAAAATGTTGTTTAATTACACAATGTCCCTTAAACAATATATTAAAACTTTTCTTACTCCATCTCATATAATAATTATAAAATTATTATTTTATAATGTGTGATAACTGGAACTATGATACATAATATTTTTCTAGATTGAATGTTAAAATTTATCACTGGACTCAATCTTGGCCTGTTCAACCTCTTTAGCATTAATTGAATACCCAAATAAATATTTTTTAAAAAATTATTGATAAATAAATATTCTATTCACATTTTGGAGAATAAATATTTATTAAATACTCATTAAATATAATAAATATTTTTTTCATGGTCTGGAGAATAAATATTTATTAATTATTCATATAATTAAATAAATTAGTTATTAATAAATAAATAAATAAATAATATTTATCTTGTAAAAATTTGTGATCAATAATTATAGAATAAAATTATTTCTTGGTCTTGAATATAATATTTATTCTAAGAATTAATTTAATATATAAATTAATTAAGATCAAGAGAAACATATAAGGTGTTCCCCTCTAGGATTATTTCTCATTGGTATTAGGTGGGAATGCTTGAAATCTAATATTACTATTTATAAATAGGTCAAAGAAACCAGTAGAAAGAACATAAAGATTAAATTTATAAAAACCACATATGAGTGATCATTTTTTAATATAATCATTTTATCAAAATATCCCATCAAACAGTTCAAACACATGTGTCATCAACCTATGTGATCGATACTTCTTTATTTGACTATGTAAACTAAACTCAACATTACACCATCGTCATGGAATTTAATACGACGATGCCATTTCAATCAAAGGTCCACCATATCAACTTCCATAAATATGTAAGGGATGAATCCCTCCTTAACTTATCATTAATAAAATGTCATTCATGACACACCCAATATACCGTACTTACCGTAAAAATATGGAAGCTTGGTTTTGGTCAGTAAATATAATTGTTTATTTCATGATACTCATTAATAATATTCTTAAATTCTATGGACCCTTACAAACACTTGTAGATAGGACTATTTGATGACACATAAACATGTGGACTTTATAATGGTGAGTAGGTTCTTGTTATCTCTCATCTTAGAGATTACCAAGTGAGAACATCATGAGATAAAGTCTCATCCACTTATGATTATTCACATCTCACAGCCAACATACTATGTTTCCCATCATAGAATGTTATCTGACTATAAAAATATATTTAAGAGACATTTTAACATCATCTCATGTTTTTCATCATTCCAAGGAACAACTTTTACTTATTTTGATTTGATACATACCCTAGTACATTATCATAATATTTTTATTCTAATTAATGATAAATATTTGATAAGATATTTATATTATTATTTACTTATTGGGATATACATGTAATATAGAGTGAGAAATAGTTGGTTCTAGAGAACCAATGCCAACAATATCCTATATTTTATACTCCTTATTGAGAAATTTAGATAGAAAAAACATTAAAAACTCTTCTCAACTTCCCTATTCACATTAGATAGGTTTTTATATTATTAAAATTCCAACCCTAGGGTCCTTAATAAAATATCCAAATGAGGTTTCCCAATGAATAGGTGATTGTCTTCAATGAATAATTTTTTATGTTTATCTCTTCATCTAACTCCTATAAAACTTATTTATCCATATTAACATAGTCAATTTAGAAAAATTATCTTACATAAAAGTAGTGGTAAGGGCTTGGGGGGGGGGGGGGTGAGGGGCAGGTCGCAGGTCAAGTCCCCGGGCTTGCGATTTACATGTAATTTTCTTCTTTGCGTGTGTTCCGCTTTTGCGGTTGTACCAATTTTTTTATAATAACCATTATATATTTTTCAACCATGCGAACGGAAAATGAAAATATCATTATGCGTACATAAGAACTACCATCACCTCAAATAACACATTTTATTTTTCATAACTCCATATAAAGAATGTTTGTATAGATGGATTTAATTTTTATAAGTAGTTTATAAAATTATTATTATTCTATAAAGATAAAATATTACCTATCTTCTAAAACTCTCATCCATTGTAAGACAATAACAACTCATGTGCATACGTGTGGACTACTATTTACATGAAGCAATGTAATATTCTTTCCATTTCGGATTTATATGGATGGCCATAAGGATAGATTTATTGAATATATATGTTATATATGATTTAATTATGATTACATTAATTTTAATTAATATTTAAATATCTTATATTCTATCAATAACAAATTCAAAAACATAACTCATGTGTATAGAAGGACTATCATCCCTACTAAGTGATGTAAATAAGTTCTCATCACCACCTTATATTAATGGTTATAAAAGTGTTTATAATGAATAAATATAATACTTATGGCATGATACAGATTATATAAATGATAAACCCATGACCAAGGTGCAAATACCAGAACCACCATTACCAAACAAGCATGAAAAACAAAATAGACAGCATCTTGAACAATGATTTTAATAGGGAACTATTAATAAAAGGGTGTAAGATGTTATAATTGAATAATTAATGTTATGAATGTTGTTTTATTATGTATTTATAATAAATATAAATTTATTATAAAATAGTTTAAGTGATGGTACAAATCAATTTAGGATTTATAGTAAGGGTTTCTCATCTCACATTTACCTCTATGAGACATATGTCATAATCAAAACTTATTTCATTTATGTGTTGTATATAAAACCCATGAATTTATTTTATTTTTATTTTAAATAAAAATTTTATGATTGTAAGATCAATCAAATTTTATCCATTTTATGTTGTTTTGATTCAGATATTACCAAATCTCTAAGGATCTTCATCTCAATATTGTTTTGTTTATAAATGTTTCATGTTATGCGTGGATTTCTGTTCATAAGGTGTATATAATACATTTTAAAATTTTATATCATTAATATATTAATATTCATGATATTAAAAAATATAATTAGATTTTATTTATTTCATGGGGGTTATTATTCAAAAATTAACAATGTGTAAATGGTTTATATTACTCTCATTTATTTTCAGGGTTGTCTATGCTAAATTTCCATTGAGAAATATTATAGGGATATTATCCTTTAAACTTGATAAATTTTTTTATTTCTAGTTATTTCTATTAATTTAGATTATTGTACCATTTTACTCTCTTTGGCACTTAATATGATTGATAAAATGTTTTTAAGAAAAGCATATCATATTTCATATTTTTAGGCTGAGAATCTTTCTCCTCTATATCCATTTTCTTAAAAATATTTTATATAATTTTTCATTTATAACTAATATTTTTATAAATTTTATTTTTACTACCTTGGACATTCTTTAAAAAATATTAAAATGAGTCTTTACAAATATTTTACTTTCAACTCTGTGTTGGCTTTTTTAAAAAGATTGAAATGGATATTCTCTTTTAACATATATAGTTTGAATGAATTTTACAATTTTCAGGACAATTATTTTATTTGAATATTGTATTTAAAATTTTTATGGTTATTTTTAAACAAGATAATATTTACAATATTTTATAAATTTTTAGTCTTCAATGATACAAAAATAAAATGGTATTTTCCTTATTTTCAAAAAAATCAAATTATTTTTAAATGGTATTTTTCATTTATGTCAACATCATTTAAGGAATATTTTTCTTCACTAGGTATATGATATTATGATACTATCCATGTTATATCTTTGGATGTAATATTATTAATATTTATTAAGGATAATTATATAAAACCTTTTACTTTCCCATTGGTTAATTAAATTACGATGAAATCATTATGAAACTCACTAATTTTACACATGTAAATCTAGTTATAAATGGAATGATAGTTGAAACTACAGGTTCTATAATGAAATGAAATATCTATTTAATTTATTCATGTTATAGTTCTTATACATTTTTAATGATGATGGTTGAAACTGATATATCCCATGATGATTGGTTATTCCGATATAGATCATAATGACGGTTGAGGATGATATAGTTATACAATACATTGGATAATGTGATAAAGTTATCTATATAAAAGCTACTTTTAGGAGATGATGGAGGTTACTAAATATAGGTAAATCTTAAGAGATAAAAAAGATAACTGGATGGAATTTACTTCTTATATAAATTGGATTTATCTTATTTAGTTGATTCCTCTATGAAAGTATGAATACCCTAGATAATAACATTATTTACCTGATTTCAATGAGTTTAAATGGTTCCTTTTAATATTATTTATTTCACATGGTTCTTGATTATTTACTCATATGAATCTTATATTTTTTAAAATTTTATTTTAGGACTCATGTTTTATAATCAAGGTTTTGATAGGTATGAATTATTTTAGGTTATAATCATGAACTTTAATTATGCTATCATACCTTTAAGATTATATTATGCTTACATATGACCATCAATTGATATCTCAAATATTTTCCCTTACAGAGCATCCGAGCTCACTATTTCTTATATTTCAATATTCTTAGGTTATGAAGAATTATATTACATAATATATGTCCATAAGGGTATCATATGCATAGAATGTTTTTAGAGATATTTAAGTCATCATATAGAAAATGAAAATATGGGTATAATTGGAAAACTATCATCTTGATGGAAATATATTAGTTTTGTTACATGAAAGGTATTTTATAATTCTCTAAAACTCCAAACCTAAGAGTTATTTGGTTTCTAAGTGACTCAATGTTTTCGAATGATTTTGAAATTATGGATTGTTAAATTTGAGTCTCATTTGTTTAAATCAAAGACAGAACAGTAAAGAGTATGTTTTTCGCACTAGATGTGGGTGTATGGGTCCCAGACTATCTCACATGTGTAAAGAGATAGGCTTGGCAGGGCACACCCTCCCCCATTCCAGTTAACCACACGGTGCACCTAGGGGCCACCACACAACTCTCTTCCACCTATAAGGTGGGTTTTCACAACTTATTCACTGGGTGTTGATTTTTAGAAAATGAATATACCATCTCGAGTATTTTTATACATAGAACATGATAGAATAGTGTATTTAGTAATATGATTCCATAAATGAGTAAAAAAAATAAATTTATGTATTTATCTTCCTAGAGATGATGTCGGGGATCAAGCGTGGAAATCTGAGTGTCCTCAGGGGTCAAGTACGCCCTTATATTTTGTATGATAATATTGTTTACTATATAAGACCCTCATATACTATGTGATAATCTCATATGTTTTATGCTACTATATGGTATGAAGATATAGCTTTTCTGACCTTTTGAGGCTTGTGGGATTCCATACTTGGGCGGTTGTGATAATAAAGGTTAGTAATCCCTTGATGAAGTCGAATTCTTAGTAAATTAATAGATTCTCCTATGGGTTTCAAGAACCAATGTCAAGGTGATGATGAATATTATGGTGTATTTATCTCTTGAAATACTCTCTTACCTCATCTAGGATTGGATTCCCTTTATTGGGTTATGACGACGGTGTGGTAGAAATCTAGAGATGATTGGACTCTTTGATACTTATTACTACTTAAGCACCCCTTGGCTACTTCAAGATGTTATGTAAAAATGATCATTACACTTTAATATTTTTTGGATAATTCTATACACTATGAATTCATAGATTCTAAAGCGATATTTCCTTTTTTGAATGGAGCTATGATGTAGTGACTTCATTGCACACATGATAATTATAATGGTTAAGTATATCGAAATCATCATTTTTTACACTCCCAACTACCTACTTATTTTAGAGTTCTGATGACATGTTTCTTTTCTATAATTGGTTTTAGATGATCCTATTGAGTAAGTTTTATACTCATCCGAACAGATTCTTTTTTACCACACATGTTGTGTTTTTTCAGATGATGTGTGGTTCGTAGATGGTATTGGTTGATGTGGATATGGTGTGGTTGGTCCAATACTAATGCTATTAAAATCAAAAAAATTAATGGTCAATATTGGTGGTTCTAGATAGTGGAAATGAACATTATTGCTGGAGATCAATTTAGAAGTACACTTAGTGAGGAGGATCATTCTAAAGTCTTGTGTTTTTTAGATTTGAAGGATTGTTAGATGTACAGTTCCATTAGTATTTTCTTATACGCCATTTTCGTTGTATTTTATATCTCATTAATGTGTTGTATACTTATTATTTATTTATATATATTATTCTGGTTATTTTATGCATTGGAGATACCTATCAATCATATTTTTAATATAGTCTAAGGCCTCCCATATTATGTGACAGGCATACTCTGTGCTGGTCACCAGGCCCTGTCATATTGAAAGTAGGCTTGGGGTGGTACACTTTGATTATCACCATCTTTAGTAGAGCCCCAATGGTTAGGTTCATTTAAAATAGTTAATTTAGAAAAATATATATTTCTTATCTTTTCATTTCTATTTTCATCCATCTTAGGATTCTTCTAAAAATATCTTTGATTTCTATACAACTTATTTATTCTTCGTTACACATATAAAAATTCATCATCATTCTATCAATATCTTGAATCATAAAATGTATTATTTGATAAATCATTATATGGTATAAAATAAACTTCCCTATTATTAGTGTTTTATTCCCCATTTATATTTTTCAATTGAAGATCATATTATAAGAGTAAACCAATTATCCCATCAAAAGAGTATTGTGTGAAATTTTTGTAATATTAAATTTCCAACTATATTGAATTACACTTATTTGATTTTTTTTCCTTAGAATAGTTTAAATTAAAGTTTAATTATATTTGGGTTTCCTAAGTCTAACCATGTTGTTCAAAATCATTGGGAGATTGTGGTGCATTTCATCAGTTGTCTCAAATTCCATCATCATAAAGTGTCATTATTAATCCTTAGGTATCCCAAACACAGTCCTTTTAAATTTTCATGTACTTTGATTTATAACCTTCATGATCCTTTTTGTTTTATTTTTTGTTGTATATAGAGAAATATAATAAATATATTTATACTTATACTACATAAAATTGTCTCTACAACATGATATTTTAGTTCATATTTAGTATTCTTAACATCATTTAAAGGATTTATATCCCCATTACGTGCTTTGTAATGTATGATAATAATAGTTCAATTATCAATTCTGTTGTTTTACAATGTATTTCATTTTTATATTCAAATGAGTGTGATACAAGACATCAAAATAAGGAGGCCTTGAGGGTATGTTTTTTATTTATTACCCCTTTACTTGTTATTTCATGATATATTCATGAGGCTGATTAAAATATATCAAAAAATAACATATTCATGATCTGATGTTAGTTTTTTGTGAAATATAATGATGTATTAGTCGAGAGGGGGTAATATGAAAGATAAAAATGGACTGAATAAAATAGTGACCAACTTAAAAAAGAACACGATTTTATTTTATAGTTGTTTGGATCACATTTATTTTGGTTCATTTTTTTCATCACCTATAACTTAATGAGGGGTAATTTATAATATTTGTAATATTATTGTACCATGATATAAATTATCGGTTTTTATTCTTGAATATTTAATTCTTTGTACTCTGTGAGTTTTTGGATTGATTTTTTTTTGAGTTTTTAAGAATTTTATTTGGTGAAAACATAATAGATGGTTTGGTAAATTGTGTATGAAATCCATGTATCACTTATTATGTAAAACCAATGTTTCTTGCATGGTTTTATCATAATTTGGTAAATCATTTAAATATCAAGAAAAACTATGTTATATAATCTAGGTGTAGGTCTTGTATGCATGGTTGGTTCATGGTTATGAGAAACCATATAGAAAACCCATATGGAATCCCCAAGGTGTATCTAATGGCATTAACACAGTTTGTTTGGGGTTTCGTAAACTATGTGGTTAAACCATGTGATCTCACTAGGTCATTAATTTTATTAATTTTCTAAAATACCCTTATTTCTTTTATCCACCTAGGAATTATTATCCCCATCACTCAAATGAGCCTGCCTAATAGTATCTGTAGGGGAAACCCACTCTCCTTTATCCTTGGATTATTGGATATTCTTCAATTATTTAGTGGATTCATCAAGGTTAAATGATATTTTATCCTACTTACATTGGCATTTCATTTTTATCTTGCCTTGGATCATATTGGACATACCCTTGGGTGATTGTTTATTCTAGACCATTATGGTTTTTGATTTCTAGGTTGTCCATAATGTTCTCTACCATATATTCTTACTTCTTTTATAGATTTTTATTGACTACACCCATTTGAGGTAGGTTCTTTCATGTGATTCATTTTCTCTGGGAAAACCATGTATGGATGAGTCTTATAAATTATATTTTCCTTAATATTATGCATGTTATGTGTTTTTTAAAGTTCCCATGAGATTCTTGAAAGGGTTTTGGTAATTATAATGGAACTTGATGTTTTCAAATGATTTTATATGTGATGTTTTGTGGATTTAAATGATAGTTTGGTTTTAATTCCATTATAATTTAACTTTGAGGAGTTATTTATTGTTTAAATATATTTTTTTATTTTATTTTCATTTAGAGTGTACGTTTATGAGTTTCCTTGATATGTTTTTACACTTTTTATAAATGAATTATGTTAGTAAAATTGTTGATTTATTTATTTATGGAGTGATTATATTCATATATGTTATTTTGGATTGGGTGGATTTAACTTGATATTTCCCATTTTTTACAAAAGAGTTTCAAACAACTCTTTGTTTCTAAAAATGGGTTTTAGGGATGGTTTTTTATATATAGTAATTAACTTAAAATGAATGTCTTGTTTGGAACTTTCCAGAAAAATGTTTTTCATAAAATTATATACATACTTAGATTGAGCCCTGTAAGAAGTTTTTTATAGGGGGTTATAGTGGTTGAATATTATTTATTATTATTAATAATATTTTTATAAATTTAAGAGGGGGATTTTAAAAAATGGTTGTATGGGGTGGGATGAGGTGATGTGGTTGTAATGCATTATTATGAGTTGGGATTTTGATATGTGATTCATCTGTTATGAAATGTTACCTCTACCTCAGTCACTAACACCATGGGAACCCTATGTATCTAAATGGGATATTGATAGATGATTTTTATGCTAGTCATGATGAGACTATAAGTAGTATCCCATGTTATATAATATGTTCTGATTATGTGGAGTGCTACAAGTGATGATTTTTAGAGTAATCCAGGTGGTTATTACCAAGTAAATTCATCAATATTCCAATAATTGTTTCATCTTGAATACAACTAGGATATTTTCACTAGATCCATGGGTGTTTTCAATGATTATATTTATTATTCATAGACTTACTCATTTTAGAACTTTGATCTTATTTCTATATTAATTTTCCTTTATTATTATATCATGATATATACTTTTTCTTTCATCACTTTTATGGTTTGATTCAAGTTTATTCTTAATTTATTAGTAATCATTAATTATTATCATTGTTTTAAAACTTCTTTTGATCAGAATATACTTAGCTAACCATTTTAATATTTTTCTATTTTAGATGTACTTATTCATTATATGTTTTATTTGGGTACATTATTACTTTCTATAGTATTTAAAAAAAATTCAATGATTTTGTAATTTATATTATAATATGGGGTTTTAGTGAAACATATGTCGTTTTTATAATATAAATATCAATTTTTTAAATAGGATTTGCGATATTATTATGAGTTTGTTTTCATGAAAAATTTAAAACCATATCATTAAGTACTGTATTTTCAAAAAATAATTTATAGAATGTTTTGATAAAGGAAATACATGTAAAATTTTATTAGTGGAAGTTTATTAGAATTTTAATTCACAAAATACTTATACCATTTAGTGTTTATAGAATGAATCACTTCTTTAAGATCAGATTCAGGTTCCTAATAAGTTATAAATTCTATAATTCTACTCTTTTGTCACTCGTGGAGTGGGTGTTGGTTTTATTATTTGATGGTGACCTTAAGTCACAAGAAGATCAGCAGTTTTGTTATTTCGGTTTCCTTTCACTTATCTTTTGTCATGTATCTTTTAGAAAATTAATCATTCTATGTATTATGTATTTTGAGTTTAGTTTTTTTTGTTTACATTAGTGTTTATGTTAGGTTTTCTTGTGAGATTCATGTTATTTTTTTATTATACCTTGTTTGGGTTTTTTTATCTTTTAAAACTATTTATATTGATTTAATGAAATTAAAAGTTATAGAAATGTCATACAAATTTATCTAAAGGTTTCTAATATATGTTCATTTAAATATATTAGGAAAAATATTTCTCAGTTGGTTTATTCTTATTTCCTTGGCACTTACTTCTAGCCCGAGGTGATAATGGGCGCACCTCAATCCTTTCCACGGGCCAGATATGGTGCTCAATTTAGGGGTATCCATAGTTGGTTCATTACAAAATTGTATCAAAGAACCCTATTTATTTAGTTAGTAATGGTAAATTCAATATAGGAATTTCAGAACTTAATATATAGGTGTAGGAAGACTCTGGATAGCTATTTTTCATTCTAAATCTCAAGATACCATGGTTTGTTGGGTCGCGAGTCTTGAATCTTGAAAATTTCATTAAATTATTTTAGTATGATTTGGTTTTAATTGGTGGGTTTTTAAATTATCATGATATTATATGTTTCATTTAGATTTTTTCTATATTTTAGGGTGATAATGGAGTGGAACTAGAGGAAAACATTATCACACATTTTCTGAAAATCAATGTAAATCCCATGTATATAGTTATGATAATCTTTCAACGGTGGTCACATTGTTGGTATGTAGTATATTAAACCATGTGGACAATCCCTAAAAATCCACTAACCCACTTTTAATTTTTTTGGCCTTTTTTTCTTCTAATTTTTATTTTATTATATGTTTTCACTATTTAGTATGGATAATGGAAACTTATTATGATGTTATGATGTTTTTTTTGGATTTTATTGATTCATTGTGCTAAAAAATCGGTTTTAAGGAGTAAAGGCTTGGTTTATAATTGGTTATAGTTAGTTTAGAGATTAATAAAGATATATTTTCAAATGAATTGAAATAGATTTGAATGTTTTTTAACTTGAAAAGTGATTTTTGTGGTGAATTGTGGATTTTATGAAATATTTCATCTAAATTTCGTGATTTTAAAAATACATAAAGAGGAGATTTTATTTTTTATTTAAATAATATGATTTTATAAGTGGTTTTTGTGTTTGAATATTTTGGGTTATTATTTTTGAATTTTGTTAATTTTATTTGATATGACATGATCAAGAAGTGTTTCTAATAGAGTTTTGTGTGTTTTGTTTGGTTATTTAGAGTATACCACCTAAAAAAGTATCGATGGATCATAGGAAGTACATATCATGGGTTGTTTCTTAGCCTAGTGTATCTAAAGGCTTAGATTTAGTCTTTCTAATCAGTGACTCTACTTGTAATCAAGGAAACGTTATAGAGTATAACACTTATTTGTATTTTATTATTTTCAATGGCGATAAAGGAATTTGAGAGTATATGAATGATGGGTTTAATATGGCCATATAATTACCATTTTTCGTAGAAAAAATGTAAAACACAATCATATATATCTTAAATAAATCATTGTGTAAATAAAATAAAAAAAAATTGTGCATGAAAACTATTAATAGCTTCATATTCCATTTTCCATCAATGATTAAGATCATGATAATTAATGAACATAAGTAATCTACCTATGATGGAGTAAACCATCCAATGTATACATGATCGTATCATGAGGATACCTAATATCTGAAGGGCTTTCATCACCTTCTCAAATGATATAATCATAGTTTTAAGAGGGAGATAATTATGAAATGCTAATAAGAATTGAACACCACCATGTGGAATTGGTGAATCTCATCCTATTATGTAGACAAAGAGTAATTATCCTCCAATGCATCATATGAATTTCGTCAATATGTGATATAATTCTTTGAATGATTCAAATTAATTAATGAGAAACCTTTAATCCATTAATAAATGGATTTTATCTAATGAAACTATTTGGGATAAAATAATTAATATATATTTATATATATATCACATATATATATATATATATATATATATATATACTATCCATGTATCACATTCATAGAAAATACATGAATCAAATGCATTTATTAAATGTACCCTTATATATATAATCTCATTATGTGTGTGTGTGTGTCTCATGAATTATATGCATGTGTACATGTGTACATATATCTCATGCATGCACATTTAATACACATCCAACAATATCCCACTTACAATAAAATCCCATAAGGACTTTATAAAAAATATCACAAGTCTTTGTGAATCCATCCAAATTATTTTGGATATGGTTTTTCATAAAACTCAATTAATTTTGAAAAAAAAATCTCCAAAATTTTATCCTTATCCAAGGTCCTAACTATGTAACCATAAGGTCCTTAGTATCATTCAAAACAACTATGAAATAGTAATTTCAAAGATATAGCAAAGGGTGAAATCTTGTAAAACATTTGTACTAGTCAGTCTATTAAGTTGTCTGGTGTGATCTCCATAAAACATACTCATATCTCTATAAAAACATTTCCACCACAAGATATATCATATACATCATATGTATACCAATATAATATTTTTTCCCATGACATAAAGTATCCATTAGAAATGGAACAATTAAATCTAGTGTTGGCCTCTCATCAATTCTTGATTCTCTAAAAAATACTATCCAAGCTTATGTAGATCGCATTTAGATAGATCATTAAGTGCAGGAGGGGGTGAATCAGTGATGCACTTTTTACAATTTATACTTTTCAAATGAACTATTGGGATCAGTTAAGATCTCTATCCCTCATTCTTTATAGTATCACTTCTCTTGTATGCAAACAAATGAAATCACTAAAACCCATATGAGGTTTCTTATAAGGCTTACCCCAAATATGGGTGACTACACCCTTAATGTATTTAGAATAATCCAAGAAATGGATTATACACTAGTAATAAGCTATAAGATTACAAGAACAACTAATCTATCAAAATTTATGATAGAGAAACACCTATAATTCCTGATCATTAATTATTACTATGGGAAATATCCAAACATGGTCTTTAGACAAACATCCCACCAATGTTCTTTATATTGACTCCCACAGGTTAAGCGATCTCCCTAAATTTTACAATTGGGTATAACATCATCTTTCTAGTTCTTCAATCATCATAATCCACCATAACAATGTCAGTTTCTCCTACCTTTTGTACTTCCTCAATAGAATTGGTAATGCTGGTCTTGAGGCTCCCTGTTAAATGTTCAGCTTCATGTGATCACCTTCTTGAAGAATTACCCAGATTTTAGTCAGTTTCTCTTCAATAAAAAAACTATATTAGGATATTAAAAATATATTTTTATTGTGTAAAAAATTATTTTTCAACACCAACATACACATATTTATACACTACAATGTGGTGCATGGGGATCACAATTGTTATTTGAAATAAATGTGATTTATAAAAAACATATTTATTTTAATCGTTAAATATAAATTTCAGAATGGTGTTGGGTATTATATTTACTCATTTTGAATATCCATATACAATTGGTATTATTATTTAATACATTATAATTTTAATTCCCATGAATTATATTGGTTATTTCTATTCTTTGTACAGTTCAACCCAAATACCTGAGGGGTTTAGGTATAACCTCCTTCCTTCTCATGGATTTTTAATTAGCTGCCACTCGTCAGGCATGAATGAAATATACATTCGGAATGCAAATCATCATTCAAAATTCTCAAAGGTTTTGGGCTTCAGGTTAATTCCTGGTGATATTCAAGTACATGATGACTCTATAATAACTCCCTATTCATAAGTCTTTTTCTTCATGTTTCATCATGTGGATAATAAATACATGTGGCTTCTCATAACACTACATCTTTATATCTTCATTATATTTTCATTAATACATTTGGATGTTTAATTCATAACCATTTAAATCATACCTACTAAATATTCCCAAAATTTATATCATGTAAACTCATTAATTTATCTTGATATCGTTACTGCATGGGGATCACTATTCTTGTGGGGGAAGTATATGAAATACATGTGTAACACATATCTAATACTCAAAAAGATTTCATGAGGTAAACCTGAACATATATAAAGTAAAATATTCCTTCGGTTAAATCCATTATACAAGGTTATAATCACCACATATTCAATAATGGTGGATAACCTAAGTGATCAGAACCCCGATGAAGATGGAGGAAGAAGATGCCCACTCACCTTGATTAGACAACTGATATGAGTCACATCTGATGACCTATCTTCAATCTATAGTTTTAATGATAGATGAATTGTGCAACTATTCCATTTTCCCACATTGACCATATGGTCAAATTGTTTCTCTTTTATTATGAAATCTATTCTCCTACTACTTTAATATAGCAATAGGGGATATGAACTAGTACAAACTTGCACCCATGCCTCATTGTCTAGGCCAACATGTGCCGGAATACTAGAACATGTGGGAATTCTGTGTTCCCACCTCATATGTGGGCCTAAATGAGACCCTTGTGTGCCTTCATATGCATGCTCATGTGATCCTTAAACATAGGAACACCCATACCTCTACCTCCATGTGTAGCCACCTTTGGCAGGATCTCCCATGGGGGTTGATCCTTTGTCCCCCCTATGTGCGGTTGAGGGATATCCCTTGAGGGCTCTGATGGGTGGCCAAATTTTTTTATATGAGTCTTGTTTATATAATTAGAAATAATATGACTATAATATTAAATTCCAAGCCTTATTCAATAATAAATCCCTAAATCCAATTCTCTTATATTTGCTTATACAACCATCCTTAAAATTCCTTCATCATGCAAATATAACTACATGGTTTATTAAACTTATTTTTTTCTTTAAAACATCACCATGAAAAATACATATAGCTATATTTTTTAATTTCTCTCAATTTAATCATCTTTGTGAAATTACCTTTATTCTGTATGGAAATATTCTTCTTCATCTTGTAGTAAAAATAGTGGCATCAATGACAAAAGTATTCAAAACTTAAGATCACATCTGCAATCATCAAAGTTGTTGCTAATTAATACTATGTATTAAAACATGTATTGAAATCCTCTTTGAAGAACCAAACTGATATACCTTATTCAAAAAAGTAAAATATCAACACAATTGGTCTCAATAATCTCCCCTTGGATTTTTTTCAATACCACCAAACAATTCGTTATGTCAATATGGGACTCTCTTTCTATTTATTCTCCCCATAATTGATCAGAAATCCAATGGTATATTTAGTGGTTCTAATTTTTACTCATATATTGTTTATTTCTATATCTATGATCTCATTAGATAATGGAACCACATTCTTTTACAACGAATTGAGATTTTAGTTAGTCAACTCTATGTCTATGTGAGAAAACTTAGTGTAAAAACAAGAGTGATATTACAAAATCATCAAAGTTTTCCATAAAGAATATTTATCTATGATACCTTCCCCAAACTTATTCAATTTCATCATTTTATTGGATATTTGGAAATATTTTTCAAGAGATATCCTACACACATCTTAACAAACACAACAAAAACATTTCAAGTTATTAAAATATTACTCTCCTTATAACTCAACTTTTAAACGATCTATCACCCCCTTGATAAATAGTTTAACATGATCAAGAAAGTTATTCAAGGGTGATGGTCATACCTATAAATCAATGTTTCTCCCCCTTAAGGGATAAACTTCATTCATCATCATAGAAATAGATAGAATCCATAAATAACATCACTTCTCCTTTAAATTCAGGCATGTTAGTATAGATAAACAATAACAAGGGAATAATTATATTCTACAATGTTTTTTAGTTTGAGAAAAATGGTTATGCTTTTCTCAACCCCGAAACACTATTGAATCCAATACTAGTTCACCTCATGTAATACCTACATTAATTTCCCAGTATTAATAATTTTTGGGTGACATGGTTTTCAACTTCTTCCCAATATGATCCATAAAATAAGATGCATCATTATATTCTTTTTTTTCAGTATATTTTCCCCTTCTTGTATAGGTACACAAATCACACAACTCATTACCATATGCCAAGTTTGTTTTCATCCTCTACACAACATCTCATGATCATGTAGTATGTGTTCTTTTGGGAACATAATATGGGTTTCAACCCCATCTTGTGAAATCTAATGTCTTCATTTGGCACAAATATATTATTTTTTTCCTTTAACTTTTCCTTATTACAAGAATTTATTTGAATAAAATGATCATAGATCTTTTCTTTTCCTTGATATTTCTTTTCTTTAACGTGCCTTAGTTATTGTCTAATAAGTTTTACTTCGAAATATTTAGCACAATGACCTTTGTGGTAACATTTTTTATAAAATTACTTCAGATATTCAAAAAACAATTGAGTGGAAAGACATGTTGATTTATTAGTGACAAACCATTGCATTATATGATTTTTCATTCTTCTCACAAATTTTCTTATTTTATTTTAAATATTTATCCCCTTTATATATTCGAATTATAAGGAAGTGTAATATTATACCAGTATTTATAGGATTTGATCCTTTGTTTACCACAACACCAGAAGTAAAATATAAAAAATTTTATTTCATAATTATGAGTAATCTATTAGTGATAAAAAACATATTTTCTAGATAATCTAATTCAATTATATTTTTTGTATTGGAAAATATTCTTTTCCTAACATATTTGAGTTCTCACTATCATTTTCGTTATATATTCATCTAGTTTTTGTGTCATAACATACACCACAAGATGAAATAGATTTAGTTTCACTAAAAAATACTAAATAATTATACCTTCCTCTTTGGACTGGTCTCCACTATAGCTTTCGATGATTTAGCCTAAAATACTCTACTTTCCCAAAATCATATCTCATAATTTACACAATTGTTTCTTCTATAAGACACCTGAATTATGACTCATCCCATTATTATTATTTTTTATCTAGTTTTTCATCAATGTCTTTTAAAATTTTATTTGAATCTATAATTTTCACATTGGAGGTTTTGATCTCTTTAATAAGATCATATTCCTTCTCATTTTCATTTAATTTTTATTTCTGTGGTAATTTTATACTTTTCTTCTACTGATTGTTTTGATAAAGACATGCTTAATGTATAGATCTTAGCATGTATTCATAGTTTCTTTCTACTTCTATATCATCTATACCTGACAAATCTCCTTGACTCTTAACTTTTTCTATAATGGTTTTATGAATTTTAGTTGAACCATCATATTTTAATTCACTCCATGTTGAAGAGTCTTCATCTACTCTCCTACTCATCATATTTATCTTTTAGTTACTTGAGAACTTATTTTTCTTTCCAACATCATTGTTTTTAGTAATCTAAAATCTTCTTTTATTGCAATCTTATTCTACATCGTCACTCTTAGAATCATCAGATTCACTATTTGTAGAATCAATATGAAAATGACCAATTTCACCACAATTATAGAACTTTAATGGAATAAAACCATTAAATTTTAATTTTTAATCTTTTTAATTTTTTTAAATAAAGGATATTAATTTTTTTAATCTATATCACTTACCTCATCCTCATCAGAATATGATGATGGTTCATCATTATTTTTCTTTAGCTTGAGACTTTTCATTTCATTGAAATACATTTACACCTTTTCATTCTATTTAAAAATATGATATTTTATCATCTCATAATTATGCAGTGTATTATGAAACTCATTAAGAGATAATTCTCCAAATTCTAATAAGGCAGAAATTAATGAATCAAATTTGATAGGAAATTTACCCATCAATTTAATAACAACAACTGAATCTTAAAAATTATCCCCAAAACCCCTAATATGTATTACTATATCATTTACCATCTCTAAGTAGTCATTAATAATCTCATCATCAGCCATTCAGATATCTTCACACTTAGCTCTCAATATTTTTATTTTTTTCTTTGATATTCACAATCCTTTAATATATATTCTTGATTTTATCGCTCATATCCTTTCCTATTTTTAGTCCCATAACCTTAGTTAGTACTTTACCAGCTAAGGATGTCGAAAAAGTATTTCCATCTTTCCCCTATACTTCTATATTTATCTTATCATCATTTTTCATTGGGGAATCTATTATGGGTGGTATAAAAAAAACTGTCTTGACATCACTAACATGAAGGCCTTGTGGAAGTAGATATGGATGCATTACATTCTTCCATTAATAATAGTGATTTTCATAGAATAATGGAACTCCACTACTATTTCCTAAATTCAAAATATCCATGATTATTTATTCATAAATTTTTTTATCTTTATAGATAGAACCTCATCCTTTAATACCACTTGTATAGCCCTTGTTCAGATAGATTTCTAAGAGGGGGAGGAGTGAATAAGTGATATACTTTCTTACAATTTATAATTTATAAATCGACTTCTATGATCATTTAAGATCTCAATACCTTGTTATTTAGAGTCTCAATTCTCTCATATGCAAACAATTGAAATCAATAAAAATCATATGTTTTTTATAAGGATCTCCCCTGATGTGGGTGACTACATCCTTTATGTGTTTGGGATAATATGAGACATAGAGTCCCCACTTCTAATAAGAAATGTGATTTCAAGAATGGACAATATCCTAAAATGACTGAAATAAAAACTCCTATAATTCATGATCTGTAATGATTAATATGATTCATCTCTTGAAGGGATATCAAATCCCACCAGTATTATTTATACTAACCCCCACATGTTAAGATATCACCCAAAAATATTTGATTGTTTATACTAGAATCCCTCCCGTTCTTCAATGATTGTCTTCCTCTTTAAGAATGTTGGTTTCTATTTTTGGGTGTAATTCCTCAATAACTTTATCAATGCTAGTCTTGGTACTCCTCTTCAACTACATAGGTTTATGAGGCCACCTTATTGAATAATTAACTTGATTTAACCCCTTCTATCTTCAATATAACACTATATCAGGAACTCTAAAAGGTATTACAATGGTGTACATAATTATTTTTCATCACCCATATGCACATATTTATACACTATAATGTGGTTCATGGGGATTGAAATTATCATATTAAATAAATTTTATTTTTGAAAAAAACATTTATTTTTCTCATTTAATATAAATACCTAAATGGTTTTGGGTATTATATTTACTCATTTTGAATACCCATAAACAATGGGTATTATTATTTCATAAATTTTTATTTTAATACTCATTTATTATTTTAGTTATTTCCTTTCCTCGTGTGTTGAATCTTAACTACTTAATGGTCTTAGGTATAACCTCCTTCAATCTTGCGACTTTTTTATTACCCGTGGATCACCTTGCACGCACGCATTAACACAAGGTATACAACTCATCATTTAAAATGATCCAAGGCTTAGAGCATCACGTTTCTTCATGTTGATATTCAAATTCCTAAAGACTCAAGAATAAATCCCTATTCATTGCTCTGTCTATTCATGTTTCATCGTGTAGATAACAAATACCCATGGATTCTTATCTCATGGTATTATTATATATTTATTTTATTTTCATGGTTTCAATGCAAAGCTATATTCATGATCAATTCAATCATAACTAGGAAATAATATCAACATTTACATCATTAAAATTCTTGATTTCATCATGAAATTATCACATATTAGGGATCACTTTTAATGTGTTTTAGTACATGTGAAACATGTGTAACATGTATCTCATACTTTAAGAGATATTAGAAGATAAAAAAACCATATTTAATGTAAAATATGCCTTAGTTCAAATCATGTAGATGTGGGTATGGTGGTTATGAATTTAAAAATAGTGGATAACCCAAGCAAGTACAACCCAGAAGAAGCTGGAGGAAGAAGAGACATGCTCACCTTGATCAGACAACCGAGATCAATTGATTTTGACGACCCCTGTTATGTCCATATTTTAAACAATGGGTATCATTTTCATAATTCCTCTATCCCACATCGACCATTCTGTATAAATTATGCTTATCTATTACTCAATTTCTATAGCTATAGATTCAAGATGGTGATGGGGAATCCGAACCCATACACACTTTCACCCACACCTCACTTGTCACGCTAACACGTGTTGGCCCACTAACATATGTGGACATTATTTAGAAATACCTCTTTTTTAGTCCTATACATGGTCCATAAATGAGTCTTGGTATCCACTCTTATGGTCCTTAGACATAGACCCACCTATACCTCTGCTACCATGTGTAACATCCTTTGGTAGGCTCTCCCTTAGGGGTTGACCCTCATGTCCCCCTATGCGTGGTTGAGGGATAGCCCTTGGGGGATTCAATGGTTATCAGTATTTTTTATATTATTCATATAAATATAAATATATATAATATAAGTATAATATGGAATTCCAATCCTTAATCAATAATAAATCCCTTATTCCAATTCTATCATACATCTCAAGACAATTAATACTAAAATTCCTTCATCGTGAAAATATAATTTCATGATCAAGAACATACTCATCCACCCCTCAATAGATAAGTTCATATGTTGAATTCAGTAAGTAGGGTATCAAATTATGAAGGTTATCATTATAGGTATCTCACTAACCATAGGTAAGAATGACTGGAATTTAGAATAAACCCCTAAGTATATCAAAGACTGTATAACATTCCATGATATATACTTTAGCAGATCAATCCAAGTATTATGTCTCTTCTTATTACCTCATGAAGTTGTCCGTTGTATCTAATATAAAACTATTTGTAATTAATACAAGATTATATTCATGCTAATGTTATCATATTACTACAACCTATAATACAATATAATGATCATTGGTTAGGGGAAACTCAATTTCATAATTGGATTGGATTTTATCATTTGTCAATTCATGTAAAATAAAATTGCAGCACACATGAATGAATGATAATTAGAGATTTAATTTCATTATAATAACATGATAGATTTACAAGAACTAAAACTAATATTTTATGTGTCTAACAGCTAGTGATTCTACATAACATTCATGTTATTGCTACGATAATGGTTTCTTTGATGGATCCACTATATTCTCCAGTGTATCCAACCAACTAATATTTACATGTCCCCTCTCAACAATATCCCATATAAGAAGGTAATTTTGAAGGATTTTTTAGTTCTTTTATTATATTAGGGTTTCTTTGCTTTAGTTGAATCATAATTATTGTCACAGTATAACTCAAATTATCCCTTGATACTAGGAACCAATTTATGTTCAAAAAATGAACTTCTTGATCCAAATAGGTTCTTTCATGGCATATACTGTAGTAATGTATTCTTCCGCTATTTTTGGGTCTTTTGTGGTGTATTTTTTTGGAACCCTTCAAACAATTTTTTTCATTGTTTAGGTATAACATAAGAGAAACTTGATATTTCTTGTTATCTTTTTCAAATTGGAAACAAGGATATATATAACCCTTTAAACTGAGCTCATCCTCATCTCTAAAGTTCAAGAACATATCCTTGTTTCTTCTCAAGTACTTTAGTATGTTTTTCATAGAATTATAGTGACTCTAACATGGATTTTTTTTTGTATTTAATTTTTATTATCAATCCATATAATACATCAGGTTGAATACACAATATGGAATGCATGATAGATAATATGGCCATCCTTTCTAGCTCTTTATAAGGATTTAGAATCTTCCTAAGATCTATGAAATGAAACATTGGTAGATACCCCTTCTTGGAGTTCTATAGGATAAACTGGTTTAACACTTCACCAATATATGTTATAATGAACAACCCTATAATCCTAAAGATGGTGCATTATTTTAATTCATTGGAATGATTATAAGGAATCAAATCCCAAAGGACCGATTAGTTTAGTAGTCTTGGAAAATATATTACATACATGAACATTACATTACAATTCAAAAAAAAAATACAACATTGATAATCCTTTGAGAAAAAAATTATTATACTATATTAAGATTGGATATCAGTCATAATTTACATCTTAGTGTCCTGGGAAAATAAAACATAAGAAAGTGGTGTGCTCAGATTCAAATTAAGGTTAAACAATACAATATAATCTTTCATAAATAAGTGTAAACTTTTATGGAAAGGTGTAAAATTATAACACAATCCTTTTAAAAACTACCTTCAATATAATATGGAAAGAATAAATCACATAATTCCATTTAAACATTCAAATGTATATTCTTCTAGTCAAATAATCACATGAAATATCAATAACTAGTCTCGTAATGAGAAAATTCATAATGTCGGACATCATAACCATGCTGTCAAGGCCTCATTCCAAGATCATTACCATACCATCAAGTTCTTGTTACAAGATACAAGTTTGTCTCATTAGACCAACTGATGCATCTAGGAGCTATAACAATCCATGCCCATCACTTACTAAGTCCAATTCACTCCTCATATGAAAAAGGTGAAACATAACATAAACATTCATATTAAAACTAGCATAAAAATTTATAATAATTTAACCATAAAACATAAATGGTATAAAAATAGAAAATACATAGTCAAACATATCATAAAACCTTCATTAAAATATAGAATATTGTATCATAATAAGTAAACCTCAAATAAGCATAAAATCCAACAAAGGATGTTGACATATATGAAGATAATTTAATAAATTCATTAAAAATATATAAGGGAAATATACCCTTTTTACCTTGAAATCAATTTAGAAGCTGCATAATTATAAAAGAAAACATTTATTTTGAAAATAAAATTATAATCTTGTAAGGAAATCCTCAAAATGTTAATGTGTCATAATGAAGAAAAATTTCCGCTTACACCGTATAAGTTAGAAAAACGTTATTTCCTAAATTTTTTCAAAAAGGATATAAAGTACCTCATTTGGAAAATAAAGGAAACATTACTTTAAAAAAATTATAAAAAGTAAAATATAGGTAAAAATTAATTTAATAAATTGTCGATAATATTTTTAATTACATTTTAAGAAACATGGACAATGATGATTAGGATGTCCTAGTAGATACATACGTATAAGAAATCTTGGATAATGAAGAGATTGTGAAATTAACCCTTACATAAAACCGTTAAAAGATTAATTTATGAAAATATTTTAATGTACTTAAAAATAGAAATAAAATTTTCTTTATAATACTTTTATATCTATATAATTGGTTATGCAAAATAATATCAAGAATTTTGAAATAGAGAAAGGATTAATTCTATAAACATTCAAAGAATCCCATACAACTTTAAACATTTAAATAATAAGTAAGATATATTCAAATGAATATTTAAATACCATGAAGATAAATTTATTCATGATATCAAAAATAATAGGGGATGTACATACACTACACATAATAAATATGTGGTGAAGTTGGCTTATATATCATGGAAATTAAAAGTGATATGGAATTTCCTTACCTTTAGTCTGATACTCTCCGTACATGTCCAAAAATCATGTATAATGGTTTTAAATGTTTTATTAACTTCATCCAGAATCATAATAATATTTATGATATCATATATGATTCATTTATAACTTTACATTACTTGTTTGTTAAAAATTTCTATGTTAAAGCAACATGTCGGGTTATAATATTTTTCTCTATCGTACATATTTTGACCTTTTATTCTTGATTATATTACATAGATAATGATTTAATTACTTCCAAAATACATAAAATTACTTATATATGATATATAGCTCGTATACTAATATATATATTATATAGATATATGAAATGAAATACATTGTTCATGGAGATGAAAGATCATACATGCGCATGAACGTTGTTTTCGTTTTCTTATCATAATGAATGGAAGAAAGTGAATGAATTATATGTACATACATACATACATATATATTTATATATTTATATTATTAAATTGGTATTATCATGTCTTTTATTCAATAATAATTCATAATATATATATATATATACATATATAATCATTCTTGAATGGCGAATGTGGAAGATGAATCTCATCGCATCGTGGAGACGGTAAGCCGTACGTATTCACACACGGTGGTATTATTTTTCGTAGGATTGGTAAAAGAAGAAATATGGTTGTAATATTTTTATAATAAGATCTTAGTATTTATAAGGTACTAGAGTTTCTTTTTTATTATGGAAACAATAGATAAATAGTAAGTAAAATAAGAGAACTTTGAAAGAGGTGATAAAACAATTACCTCTTTTCGGGTGTATCCTTTTGATTTTCCCAAAGGAATCCTTAGGATGGATTACAAACCAAAGTGTATCCTTTAATATGATTTTAGGGATTATTTTATAAGAAATTGGTAGGGTTTTCGAATAAAAAGGGCTTTATAGTTTTGAATTAAATAGAAGAAGAAGCGCACATTTATAAGGGGGTGAGGAGCACTTTAGAAAAATCCTGAAATATTAATTTATTATAAATTAATATTCAGTTTTTAATTGATAAAAAGAAATTTATTTACAGTATTTTATGATTATGGATATAAATCCACTCAACTAATGAATTATAGACATGTTTAGGGAAAAAATTAAACTTACCGTTTGTATTTAACCGTTATTTAAACAGTTTAACTCTCACGACATCTTCTTGTAATTTTACACTATTGGGTTAATATAGTTATCATAAAATTCCAAGAGAACCACTAAAATATTTTACATTATCTAATTTATTTGTCGGAATCTCATATTTTTATTACCTTTATATCATTTAATAAAATAATATTATTTTAAAATATCATTCATGTCAATTTTAATACAATTCAATATTTTCATTTTTAAAAATATCAAAACAACCTTATAACTTATAAAAAATACATCCAATATGTCACTAACTTTTTTAAGGTATCTATAAATATTTTTAATGTCATTAATTAAGTAAATTTATATTTATTTTAATATTTTTAATATCATTTATTTAATATCTCCATTAAATAAACAATTACCTCATCATCATTGTGTCACCATTTAATTTAATTATTTAATGACTAAAAATTATAAATAAATTATCATGATTTAGATAAATTTCTTAGATTTATAATGAATATTTGTAGTATAATTTATCTTATTTATAATCTTATATTAAAAATTATTTAGTTATTAAAATTTGAATATGACACTTTTAACTCTTCTTTAAATAAAATATAATAAATGTATTAATCTAACAAAAGTGGCTTACAAAGGATCATATTTTTGGACTAAGATTTATTTTGGTCAAAAAACACTTATCCAATGAAATTAGGACAAGTGTTAGGGTAATTGTATATTATAATAATATTATTTTTACCATTAATTACCCTATTTTCCTTTAACCGTGGTAAATAAAATTCAAAAGTTATTATTCTCCAAAAATTAATTTTTCATATTAGACCACATTTTTCATCCTGATTGCAATCATGTATATTTTATTTTATAAATTCAATTCACCGTAGTGGTAAAATTACGTTTAATACTAATAATCTAATGTGGCTATAAGGCGGGTAAAAAGACGTTAAAAAATGTTCAATGAAGTTTTACAAATAATTCTATTATATAAATGATTACAATGACCTAAATTAGGTTAATATACGTATTAGTTATCTACTGTGACTTTAAAACCAATATAAATTAATATAATTATTTAAACTAAAAAGTTTTTTTTAAACAATAATGTAGTGTTTTTCAATATTCATCAAAAAATGAAAGTTTGCAGAAAAAATAACAAAAATGCAAACTAAGATAATTTTGATATTCTGAATTCAAAAATGAAGTCAATTTTACAAAATTAAATCTCTTTGAGTTTCTAAAATTAATTTTATTATTGTTCACTAAATGACATAAAAAGTAGTTCCTTTAAGAAACTAGTATTTCAAAACATATAACTTATTTACTGAAACCTACACATTAAATTATGAATATGTTTTATTTATGTGAAAAAATTATAAATAACATTTAAAATTCATTTATTACTATTCATATTACTATATTTAATGGATATGTTATAAATATATAATTTAAATAATTACAACATTATATTGTTGTTTCATAGAAACTTGATCTTGCGTGTTACGTAAGACAAGTCGGTGTTTCATACAACACAAGCTATTGAAGATAATGTACTATGAAATATTGGGGTTGTTACATATTTGTTCTGATTTTTTCCAAAAAAAATCTTACAACAATATCTATATAATCTCATATGAAGTATGTAAAATGTTTCACCCGTGTATTTCATTGAGAAAAATTTTCTCAGCAACACATTCATAGAGTTAAGTGTTAGAACATCCTTTCCAATAATAGTATTTTATTTACATACAACATTAGAAATACTACTATACTCCCACAAAGCTACTTGTATACATGAAAATCATATACATTCTTGATGAAACTAAACTCTTTTATTACATCATCAAACTAGATATTCTAACTCAGAGATGATTTATTTAGTCCATAAATAGACTTTTGAAACTTAAAAAACATAGAATTCGTATTTGAAAGTTTTAAACCCTTTTTTTTCATATAAATGTTCTCTTCTAAATTAAATTTATGTAATGTGGTTTTAATATCCATTTTACATATCTTATAATCATAATGAGATGTTATTTCGAGATTAATCTGAATGGACTTTGTCATTGTAATAAGTGAAAAGGTCTCCTTATTATCAATACCATGAACTTGTTTGTGACCCATTCCACCATGAGTTCTTTATATATTGGGACTCTAATATCCATGCAATTTTTTATAAAGAAAAACTTCTTTCACTATATGTGCATCACAACATCATGTGGATCCACCATGTTCGAAACTTGGATAGTGTACATGGAGTCCATCTTAGATTCTATGAATTTTAACCATTTCTCAGAATCCATAATCTCAATTCCCTCACAATAGAAAGTGGATTCATCTTCAAAAAATGTTACTTAATCATAATTATCCATGAAATATATATATATATATATATATCAGGTTTCTGATGAATCATACTAGACTATAAAGGTTCCTGAGTAACATTAGGTAGTTATTCTTCTAAAACTATTTACAGAACCATATTGAATTCGATCCCAGGAACATTTCCTGTTTTTTGGTCTTAAACCTATCCAACTTCAATTTTTGTCCCATTAACTCCTAGGTCTATATATTACTTCTAAATAAATATTCCAGTTTGATCCAAAAACAATTTATGTTTAGTATAATGGAAGAAATAATATCCCATAGTTTCATTGGGATAAACAATATATAACCACTTTTCAGATTTCAGGTTAAGAGTATAAGAAGCAAATATTTGTATGACTGCTTCATAGCCCCAAATTTTAATAAAATACATTTCAGGATGATTCCTAGACCATATATCATAAATTTTCATTATGACTCCATTAAATGGAATACAGATTAGTAGGAATGCATAAGTCTCTATTACATAACCCTAAAATGAGATTGGAATGTAACATAAACTCATTATTGATCGAACCATTTCTAAAGAAGGTAATTTTTATCTTTTTAGATAAAACATTCTATTATGGTGTTCTAGGAAGTTTGAGTTGTGAAACAATTCCACAATCTCTCATATGAGCTATGAATTCTTGGCTCAGGTATTCACCACACCGATATTATCATAGGACTTTAATACTTATTCCTAGTTCCTAAACATCATTATTAAACTCCTTGATATTTTATAAAGTTTTATACATGTGTTTCATCACAAATATATTTCCATAATCGTGGAGTTCATCGGTAAAGGTAACAAAATACCTAAAACCACCATTTTATTTTGTACTCATTGGTTTACATGAATCACTATGTATGAGATCCAATAGTCCACTTCTCCTCTTACCTTTTCTCAAAAAAGATGAATTTCCATTTTTCCCAATAAAAAAGATTTTAATTTATCAAACAATTAATTATTGATTGAGTCTAATAATCCATCGATATACAGTATTTGAATGAATTTGTCATTAATATTTCCAAAAAGACAATGTCAATGGTTATTGGGATTAGAATAAACTCCAACCTTATTATTTTGCATTATATATATAGGATTATACATATCCAAAATATATAAATTGTTCATTATACTTCCAATTTCATAAAAAAAATCATTCTTATATATAGAACAACTTGTGTTCTTAATAATGAATTTAAATACCATCTTGTCCAAACAAGATACATAAATCAAAATCATTATTATTTTGGAAACAAAATAAATTTTTTTTAATTATAGGATCAATCCACTTGGTAAAGTTAGATCATTAGTTCTTACCTTTAACGCATCAACTTTCTATTCATTATCGAGATGAAGATATATTTCACCCTTCATCAATTATATCTTATATCTAAGTTCTTGGCTGCTGACACTAATGTGTGACACACATGTGGTATCTAATACCCAAGAGTAATATTTGGAGAAAATTATTTTTTTATATCATTAACATTTCGGAACTATGATTTGGGTGGGTAGTGTTCTGGTCAACGACCAAAACAAAAAATATTATTGAAAAGAGAATGAGTTACAAAAGTTCGAAGGAAGAAAGTTTTTTAACATCCCTGACATAGAGAGGGAGTAACATGGGAGGGAGATCATCCCTCCAAAGTATAGAATGGGAAACACCCAAATTGGCAAGCCCATCAGCAATCTGGTTAGCTTCCCTGTATGTATGTGTGACAATGAAGTTTATCTCATAAAGTGATTTGAAACAATCAATCCAAAGAGCAGTGAGCGGCCATGCAAGATGTATGGTGCCACTCAAGATGACCTGAATGAAAGTAGTGGAGTCACTCTCAATCCAAATGTTGTTAATGTTTCGAAGCTTTAGAAAAGAGATGGCATGGATAATACTCATCATCTCAGCTTCCAGTGAGGAATAAAAGCCACATGAACCATAAAAGCATCCAAGGGTCTAATCTAAATGATTCATGAAGATATAACCTCAACCCGCTGGACTAGGGTTGCCTTTCGAGGCACCATATACATTTACTTTAATCCATCCTGTGGGAGGTGGCTTCCAAAAAACTTTAAATGTAGATTTAGGATGAGGATACTTTCCATCCACTCCAATGCGATGAAGGATCCCAAAATCACGAAACGAGTTGATGTATTAAACCATTTGAATTGAAGACACTTCACGGATGGCCATGAGAATTCGCATTTTACCTGCATTAAGATTGAATAAGTTTTTGTGAAAAAATAAAATAATTTCTACCATACCAGATTAGATGGAGAAGCTCTGTGACTGCTACAAGAAGACAATTTTTAATCTGTTGGGAGTCGTAAGTATCCAAGCACAATTTTATCTGCAAAGTAATGGAACTATCTAGCAACCATTTGCATTAGAAGATGTTAGAGATATAATTCCAGAGAGTAGCTTCAATATCACAAGGAAGTAAAATATGATTAATATCCTCACGATGTTGATTACACATGTGGCATTTAGAACAAAGGGTGAACCCAAAGGTTTGTAAACAGTCATCCATGGGGATTCTATTATGTGAAATTCTCCAAACTAATGTAAACCTCAAAGGTTTTATCCAAGATTTATTAAAGTGTTTTTATCCAGGATAAGTTATTGTCATCATTGTTAAAAAGTGATTGTAATAATTTTTAGAATCGATCATTCCATTGTGCGATCCTTCCCAAATCCAAAGATCCTTCGTGGTAGTGAAGGGGTAGTTCTGAAAAATTTGTTTAATATATTTTGAAAGGTCAGGGTTAGTCATGCTCATAACGTTCTTTATGGATTCATTGTTCAGAGAGTGAGGGTGGTTGATGCTCATCAAAGAGGACAAGGGAGCTCCAGTCTAGTTGTCAAACCAAAATCTTAAATTTGAGTCCTTGTTAACCATCCATCTGGAATTAGCCATAATATAATTGAAGGTGTTTGTAATGTAAGGCAAAAAAGAGGAATTAAGAAACAGAGCCTAGTTATTAATAAGTTTGTTGAGAAACATGGATTTACGAAAATTCGAAGCGGGCACATCATTATGGATTAGATTCCATGTGATCTTTGCTTGCAGGGCTTCATTAAACTTATTGATATTTTTGATTCCAACCCCACCTTTAGCAATTGGTTTGTAGTAGTTAGCCCATGGACCATTGAAAAATTTTCTCTCCAAAGTACTACCAGTCCACACAAATTTTTTAATGGCAACATTGAGGCGCTTTAAAGTACTTTTCATCCATTTGTATATCATCATATAGTAAACCAATTTGGAAACAATGGTGGATTTAACTAAACAGATTCTCCCTACTATCGAGAGATTGGAACCCTACCAGGTTGAAAGCTGTCAAAGCGTTTGATCGATGATATGAGATATGTAATCCTCTTTCAGTCTACCCTAGAAGATATGAACACTAAGGTAGGTACAGGGAAGGGATCCTTCTTTAACCCCTAGAGAGTTTATAGTGTTAAGTTTTCTATCAGGGGGAAAGACTTTACCAAAATATATGAAATATTCATTCCAGTTAATATGTTTACCAGAAACCTCCAAGTAGTGAAGGATAATGTCTTTTAGATTATTGATGTTTTTTTGTCTCCATGAATGAAAATTATTAAGTCATCGGCATAAAGAAGGTGTAAGGGTGTATTTAGGTTTCTCACAGCCATGATAGATTTGATCATTATATTTTCTATGGACTGAGTGAGAAACCTACTGAGGTAGTCTTCAATAATTGAGAAAAGAATAGCTGAGAGAGGTTCACCTTGTCTAACACTCTTAGAGCACTTAAAATAACCTCTAGGTAGCCATTAATGAGAATAGAAATATGTGCTGAATTGAATAATGTTTTAATCTTTTTGATGAAATATTCATTGAAACCAAACTACCTAAGGACCTTATATATGAAGTTCCAGTCAATAGTATCAAAAGCCTTAGCAATGTCTAACTTAATAGCGACATTCCCACCTCTATTTTTCCTTTTAAGAAGGTTAGTGGATTTTGAGGCAATACAAATGCATTCTTGAATGGATCTTCCCTTGATGAAGCCAAATCGATTTCATGAAAAGATTTGGTTACTAATCAGAGCAATTCTATTGGAAATCAATTTAGTGATGATCTTAAAGAAGAATTTATGAGAGGAATGGGCCTGAAAAGGTGTATTTTATTAGCATTATCAGTTTTGGGGATAAGGACAAGGAATTGGGAATTGTGGCTGTGTAGGAGAGTGACCTTGTGAAAGAAATGTTTCACCATACGACATACATATTATTGAATAACATCCTTTTTTTTTGGTAAAAACCATTATTAAAACCATCCAGTCTAGGAGCACTATCCGTATTAAGGATAAAGACCATGTCCTTAATTTCATGATCTAAAGGGATGATATTAAGAGAAAAATTATCCTCATTAGTAACCAGAGTTGGAATGAAATCTGGACTAAGGTCTTGGTCTATATCAGCTCCATTAAAGATATTGTGAAAGTAGGAAACAATGTGATTGTAAATACTTTCCTCTCAATCTAGAATATGTTCACCATCTCTAAGAAAGGAAAGGGGAATATAGGCTTTCCTGACTTTGTGAAGAGCATTATAAAATTTATTATTCCTATCCCCGTCATTAAGCTACTTGGCTTTGAAAAGTTGTTTTTGAATATTATCCTTAAAGTTAAGTAAATTGATAAGGGTAGAGGAATGCTTCATTTCATGTGGAATATCCTACTCAAAATTAGAAGAGGAATTATGATTTTGAATTTGTGAAGTTTTTTTTCCAACGTGTTGATATTCTTGTCCATTTCATTGGATTTTGATTTGCACCAGTTTTTTAGGATTTGTTTCAACATTTTCAGTTTCCCCAGATAAGAAAAATCATCCTTCTGATCATGCATATTAGTCCAATTAGTATTCATGATATCCCTATAGTCCAGATCTGAAGACCAAGCAACATTAAATCTGAAAGGGGCCATAGGTTTACTAAGGTTATGAGAAAAAATAACCAGAATGGGGCGGTGATCAGAGGCCACCCTTGCAAGGGTAATACTGGAGATATTATCCCATTTATTAAGAGCATGGTAATTAGTAAATTCTCTATCATGTTTCCTAGCCGTGATCTTATTATAATGTTTTCTAAACCAGGTGAATTTTGCTCCCATTAAGTTAATCTCTATATGTTTATTCAATTCAAAATAAGCTTTAAATTATTTCAATCAGATAGAGTCATGAGATGGACATACTTTTTCACTTGGATCCAAAATAGCATTAAAATCCCCAACTATAAACCAAGGGCTATGAATTGTGTTGTGCAGTTGGGAGATATCATGCCAAAGTCTTCTTCTATCTTGATATTTATTATAGGCATAAAAAAAGGTAGAGTAGACACGAGCATTTTCAAATCTGTAGTCAAAAAGTAATCAATTGATTGGTAATAGTACAAATATTTAGACTTTGAATAGAGGAATGAGAAAATAGCCATAAGGACTCAAAATATGTCCCATTAATGAATACCCCTTTGAAAGAAAAACCAAAAGGGAGAGAAAATTGGAATATTGAGGCATAATTCACTTTTAGCTCAGCAATAGCAAATTGTTTGGGTGAATGAGTAATAATAAAATGCGTAAGAACATTAAAAGTGTTATTGTTAGAAATCCCTTGACTGTTACAATATAAAATATTCATTTATACATTTTTATTTTGGGGCTTTCCATCCTTTTTTTGGAAGCCGAGGCCTTTAACCTGGTTGACATTCCAGTATTAGCCACTTTTGTAGCAGTATTTTTCTTATCCTGTAAGGAGGAATGTGAGATCAAAGAGTGAGAAGCATCTAAAATATCAATGGACACCTTACCTTTCGTGCTGGAAACCAAAGAAGGTTGGCTGTTTGAATCTGCAGGAGGATCAAAAGATCTTTGTTTCCAGTTAACCTCCTTCCTATCAACACTTTGGGAAATAATATTGTGAGAACAATGTACCTGGGGGGAAGCCAATTTATTCTCCTCATATTTTTCTGTGTCACTGCTTTTCTGCCTTTTATCCATGATACAAGGTGAGGAAAAATGGGCAGCTTTGTAGTGCAAGCCACCCCGAGAAACCACCGCATTGGCAGAAAACTGTACAACTGTGTCATCGACCGGGTTGTGAGCATGTAGTGGGGATATTCACGGGAAGAAATCCAGATTATCAGAGGAAGTAATATCAGTTATCATAGAAGATACATGTAGCTTCACCCTGTGATCAGTAAGATCAGATGAACTCGAGGAAATGGGCTTCAGAACTGGGATCAGGGGAGAAGAGACCTCAGAGGGAGGGTCTGCTAACACAGATTATAGAATAGAGTGAGATAAAATGTCAATGACATGTTCTTCAATACCATTTTTATTATTCTATTCAATTGTTTCCCTATCATTCTCATCAACCGGGTCATCCTGTGACCTGCCTTTCTCAGAGTCCAAAAGACCAAAGTAATTTGATTTTACAACCCATTTTCTTATCTTTTTTATAGGTTTTAGGTATTTGTAATTTAAACTCTTTCTCCTTTATAGTCCTTTTGATTTAAGCCCAACCATAATTTTTTGGCTGAGGGGGATTTTTATCGACTTTCCAACAACTGTGGATATAATGTCCTACAATATTGCAGTATTCAAAATATGGTGGAAGCCTTTCATATTCTAATTTCACCACTATTTTGAAATCCTGTGCAGTGAAATTAATTGATTGGGGGGGGGGGCTTTGTTTCCACATTAACCTCAACAAGGACTCTAGCATACAATCCAAGGTCTCCATTAAGGGTTATATGGGCAATTTTTAGTTGATTACCAATGCATACTGTAATGTCATTATGGATTTGGGGGTGCCAGAAAAACCAATTAATATTGAAAATTCTAACCCACACTTGTGCAATGTTATTTCTGTGAAAATTGGGATTAAAGGAAAAATACCACTCTAAGAGTATAATAAATCTTGGATTCAGGTTCAGATTACAAATTATCCAGACACGGTCCATATCAGACTGGGATAAAAATAAGATGTGGAAGTAACCCTTACCGATTGGAACCAGTTTCAAGTTATTGAAGCCCCAACAAGATCCTATCCTCACATTCAAATCGGTAATAGACCAAGGCTTATCCTTTTTGAGGTACACTACTCGACCCATAATAGAAAACTTACATATTTGAGAGCTCTGTTGGATCGCAGTTGGGTCATCTTCCACGCAGAAACCACCATCCTCCAATTTCTTGATTCTGGTTGACTTAATCAATGGTAGTTTGGAAATATATATCAATAGGTGAGTATCATGTGTTATATATTTTATTTGGGTATTTAAATAAATGTTCCCCCACTAAAATTGATGAACCTAGACATCATATCCATTTAGTGATCCAATATCCATATTTCACAAAGAAATGAGTCCAGTTTATCATTTCTATCCCAATATAGTTATTTAGGTATTGAATCATCCCAATCATAGTATTTTGGAATATAGTATAGTTGATTGAAAATAATTTTCAAATTCCATCATAGGGATTCAATAAAATCAATTCTTTAGTTAACCTTATTTTATTTGGGTCTCCCATCATGTGTAACTCAAATCGAACACCAAAAAAGAAAATAAAGGATGATCTCGAGGAACCCATATTTAGCATAACCCACTCAATATAATAATCTAGAGTAACTCATTAATTTATTTCCTTATACAAGAAAATCTAGGGGTACCCATATTTTTCACGACCTACCAGGTTGGATGGTTGAGTTCTTGAAAAGTTTCACTTTGGAAGGAATATAACACATAGTATGTGAATGGATTTATTTGAAGGTGTCACCATTTTAATATAAATCATATTCATATTAAATTTATAACTATCACATAATATGTAATCATTTTCTATTCATGTTTTATTTCCTTTTATGTATGCATGATACAAATTATTTAGTTTTGGAATAACCATCCCAACCACTAATTAATGTGTTCATGATACATTAATGAGTAACTCTTGAGAAACCCACAATTATGTGTTAATTAACCCAAAATAGAAGTCAAGTATATTCATACACATAAAAATAATTCATATGAATAATTTATAATAATGTTTCTTATAAGTTCATAGAATTAAATGTGATTGAAAAACTCAACATCAGTAATCCCAAAGAGACAAATAGACAAACCCATTCAATTTATTTTCAAAGGATATTCTCCAAGAAAGTAGGTTGTCTTCCCCCATGCACCTATACCCTAGGATAATTTACTCAAGATGGAATTCAATTCATTAAAACTAAAATACCTAATATGCATAAACTATTCCCACTGAATATTCTCAAGCTCCTAAAAAAGATTAAAATTGAGTTTAGGGTAGATGATAACTTAATTTAATGATATCAAACCTACCATGATATATAAGTCTCAATCCTAGAATAAAATTATCATAAAAATGGGAATCCACACTAATCATATCTCTTAAAAAATTACTAAACATGAAGATAAAGAAAATTTCAAAAATAAATAAACAATTAATTTACTTTCAAAAACATGAAATATTTATGAAATATTCATAAATAAATTCTAATTATAAATATTTTAAAATTTATAAATAATATAAAATTTTTATATTTATTTCAATGTGAACCCCTCAATATTTTATATTAAATGGAATTTATATGATATTTCATGAATTAAAAAAATTTTATAATTCAATATCTATTTTATAATAATTTTATATAATATAAATACCACATATTTTATAATCTATAAAGAATTTATTAATCTATTATGATTTTGAAATTATCTTTTATTTATAGATCTTAAGGAATTAAATTTAATTTTTCAAAACTTATTTTTAAATATTAAAATTTCTCTTTTGTGAATAATGTTTTATAAAAAATTAATTAGTTAATTATAAACAATTTATAAGTAATTAATTTATTAATAGAATCATAATAAATTAAAATAACCCAAAATACAATTTATTATTATTTATAAACATTTTACAAACCATTTAATATTTTAAAAATGTAAAAATGTTTTTTAACTACCCTTACACAGAATCCCTATTCTGCCCAAGGATACCCTCCCTTTAACCTTATGCATATTCCTAGAGTAAGGATACTAATGTTTTTAGCTATAACATAAAGATAATATGTAGATTATATTTACATTTATTTCTCACATAATTTTATTACCTTTACATAACTCCTTTATGTAGGGGTACTCTCAATGTTTTATATACTACATAAATGTAAACACCATGACCTCTATGTTGTATCTACCTTTATATGTAAAGGTGAATATCCAATGACCCTTATATAAACCCCTTGTGTAAGGAAACTACATTTATGAAACTTATCTATGTAAAGCTAATAATTATGTTACCCTTACATAGACCTTCGACATAATGGTATTTCATAAGTCTAAATCATATTTACATTTACGTAGTTGTGCTACATAAGAGTACTTAATTTATAAAACCCATTTGTGTGAAGGTAATATTGAGGCTACCCTTATTTAGTCATTCTCTATAAGGTTATGACCTTTATATAACTGACCTTCATAATGTTAAATCAATCACACCTTTACACATCTCACATAAGGGTATTAAACCTTATATAATTTTATAAAAATGATGATATTTATTTTTCATTGAATTTCTGTGATTTAAACAAATTTAAATCTAAAATAAACTTGATCTGATACCACTGATGGGTTTTTTATAATCATACAATCCAAACAATAAAAAGATATATCTTTAAGAAATCAACATGTCAATAAAACAAAAACAAATTACCTATAACATTTGAACAATGGTAGCTTCCATCTTCTTTCTATTGAGAGTGTTTGAGGAAGATCATGAGGATCAATTAATGTAAGTACCTTGGATCCCAGGCATAGAAAATAAATTTATAATATTATTTTATTAAATGTAAACTTATATCTATAATAAAATATATTATATATGTGTGTCTCATGCATCATATTCATGTGTTTGTGTATATAATGCATTTTTATTTTAGTGCACATAAAACAATGGAGTGGATAGAAACCATTATGGTGTCTTCAATTCACTGGAAAGTCTGAAAGCTTCATGAGTAAAAACAACATAATTGTTTTTCTAATGGTTGGGTTTGGTATAGTGGGAGTAAATAGTTCCAATTAATATATAATTTATTATTCACTGTGAGTTTTTAGAGATCACATTCATTTAGTGAATTTACCACGAGGAAGTGAATGTGGAGAAGGAAATGGAGATTCGGAGTCACCATGGAGTGAATATATAGTGAAGGAGTACATTGCTCATTTTATTTAATTGATTAATTTATCCTTGGGGTTGTAATTCCATGAATTGTTAAAATTTCTCCTTTTTGTGATGGTCCCCCATCTATAACTTGGTTCTAGAGTTCATTTTAACAATTCAACTGCATTTAACTATATAGTCTATAAATCTATGATGGTGGAGTTGATCTATAGGGCCCATGTTAGTGGGTATGCTGGCTATGTCTTCCGATATAGATTTGAGTTCTTTTCCTTGTGAGAGGAAGAATCAAGGTGAACATTATTTATGGAAATGGGATGATTTTTGAGAATTGTAATTGTATCATTCTACCATCATCCCTTTTTTTAAAAAAATAATCCTCCTTTTGTTATAGGTGTGGTAAATTTGGGAATTACAAGACCTCTTATTTGAGAGTCTTAAATACCTTCTGTCTTTGTTGTTAGTTATTAATATTTATAATTTTTCATATTTGGGTGTCATTGAATAAAGGATTATCTATCTTTGGTCAAATCTCGATTGTGGTCCACCATAGCTCTTTCATTGTACCCCAATTTATTTTATCCCTTATTCCCTTCAGTATATTAATTTCCTGATTAATCTCTTTATCCTTTGAGATGTTCTCTAACTTATGTTATTTTTTAGAGACTTATTTTTATTTTTTGTGTGATTTGGGATGAGTTATTTAATGATTTTTCCTTTTAGTATCTATGATTGTGGGTTCATTTTCCCCTAAAATTGTCTAGTCTCATTTGATACACCATGGTAGTATAATTATTATATATTGGAGATACCCATAAAAGGTCTTATCCTTTTAAATAACCCTTATAATTATTACCCATGTTTTATTTTTGATTTAGGGATTAGGATTTTGGGCATCATTGTTGATTTAGGGAGTAATTATAGCGTGTTAGTACTTTTGGTTATTAATGATTTTAGAGTTATAACTCAAAATATTACACCACTTTTTATTATATATATATCTCTATTTTATTCTATATTTGATGGTAAAAACATTCCATAAAACTTTTTTACTTTATAAGTGTATAATTTTCTACGGTGGGGGGAATTTTCAAACCCATTTAAGACTTGGGGTATTTTATGTTTAATTACTTAATTTCATTAAGATGGTGTTTTTAAAGATTGATTTTTTTTGAAATTTTAAGAAAATTATTAAGTGCACACTTTGTGCATGGTTTGGTAAATCATGAATCCATTCCGTGTAACTCTTATTAGGTAAAAGAATTGTCCCTCAAATGGTTAGAGCATTGTTTGAAAAATTATGTGGATCTAAAGGAAAATAGTGATAGGTGATTTAGGTGTGGGTCTCTTGTGCATGGTTGAAGTACGATACATGAAATAATGTTTCAAAATATTTTGATTTCCTCCATGTGTTTCTAGTTCCATATGAATAGTTAGTTCAAGGGTTTTAAAAATGCGCGACCAAGCCGTATAGACTACCCAGGTCTTTAATTTTATGAATTTCCTAAAATAACCCTATCGATATTATCCCTCATCCTTCATCTCTGCCATTCTTTCATGACACTACCTTAGAGTATCACTAGGTTCCCCCTTCTTATCTCCTGTGATTTTTGTAATTTATTCTCTAATTTTTTAGTAGATTATTTATGTTTTGGATTTTTATTCTCCTCCTTCCCTAACTTTTTATTCTCTATCTTTCCTTTGATCAGGTTGTTTGATCCTTAGGGTAAGGGTTTTATAATTCCCAAAACTGAATATCTTGATAATTAAATGACTTAAAAAATATTTCAATACAATACATTCCCAATACCTTTTAGTTTTATGGATTTAGATAATTAGGGGAATACGATAAATAACTAAACTCACATATTTTCTAACTATTGGAAAATGTTTCACTATAAAAAACTACATAATCCATAACAAATCTTCAATATCTACAATCAATTATTCTCAAAATATACCCTTATAGACACATCATACATATTATTTTACTTCATATCTTTGGGAAATGGAAACATTAAAAAGGGATGAGATCATATGTTCTATAAGGGTCAACATAATTGTAAACAATTGAATATCATAAGTGATCATATGATGAGAATATAGGTATAATCATGATAAATAATAAAATAAATTCCAAAAAAATATTAGATCATAAATTATGGAATGTGACTTTTCAAAACATAATACATGAATCAAATGGGTCTTGAAACATGTGGCAATAAATATTAACCATAAAACATGACTATATAACATAGGAAAAAAACTGGCACAATCATAAAAATAGGATTTATTATCATTTTGAACATGGATACAAGAAAACCCATTCAATCAAAAAATTAGGAGTAGAGATAAATTCCATTAAACTTACCCTTTGGAAATATAAGTAATTTATAACATGTTTAGACATGAAATGTGAGCAGATCTAAATTCCATTAAACTCAACCTTTTGAGAACCTAAATACCCCTTAACTTATTCTCATAAAATTTATATCTTATGAGATATAATAATTCACCCAATTAATTGGAGGGAAATATAGGTACCACCCATTTTATAATCCATACATTTCTGTGAAAATTGAAAAGAAAACTTTTATAATATAATAAAGAACCCATTAAAAAGAATAGATTTCTTAAACCTTTTAGAAATATCACATTTCATGAACTCATAAAATCATAAAATATCAAAGATATCATCTTAAAAAATGAATAATATAATAACACACACACACACACACCCACTCATATATATATATATATGGTGATGAAAACATTACTTCATGAAAGATAAACCTTGGTGGGTAAACAAATGTAAAAATACAAGGACTTTCACAAAACCATTTAAAATATGGAAGTGAAAATTATGTTGCAATTTGTTTGTGAACATAAATAGAAGAATTTTGAAACAAAGATATAACGTGTTCCCAAATAAATAATCCTTAAAAATTCTTAAATTTTATAAAAAATTAGAAGGGAAAAGTTATTGAAAACTTTTTCTTTAAAACAACATTTAATGAATGATACTTAAAAATTACATAAGGTTTTAAAAAAACTAAATTTAAAATAATTTAAAAACAGTTACTTTTAAAATAATCATTTATAATATAGAATTGTAAAATAAATAATGTTTTTATAAAGAGAAATTAAAATAATTTTAAATATTTTAATTATAAAAAATAATCATTAGTAATGGAACTTGGAAATAGACACAAATGTTATAAAAAAATATAGGTGGGATGATAAAAAATTAATTTTTAAAGGATGGAAAAACCTTTTGAACATTTAAAAATAACCCTATTGGAAACCCATATCATTGAATATGATAATGAAATACTTTGATTAAATTTTAAATATTGGGAATAAAATGATCATTGTAGATATTTTTTTTAATTTTCCAATAGGTAAATGAGAACATTTATAGGAAGTAAAAATAAGGACATGGTAGAAAAAATTCATTAAAGTAATGGGAATAATTCAAAACCAAAATTCATTTTAACAAAATATTAAAATAATTAAGGAAGAATAGTTTTGTGTGAAACATTATTTCACTATAAAAGAAGGTGGAATACATCTTAAAATCATTATATGTTATAATAGATCAATCATAAATGCCAATAGATAGAGAATCGTGATGATTGACCAAGGAAAAGATTTGATTCAGAAAACCCCTTTCACCCTTTATATGTTTTGAATAAATATCCCATGTGAGGTATTACATTGAATTGAACATTGAATATCATGAGATAAAAATGGATAGTGATAATAATGACAATATAGTAGTATTTAAACCATTTATAAATAGATATGGTGTACTATTTAAACAAATCTCAAGTGATTATAATCTGAGACAAAAAAACTTACGACATGGGTAAAAATTCATTCAAAATCACATAAATGTGAGATCATGGGATTGATCATAAAATAATAAAGAATAAAATGTAATAAATTATACATTATATGAAATATTTTGTATATACCCCACTTGAACAAGAATTAATACATAAGTACAGACTATGTATCAATGAAAAAAATTGATACGAATTCCCTTATGAATTTAGTAGTTTTTTCAATAAACATTAATTGGAATCATGAAAATAATATGGTTACATAAATCCCATGAATTAAAATATTCAGTATTCCAAAAAGAATTCTTGGTAAGTATATACAACATATAAATAATAATTTGGTGCATAATATTAAAACAAGTCTTAATGAAATGGAATTGAGATGGAAAATTCCTTACAAACTAAAAAAATTCTAACAGAAACCCATTAAAAAAAAGATATAATCAATTTTTATTTAAAATACCATGACTAAAAATAATAAATTCCATTAAATATAAAATTTTAATTATATACACTGTTTAAATGAAATTAATTGTATAAAATATCATGTGTCTCAAATAAGGATGTTTTGTGATGAACTCTTAGCTATGTCTGAAAGCGTTTTATACATGAACTTAACATCCTAAATAATTAAAATAAGTTAATTATATATATATAACCATAAACATTATTCATATATACTTAATTTTATATATTCCATTTATTATCATTTGGTATATATTCTTAATATAGTTTCTACTAACATCAATTACTCGGGGTTGTTCATGTAATTTTTCGTAATATTTATATTTTTCAACCATGGTCAAAGATGTGGTAAAATAGTATCATAATATCTATAATTGAATTTAAATTTTTCCATTAATATTAAAATATCTATAAAATTATTTAACGAAATATCTTATTCATTAATGTACTCAATTTTAAAAAGTGGCATTAATATGTCCTTTTTAGCGGCTAAATTTACTATAAATTATTATCGATAATATTACTTATATAATGTACAATAATATCATTATAGATTTTAATTTTTTTTTAAATAAAATTTTTAATTAATTAAATATATTTTTAAGTCCTTTAATTTTAGTTTATAATATAAATTAAATAAAAAAGTCATCTTAGGGAGGCAGTAGTCCGCACATACACAAAGACGACACTCTGGTTTTCGTAGAATAGAAATATGGTGTAAAATAAAATATATTATCATTTTAGGATAATTAAAATTTTATAAATATCATATTATATTTTTTAAATAATTATTTTGAACCAGCAATGAAAGGTTGGGATGAAAAATAGACAGTGTCACTTTGTGGAGGTGGTGATCCGCACACATGCACTAACGATGATTCTTGTTTTTCTTAGGAGAAGGAAGATAATAAATAATGGTTATGGAAACATTATAATAGAATATAAACACACTAATTTTTATAATATTACTTTTATACTATTTTTATGGTTGGTTTATAATGTAAATAATATGAAATAAATGTTAAGAATGGTGTGTTACTTATGTGGAGACCTTGAAATTACTCATGATAAATGAATTAGATTTGAGGGATATATGATATTTTGTGGTCACAATGGGAATTAGGGAATGTAAATGAATTCAAGGAGAAGATATTTGGGCTGTTTTTAAAGAAAAATTTAAAATTTATGTGTAGTATTGATAGGTTAAAAGTGATCACCCTTTTATAAGTGGATAGGAGGGACTATTCCATGGGAAAGGATTTTACGTATGGGGTAAGAATGAAATGTCATAAAATTTGGGTGAGTTAAGTGATGTAATGTTGGTAACATATGTATGTAATAACTTAAAATATAAAAAAATATTTCTATAAGGTTTAAATGGAATGTTTGTTTAGGATAATTCGATCCACCATATATTGGCTATTTAAACACTTATTACTCTTAATTAAATATCAATCATTTAAATTATTTTATTCTAAAAAATATAAGTAAACACTTATACCAAATTTAAAAATGATTTTTATGAATTTTGGACCTATTTAACTTATTTAATTTTATAAATAGTAGAAAATATCATCTTAAATTAAACAAAAATAATAGATATTTTTTGTTTTTAAATAAAAGAGTGTTTTAAAACATTAAATTTATGCATAAGATATATGTTTTGATGGAAAATCATTTTCATGATAGTAATTTATTTATTATAAGATAAATAAATGTTATGTAGATTTAAAATCAATCCAAAAGTAAAATTTCACCATAAAAATATTTAATTAAAATAAAAAATTGAAAATAGTTTTTAATAATAAAATGTTACTTAAGTACTAAAATATTAAAAATAGAATTTATAAGTTCAAAATAATATTTTATATTTATTGATTATACACTCAAAATATATATTTGATCAATTGAAATATTTTATAAACTTTTATTCCTTTCAAATATCCATATAATGTGATAAAATTCATTTTTAGCGAAAACTATATTTTTCATGATTCACCTAAAAATTGATTATTTTAGAAAAATATTAAAAATATATACTAAACTAAATTTTTGGAGAGAGTTTAAAAAATAATTTTTAATTTATCAAATTTAAATTCTAAAATCTATAAAATTATTTTTTAAAAATAAAATACATAATATAAATAAAACAGCTTTTATTGAAAATACAATTTTCAAAATTAACACATATTAATTATTTTCCTTGTAAAGGTATCACCTATTAATGGTTTACAATATTAGTATTTATTATATATTTATTAATAATGAATTATTGATATTTTTAATTTTTTACATTTACTGTAGTGTGTGATACAACTTATAGAAATTTGTATATATTTTAGAGGATCAAAAATATCTGGTCTTTATTGGTTTATTCTAAATATTTGTGATTTTTGATGTCTAGGTTGTTTGAATTGTTCTCAGTTATATCGTATTGATTCTATGAGGGGATTTTATAAACCTCACAAATTCAAAATAGGTGTTTCTATAAGATTCCATTTCACTTAGAAAACCATATATACTTGAGTCCTTTAAATTTCATTTCCTTGAAATTGTACATGTTATGTTATTCTTAAATTTCATTTGAGGATTTTCAAATGATTTTAGTAATTATAATGGTGTTTGAAGTTTTAAAATAGATTCTAAATGATTATACATGGTATTTTTTATGTATTAAAGTGATTTTTTTGTTTAGAATTATATTTTTATTTATCTTTGATGATTTGTTTATGGGTTCAAGGAATTATTTGATTTGAGTTTCATTTCAAGTGGACTTTTATGAGTATACTTGATATGTTTTCACTTTATTTTTAAAAGAAACTTTTTAGTAAATTTATTATGTATTTAATGATGTTTTTTATATGTATATATGATATAGTAGATTTTTTGGTTTTAATTTGTGGTTTCCCCTTTTTTTCAAAAGTGGTTTTCAAATGACACATGGTTTCTAAAAATGGGTTTCAAAGAAGCTTTTATGTATGTAGTAATTAGCTTAAAACCATAGGCTCATCTGGAACATTGTATGAATTTATTTTATAAATTGAGTTACAACCTTTAAGCCTCATGAGAATTTGTTTTATGTGGGATTAAGGAGTATGAGGATAATATAGACTATTGTTGATTTTATTGTTAATTTAAGAGGTTTATTTTATAAAAATGTTTTATGGGGTGGGATGAGGTGACGTGTTTGTGATTCTTTATTATGAGTTAGGATATTTATTTATTTATTTGTTATGAAATGTTACCTCACCCCCATTCACTAACATCATGAGAAACTTGGGTATCTAGGTGTTATATTGAGAGAAGTTTTCTATACTAGTCATGATGAGACTCTGACTAGTATTATCTTGTATATGATATGTTCTAATTATAGGTAGTTCCACTGATGAGGCTAGTTCGTGTAATCCATGATGTTATTTTATCTGAACTTCACTGATAGGAAAAATATGGTTCTATTTGAGTACATATAGGATTATACCACTACATCCATGAGAGTTACCCATTATTATGTATAGCTTACACTAACTTTATCAATTCAACACATTGATCTAGTTTCTGTTTTACTTTTCCTTTATTAGTATATCATTTTATGTACCTATTAATTCATCTATTTTATGGTTTGGTTGTATTTTACTCCTCATTTACCATTACCATTTGATGCTTGGAATTGCTTCAATTCTTATTTTAACTTAGCGAACTAATCGATCCATTTCTATATTTTTCTATTTAGATATACTAATTAATTTTTATTTTCTTGTTTTTGAGAATATACTGTAGTATTTTCAAATAAGGTATTTGGGAATGTGTTTAGAAATAATGTTATAAAATGGAATTTTTAATTAAAATTTATATGCATTATTTAAATAATTATTCAGGTTTTAAAAATTACTTGATAAATGTTTATGGATTTATTTTTTTTAAAAAATAATATATTATCTTCATGTATTGTATTTTGAAATTATTGATTATGGAATGTTTTAGTAATGGAAATTAACATACTCTTTTATTAGTGGTGTTCAAATATGATTTTACCTCACAACCTCTTTACTCTATTATGGAATTGTAGAAAGAGTGGATTTAATGTGTTTAGGTTAAGGTTCTCGAGAATTTCGACATTATGGATTTCTTCTCGTAGGTCTCTCTTGGAGAAGGTTTTGGTGAGGGTGTTGGATAGTAACCTTAGTTCCTGGGGAGATTGATAGTTTGTTACTTTGGGTATTATTTTTCTTATCATTTACTACATACATATTTCACAATTTATCCTTCTCAATATTATGAGTTTTTATCCTAGTTTTTTCTCCTCATTTGTTTATATATTATGTTGTCTTATTATATGGATGTTTATATTTGTGATATTCCTTTTTTGGGTTGCTTTATCTTTTAAAAATATTTATTTGGTTCTCATATGAAGTTCATTAGGATCATGAAAACCATATAGAAAGGGGTTGAGTCAGTGGTAATCTTTTTTAATTTATATTCTATTGAAATAAACCCCTAAAAATTATTATTGTATTTATTTTTATGAAATTTATATAAAAATATAAAAAAGAATTAAATTATTATAAATCAAAGAACGAAAAATTATTTATAAAGTTTATCCCTAGTGTGAGTGAATATATCCTTGCCATGGTGACTCCCATCAGTCCATCAAAAATCACTATTGCAATAAATTTATACAACTTAAGATAAATCCTATTAGAATCATTCTATCTTCTTATGGGAAATTTTATAATAACTCTCATAAAATACATAGTTTTGTTTATAAAACTGAGCAAACATAAGAATATAATTATTTATAAAATAGCTCTTATCAACATCATTTATAAATCAACCATTTTATTTTCTCCATCTGGTAAGATTCCTCCTGGTGTGCCCTTCCTTCATCTAGTGTACATAATTTGGTGTTCCTCACTAACTATTCTTCTGATGTTTTTATTTTATGATGAAGAAAACCACAACACCCTAAAATATATTCAAAAAATTCGAATGATATAATCTATGTCTGGTTTGATATGAATGATAGATTTTTCTAATGTCTCTAATGAACACCTTTATCCAGTATTACTTCGTACAATACCTCTATCTCGTGTTCTTCAACTTCCACCAAATCTTAACCTCATTGGAAACTCACAGTTCTAAAAAAAACTTCAGTATATCCATTCATTTTTTTGGTTAAAATATGTAATTATGATTTTTATTTTCACCCCCTTTTTATAGGTGATCTTGTAAGAGAAAAGGTTGGAAATAAAATTCATTTTCCCACTTAGTGAATACTCAAACTTCAAAACTATTACACATATATAATATAATGTATGCATCTCAACTATTCTAGAAGTTTCTTAAAGCTTGATGAAAACTCAAGCGACATCAACCTTATTTGAACTTCCTTAACCTCAATATAAAGGAACAACATCAATATTCTCTATATTATCTAGAAAGTATACCTTGAATGATCATATTAAAATCATGATAATAATTAGATTTATCAAGTTTGGGTAAATCTTCTCCAAACACCATCCGGTGATATTGATAATTTTTCATCTAGTGACATCATACAACTTTGGACTCATATAAACCTATGTCTAATAAATTCATCTCATTTCCACTTGGTTAAACTAGTGTACATATCTCCCCTTGTACAAAATTTTACCACTTCATCTTGGATCGTCATTTTTCTTTATAATGTTATGAACATAAAGAATAATACAACATCTGCTGAATTATACAATGTTTCCTAACATGGGTAGGGAAACTTCCTTCACCTCCTCCATCTCATTATAAAACAAACTATCTAAAAAATCTAGTAAATCCTTATCACCTGTTTAATGAAAATATTAATAATGAGATATGTTGACAACAATAAAAACATGTCGAAAAAAGAATCCCAAAGGATATTCAATATCCCTATTTGGATATTTTGGTGAAATTCATAATAAATTTAATCATTAAAAACCCATTTTCAATATTTTTTTATCAAACCACATTCTTTATCATGGAGAATCCTCTAGCACCACACAACTAAATAAAGAAATGTTTTTGAAGGAATTAAATCCCTATATTAAAAGTATTTTTGTTTCTATAATAAGTTAAACACCCTTGAATATTTTTTCTCTCCCCTGTTTTATGATAATAATAGATTCTAATTTATAAAAAAAAGTGGTTTACACGATCTGATAAATTTTATTTACTCTCCCCCTTGGATAATATAATCCAGAGCATAGTGGTGGAGAAAAATTCCTTAATAACTTTAGGAATTCGTTATTGGAGGCCAGACAAGTAGTTTCAGCCTCAATTCCTCGAATAATTCCTTTATAGTAGGTTAGGTAAAATATAAGAAATTTAATAATTTTTTGAAATATAATCAAGCATAAAATCTTCATTAGAAACATTCTCTTTAATGAAATGGTACTTAATATCAATGTTATTTGATCTTTAATGTTGTACAAGATTTTTGGAAAGATAAATGAAAATTTGATTAACAAAATTATTCTTTAATGTTTTTATAATGTTCTCTCCCAAATATTCTAGAAGAACATTCCTCCATATCATTTTCATACAATCATGGTTGGTGCCAACATATTATGTATCCACTATACTCAAAGTAATAGAACTTTTTTTCTTACTAAGCCTGCTCATACAACATTATCCCAAGAAGAATGTTCCTCCCAATTTTGACTTTATATCATTAAAATATATAGCCCAATCAATATTAGTGTATCCAATAAAGTATATTTCACACATTATTTTATAAAATAGGCCATAATAAGATGTTCCTATAATATATCTGAGTATTATTTTTTCACCTAGAATTTTCTATTAATGTTGGTCATTCTAATATCTTGCACAAAATGTAACATTATATACAATGTTGGACCTTAAATATATAAGATAAAGAAACATTCCAATCAATTTTTTGAATAATTTTCGATTCATACTTTTCTAGTCTTCATCTTTACTCAAATTTACACCAACAAATATTGGTGTAGAAACTTATTTTTATTATTACTTCCTAAAATTTTGTAAAAAAAACTCTAGAATATGTCTCATGTGATATAAAGATATATCTTTTCTTATTTTGAATTTTTAATCCTAGAAATAAACTTAGCACTCTAAGCATTGACATCACAATTTTTATCTTCATTTGTTAAGAAAATTATTCATAAGTTTTATTGCTATCACATGGAAAAATTATATCATCAATGTAAACAATGAAATTAAGGGTAAATAGAATAATTTATTTTAGAAACATGTTTTTTTTCAACTTTTCCTTTATAATAATTCAACTACTTCAAGAAATTTTCATCTTTAGAGTCCCATACACAATGATCAATTTTCAATAAATATTGCATTTTCTTTGAAATAAACACTTTGTCTCTATATTTTTCAAGTAAAAACCCACTATATTTATTGATATAAACTTCTTATTAAATCTAACTAGTGAATAGAGTTCACATCATATCAATCTGATTGAATTTGTAAAAAATATTTATAGAAACTTGCAATAAAATTCTTCTAGTTTCAAGTGTCTCAATAGGGAAATATTTCCTTCAAAATCAAGACATTTCACCAATGTTGAACCTTTACAAACAAGTAATGATTTATTTCTTGAAATTTATCCATGTTAATTAATCTTGTTTCTAAACACCCACTTTTTCCTAATAACTTTCATTCCTACTAGTCATGGAATATGATCCTGAGTGTAATTTTTCTCAATCCGATCTTAATCTTAATTTATTTCATGTATCTACTCATTATGGTCAATTTACTTTGTAATAGATTGTGGTTCCACCTATGAGATAAGCGATGTTTGATTCTACAACCTATACTTCCTTCTGGTATAAGCTGGAGATTTATTGTTTCCAATGGTGTTGTTAGATTCAACCTTATTTTTTAAAGCATGAAATTTGATATATTTTCTTTTTGTCTCGTTTTTTCCATCATAAGACTCATCTAAATTATATTTTATAAATTTTGCCTCACATTTAGCTTCTGTTATATTATCTTCAATGGAATTCATTAATATATCTTTTTTAACATATTTAATAACATTTTTATGGTTTTTATATATTCAATAACTTTCACATTATTGGAATCAACCAACATTTGTAAACGTTTATTCCAACACTTATAACTTCTTCCAGCGGCTAAATATCCCATGAAAATTCCTTCCTTAACTTTTTATTCAAACATTTCAGGATCATGATTTTTGATCTTACGAAATCAAGGACTCTTAAAAAAATAAATTATTTCATCATTTCATTTATTGTTTACCACATATCATAGGAACTTATTTTAGATTCTAACCGCAAAAAACATATGTTTTGAATATGAACTACTTTACTTATGAATTCTTTACATTATAATTTATAAAGTTTGTTTTCTATGAAAATTATTCTTATAATTTCAACAAAAATTATATTTTTCTTTTCCACTGACCTATTTTATTAAATAGTATACATAAAACTGTATTGGGGCTTGATTCCATGTTTCTTCAGATATGATTAAAAGTATTTTCTTATGTTCTTCTTTCCACTATGAGTTGTCAACTTTTTTTAAACAAACACTCATCTCTCTTTCAACATCCCATAAAAAATATCTAATGATATCTCCTTTATATAATTTATTCTATATGAAAATTATAGTGGTCATATTATAGAATAAATCTATAAAATTGATAAAGTAAAAAAATCCCCTTTTGTTATTTATGTCTCATCAACCCAAAAACAACAAAGTGTAGGAGTTCAAGAGGTCCAGTGGATTAGATTTAAATTTTTTTATGTTTATCACTAACCATATTCCATTTTTGATAAGTTGTATGAAAAACATCCTATTTCCACTTTAGTTGTGGTAATTTTATTATAACATCTTACTTAGAAAGTGAGGCCATACATTGCTACCCAATATTACAAAGTCTTTGATTCCACAAACTATTTCCATCCTCATCACTTAAGTAACATGAGTTTTAAATATCTCTAATCTGGAAAAAATTTCGGCTAGTTATTTCTCCCTTAGAAAAATACTTTCCCATATTTCATATTTTTGATGATATAAAAATATTTCCTAAAGATTACTTCTAAAACATAATCATAATTTTGGATGACACTTTCTAAGTTGTACTTGATACATCAAATATATAAAACTTCCTTTAATTTTATTTTCTAAGCTTCAATCACAACAATATTTATTCTTGTAATTTTTAAGGAAGTATAACTTCTAAAAACAATTATCTTCCTTCAAATTATTAATTATTTTTCAATATATTTTTATCACCTATCATATCAAAGTAATTAATAATATCATGAATCCAAGGTTTTTTGCTTTTTCAAGTTTTTATAGTTCTCTTAATAAAAAAACTATTTCATCAATTTTATTTTTTCTAGCTATTTTTAATTTCATAAAAAATAAAACATATCCCAAAAGAGTTTTTATACATCAGTAACTATAGTGACCAAGTAGGCCACATCTTCCAAAAACTTCCATTGGACTATCAAAATGGTTTTACATTGGAATATTTCTATAATCTAATGAAATTTCTTTGCTTTCATCATGAAACTTAAGAAATTTACACTCTTTTCTTACACTATTTCTCCCCATTAGTTCAAGACTATTCATAGGGAGATACACGTTGTTCCTTAAAATATATTCATTGTTTCTATATATACCATAGTACCAAAGGTATCCACTAAATCTTGATCTTTTATAGAAGTATGATCTTTCCCTGGTGAACGTTTTTTGTTGTTCGTAACATCTTTCTATATTTTTTTCTTGTGGCATGTGGAATATTTAGTACAAATATTATTTTAATTTTTTTAATGTGATGAATATTCCTCAACATTTCTCAATCCAATATTTCCCATTGTTTTTTATAACACCTGCACTCTTAGAAAGATCATATTAATATTTATTTTTAGCCGGGAAAGATTTCACTTGAGTATTGGTATGAGTTTTCTCAATAGATTGATATTTTTATACCTTTACATCTAAATAAATTTTTTAAAAAATTTCATCCTTTTTAAGGTACTTTAAATCTCAAGAAATAAATATTGAGTTTTAAAAACCCTGTCTTATTTAGCAGTAGATTTTATACTAATATCTTTCACCATAATTCCGTATTCCATAACTTTCAATTGAAAGTTCATAATCTCCTCAATTCATACATCCTAATTTTTAAGAAGATCATTCTTTAAAATATTATTTTTCTCACCTTTTTCCTACAATATTATATATTCTTTCTTGATTTTTGTTTTTTGATCAATAAATGTCACAACTTTTGATATCATTATAAATTATATGTAGGTTTCTTCAAATTTTTCTTCTTCACAACTTGGGTAATCTTTATTTTTTACACTATCATAGATGCTTGTAAACTTGTCTATATTTTTATCTTCTAAATTATTTTTTTCAATAGATTCATATTTAACTTTCTTACTCAATAAAATTATTCTGTTCTTTCTGTAAAAACTTTTCTTACTTATAGTGGATTTTATATAATTCTTAGAAGTTTTCCTCCACTTATTCCATCTTGCTTTTTATTTAGAATCTTAATTATATTATAAAAAATTATTATTTTTATAATTCATATAAAATTTGTAATTCTTCTAAATAAAAAAAATATTGATAGTTATCTATTGAACATTACTCTTCATCTTCTGTTGTTGTTAGAGATAAGAGAAAAAAGTTTCTCATTCATTTTAGCACAATCTTGCTTAAATTATGAATTACTGTAGTCATATATCACATGGTCATCATCTTAGACTATAGAAATTCACATTACTTCAAAATCCATTTCACCATTGAAATTTTTTTAAATGATGGGACGGTTCTCATCTCATGTAAAACAAGAATATTATTTAATTAATCAAGAGATAAGTCATCATTTTATTCTAAAGTGGAAACTATAGAGTCAAAACTGTCTAGAAAGTTTATCATGTGATTTTTAAAAGGGGAGTAATCTTAAATAAATATAGAAATATACATTCAAGTTTGTTCTACATTCCCTTAGTTTTCTTGAGACCCATCACATTTATAAAACCATTTTCAGAAAAATACTTTAGAATAGAAATTATAGATTTACTATCTACCTCATCATATATTTTAGTATAGAATTCCATTGGTGTATCTTTATCAACAAGAGGAAAACCAACTGTATTTATATTAATTACCACCTGGAAAAGAGATAGATGATAAGTTATCACTCTATTTTTCAACCATGATAATTTTTTCCCATAAAAGGTATGGATTTTTGTACTATTAACTGAGTTTATATTATCCATGATAAGGACCAATAATAGAGCATGATATAATATCAATTGAAGTTCCTTAGGATCATGAAAGCCACATAGAAGGTGATTTTAAATCAGTGGTGATCCTTTTCAATTTCAATTATATTGAAATAAACCTTTGAAATATATTATAATTTTTATACTTTTCAAAATTATATAATAATATCACATGAATTTAATGATATGAAAGTACAGAAAGGTAAAAAGGATTTACAATGTTCTCCTAAAGTGTGGTTGACTAAATCCTTTCCTTAGAGACTCCCATTGGTCTATGTAAAATTACTATTAAAACAAGTGTATATGACTTGAGATAAATCCCATTATACACCTACCAACTCCTTATAAGAATAATTATACTAACTCTCATCAGTTAGAAATACATTCTTATCAAACTAATCCAATATAAGAATGTGAAAAATTTTAAATTAGATCCCAACAATATTGATAAGAAATCAACCATCCATTTTTCCTTATATGTTAAAAGTATATCTAGTGTGAAGTACATTTTTATAGTGTACTCCATTAGATGTGCCTCACAGACTGAACCTCTGATCTTTGTTTTACCTGATGAATAAGACCATTTCACCATGTAATCTATATAGAAACTCTGACCATTACAATATCTATCTGGTATTCTCTAACTGATACTATTTTTAGACATCTTTTATCAATAACTATATTTACTATCACTTATTAATATACTTTTTTCTAGAGTTCTTAAACTTTAACCAAATCATAACCTGGTTGGAAACACACACTTCTCAAAAAACATTAGCGTATTGGATCTTTTTTACAAGTCAACAGTGTATGTATGAGTTATACTTCCAAACCCTTTTATAGGTGAGAATATAGTAAAAAAATGTGGTAAATCATATACATTTTTACTCTCATTGATAACTAGAACTTCAAAAATCCCACAAATATATAATTTGTTGGATTTTGTCAACTTTTCTAGAATGATCTTGAAACTTTCTGAAAACTCTAGTGATCTCAACTTTATTCGAATATCCTTAAACTCAATGTTAAGTAAATTATTTAGACATCCTTATGTTATCTAGAAATCATAATTTGAAATATCATCTTATTATATTCATTATAATGACCTTTACAGTGTTTATGTAATGCTTTTATAAAACAAATCTGGTTATATTGAGCATTATTTGTTCTGTGACATTGTGAAACTTCAACTTTTACAAATCACCATACGATTACTTCAACTCACATTCATTCAGTGAAACTATTGTAATTATATCCACATATATGAAAGTGTAAAACATTAAATTGGATTATTAGTTTTCTTTTTGATGCTAATAACATGAATAATAGCACAACACCATCTGAATTATGCAAGGTTTCCGAACATGGTTAAAGAAAATTCCTTCACCTCCTCCAGAACTTTTTAAGAAAAACATTCATGAAAACTTCAGAAACTAATTCTTATCTATTTTAAAAAATACAATATAATTTTTTTTACATTAAATACTAAACATGATACAAAAACTTGGTGAGGGAAGGTTGGATTTTTCCATGAGAACTCACAAGTTTCATGACACTGTTCACTTTGGGCCACCCACCCACATAGTCTTTCTCCCCAAAGGGAATTACACCCTTACAATAAGTAAAGGGCCACATTACAAGGTTTTTATTTCTCCCATATTATTAGGCTCATTTGATTCTCTTAATTCCCTAATGTGGGACTCACTACTTTCTAATAGATCACACCTGATATTACGGAGGTTAGTCCCGATTTATGAATCTATGAGCAATGATACACAACCCTAGGTGCATGAATCTCCCCCTCAATAATATATGAGGAATTCATAGATTCCCTTGCACTTTTATTCCAAATAAATAATGGTTGGATCCATCCAAGATCACTTAAAAGTGTCACACCATTTTTACCTTTAGGTCTCCCACCCACATGTTTTTCTCCCTATAGAAAATTACCCCCATGAAATAATGAAAAGGCCTCATGAAAGGGGTTAGATAAATCTTATATATTTATCTCCACATAATTATCATCATTCCCCAATGTGGGGCTCATGACTTGCTAATATATCACCCAAAGTAGGTTTTTTAGACTATGTTTACAAATCTATGGGAAGTGTTGTACAAACTTGGGTACATCAGCATGGAAATATAAATTATGGATGAGTCATGTAAGTTTCTTGGTAATTATTTAATGTGTTTTAATTTATATATATTAGATTAAAAATAATTCCAAAATGGTATATTTTTATTCCATTGGCAATTATTTTCATCCTCAGGTGATTAGGGATATGCCTCAGGCCTTTCCATGAGTTGGGCAGGGTGCCAAGTTCAAGGGTTTACTAGGTTGGTTTATGAAAAAAATATGACTTTTAAAAGTATTTACAACATATTTACAAGGATCATAATTTCCTTTACCAAGAGGAATAAACCACTACCTTTTATATGAGGATACAAAACCTGGTACTTAATTTCTTTTAGAGTTACAACCAATTTATAATATAGTTACATTCAAAAAAAAAATAAATTAAAATATTTATAACATAATACCAAATATATAACAACAATAATACAATAAAAAATAAATTTTATTGAATAAAACAATATAAAAATGAATATTTCATGATTTTATAAAAATATAAAGAGATTCAGAAAATAATAAGTATCTTGATTTGAATCCCTTCTTCTACTTTTATAGATAATTTATTTTTAATTATTATCTTGCCTCTATATAATTAAAATTTACTTATGCTTATTTTATATTCATATTAATATCACCCTAATCGAGGCTTCTATATTTATGGTTTAGTTAGTAAAATTTATAAAGGATTAATCACAACCATCATTATTTTTTATCAGTATAGTTATATATTTAATATATTCAAACATAAATACTGATATATATTATAAAACACCACATAAAATGACATATAAAAATAATACGGTGGAATATATATTGCACTAAGTTATTCAATTTAATAATTTTTGATGGTATGTCCATAAAATACTTAATTAAAAAATTTAAATAAATTTTTTTGATATACTATATCATAAAAAAATTACAATTGAGTTTTTTACAAAATAAAAATACTATTATGAGAAATCACCTTTATGGTGTCGACGTACCTTATTAAAAATTATAATGCATAAAAGTATCAGTAATGGGTAATGAAATTTATCTAATCTATTCAAAACTTTAACCATTTTAAGAAAATGGTAGTACTCAATGAAAGTACAAGTTAGTGATCATTTATAAGAAAACTGTATCCAAATAATTCAGGGTAATTTTTTATTCTCTAAAAACATTCCTAGGTTTAAACAATATAGATATTATACTTTAAAAAATAAAATTAATTGGATTTTATAGAATTAAGATAACACTTTCTTATTTTTCCATGTTGTCATTGTCTTATTTAGAGTTTTTTATATCAATAATTTTTTTGAATAATTGTATTTATTATTGTCAGTAATATTTTACCACACCATATATAATATTACTACTTCTCTCTGTGTCTTTAATATTTCATTTAGTTATATTCCTTATGATTTTATTATTTTTCTATTGAAATATTATATTATAATTTATCCTCCAAAAATAAATTTGACTAAGGTTTTTCAATATTTATTTGGGATATATTTTTACATGGACTCTTTATAAAAAATTATTTTTTCTATTGTAATTGAACATGTATCCTTGTTTTTTAAAAGTTATATACCTTATCCTTGATATGTAAAATAAATATAGAAGTTGTAAAGATATTAGTGAGATGCCTAAAATAGAAGAAAGAATTCAAACTAAATCAAAATTAGTATCATTATCATACAAAATTTTATACTGTCTTCTTCTATATATTTTATAAAATAATAATTTAATATTTTTATAACCATCCTAGAAATATTCTTATTATATTTTATCCACAAATAATGAATCATCATATATCTAGAATAATTATTTTAAATGTTAATATTAATATAAATAAAAAAAGAGTTAATATATCATTTGAGAATTTTTAGGAAAAAGAATTGGGTTTTAAAAATTTAAAATGATTACAAAAATATTGGAAATATGCGATAAGAATAAAACCAATTTTATAATGTTTCTCAAGAAAATATTCAAAACTATTTAAAATATTTCTATTAAAATTAATAATTTTCGTTTATCATTTTTATCAAATGAATTTCCATAACATGGATACATTATTTTTAAATCCTAAGGTCTCATTGAAATCATTAAGAATAAGATTTATTTTATTTGTATGCAATTATAAATATATAGAGAAGTTTTAGAAATACTATTTAGATATTCATTTTCATATCCTAGAATAAATTTATTTTATCAACATTCAATAATAATTTTTAAAATTAATGGTTATATTTATTTGTTTATATTTTATTCTCCACCATAATTTATATGTTAATACCTCAATTATAATAGTTAAATCCCATAATACTAGACCATTTTTTAATTTAATTTTACAAATTTTACTATGTATAGTATTGGGGAGGGATCATTTCCCTCGTATGAACATTTCCAAGAAGACATCCATATGAACTTATCATATCACTTAATTTCCATAACTCTTTAGTCTATGAAACACATTGAATCAATAATGAATCTGATGGGTATATAGATACACTTTTTCACACTTTTATGCATGAGAGATCCTAGAAATTAGTTAACTCTTTAACTGGGATCTAATACCACCATTGGGTTTCAGTAGGGATTACCCTTGTCCAAACATGGTGGAAGCCAAAAACTAAACACCCTATTTAAAAAACATCCAACCATTCATTTTAATTTAATAAAATGTAAATGACTATTATACATACTTCTCTTATGAAACTAGGTTATTTTCACTTCTTCTTCATCGTGGTTAATGAATATTACTAAGAATAAGCCAGTGGATTTCTTCCTCTTAAAATATCCATGGGTTATATGAGTCACCCAATCCTTAGGAAATATTAACATTTCCATATGATGTTTTAAAAAAATTTATTAAATAAAAATAAATAAATAAAAGAGTTTTTCTAGGATTATTCATAGTATGAATATCACTCATTCATCTATACATTTCACAACCCATGGACCAAGTTATATATACCTTAAAGGATTCTCCTTGCAACTCTAAATATTTTATAAATTTTTATCCATGATTGAATTGTGTGGATCATATTTATATTAAATTATTTAAACAACTAAAACAAACATTTGAAATACTTTAAACATCATATAATGATGTTTCACCGAACGTAAGATGGATTACATGGAAGTTTAAATGTCCCCCGATATGGAACTCTCTCACGTGGCTAAAGAAATTTGGTTACTGGACCTCAAGCGTGACACCCCATATGACAGAGGATACCGAATACCATTGGGATGTAGTGAATATAGGGGAGAAATAATACCCCCTAGTATCGAGTCATAATATAGTGGAAATAAACAATAATCAAAATAACAAAACAACATAAAGTGTGTACAATACAACTAAAAAAGAAAGGAAAAACCAACAAAAAATTAAAAATGAATCATGTAATTATAGGATAGAATGTAACAAATTTTAAAACTAAAAAAATAAAAATAAAATAAATTAGCTAACAAAAATAATCTCGAAAGTCCCTGATCCCAAACTCTATGTCGGTACCGTCTCCAAACACCAAACCGTTAAGAAAGTAACAATAAGAGACATGGTCCTATGCCCTTTTCCAAAACACCATCTATGTAATCTTCTTGGGTACCAAATGACAATCAAAATAGGGTGTGAGTAAAATTAAATAAGTCAAGACCATAATGTCTAAATATATCAATCTAATAATAAGTGAATGCAATAAATAGATAAACATGTTCATTAATTAATAAATTAATATAATAAATAAATCATCTTCCTCTAGAACCATACCAAAATGTCTATAAGCTTGTAGAACTAATATTCCAGTAATATCCATATACCCATGCCATAATCAATTGACTAGGTAAATCCCTATAATAAACCCAAACACTAGGAAAATCCCTATATATTATCATTTCAGCCTTTGGGCATAGCCCTATGTATACAAATTTTGGTATGGAACTCTGGGCCAAGACCACTATATAAGAATTTTAGCCATTGGGCATAGACCTATATATAAAAATTATAGAATAAAACTTGAAATAGACCTCAATATATATATTTTAGTATCACACTGAGCATATCCCACAATATAATCATTTCATCATCAAACTCATACAAGTCATAACAGCATGGATATCACTATATCACATCATAATCCCCAATCATTAATTATGAAAATTACCATTTGTGTTTCAATTACATTTTCATTTATATATAAATTATCAAAAATAATATCACTTGTCCATAATCTAATAATAAATTGATTCTATATCATGTAATTACCTAAGCATTACATTTCATGCTAAACACATTATAAACCATTATACAATTCATTATTTTTCTAGGGTCCACTCACCCAATGGGTAACCACAAGCAATGTCCCACTACCATTGAATGAAAAAGGATACAAGTATTAATTAAATACATGGTTTATTATCATTCATCATTAAATTAATTTATGAGAACATCATGGTCATACAATCACAGTATTGCACATAAATTGAAAATAAATGGACCAAAGGGTTAGGATTTAGACAACCTACCTTTATCTAGAAATTAAAAAATTCTTCCAAAAGGGTTATTCAATAAAAAAGGCATATATTATCATAAGAAGGAACAAAGATTATGATAGATCAATATCAATACAAAAAAAAAACCAAGGTCCAGATATTATACTGAAACGACTGGATAGTAAAGGGAGAGATGGGAAAACCCAAGAAAAAAAACTCTCCAAAGTTCGATTGCTTTAAAGGGTTGTTTGGAATGGAAGAGAAGACTCCAAAATTATCTAAAACTTTTTATAGGGCCAATAGGGAATGGTTTCACCAAATGAATGAAAATAAATAATCATATGACTTATCTTGTAATTATTGGCCCCGAGAAATACTCAGCGTGTAATCCTTTCACATAGTGTATTTCCAATTTAAGGGTTACTCCAAAAAGTAAGTCACCTTAGGATATTTTAACCCTTTTTGAACATCACTTGATGTGAACTTGGATAACAATGTATTACCACATCACATAATGTACTAGTTCGCAAGATGTGTCTAGTGCTAGTTACACTTCGTGTAATAAGTACATGATATGTAAATTCCCCAAATAATTCGTTAAGGCTTATTTCCATAGAAAAGGCTTGAATCACCTCTAAAGCCTTCCAAACTCATGGGAAACCCTCAAAAGACACTTTGTAAAATTTATACCTAGACTCTATTAATCAAAAAAATTTAAATCCCTAGAATTTAGGTCATTTCACACAATAAATATCTTTGTATTCAAAGGATACTCAAATACCAAGTTTCAAAGATAAAGTAATACCCAAAAAAAGGTGAACTGAAAAACACAAAGAGGGACATACCTAGAAAATTATAGGATCTTAAAACCACCCAATGATATAAAATATCATCCCTGAGAATTTCTAAGAATCAATGTGGGGTCGTAGAGAACAAGACTGGACATTGTGCTCGCATATCAGACTCCATACCCCAAGTCTCCTCCAGAACACACACATGATTCCATTGCACTATAACTATAGGTACAGTCCTATCCTAGAGATACTTCTCATTATGATCCAAAATTCACATTGGATGCTCCTCAAATTATACTTCAGCACAAAACTCAATGTCCTTATTGTATATCAAATGATAAAGGTCAAGATATTATATAAGAAGATGTGACACGTGAAGAACAACATTCATCAAACTGTAGTGTTGGGGAAACACTAATCGATATTCCAATGGACCAACTATTCCCACTATCTCAAACTGTCCAACAAACCTGGGCTACAACTTCCCTTATTTCATGATATGGAATTTCACCAACCACGAAGACACATAAAGAAAAACATGATGACCAACCTAAAAACTCCATAATCCATCTCTGATTGTTAGAATAATATTTCATCTTCCTCTGTGCAGTCACCAACTTCCTGCAGATCAACTGAATCTATATAGATGTCTCTTGCTTGAGACTTGGTCCAACAAGAACTGACTCACCTGCCTCCATCCAATAAATAGGTGAACAAAATTTCCAACCATAAAAATCCTCGAATTGTGCCATTTGGATCGATGACTAGAAGATATTATTATATGATAACTCCAAGAGATCCATATGTTTCTACCAAGAACCACTGGAATTCAAAACACATTCTCATAACATATCCTTAAGAATGTGAATACCTCTCTCTAATTGACCATTAGACTCAAGATGATAGGATGTTCCTGAATGAACCCATGATCCCAAATCCTTCCAAATACCCTTCCAAAACTTTGATGTGAAATGAGGATCTCTATTTGAAAAGATACTCCTCAGAATATTGTGCAACCTAAATATCTCATACACATAGAGACTACTAAAATCTAATACACATAGAGACTACTAAATTAATCAATGGTGACAGTCTCCTAGATAGGTAATAAGTGGGATAACTACATCAAATGATCACTGATAACCCATACTTCACAATTCATTTTATTTTACTTGCATAAATATTATCACAAATTCCTTAGTGAAATCTTCACATTTCCACTCCGGAATGCGTAGAAGCTATAAAATTTGAGATGCCCTCTGATGATTGGATTTCACCTACTAGAAACTTAAATGTATTTCCCTAAATCATGTTTCCTCCTTCATTCCTAACCACCAATAATTTCTACATAGATCACGATGTATATTTTTAAACCCAAGATTTACCACCCATCTAGAAGCATGAAAATATATCAATAACTCCTCATGAAAACCCATAGGGACTCACACTCGATAATAGAAAATAAAAAAAATACTACCGAGAGACTATCCCGATGGAGGCTCCCCGCCATATAAGTTATCTATTAAAACTAGGACATATATATTAAATAACAATCCTTCCTTGATATAATCCAAAAGAAAGAGTATAATGGATTTCAAAGTCAGAGCTACTCATACTTGGGAATCTTGAACATATAGATTCTTGTCTGTTAGGATTTCCATCATCTTCTACTCTTCATAAGACTCCATCACTTACTATGTCTTCATCTTCTGGCTTAAATTATCAGCAACGAAGTTTCCCATACCTGGTGTATAATTACACTCAAAGTTGAAAGAATTTAGATATGTCGCCCACCTCCTATAAATAAGTTTCAAGTCCCACTAAAAAAATATGCACCTTAGGAACTTTTGGTCTGTGTAAACCAAAAACTTCACACCCATAAGATAATTTCTCAAACATCTCATAGAATATTCCACCATAGCTAAATCTGTATCACGAATATGATAGTTACATTCACATGGTATCAACTTTTTGGAGACTTAAGATACCACTTGATCCTTTCGTATAAAAAATTCTCTTATTCCAACTCTAGATGTGTCACAGTACATAGTATATTATTTACTTAGTATAGGTAAAGTGAGAAGAGATGTTGAGGTCACCTTGCCATTTAACTCCTAAAAATACATCTTGCAAGCATCGAACAAAAAAACATCACCCCTTAATGGTTATCCTATAAATTGGTATTTCAAAATGTGTGATTTAATACAAAAAGAGTTTTTGAATGATTATTTTTCAAATTAATTAATTTTTTTGATATTTTTCATTTCATACAACATTGAATATGGATTTTTTTATATGAATGCACTAATTTTGGATTATGTTATACACAAAACCATGTTAATATTATGATATAATCAACACTTATATTGAATTTATAATCATGCAGCACTATGTTTGTATTTTTTTACATGCAATAATTATACCCTTCAATATCTTTTGTTACATATAAGGCTGAGTTTAAGCAAACTACATAATAATATTAACATTATTAGTAAAATATTATTATAGTTACCACCTAGCCATTAGATTGGAATTTAAGAATAGTATTAGATAAAGTGTTAATAATATTATTTACACATGTATATAAAATTATTTCATTTGTTACCAATTAGTTACAAATGAATATAAGATCTATTTGAGAATAAAGACATTCGTTTTCTGAGAAAACAATTTCTCTATTTACAAACACAATTTTATCCTAATAAATTAAACAATAAACTATTTTTGGATGTTTTTAAGAAATTTTAATTGTTATATATTCAAAATAAATTACACTCATAAAATAGATTATATAGGCGTAAGATAGGAATAAATCCAATTATATGAATAAAAAGATGTTTTTTTCCCAAAAAGGTAATTTTACCTCATTTTAATGGAGAACCTATTTTAAATAATATTTTGGAAACTTTTATAATTTTTAAATGAAAAAATGATCTTAATTTTTAAAATAATAACATCAAAATTTACTTTGGGTGATTTTTTAGTATTTTTCTGAGAAGTTTCATTTTTTATGAATAGTGAAAAATACTAATTTTAAATGGAAAAATTATTTTTCATATAATTTACTTATATAATTACATTATATTTTAATTTTTTTCAAAGAATATTTAGATAATTGGAATCAATTTCACATCAAAATTTGACATAAAAACACTTCGAACTTTTGACCATTTTCATATTAAAAACTCTTTGTTTTGTCCTTTCTAGGAGATTATTTTTAAATTAATTTCTACCAATTATGAGTTCATAATTTTGAAAAATAGATTCCATATTTTTAATAATCACAATTTATAATTTTTATTATGGTAAAATTAGTTTTTTTACCTAAAATATTAGTGAAAGTGATTAAAATTAATTAGAGTGATTAATGTGAAAACGAGTTTACTTATTGGTTAAACATTAACAGAAGGGGTGAAATACCTTAGAAACATTTCCAAATTCCATTTTATGTACATATTTATACCATATACTTCCTTTTATAAAAAATGGGAAATTATTGGATGTAGATGATATATGGGAGACCTCTCAACAGTGTTTACCATTTTATATTTGCAAGAATGCCACTCTTCCTCTACTATAAAAGGGAAATCAACCCCCTCGGTTCCTCACACCCCTCAAGACAATTTTTCTCATAAAAAAATTGTCCAAATAAGCTCCCAAATTTCTTTAATTCATCCTATAAGCCTGAAATTGGGAATAAATTTTACCAATAAATCAATTTTGGCGCAAATAAAAAGAAGTTTCATGGAAAAGAGGTGAGTTTCTTTAACATGCATTCCTATTTTATTTATTTCTCCACCCATTATGTTATTATTATTCCATAATTATATAAAACAATAAATATCCAAAATCTAATGAGATTTTTATATTCTAAGGGTTCTACCTACACCTACACACAATTCCATCAAATGGGTAACAGACTTGTAATTCATGTGTATGGAGGACTACTGCCTCGTGAAACGATGTAATTTTTTTTCCTTTAACACCTCTCATGGTTTGGATTTACAATGAACATAATATTTTTATATTATATTTATGATATTTATCATATCTTTATTCTTCTAAAATTAGGATATGATACATACCTTCATGCTTTTCATTTTGTGGGAATACGATTGCTTCGTTTTTGGACTTGTGGACTATCATCTCTTCAAAGCAACGTGATTTTTCACACTTTATACAGAATTTATTAAGGATGGGTTAATTAAACATATATTATTTGTAAAAAAAATAAAAAATTTACTTTAATGATTATATATATATATATCATTTAATTTCTTTCTTTAAATATTACAATAAAACAGAAACAACATTCATGTGTACGTATGACCTACGATCTCCATGAATGATGTATTTCATTTCATATTTATATATTGTATAGATTATTATAAATATTTATATAATTAATATATAATATATTTAAATAATGTCTTACATTCTTTAAATAATTAAATAATGATTTAGTTAATAGGATTAAGAGTAACATGCCAAAACATATACAAAAAACAAATTGGATATTACGTGAAATGTAACATTAACAAGAAATTGTTAATTAAAGGAAAACATAGATTATTAATTAAATCAGATATGGTATGATATATAAGAAGATAGTTCTGTGTTAGATTTATAATAAAATTTTACTTATTGTAAAGGAGTTTTGAATGTGTTTAAATAAGTCTAAGACTTATGGTACGAGTTTTCTCATCTCACTTTTATTTTTGTGATATATATCCAATATTCACCACTTATTCTTGTTTTTGGTGTATATAATATCCTATGAAATTTTATATAATTAATTTAATTTGTTTGATGATATTGAATGAATCAATTGATGTTATTCTTACACATATCTCATGATTTAAAAGTAACTCAAGTAGTAATGGAATTTTATATCACCTTTTTATATCTTTGAGATACATGTCTTATTATTAACTCATTACTTATGTGTGGAATATATACTAAAAATTAATTTATTAAATGATTATTATACTTAAAATTTTAGTTCTTTACATATACATTTTTTTATACCTATTTCATGCTTTTACAGTTCAAAAGTTACCAAATATGTAGAGTAATTTTGTCTCAATTTTACTTCTTTGAGACATATGTTATGTTAAGCACCTAAATTATTTTATTAGGTGTATATACTACCGATTGACATGTTATATCATAAATATAATTATCTTCATGATATTTTATGATTCATGTAATTTTATTATTTTTTGGATATATTGATTCAAAGTTAAAAATGTGGTAAGAGTTTATTTCTATAATTTCATTATTTCTTAGGATTTTTTAGGATTATGTTTCTATTAATGGAATATTATGATCCATATCTCAATAATTTCCATGATTTTACCTCTCCTATACTTATTCATCATATCTTAAAATAATGTTACCATTTTTACACTATTTGGTACTAAATATAATAAAGAACATGTTTTCAATATAATAGGACTTTATTTCTATTTTTGGCATGAAATATGTGTTATTCAAAAACCATTTTTTCTAAAATGTTTTTAATTTTTTTTTCATGATTCATTTATATTTTTTCAAATTATTTTCAAATAAAAATATTTTAAAAATGTTTTAAATATTTATTTATAATTTATTAATGTATTTTAATGAAAAGGGTTTTTAAAATGTCTTCAAAATGTGTTTATAATTTTTCAATGTATTTTAAAATAAAAAGCTTTTAAAAATATTTTCAGGATTTATTTATATGTTTTAAAAGTGTTTTAAAATAAATGTGTTTGCAATATTTTTTAAAGCTTAATTTATAAGTTTCAAATATATTTTCATATAAAATTATTTCAAAATAAATTATATTTTAAAATGTTTTTTCAAATAGGAAAATATATTTTTCAAGAAATTTTTTAAATGAAATTTAAAATAATTATTTATGAAAGGATTTTTTTTTGAAAAGGTTTTATGAAATATATTTTAAATGAAAATTTATTTTACATAAGATACACTCCAGATGATCTTTAATAATCCTTCTCCATAGAATATGACAAACTCTAATATTGTTTATGCTTTTCTAGGGATATTATCCAAGGACACCATTATTATTATTTCCCTAAATAATTATTCATTTTATGAAATTTTGTTTATTAAGCCCATTTCTATTCCATGGGTTATACCATAATAAAACACTTATGATACCCACTTCTTTTCATGGGTTATTCTATGATGAAATGATTATTAAAACCTATCTATTTTCTATAGGTTATGATATGATGACATGTTTTTGATACCCATTTCATTTAATGGGTTATGATATGATGTTTATGGTACCCACATCTTTTTATGGGTTATGATATGATGAATGGTTTAATATATTGTGGAACATGTATGTATGAATTTATTATATGACTAGTGGGACCTACATCTCCCTCAAATTCATTGGGTAATGATTTATAAATCATAAGATATACATATATGGAAAAGGTGGAGAACTTAGTTTAGTAAATGGAATTTATCCACTAATATTGTCTTAGGAGCGAACCTTGACTACTATAATGGTTTTAGGAGTAATACATGACTACTAAGATTGACTTGGGAGTAAGCCTTGACTAGTAAGATTGTTTGGGGGTGAAATAATTCAACTATAAAAAAAGGGTTGAAACTGGGGATGGTGTTGTGTCCCACCCAGTAGTTGTAGCCCCGTGAAGTTACTTGATGGGTTTTGGAAATAATACTTGACTTATAGGGAATGATTTTTTATGATTTTGTGTGTTCTAAAAATTATATGTCTTAGTCTATTGTTATGATCTCATATATTATTCTGTTTATTCCCTTTTGATTTAGGTCTTGTCTACTTTCAATTTTTACTCCATGACTCATGTGTGTGATCATTGATATACTGGGCATCATCTTTTAATGTTATTATATTGTTATCATACCCTTATGATCATTTTATTATTAAATATATCCTTTATTTAACCTTGATGAGAATATGAGACAACCCTATCTTATGTTTCCTTTCCCCATGTTATGAAGAATTTTTTTAAGCATAAGTATTAAAGGATAATATATTTGGGGGAAAATTGAAGATATTTCACAAAATTAGAGGATTGTGTTCCATGTTTCCAAAGACACTAAACTATTATGGTCCTTGGACATGTAATTTTTTAATATATAGTCTATTCATATAGAATAATGTAATATATATGTTTGTAAATCTTGGGTATCTATAGTTGGTATCAATGGAATGGTTTAGTCAACATTTGGAAACTAGGTTGAGAAAACTTTATTGAGACACCTAGAGACATTTATAAGGATATGTCACTGGATGTATCTATAGATAAGCCTATGGTTTCATAGATTTAAATGTTGGTTTCTTGATTTTGACATCCTTTAATTAATTACTCCTGATAATGTTATTTTCATCTATGAAAAATGTTTCTCACACTATTATTTCCCACATTATTCAATAGGAGAACTAGAAGAATCTAGGTTAACATTGAATGTTTCAGATGTGGAATGTATGGGAATTATGAAAATCAATATACTAAGTGGAAATCTCATGAAGATAATCAGGAGGGTGGAATTGGTATTGGTTATAATACTGATAGATAAAGAGATCGTGAATGACATATGAACGGTATGAGATGTTCTAAAATTAATGTTTAAATGATTAAATTTAGGAAGAGGAACCTTAATAAATGATTCATATTTCATATTATAGTAAATGAGTATTAATGAATAATATGATTAAGCCTTATTAAAGGTTTAATAATAAAGTTGGATGATTTAATTATATATATTTTTTAATTAAAATATTGTGTTATATGAATCATGAAGTATATAGTGATTTTATGTATAATTTTTATTTAATTATTTTCATGAACTTGATAAATGATACTGAGGACCTATAAAATTGACTAAATGAAAAGGTTATATTTTGATTAAGGTAAAAAAACCCTTAATGTGTTCCTAGTTTTGAAAAAAATATCTTGGATAAATAGATGATTTTGGATAATGTAAATTGGATAGTACTGATTACCATGGAACCAGTAATTGATTTCTTGAAAAAGATTCCAATGTTATAATGGATGAAGTTTATAGATTTTTTTATTTAAGGAATATATCCAATAATAATTGTATTAATAAAGTATGTATGTTTTCAATAAGTTTTTATGGTAATTTAGGTTATTTTCACGTTTTAAGAGAAAATGTGATAAAGGTATTCACATGTTTGGTATGTGACAACCAAGAGATTATGTATGATATATGGGGGATCAAGGTTAAGATAAATGTTATAAATTAAGTGATCTTCTTTTGAATTTTTTTTAATTTCATCTTTTGGAATGGTAACAAAGAGAACCATTTATGGAATGGTTTAAGATAAAATTTGGATGAGGTTTTTGGGATTAAAGTAATATCTCACTATATAAGGATTTATGAATATTGGATAACCTGTTCTATCAATTATTCTGTGATGATAACTAGAGACTGATGAAATTACTTTTCATTCTAGTTATGGATCTTATGATCCATTTGTGATTTTGGAATAATAAATTCATCTTTTTTTGTGTAATAGATGAAGTGGGAATTGGTCAAGGAATAACCAAAGGTTAAAATTGTGCATATAAAGTGAAATGAAATCAAGTAAGTATGTGACCTTTTTAAAACTATTTAATATTAATAAATGTCTCTTTAATTAAATGTTGTCCCATTATCATCATTTTTATGATATCAATGACCTTTTCAAGCCTCTTGGGTTTATGGATTTATGATCATTAACATTTTCCTAACCATGTTCTCTATCACTCTCGATCAGAACTTGATAGTTAAATTTTTCTTCCATGAACATGTTTTCACTTCCAACCTATATTATATTATATGGGAATCTATTTATGATTTTTTTGGGAGAGTGTTATGTTTCAAACTACCATTTCATAAAGAATGTTTTATTACTTAAAATGTGGGTATCTATGAATGAATCTTTCATGTATTAAATCTTTGATGACCCAGATAAATTTATAGGGTGAAATTTATTTTAATGTGGGTATAATGTAACATCCTATGATTTTGTGAATTTTTTTTCGAATTATTTTATTATTTTTGATATTTTTCATTTCATGCAACACAAAATATAGATTATTTTATATGAAAACACTAAGTTTAGATTATGTTATACAAAAAAATACGATTACACAACATGGAACACTTATATTAGCTTAATAAACACAAAACACTATGTTTGCAATGTGTTACACATAATACTGATTTTTTTCGGTAGCTTGTGTCACATACAAGGGAGAGGTTTCCTCAACTACATAAGACTATTAGTATTATTCATAAAATATTATTATTGTTACCACATAGCTGTTGGAATGGAATTTATGAATAAGATTATCTAAAGTGTGAAAATATTATTTACACATTTATATAAAATTATTCCCTTGGTTATCAATTAGTTATAAATGAATATACGAAAAATTCAAAAATAAAGAAATTCATTTTCTAAGAACACTATTTATCTACGTACAAACACCAATTTATCTCAATAAATTAAACAAACCACTTATGAAAAATATATTTAATAGAATTTATAAGATACATATTTAGTCAAATTTTTTGACACTCATCTAATGGATTTGATAGGTGTAAAGTAAGAATAAATCCAATTATATGAATAAAAAGAGGATTTTCCAAAAAAAGTCAATTCTAATACATTTTAATAAAAATACTATTTTAAATATAATTATTGAAAATTATATAATTTTTATTTAAAAACATAATTTTTTAAATTGGAACATCAAAATTTACTTTAGGTGAATGTTTTGAAATTTTCTGAGAATTTTCAATTTTTGAGGAATATTGAAAAACACTTAATTTCAATTAAAAACTGATTTTTCATATAAATTATTTATCTAGTTAAATTATATTGTAAATTGGTTTTAAAGTATATTTATATCAATTATAAATATATTAATACAATTTAAAACATTTGAATCAATTTCACCTTGAAATTGGATATAAGAGTAATTCAAACTGTTGAACAATTTCACTTTAAAACCTCATTATTTCGTCCCATATGTGGGATTATTTTTTCATTATTTCATGAAACTTTTGATATTATAATTTTGAAAAATTTATTCTGTATTTTCATTTAAAATAATTTCTAATTTATAATAAGTTAAAAAGAATTTATTACAAAAAATATTAGTTGAAGTGATTAAAATTAGTTATAATGATTAAGGTTAAAATGAGTGTACTTATTGGTAAACATAAACTTAAGGGTGAAAATATGATAAGAACATGTCCAAAAGAAATTTTATGAACATATTTATAAATAATACTCCCTCTGATAAAAAAATTAATGTTATTTGGAGCACGTGATGTAAGGGAGACCTCTCAAAAGTGTTTACCTTTTTATATTTAGAAACATTTCACTCCTATACTATAAAAGGGAACTCACTCCCTCACTTCATAAATCATATAAAGGAACTTTGTATCTTCAAAAAACTTCCCAAATAATCTCCCAAATTTTTTAACATAATCCTAGAAGACTCACTTTACATATAAATCCAACCAAGAAATCCCTTTGGTGGAAACTATAAGGAGTTACTTGAAAAAGATGTAATGTTATTCAATATGCATTCCAGTTTTCCATACTTCTTCACCCATTAAGTTATTATTATTTTATGATTATATAATTAAATAATTATCTTCAATATACTAAGATGTTTTTAATTTAATTTTTCCCAATGCCTGCACACTTCCATCAAATGGGTAATGAACTTACCTTTAATGTGTATGGCAGACTATCGCCTCGCGAATCGATCTCATTTATTTTTCCTTTACCACCTCTCATGGCTGGGAATTATAATGTTCAGAAATTTTTTATATAATATTTATTATATTTATGATGATTTTATTCTTCTAAAACTATTATATAACCCATACCTTTATGAATTAAATTTTGTGGGAATATATTAACTTTTTTTGTGGACTTGTGGACCACCGCCTCTTCAAAGCGATGATATTAATTCACACTTTACATAGAATGTATTAAGGATGGGTTTAGTAAAATTAGATGATATGTGTACAAAAATAATTATACCATAATGATAATATATATATACAAATATTTCATTAACTTTCTCTCTTTCAATATGATAATATAATAGAAACATCATTCATGCGTACATATGACCTAACGTTTCCATGAACGATGTATTATATTTCATATTTATATATTTTACTGATTATAATAAATACTTATATAATGAATATATATTATATTTACATAATTTTTTAAATTCTTGAAACAATTAATTAATGATCTAAGTAAGAGGATCAAGGATAACAAGTGAGAAAATATAAAAAAACAATGAAAATATTACCCAAAACATAACATTAAAATGAAATTGATAGTAAATGGGTTTTGTAAAGTCATAATAAATTTATATTGTATGATATATAATAATATTGTTATGAGGTAAATTTATAATAAACTTACACTTTATATATATGAGGTTTCAATGTGTATAAAAGAAATCAAGACTTATGGTAAGGGGTTTTTCATCTCACTTTTGTTTTTATGAGATATGTCCTATATTAACCAAGTATTCTTATTACATGGGGTATATACATCCATATAAATTTTTATATCATGAAATACATTTATTTAATGATATTAACCTTTTCAAATTATTATATTTTCTTAAAGGATCTCATGATTCAAATTTTACTGAAGTTTTAATGGAATTTTGTCTCACATTTTTATGTCAGTGACATACATGCCTTTTTACCACTTGTACCTTTTTTGTTTTGTATATACTACCCATTAATGTATTATATTATTAATATACTTAAATTTATGGGTATTTAAATATCCATTTTATGATTTATATTTTACGGGATTTATAGTTAAAAAGTTACCAAATCAATAGTGTAATTTTGTCCCAATTTTCTTTCTTTGAGACACAAGTTATGTTATGTACCTACGTTATTTTATGAGTTGTATATAAATACCATTGACATGTTATATATTCAATCTCATTATTTTAATGTTTTTTATGCTTAATTTAATTTAGTTCATTCATGTGTATTTTTATTCAATGTTACAAAAGTGGTAAAAGATTATTGTTACAATCTAATTGTTTATCAAGAATGATTAAGATTATGATTTCATTGATGAAATCATATAATACATCTCTCAAGTATTCTCATTAATTTTTCTATCCTCAATTTATTTATGATAACTTTAAGTAATGGAACTATTTTTTCCACTCTTTGGTACATATGATAATAATAATTGTTTTATAATATCTAACTTTATTTATCTTTTCTATCAAAAATTTTTCTTCTTCTAAAACCTTGTTTTAAAAAATGGTTTTAAATTTTTTCAATATTTATTTATATGCTTTAAAATTATTTTAAAATAATTTTTTTTTAAAAATGTGTTCATGGTTTATGTATAAGTTTTAAAATTATTTTTTATTAAACAATTTTTTAAAATGTTTTTAATATTTATTTATATGTATTTTAATAGAAAACAGTTTTGATTGTTTTCAATATTTATTTATATGTTTTCAATTTTTTTAAAATAAATATGGTTTCAAGATGTTTTCAAGCTTCCATTATAAGTTTCAAAGATTTTTTCTAATAAAAATATTTGGAAAATTATTTATATTTTAAAAATATTTTTTCAAAGTGGATAAAACATTTTCCACATGAAATGTTTTTAATTAAATTTAAAAGAATTATTTTTAAAAATAGAATTTATGAAAATGTTTTATAAAAGTAATTTTAAAGGAAAATTTATTTTCCATAAGATACACACCAAGTGATCTTTAAAAACCCTTATCTTTCTAAGATGACATCCTTAAATATTTTTTATGATTTACTAAGGATATGAACCAAGGAAACCATTATTATTCTTTCTATGAATGGTTATGATTTTTAGACAAGTTTTTTATAAAACCCATTTCTATTTTTTAGGTTACACCAAGATAAAACTCTTATGAAACTAGTTTTCTTTTAGGGGTTATTTTATGATGAAATGATTATCAAAACATATCCCTTTTTCATAGGTTATGATATAATGACATGTTTATGATAGCCATTTCACTTCATGGGTTATGATATGTTGTTTATGATACCCATATCTTTTAATGATTCATGATATGATTAATGTTATATTATATTATAGAACACATATTTATTATTTCATTATGTGATGTGTGGGATCTATATCTCCCTCCAATTCATTAGGTAAAGATTTATACCTCATGAGATAGACATAGCTGTAATGGGGAGTGAAATCAGTTCAGTAAAGGACATTGTTCACCAAGATTATTTTGGGAGTGAACCTTGACTTCTAATATGGTTTTGGGAGTGAACCTCAACTACTAAGATGGTACTAGGAGTGAACCTAGACTGCTAAGATGCTCTGGGCAGTAAACCCATTCCACTACAAGGGGGGATATGACTAAGGATGGTGGTGTTTCCCATCCAGTTGGTGTATCCCCCATGAAGTTCCCTAATAGTTTTTTTGGAAATAATCCTTGAATTATTGGGAATTATTTTATAATCTTATGTTTATGACATAAATTCCATGTCTTATTCTTATGCTATACTCTCAAGGATTATTCTCTTGATTCCCTTATGATTTAGGTCTTTTGAACTAGCATTATTTATGCCATTACTCATGTATATGATCATTGATATGTAGGTTATTATCTTCCAATGTCATTTTCATGTTATCAAAAACTTATTCTCATTTTAATCTTATATACCTCCTTTATTTTACCTTACTGAGCATCTGATATCACCCTTTCTTATGTTTTCTTTCCCTGGTTTGTGAAGAAAGGTTTTAAGTAGAATAAAAAAATGGGATGATATTTGTTGGAAACATTGAAGATCTTTCATGAAGTTAGAATATTGTATTCCTTGATTCCAAAGACACTAAAATATTACAACACTAAAAAATGTACTTTTTTAATGTACTGAATATTCATCTAAAATAATTTAATATCCATGTATGTTAATCATAGGTTTCTACAAGATATGTCCTAGATAAAGTGTCAATAATATCATACTAAACCCAGATGTCTCTAAATATAGAAGATATTATTAATTCATTCCCAAGATACTATGGCTATAAGAATATACGGCTCTACTGAAACACATTCTTCTGAGATTACATGGCCCATGTAGTTCAATTTATCAATCCAGAATCTACTTTGGTTATCTTTTCATAAATATGATGCTTTCTTAATGTACTAAAGATGATTTTGAGATATTTTCCATGATCATCCAATGAAAATGAGTACATTAATTTTTCATCCAAAAAAACCACCACAAACTAGTTTGTAAAATAATTAAATATCTTATTCATAAAATCCATGAATACCGTTGATGCGATGGCCGAACCAAACAGAATCACTATAAAATCATACAAGCCATACCTTATCCTAAAATAAGTCTGAGTTATGTCTGATTGTCTCCCCTCAATTAGTGGTATCTTGATCTCAAAACAATATTGTATAAGATTATAACACATCTCAGTTGATCAAATATATAGTTGATATGTGGAAGAGGATACTGTTTCTTAACCATCATCAAGTTCAATCTCTAATAATCTACACATAAGTGAAAATTCCCATCCACATACTTGGTTAACAGAACTAGATAATGTAAAGGATATGCACTATGTCATATGAAACCTTTTTCTTCTAAATCATCCAATTGTTATTTCATATCCCAAATCACTACAAGTTTCAATCTATAAGGTTATAAAGAAACAATCTCTACTCCTGGCACAAACTCAATCATGAAATCGATATCTTTTTGGGGTGGTAAGCTAAAGAACTTATCTAGAAACAAACACTAAAAATGGTCTACCACTAATGGAAATGTTTCCTACTACATTATTCCATAATATAGAACAATTATACCTATCCGGGCCATGATACAATCCAATATACAATAAATTGTACCTTTAAAAATACCTTAATGATCACACTCACCCAGGTGAGAATAGCTATAGCTTATGAAGATATAAAGGTAACTCACCTATGGTAAAATTCAACATGTAAATGGTATATAACTATCCAATCCATACTAAGGATCAAATAAAAACGTGTCATTTTCATCACAAATTTTTCATAAAACAAATAATTACCACTAATTTAAAGATATCACACCTTGAATCATTTGATATCCTCTAACCGCACTCCCAATAGTGTGCCAATGGTCAAAACACCATCCAAGATTTCCACAACCAAGCCCAATATATTTTTAAAAAGAGAAGATATAAAAGAATTCAATGATTCTATATCAAACAAAATCCAAGAAAGATTAGATGATACAATAAAATTACCTCTAACGGTAGATGGTCCTACATTCCAACTTTCTGAAGTAGACTGCATAAAGTGCATCTGACTTTCCCTTATGCCCTAGGCTCTAGTCTGACTTGGATGAGCTATTCCCTCTAACTAGTATATTCATTCCTACACTGGGGTTCCATATCCACTTCGTTGACCTAAATTCCTTGTAGAAGTCTAGATACCTATCTTCTGAGGGGTGGCTAAGTCCTTCCGAGTCTCTGATACCTATCGCAGTCCAATTCCATTTCACTACTATGAGAATTTGCTAAGAAACTTCTTATGATGACCCAACCGACTAAGTATGACACTCTAATGTGGGATATAGACACTAAGGATATTTGTGACCTAATGTTCCACACTAAAATCACTATAATGAAACATAATCATGAGGTTTATTCAAACTTACTCGAATTCTCTAACTTCTTCTACCCTGGTTAAACCTATCAAAACGACACTTCTTTCCACCATAACAAGAGCTCCTAGTTAGCCTTATTGAAATAGTATGGTTCTTAATCAAGGCCCCTCTATAATTCCATTATATGATGAGTTTATAGTTCATAACATCTAAAAATATACTCATGAAAATGATCTTCACCTACAACTTCATCTCATTACCATGCTAGCCCTGAATATGTCTCACTTTATATGTTGGTGAAACTTCTAGATTAGTATATCAATATCATTCCCTTCTGTTCCATTTGAATGATATCACAAGCCTTCTCATTACTCAACATCTTTGGATAGAAGTTGATCAGGATCATCACCTCAAATTCCTTCCAAGATAACTCATATTGATTCTCATCTTTCTCTTGATTATCCCACCAATGCATGAAAGGTCCACGAAGCATCGATATAGAATGATTCTCCCACTTATTTGTGAGTTAATATATGTATTTAAAGATCATATGGTCTATCTTGATCTAACACATGGATTTATAAGGGCCACCCTATCCAAAAAAACATCAGTGGATGCTAAAGCTGAAACTCTCTCGTCAACTCAAACATCAATGGCATGATATGAATTTTCTCCCTATACTTGGATTGCGTGAACCTCAGTAAGCTATCATGAAGCTGAACATGCATCTAATCCTCTAGAATACAGGTAGCTCTGGTTCGGCTATGTTGAGAGTGTTTTGATTTCCACTCTCATGATGGTTAACTCAAAGATGATAAAAATGAATTTTCTCTACAATACCAACACGCCCATTATAATGATGGCTAAAAACAAGGTCAACCCCAAGAAGTGTCAACAGCAAAGAACCACTGACTCCTAGCCTCTCTAAACATGGGCTAAAAGTGTTTTAGAATGAAATAATGGTTATTTCATTTTCATTTACCTGATATAATAGATATTTCATATCACAGTTCTCATAGGAAAATATATCTCATGCAATAAATATGTACCTATCATGAACAATGAATGTAAAGATATATAACTATGTATTTATCATGATGCATGCATATTCATATCATGTCATATTGGTCTATGAGTGTAAATATCAAGAGACAATAACATCACAGAATATGTGAATTTTCCATGGTGAAATAACATAAACCATAATAATTAAACGTCATGAACCATAAGCCCATCCTTGGGAACTCATATTTTCCCCCATACATGGGTCACCTACTCCCATGAACAATCTAATTAACATGTCTTGACAAATCCTAGTATCCTTTATACCTTTCCTAAATATTAATGCAATATATATAATAACATGATCCTCTGATACCACTTTGTAACATTGCCAAATTTGGTATTATCTCATGTGGTCAAATAATATTTGTTGCTGGACCACAATCGTACCTCCCGATACGCCAAATGTTGCTAACTAGTAGCAGTGGTGTGGGAAATATAGTTGGGAGACTATACCCTCTGGCATGGAGTCATAATACTGTAGTAATAATCAATCAACAAAGTAATAGATATTGTGGAAGGTAAATATCATAGAACTAGAAAGGAAAGTATAAACCAATAACCTAATAATAATGAATTATTTAATTTTGGGGTGGAATGTATCTAAATTTTAAAATGAAAATAACACAAATAAAATAAATCAATTAATAAAAATAATCACAAAAGAACATAGTCTTGAGCCCCATGTCAGTATCATCTCTATACTCTTGACCATCAGGAAAACAAAAATCAGAAACATGGTCCCTTTCCCTAGTCTAAACCTACAAACATATACTTTTCCAGGGCACCAAGCTGCGGCCCAAATTGGGTGTGGCTAAAACTCAATATGTTGAATCCACCATTTCAAATAAACCATTATAATAACAAGTACAAGTAAAAAAGTGACAAATAAGTGTATTAATTAATCAATTAATACAATACATAAATAAACCAACTTTGGAAATATGCTGGAATGTCTTTGTGACTGTAACACAACCATGCCATTTATAACTATATACCCATGCCATAATCTCATAACCGATCAACATCCTATAAAAAATAAAATTTCACTAGGAAAATACTTATATATACGGATTTAGGCCTCTAAGAATAACCCTATGTAAAATAATTTCGTCCTTGAACTCTTGAATACACCCTCTATATATGAATTTTAGTCTCTGATCATAGTCCTCAATATAATCATTTATATAACACCCTGAGTGTTTGTGAACCTTTCTTTTTAATATATTAATTTTCTTTGATGTCATTTATTGCACACTACACTATGTCAAACTTCCTTTATATGAAACATCAAGATAAGCTTATATTACATGCAACCTAAAGTTTAAAATGCTCTATACAGATCACTGAGGTTATCATATATTACACGTAATACTGAATTTCCAAAATTTTATTTGTAACATGCAAGACTGATTTTTAGAAAACTATAATATATTATTACAAATATTATATTTTTATATAATAATACATAACCATGAAATTTAAATAATTTTTATGAATATGATTAAATAACTAATGAAAATATATAATTTAATTCATTAGATACCTATTAATTAGAAATTAATATAAAACAAAATGAATATAAATGGAAAGATTTTATGAAAGACTATTTTTTATGTGAAAAAGTAGACTTGTCTTAATAAGTTAAAATAATTTCTATTACTGAATGATATTAATAAAATTTATATTTTATATATTCAATAAAATAATTTTTTACATTAATCCAATATATATGATAAGTATTAGATGAGAATAGACCCAATATTACACATAGAAAACCTATATTTTTATAACAGTAGTTTTACACCTTTTAATGGAAAACCTATTTTAAATCTAAATTTTGGATCTTTTATAAATTTTATAAGAAAAAAAAATTATTTTTGAACTTAAAACATAAAAAATATTTTATAGTTAATTTTTGTATTTTTCTATCAAGTTTCATTTTTTATGAATAGTGATAAACAATGAAGTTTAATTCAAAACTGCTTTTTCATCTAATTTATTTTAAAGGTAAAATTATATTTTTAAACCCTTTAAAATTTTAATTATATTAATTTTGATTAATTAATCCAATTTAGGGCATTGGAATAAATTCCACTTTGAAATTGAATATAATAACTTAGCAAGATTTTTAATGCTTTTACTTTAAAGACCTGCACTATCATCTTGTCTGTGAGATTAAATTTAAATTAATTTTTTCAACTTATGTGATTTGAATTTGTAAAAATTGATTTAATATTTTAAATAATAATAATTTATAATTTATAATAAGTTAAAAACCTATTTATAGTAATATTTTGGCCACTACACATCCAAGGTTCTATAATAGTCCATTTTTATACTTGGGGAACAAGTAATACGTTGGGAACACACAATTCTTTTCAAAAATAGTAAGTGTGTCCTTTTCCACCACTATTAAAAAGAACTCAACTATCCAACTTCATAACACCCCTCAAGACACTTTTTAATGACCAATTACTTCCCAAATATCTCCTAGAAATTACTCCTATAAACCTTGAAGCCTCACCTTTGGCAAAAAGTCATCCAAGGAATCTCTTTGTTGCAAACCAAAAGGAGTTACCTGAATAAGAGGTAACATCCTTTCCCAAGATCTTTTTTTGTTTTATTTCTCCACCACCCCAATTATTATTATTCCATTATCATATAATAAAATTAATATCCAAAATATACATATTTTTTTATTCTAATATATCTAGTAAACCTTATGAACACTTCTTTATAATGGGAAATGAATATACCATTCTTATGTATGATGAACTACCACCTCACGAAATGATGTTGTTCATTTTTCTATTACCACCTATCTTGGTAGGGAATTGTAATGGAAAATTTATTGTTATATGTTTTATATGTTATTTATGAATTATTTATTCTTTTATAATTATTATACAACACATACCTTCATGACTTCCATTTTGTGTAAATATGATAACATTGTTTATTAAGGTGTGGACTACCGTCTCTTCAAAACGATGAGATTCCTTCAAACATTACATGTAAAGTAGTAAGGATGGGTATAGTATAATTATATTATATATATGACATAATAATTTTATTTTAATGATATTATATATTCATATACTTATATTTAATTTACTTTCTTTCTTTCTTTCAATACAACAATAAAACGGAAGCAACGTTCATGCGTATGTATGGCCTATCGTATCCATAAACGGTGCATTTAATTTATTATTTATATATTTTGTAGATTACAATAAATATTTATATGCTTACTATACAGGATATATGTGTCATTTTTTACATTCTACAAATAATTAAATCATGATCTATATAATTGGATGTAGAATAAAAATTCAAAACATGTATGATAAACAAATAGGTTATTACCCAAAGCATTACTTTAACTTGGAATTTTTAATAAATATGTAATATAAAGTCATAAGTAAATCATAAGTGGTATTATATATTATAATATGGTTCTTTTTTAAGTTTATAATAGACTTATATTTATTATATATGAGGTTTGAACATGTAAAAATAAATTCAATACTAAAGTTAAGGGAATTTCATCTCACTTTTTATTTTTGTGAGATACATGACATATTTACCACTCGATTAATATATTTGGTAAATATACTACCCATGAATGTATTAAATAATTATTATACTTAAATTCATGGGTATTAAAATATCCACCCTATGATCTCTCTTAAATGGAGTTTTATTGTTCAAAATTTACCATACCAGTAAGATAGTTTTGTCTCAATTTTCCTTCTTTGAGACACATGTTTTATTATACCCCATATTCGTTTACAAGGTGTATATAATTCTATTTTACATGTTATATAATTAATAATATTATTTTACTGATATATTAAGCTTTATATAATTTCATTTACTTTTATGGTGGATTATGATTCAATGTTATGAAGTGGTAAGAGTTTATTGAAAAAATCTCAAAGTTTATCGAGATTTTTTATGATTATGATTCCATTGATGAAATATTATTATACATATCTCAAGAACTCTCATAATATTTATTATTTTATTGTTATTCATGATATCTTCATGTACTGGTATCATTTTCCCATTCTTTAGAACATAGGATTATCAATAAAGTGTTTTTAAGAGTGTCCAGATTTACCTTTCTCTTCGGTTGCAATATGTCTTCCTTTAAAAACATTTAAAAAAAACACACATCCAAAATTTTTCTACTATTATACTATGATATTTAAAATAAATTTTTCCATGGTTTAACTTATAAATAAAAGGGTTTTCATAAATGAATCTTCTTATTATTTTTTGATTGAGGTACTTTTCTAAATGTTTACAGTGCAAAATAAATGTTCGGCATGTATGAATTTACCTTACACCATGAACATCATTACCTTAAAGTTTACATTACAAGATTTAAAAGCCATTTTTAATTTTTTTTTAATATTATGGAAATTCATTATTTTAAATTGAGTTTCAATGAAAAAGGGTTTCAAAAAGGTTTTAGGTTTAAAAATTGTTTTAAATGATTTTGAAAAAAAAAGGTTTATAAGTTTTAAAAAGGTTGTTTTCAAAGAAAAATATTTTAATGATTTAAAATCTTATTTTCTATTATTTAAAATAATTTTTAAAGAAAAAGGTTTTGAAAAAACTTTCATGCTTCGTTTATAAGTTTTTCATGGAAAAGGTTTTCAAAATATTTTAAGCCTTCTTTTCTATTTCATCAAAACATTTTCAATGAAATTTATTTTCAAATTTTTTTCAAGATTATTTTATAAGTTTTAAAGGGAAAAGGTCTTAAAAATTATTTCAAGACTTATTTCTTTGTTTTCAAAGTATAATAAATGAAAATGGTTTTCAAAAGGCTTTATGATTTAAATGCATTTTTAAAAATAAAGAGTATTAACCTCATGAAAAGTTTTTAAAAGGCATCCTTTCAAATTAGTTTATATCTTTGATGAAATACATTGGTGTTACTCATACCTTTTTGGGAAATTATCCAAAGGTTTAATTCATATTATTTCACTGAATGGTTAATGTATTGATTGAATGATGTTTATGAAACCCTTTTCTATTTCACATGTTATATGTTTTTAAAACCTATTTCTTATACAACGGTTATATATTTATAAAACCTGTTTCTCTTTAACGGGTTATGATTTTATGAAACTAATTTCCCATTCATGAGTTATATGTTTATGAAATCATTCCTATTCTATGGGTTTTCTTCCAATGAAACTCACTTCTTGTCATGGTTTATGCGTTGATGAAATGATTATGAAACTTTTATTTTTCCATAGGTTAAGATTTTATTTCATGTTTATGACACCCATTTCATTTCATGGGTTATGATACAATGTTTTTGAAACCCATCTCATTTTATGGGTCAATATGTGATAAAAGTTTAATTATCATGTAAAACATGTATGGATGATTTTATTACGATATGGGTTGGAACTATATCTCCCTCCAATACATTGGGTAAAGACTTTTATATCATGAGATAAACATGGGAATCAAGTCGACAGGCTTGATCCATGATGGTAAGATGGGGAAACCTGCTCCCTTACATGGAAAGGATTGTGACTTGGTATAGTGGTGTATCCCACCCAGTTGGTGTAGTTATCATAATGATGGAATATTAGGAATCTTGATCCAATATGTGGAGATGGGGAAACCCGATCCACTAGGGGAAGATGGGGAAACCTGGTCCCTTATAAAGAAATGACTACAACGAGGTATGGTGGTGTGTCCTTCCCAGTAGGTGTAGTCCCTATAAAGTTACAAAATAACTTCTAGAAATGCATCTTTAATTATATGGAATGATGTAACATGTTAATGTATATGCCATAATTCTATGTCTTATTCTTATGTTATGATTTCATAGATTATGCTCTTTATTTCCTCATGATTCATGATTTATGAACTGATAACCTTTATGCCATGATTCATGTTAATAATATGCAGGGTGTGATCTTCTAAAGTTATGATCGCATTCTAAAACCCTTATACTAATGTTTATGCTTACAAATATCCCTAGTTTACCCTTACTGGGAATTTGATCTCACCATTTTTATGATACCTTCCCTAGTTTATGAAGATATATTTTATGTATGATATGTCTAAGAGGGTTTCTAGTATTGGAGAACCTAGTGAAAGATAATCTACCTCAATCATGCACTAGCTTTTATGTTTCCATGTTTCCAAAGGTGCTAAAATAATATGGTTTTTCAGCGTCTGTTGTGTAATGTATTACCTTTTCTGAAAAACTGATGAAATGTATATTTATATTAAGACTAAGTTGTTATATTTGGTATCAGAGCAAATGTTTAGTTAACCTTTGTAAACTAGGATGAAAAACCCTTACTGAGAACTCTAAGGACATTTCTAAGGATAAGTATAGGAAAATTTCTTAGAATTTTGGTAAAGGATATAGAAAGTGGTTTACTATAAATACATCTCTTTTTAGATACTACAAGTGGAAGTGGTTTTAGAATAGATATATCTAGTATTAATAACTTCAACAAGGTGTGTCAGACTTGACTCGAGCATTACCTGGTACACGACAACGGGCCTTATTGTGCACCTAGTTTGACAGTCCTTGGGGATATGATTTGGGAATTCACAAAATATTTAGGAAACATAATGAATGATATAAAAATAAGTTGGATATTAATAACCTAGGATAAACATAATGTGTTATAGATTAAAAAAGGTTTCATAATTTAGTAATCATATAAGTATTGTTTTTAGGATTATGTGGTTCCTCACAATGACAACTATTTCTTACTCTATGATTTTTGGTTTAAGTCAATGGTGGGAATGATAAGGGACTAGGTTGAAAATTAATGTTATTACCAAATTATTTATGATAATTCAAATGGGATGATCACTAGATTTAAGGAAGTTGTAATCATAAAAAATTAGTTTTCATGAAACATGCTTAAAAACTTGTACATTAACAAACTCTTGGAATCACCAAAGAAAAGAAGGACGGAGTTTGCGAGAGTTTGGGTAATAGAGACCATGTAGGAAAGATGATTTGGTTTCCAATATTTCAAGAATATGGGAAGAATATTCCAAGTGAATTCCTTAGAGGAACAAGAAGATGTTTTGACTATGTAAAAGGACATGAAGTAAGTAACTGCAAATAGAAAGTGAAAGTATTAGTTTATGTAATCGATAAGAATGTTGGCCTCCATAATACATCATTAAAAGTTAAATGTTTCAAGTGTGAAATTAATGGCCATTATGAAAATCTATGTCCCAAGTGGAAATCTCAAAAAGAGAATCAGCAAGGTTTTATGAGTAATGGATTTATTGCTGATGATGAGGAGACTACACGTGAAATGTTAAAGTAAATATGTATTCTGTAATATGGATGAGGTTTAGTAACCTAAGTATTTATATATTTTGATCCAAGAATTATGAGATATTAAATATATATATATTTCTCACTTTAAGTTTTTTTGCTTAGTATTTACAAGAATATGTTGAATGGTTCTGAAGGACAAGAGAAATGATTTAATTGAAAGGTGATATTCATGTGAAACACATAATTAAGGAAAATATGACCCTTAATATGTTCCAAATGTTAATATAATTATTTTTAGATAAAATAAATGTTGGATATAAATAAGTGAATTAGACGGTATATATTACCTTGGAACTGATAACAGATTTGTTGAGAAAGTGGTATATGTTAACATGGATGAAGTTTAAAACATATTGGATTCAAAGAATATATCCAGTAATATTTTGAATAATGAAAAACTCATGTTTTCAATAAAGATTTTTGGTAATTTAGGTTATTAACATGTTACAAAAAACCATTATAATGTTATTCATGTGTTTTCTATGCGAAAACTAAGAGCTGTTTTATAATATATGGGGGATCAATCCTAAACTATTTTTGAGATATTTAGTTACCTTATTTCAAATGTTTTTTTGGCTTCCACCTTTTGTAAGGGTTATAAGTTTAACCATTTATGGAATGGTTTATGTTAAATCTTGGATGAGTTTTTAGAGAATAAATCATTATCTTTCCATATAAGGATTTATGCATATTGGATAACCAGTGTTAATTTTTAACTAGAGATATAAGGAATGACTATTATGGACCTCTTAATTTATTGGTTTTTCATGAATAAAAGATTCTAGTTCACTTATTTAAAGAATAGGTGAATTTTAAATTGATTATGGAAAAAATAAAGGATTATATTATGCTTATTAAATTTAATGGAATAAAGTAAGTATTTTCTCTCCTGAAAATTCTTCAACTCTAGGGAAAAGATCTCGAAACTGAAAATGTTATCCTAGTACCATATTTTAGATGAATCAAATGGTATCTTATGTCATCAAAAATTTATAGCTTTGTGGTTTTTAACATTATCCTAACTATGTTCCCTATCATTCTACTCTATAACTTGATAGTTATATTTCTATTTCATGTCCACGTTTTCACTTTCCACCTATGTTCTCTAATGTGGAAGACTAGTCAAGTGTTAATTTGGGTTACTATTATGGTTACAATATTCAATTTTTAAAGAAAGTTTTAGTATTCATTTTTATTATTTGGGTTTTTATTAAAGGATCCTTAATGTATTAAACCATTGAAAACCCATTAAAATTTTGAGGGTGAAATTCATTTTAAAGGGGTAGAATGTAACACCCCGAGTTTTTGTGAACAATTTTTATGAATAAATTAATTTTATTTGATGTCGCATATTGTACGCTAAACTAAGTCAAAATGTATTCATACAAAACAAAATGTTAATATTATGATACATTAAATATAACATTTAAATTTCTCTATATGAAACATCATTGTTAGCTTGAGTTACATGCAAGACTGGATTTCCTTGACAACATGCATCACACGCAAGATCGAGTTTCACAAAACTATAATATACTATTAAAAATATTTTTATTTAATATAATAAGATATAACCTAGACAATAAATTTATGATTATTAATACTATTAACTAACTTATAAAAATTTATAGTTGAATTCATTGGTTACCTATTAATTAGAAATGAATATAGAAACCAAATTAATATAAATGGAACGATTTTATGAAAGATTATTTTTATGTGGAAAAGGAAATAAATATTAATTAGTTAAATTAGTATATATTAGTTAATGATATTAATTATATTTATATTATATATTCAATAAAATACTTTTGAAATTAATCTAATATATTTCATAATAATAAGATGAGAATCGACCCAATATTACACAAAAAAACTTATATTTTTTTAAGAGCAGTTTTACCACCTTTTAAGGGTGATACTATTTAAAATATAAATTTTAGATCATTTAAAAAGTTTATATGTCTAAATAAACTGGTTTTTTTTAAATAAAAACATAAAAATTAGGGTGGATGTTCGGTATTTTTCTATGAAGTTTCATTTTTTAAAGAATAATGAAAATAATGAATTTTAATTGAAAAATGATTTTTCGTCTATTTTACTTATAACGGTAAATTATATTTTTAAATGGTTTCATAGTTTAATTAGATTATTATTTTATCAATTAATCCAATTTAGGTCATATGAATCAATTTTACTTTGAAATTGAATATAAAAACCTAGAAAATGTTTGAACGTTGTAACTTTAAAAATCTGAATTATCGTCCCATCTATGGGATTAAATTTAAATTAATTTCTTCAAATTATGTTATTGGATTTTTTAAAAATGGATTAAATATTTTTAATCATACTAATTTATAATTTATAATAATTTACACTTAGTTTTTTTACCAAAACAATAGTTAATATTATTAAATTTAATTACATCATGTGAGGTAAATTTAAACATGACAGGGAACTAAAACTTAATATTAATGGCATAAATAACCTGAATATTTGTCTAAAACCTATTTTATGGCGACATTGTATCCCCTAAACCTCTAGGGATCCATAATGGCACATTTTTACACTTTGGTAACAATAAATACTTTGGGAACACACAATTATTTTCAAAAATACCAATTGTATCCTTTCCATCCAGTATAAAAATGCACTCACCACTCACATGTCCTCACACCTCCCAAGAAACCATAGATAAACCAATATCTGACCATATATCTCTTAAACAAACCTACTCTTATTCTGGAAGTCTCAACTTGGTAATAAAGCCATCTAAGGAATCCCATTAGTGAAAACCAAAATGTGTTACCTGAATAACATGTAGCATCCTTCCCCAAGTTCTTTTGTTTTATTGTTTTTCCAAAACCTCAATTATTTATATTCCATGATAATATAATAACAAAAATATTCTAAATATACTGATATGTTGTTATTCTAAGTGTTAGACCTAAACTTACACAAACTTTTATCTAATGGGTAACGAAAATACCATTCTTGTGTATGGCGAACTACCCACTCACAAAACGATGTTGTTTGTTTTTTCTTTACCACCTATCAAGGATTGGAATTATGATGAAAAATATATTTTTATGTGTTATATGTGATATTAATTATGTATTTATTCTTCTTTATTTATTATAAAATTCATACCATTATGCTATCTAATTTTTCTAAATACGATAACTTCATTTATGGAAGTGTGGACTACCACCTCCTCAAAGAGATTCCATTTGTTCACAATTTACAGGGAATATATTAAGGATGGTTTTAGTAAATGAATATGATATATATGAAATATTAATTATAGTGTAATTATATTATATATTTATATAAATATATTTCATTTACTTTCTTCCTTTTAATATGACAACAAAACGGAAGCAGTGTTCATGCTACGTAAAACCTACCATCTCTATGAATGGTGTATTTCATTTAATATTTATATATTTTTATATTACTATAAATATTTATAAAATTAATATATATATATACATAATATTTTACATTATGTAAATAATTATATCATGATCCAATAATAGGTCAAGAAAATCATGTCAAAACACAGGAGATAAACAAATAATTTATTACTTGAAACATTACTTTAACATGGAATTGTTAATAATGGAGTAATATAAATACATTATTGAATCATATATGGTATTATATATAATAATATGGTTCTTTTTTAGATGTATAATAAACTAATATTTATTATATATAAGGTTTCAATGTGTAAAAATAAAGCCAAGACTTAAGGTAAGGATGTGTGAACTCACTTTTTATTTCTATGAGATACATGCACTATTAACCACTCAATTATTTTGTGTGGTTCATATATAGTTGTTTCCCATAGAAAATGTGTCCAATTTAAGAATTAAAATTTTCAAATGGTTTCCAATGGATATTTTTATGGAACTATAAACACCCAACAGTTTTGCATCCCAAGGGACCTGATTTCCAAAGGAAGGTGTTCGTTAGGTACTTTGAACTAAGACTCTTAAGAACTGTCATTGGTTGAGAGGTTAGGATTTTGGTCTCATCATACCCTTTTGGGGGGAATTATTTCTCACTCTAGTACTCTCTTATATATTTAATATATTTTCATGAATCCTTCATTAATTCCCAAGTATAAGGTAGGTTATCCCAACATTAGAAATCAATTATTAGCATGTGTGGAAATCATAATCATCTAAATATATTAGAGTTTATTCATCAATAGAGATATATGTATGTATTCAAGGTTCTCCATAAATGGTATCCTATCATATACTACTTAGAGATTCTTTGGTCATTATTACGACAATGCTAGTTTTTAATCCATTCAATGGGGAACCTTGTAATTTAAAGTCATCTTGGTAGATAGAATTTATTTTGATGCTGGGATTCAACCAATAAATGAGATTACTTTGTATCCTTATGAAGGGAATCAGAACCCACATAGTTTGGTTTCTCTTAATGGGACACATCATAACTTTTAAGGTCATGTGATAAGGACCTAATTATACAGTTTAACATCATGTGGCAAGGACATCTAGGTGGAAGGTTCTTAGTCAATGTTTGGTGATGAATTTATACCGAAGTAGCCCAAGGAACCTGGAAAAGATATGAGTTTCCAAGTTAGATTAAACCCTACTAGTAATGTGGCCTTGATAGAACATGGTTGATTTGTGATGTTGGTTTCGATCCTCTGGGATGCTTTCTATGAATCCCACATGGATGGGAATCAAATCCCACAGAGTTCGGTAAGTCGCGTAGGGAAGTATGGACCACTAAGAGAAATATTTTGGAGCTAAATCATAAAGAGGATTTCCTTCTAATAGGGTCCATGAGATATGTATTAACTCATGGTGATTTAAGAGGATTTAATTTGTGACTTAGTCCTCAGTAGGATTCCTGGATTAGGGATTAGGGTTGGACACCTGAAGAGGATGTCCAGTGAGCTCGGGCCCTAGGTGAAGGCTTCCTACATATCCTAGTTATAGTAGGAATCAGAGCACTCATAGTTCATTCAGTTAGGAGAATTGTCTGGATGTTCTGATCATTACAAACCTATAATCCCATGTTAGTCATGCTTGGTGTGAGAAACAAGAGGATGCTAAATATTTAACAAACCAAACACACTTTTCCTCATCCATTGATGGAAGAGGTCAGGCCTATGATGTAAGAGGCCATAGCGAAGATACTTTACCCTATTTTCTTTACATTGGATGAGGGTCTATGGAAAGGAAGGGATGAAGGTGAAAAGGTGTAGAGAGAAGTGAGACTACAACCTCAAACATGAAAGTCTAGGATAATACACCATGATGGATTCCCTAAAATGGGTCTCATAGTGGGGAGAGAGACTTTTCACTTGTCAAATTGAAGAGCAGGTATGAATCATATCCTCCCTACCGGGGACCGGAGGCTCCAAATCATAGAGATGAGAAGGGGGGGACATGGTTAAAACCACAATCCTTTAAAATTGTCAACATCATAACAATTTCTCTAGGGTAAGGGTCTATATGACCATAGACATGCAAATCTAAAGATTCCCTAAAGATCCTTAGTCTCTAGTAAGACAAGTGTGGGAAAACTTTGATGATGAATATCCAAATCCAAATGGAAGACTTGTTAACGTGATTTTCCCAATGTCTTGATAAATCACGTGGTCTTTGTAGAGGTTTCAACTTGGATTATTTTAGTAAAGGGAACCAAAGAAGGAGAAGCCCTGCCATGAGTGTCTTAAAAGAGGGCCTAAAAGATATCTCATGTAGGTGATCTACATAGGTATGCCGCATAGCTATTCCATGTATGTAGGTCATGTAGGTTTGCTGTGCAGGTCCTAGAAGGAACTAAAAAATGCTTAACATAGGGAGAAATAAGTTTATGAAAGATTTATATGCCTTGGAAAATGGACTACCATGACAACAAAACATGGGCGAGGTTTTAACTTAAGCACCCTGGGAGTCCCTTGTTGTCCTTAGAAGAATCTCACATACGTCTTTGATTAAGGAAAGAACCTTGCATAGGTGACTTCTTCCTATGGAAGGAGGGTCCTCGAACAAGTATCTTGAATTTTAGACCCTGAAGGGACTTTGAATTTTTTTATCCCTTTTAAGTACCACTTATCTCATTTTTTAGAGAGTTGCACAAAAAAATTCAAGGAACCTGGGTGAAGGAGTTGTTAAATGAGAGATTTGGGAGATTTTTTGTTGAAATGGAAAGCCCAAGGGCCCTATTTATAGGAAAGGAGGGGACCTGGTCGAAGGGAATTAATTGGAGTAGGTTCTCGGTGTAGGTCCATAGTATAACTCTTCCATGCATGGGTGTAAAAATTACACATATATATATTCTCATAATAGGTACTCAATGTAGGTCCTCGATATAGGTCCTTAGTGTAGGTGGATATGCATTTGGGTTGTGTTGGTCTTCTCGTGCACAAGTGTTCTATGTATGTCTATTTGGTCAGATTTATTCACTTCTAAAATTTCCTTGATGAAAGTACTTTTCATAATCTTTTTTCCAATCTCTTTTAAAAAGGGAGTGTTAACCTAATCCCCCCCCACAAGATTGGAACTGACTAAACAACAAGTGTCTATTCCTGAGGTAAACAAGATTGAAGTCCCTTCCGGGTCTAAAATATAAGATACTTGTTTGGGGACCCTTATTTAATAATAAGAAGTAGCCTAAGCAAGGTCCTTTTCATAAGAAAGTACCTGAACTATATTCTTCCAAGGATGTCAATGGAAACCGTGGTTGTTTAATTTAAATCCTCTCCCATGTTTTATTGTCCTGGTAGCCCATTTCCGAAGGCATATCAAGCTTTCAAAGACTTATTTCTCCCTATGTTAATAAATTTTCAGTTACTACTAGGACCAACATGACATAACTACACAGCCTACCTATGCATCATACCTTCACAACATACCTATACAGGCCACCTACATGAGCTATCCTTTAGGACATCTTTTAAGCCACTCAGAGTGGGGCTTCTCCTTCTTTAGCTCCCTTGTATGAAAGAGACCAAGTTGAAACCCCCACCAAGACCTCCTAATTTATCAAACCTTTGGGAAAGACACATCATCATGTCTCCCATTTGTATTTGCATATCTATGGTCAATGGTTTCTGGGCAGTTTCTAAAGGATTTGTTTATTGAACTAGAATCACCTAATGGTTCTGCTTATAGAGGGACTTGCTTACCAAAGGCAAGAGTTCATTAGGTACTTTGACCTATAACTCTTAAGAACTAGAATTTGTCGAGAGGATGGGACATCGAGATCATCAAAATATTTTGGGGGGAATTATTACCTACTATGTGAATCTCTTAAATATTTAAGATATGTTCATGAATCCTTCATTAATTACAAATTATAAGGTAGGTTATCTCAAAATTTGCAATCAATTATTAGCATGTGTGGAAATCATAATCATCTATATGTATCCAAAGTTCTTCATCAATGGATATATCTGTATGTATTTGTGGTTCTCCATCAATGGTATCCTCTCATATACTACTTATATATTCTTTGGTCATTATTACCACAATGTTGGTTTTTAAGCCACTAAGTGGGTAACTCTGGAATTTAGAGTCATTCGGGTAGATGAAAGTTGTTTTGATTTTGGAATTGAACCCATATGTAGGATTTCCACATATCCTTTTGAAAGGAATCATAACCCATGTAGTTCAATGCTGCTTAAGGGGACACATCAGGCCTTTTAAGGTCATGTGGTAAGGACCCAACCATACAGTTTAAAATCACGTGGAAAGGAAAACTAGGTGGAAGGATCCTGGTAAAAGATTTGTGTGGATCTTATACTAAAGTATCCAAGAAACCTTGAAAGGATATGCGTTTCCAATTTATATTATACCCTGCTAGGAATGTGGACCAGAGAGAACAAGGTTGATTTGCGATGTTGGGTTTGAACATCAAGGGGGATTCTTATGTATCCCACTTATATGGGAATAAAATCCCACCTAGTTCTGTAAGTCTCACATGGAATTAGGTCCCTCTAAGATAAATATTTTGGCACTTACTTCTAGAAAAGATTCTATTGTAATAGAGTCCATGAGATATGTCTGAACTCATAGTGATTTAGGGGACGTTAATTCGGGGGTTACTCTCAATGAGGATGCCCGAATTTGGGATTAGGGTTGGACTCTTGAGAATTATGTCTAGTGAGATTGGGCCCTAGGTGAATTCTTCATATGTATCCGAGTTATGGTGTGAATTAGAGTTCTCTTAGTTCATTCATTCAGTTATATTATGTGGATGTTGTGACCATTACAACCCTCTAATCCCATGTGAGTCACGTTTAGTGTGATAAATAAGAGGATGTTAAAGATTAAACAAACCACACAAAAATTTATTCCTCAATTGATGGAATATGTCGAGCCTATGGCAGAAGATGTCATTGATATGGAACTTTACCCAGTAATCTTTACATTGGATGAGGGTCGAAGGTAAGAAGGGATAAAGGTGAAAAGGTGTACAGAGGAGTGAGAGTAAAACCTCCTATATAAAATTCTAGGGATTACACAATAATGGATGCCCTAAAATGGGTCCCATAGTGGGGAGGGAGACTTTTAATTTGTCAAAAGGAAAATCTATTATGAATCATACCCTCCCTATCGGGGACTAGAGGCTCTAGATCTTAGAGACAAGAATGGGTGGACATGGTCTGAACCCTAATCCTTCAAAATTGGGAACTCCACAACACTATCTCTGTGGTAAGGGTCTATGTGACCATAGATATCCAAATATAAAAATTATCTAAAGATCCTTACCCTTTGGTAGGACAATTGTGGGGAAACTTTGATCATAGATATCCAAATCCAAATGGGAGACACGCTGATGTGCCTTTCCCAATGTTTTGATAAATCAAGGGGTCTTCGTTGAGGTTTCAACTTGGTATCTTTCATACAAGGGAGAAAAATAAGTATAATCCCTTCTATGAGTGGATTAAAAAAGGGCCCAAAGGATAACCTGTGTTGGTGGTCTGCATAGGTATTTAATGTAGGTATGTCCTGTAGGTAGGTCATGTAGGTATACCACACAAGTCCTAGTGGGAACTCAATAATGCTTAACAGAGGGAGAAATAAGTTTGTGAAATCCAGATATTCCTTAGGTAATGGATTACTAGGAAAATAAAAATTTGTTGAGGTTTTATCTAAAGCACCCTATGTGTCCCTTGATGTCGTTGGAAGTATCTAACACAAATCTTTTCGAAAGGAAACAACCTTGCGTAGGTGACTTCTTCTAATGGAAGGAGGGTTCTCAAACAAGTATCTTTCATTTTAGTCCCTGAAGGGAATTTGATCTTGTTTATCCCTTTTAATTCTCTCTTATCTCAGGTTTTAGAGATATACCCAAGAAAATTATAATAACATAGGAAAATGATATATGTAATGAGAGATTTGGGAGTTTTTTAATTTTTCAAATGTTGAAATGGGAATCCCAAGGGCCCTATTTATAGGCAAGGATGGGACCTGGTCGAAGAGAAATTTTTAGCATAGTTACTCAGAGTAGGGACATAGTGTATCTTTTCCATGAAGGGGTGTAATAATTACATAGATACATAGTTTATAATCATAATTCATCATCATAGGTCCTCGGTGTATGGGTTTGTTCCTTTGGGTTGTGATGGTCTTCTTGCATCCTAGTGTGCTATGTAGGTCCATTTGGTCAGATTTCTTCACATCCCAAATTTACTTGATAAAATTAATTTTAGAAAAAAAAATAACACCCTTTTAAAAAGGGAGCATCAAACAAATCCACACCACAAGATTGGAACCAACTGAACAATGAGGGTCTATTCATGAGGTAAGATTATGGGGGAAAATATTATAATAAATTAATGTCAGTTCACATTGACCCTCTGGATATTTATGGACAAAGGTTTTCCAAACATGTCTTAAAAGTGGGTAAGGATCATCAAGGATTACATAGATTTGGATATCAATGGTCACATAGATCCCTACCCCATAGATAGCATTGCAGTGTTCTCATTTTTGAAAGATTATGGTTCATACCATGTATTCCCATTCACGTCTCTAAGATCTGAAGCCTCTAATATTTGGTAGGTAGGGTACAGTTCATACATGATTTTCATTTTAACAAATGAAAAGTATCATTCCACACTATCAGACCCATTTTAGGGAATAAATATTTATGTAAGCCCCTATTCCTTCATATAAGAGTTCGTATTATTTCTTCTCTCTACAACATTTCACTTTCATCCCTTCCTTACCTTGGACCCTCATCTAATGTATAGAGAACAAGCTAAAGTGTTATCTCCATGACCTATTCCACTGTAGGCCCGACCTCTTCCATCAGCAGAGGTGGAAAATTGTGTGTGGTTTGTTGAATATTTCACATCCTGTTTTATATCACACTGATCATGACTCACATGGGATTAGAAATTTTTAATAATCAAACATCCACACAATCCAACTGACTGAAAAAACTATGAGAACTCTGATTCCCACCATAATTAGGAGACATAAGAATCCTTAACCTAGGTCCTAAGCTCACTGGAAATCCTCCTCAGAATTCCAACCCAAATCCCAAATATGGGATTCCTCCTTAGGAGTAATCCCTAAATTAAATCCCCCTAAATCTCTATGAGTTAAGGCATCTCTCATGGACCCTTTTATAAGGGAATCCTTTTTAGGAGTAAGCCTTAACAAATTTCTCTAAAAGGGTGAACACGTTTTCATGAAACATCAAATTGATTATGATTTTAAGGTTTATTTAAAGTCTAGGGGACACCCTAGGTTGTCTCTAAAGGAGTGTTGGTGGTTTTAAAGTGTGAATTTTTAAAAAGAAGTGTTAAAATAGAGGGGTATTTTTGAAAAACATTTTATGATGAAATGACTTAATTGAAAGTTTAAAATTTGAGAAACCAAATGGATCTTGAAGTATATAAGATAAAAGGGTTTATTTTGATTTCACTATACACATTTCAAGTTCATTTTTTATAGATATGCATTTAGTTTTGGAGTAATTCCTGCTTAGAAATTAATTGGAATCTCGATTAGTTACTAAGCATTTATTTCAATGCTTAAAGAACCAAACCTTGACGTAAAAATCATATTGTTAAGGTCCATAACTTATGCATGGAATATGAGATTCCAAATCATATTGAAATCTCAAGAATGTGTGTATGAAAAGTATTCTTGCGCTACCCAATCAGAACAACACAAGTCACACACTCAAAACCTCACACCGATCCGTTAGATATTAAGAGTATCTCAATCACATGCATAAAAACAAGAATTCAAATATGGAATTATGTAAGATACATTGAAAGAAATGTTTTCACACGAAAATTACTCCAAACCAGTAGTTAAAAAAAGAATTAGAACTCCCATGACATGTGTGTAGCTCCCTTACAATGAATGCCCACCGTTTAGCTCGACATCGGGAGGAGGAGGATGTTCAGGTGGAACTCTTTCTTCATTCTTGATCCCCCTATGATGATAGGGGCCTCCATAACTTCAAGGATGAGGAGGAGACACCTATTGTACTTTAAAATGGAATATTTTTACTTCTGGTTCGAACTTACAAATGGGGAGCCCAATAATCCATTTTATTGGCAAAGTGGAAGGTTGTTTTGAGCATTATGATTTCGAGAAACCACTTGGTTCATGTCTTTAGATGGCCAGATAGTCTTATATCAATTTGGAAAAAACTACCAAGTTGTATCCCCACCTCCTGACTATCACCATCAAAATTTTATATCCATTTGGAAAATCAAATCTCCAAATATTGATATATTATAGAACACCACTTTTGACTTTGTGCATATTCATTGGATTAGTTAGATCAATACCGATGGAAAACATAGAAGCTGAATCGAGATTGGGTTCCTTGAGATGAAATGTATCCTATTACATTTTGGACCAGATCACAAAATTGAAGCCCCTTTGGATGCATGGTCTAGTAACAGTGTGCGGATTAATCCACTGGTGTGCTTGGGTCTTGCGCAGTTTGGACCATTTTTCTTGGTCTTCATCATGGGTCCTCCAAATCACTTCCACCTTCAATGAAATTTTCAAAACAAGTATGATTTCACCTTTTAACAGTGATAAATATAAAATTATTTAATCAAAAATGAATTACATTTTGTTATTATATTTTTAATTTACAATTCAAATTCAGTTTAATATAATGGTGTATGGGTGAGAATGACACCGTGAATTGTGGTACGATCACACCCCCACACCTAAACATTTGCAATCCTAGGAAAAGTCATTTTTCTAAAAAATTTGAGTGTAGATATTTCCAACTTCATAAAGATTTAACATTCAATGAAAATTAATTCTTGATAAAAATGTGATCAAAGAAAAAATTATACCTTGGAGTAATTATCAACGATCATTGAAAAAGACATCTCAAAATTTGTATCCAAATGAAATTATAAGAGATGAATGATACTAATAAAAGAAAATAAATCAAAAGTTAATCATGTCACTAATTCTACACATGTATGTGTGATAATCATTTCAACCAATTCTTTCCACTTTTTATCGAGTAAATATAATTAATTTTAATAATTGTCTACTTACAAAGTCTTTTCCACCAAACTTTCCCCACATCCTTTGTAATAAAATTTCAAGACCCACTCACTTAAGCATTCACAGAAGTCAAACCATAAGCTCCGTACCTAGATATGTCCATATGTTGTACATTTCATCACTCCCCTCATTTTTTTTTCAAATGTTGCACTTGGAACAAATATGACAATCTTCTCCTAACCCATGTTTGATATCCTCACGACACTAATTGTATAGTTATAACAAGATCAAAGGTCAAGAAAGGGTGGTTTTTGACCTGCCCAATATACAACCCTTTTTTAGTTTTTTTATTTTTTGGGGGCGTACAACAGTTGGATAACAAGTACAAACACAGAGGTCAATCTGGTATAGTAATGATATACACTGGATAAAGAACGATCATATTGAAAATGATTTTCTAAACTAGAGAAAAATAAACTTAAATTATATTTAACTTTTATTAAGTATAATTTTTCACACTTTATGGTTGGGTGCAAAGTTGTGTATAGAAATTAAGTGACAATTTTCCCTTAATATATTCACAAAAAAGAGAACCATTCTTCTAAAATGTGTCAAAATGATACAACCATTTATTTCATCGAAAACGAAAAAAATTTCAAAAGAAAATCGCACCACAATATTGAATTTTTTTCTGAAACACACATTACATCAGATTTTTTTTGAATGCAAAAAAAAACACGAAATACAGAAATTACACATGCATTTTCAATATCTTCCATGATTACATGGTAATAATTTTCCATGATAAAGTGGGCATAAAAAAATAAATATTTCATCACAAAAGTTACTTGGAGGGAAATGGGGTAATGTAACAATACTATTCAGCAAGATAAAAAGAGAAAAAGAAGAAAGATAATGAAAATTACTAACTAACCAAAGAATATACCCATCCCCCACACCTAGAGTTTTCATCTTACTCACTATAATATAATAGAATGTGTTAATTAAGGATAAAACCTAGTGGGTGTTATTCGTAGACCGCTTCTTGAACTTAGAGTTCCTCCATTGGGGACTTTGGAAGGGCTTCATGGAAGTGGTTCAGTCGCTGCCCATTAACAGTAAAGGTTTGCTTGGTTTCTTTATTTTGAACTCGGACAAAACCAAATAGAGAGATGTTAGTAATAATGTATGGTCCAAAACAGCAGGAACGAAGCTTACCTAGATGCAACTTCAACCATGCATTTTAGAGGAGGACCTTCCGCCCAATGTGGAACTGATGATAAAGGATGAGATGGTTGTGGGAAGCCTTGGTACGCTTCTTATAAATCGTAGAGTTGTTATATGAATCTATTCTCATTGCCCCCATCTCCTGAATCTGTATCTTTCTTTGAGAACCTGCACTAGAAAGATTAGAATTGCATTGTCTGATGGCCGAGTAGGCCCGCTGCTCAATCTTAGTAGGCAGGTGACAACTCTTTCCAAACCCAATCAGATAGTGCGACATTCCAATGGGAGTTTTGAAAGCAGTATGATAGGACCATAATGAATCATCAAGTTGAAGACTCCAATATTTTCTATTGGTTTGAACTATTGTTTCAAGAATCTATTTTAACTCTCTGTTTGAAACCTAATCTTGAACATTGGTCTATGGGTTATATGCAATAGACAATCTATGACCGACCCTATACTGATTCAAAAGTGATTGCATTGTTCGATTGCAGAAATGAGAACCCTGGTCACTGATGATGAACTTAGGTAAGCCAAACACACAAAATATTTGGGTTATAAAAAATTATAAAACCGCCTTAGAATCATCAGTCCTTGTGGCTCGTGCCTCTAACCATTTTGACGCGTAATCAACATCCTGAAGAATGTACAAGTTTTCAAAGGAATTGGGAAATGGACCCATAAATTAAATTCCCAAAACATCCAAAAGTGATTTAAATTATTTTCAACACATTTTTGATAAGTATTAAAAATTTTGTTTTCAAAAAAATGATTCAAATTATTTCAAATATTATTTTCTATGCTTTCAAATTATTTTAAATGAAAAAGGTTTGAATTTTATTTTTTCAAGCTTCTTTTATAAGTTTTCAAGGGAAAATGTTTTTAAAATTATTCTAAGCCTTATTTTCTATGTTTTCAAAGTATTTTAAATGAAAAACGTTTTCAAAAGGATTTCAAGATTATTTTATAATATTTAAAGGGAAATGGTTTTCAAAATTATTACAAGCCTTATTTCCATGTATTCAAAGTATTTTCAAGAAAATGGTATTCAAAAGGCTTCAAGTTTTAAAATCATTTTCTAAAAATAAAATGATATTCTCCCCAAGATATTTTTAAAAAATAATCCTTCCAATTTATCTTCTATATATGATTAAATACATTGGTATTACTCATGAATTTTTGGATAATGATCCAAAGGTTCCTTTCATATTTCCTTCTTTGAATGGTTTATGTATTGATGACATGATGTTTAAGAGACCCATTTCTCTTTCATGGATTATATGTTTGTGGAACTCATTACTCTTTCATGGGTTATATGTTTATGAAACCCATTTCACTTCCATGGGTATAAAACCCATTTTTCTTTCATAGGTTATATGTTTATGAAACTCATTTCTCTTCCATGGGTTTTATGCTTTTGAAAACTTCTTCGTTTTATGGGTTATTCATTTATAAAATGATTAGATAACCTATATTTTCACAAATGTTATGATAAGATTACATGTTTAGGACACCCATTTCATTTCATGGGTTATGAATTTATGAAATGATTATGAAACTTATATTTTTTCACAAGTTAAGATATTATTACTTGTTTTGGACACCCTTTTCATTTCATAGGTTATGATATGATATTTATAAACCCCATATATTTTTATGGGTCATGATATGATGAAGGTTTTATTATTTTATGGAACATTTATGAATGATTTTATTACGAGATGGGTGGGAATTATATCTCCCTAGAATTCATTGGGTAAAGAATTATATATCACGATATAACGATGGAAATCAAGTCGAAAGGATTGAAAAACTATGGTCATATGGGGAAACATGGTCCCCTACAAGGAATGGACTGTGACTGGGGATGGTGGTGTGTTCCTCCTAGAAGATGTACTCACCATGAAGATGTAATATAGGGAAACTTGGTCTACTATGGGAAGATGGGGAAACCTGGTATGCTATGGGAAGATAGGGAAACATGATCCATTACAATGAAATGACTATGACTGTGGATGGTGGTGTGTCCTACCAGTAGGTGTAGTCCCCAGTAAGTTCCCTGATAAGTTTTATAAATACATATAGATTTATAGGGAATGATGTTACATGTTCATATGTATACCACAATTCCATGTCTTTATTCATATGTTATTCTTTTATGGATTATTCTCTTGATTTTCTTATGATTAATGCCTTATGAAAAACTAAAATTTATTCCATGATTTATGTTTATGATATGCATGGTTTGATATTCTAATTTTATGATCACATTCTCATACCCTTATGCTCATTTTTATTCTTACATATCTCCCTTGTTTACCATTACCTAGTATCTAAGCTAACAACTTTTTATGTTTCCTTCACTAGGTTATGAGGGTATATTTTCTGTATGATATGTCTATGATGGGAACTATTCATCTAGATCCTAGTGGGTGATAATGTAGCTCACTCATATACTAGTGTTTACATTTTCATGATTATAAAAAAACTAAACTAATATGGTTTTTGTGCATCTGTTATGTAATGTATAACGTTTTCCACAAACATGTTAAAATTTACATGTACGTTAAGATGTTTTTGTTATAATTTCATCATAAAATTTGGAATATCCCTCTATATAATCATTTCATTATCAAAAACATAAAATTCATAACAGAAAGGATATCACCATATCACAACATAATCCTTAGTGGTTAATTATGAAAATTACTACTTGTCTTTCAATTACACGTTCATTTATATATCAATTATAAAGAGTCATATCAATATCCCATAAGTTATTTCCAAAGAGATTATATATATAATAATCACTTAAATATTTCATGTCATGCTAGATACACTTTAAAACATTAACCAATTCATTATTTTTTTAGGGTCTGCTCACCCAACATGTATCTATAAGATAAGTCACACTGACATTGAATCCAAATGTATATAAGGATTAATCCAATCCATGATTCATCATTATTCACCATTAAATTAATTAATTCTCACATAATTTTGGCACAATTACATTTTTTCACCTACATTATTATTAAATAGACCATAGGGTTATTATTTAGACCGCCTACCTTTATCTTGAGATCAAAAGAAACATCCAAAAGAATTTACCAAAAAAAATAAAGGCATGAATAATAACATGAAGGAACAAGTATCAATATATATCCAGATCCACACCCAAAAAAACCACGGTCCAAATATTACACTACAACGATTAGAGAAAAAAAGGGGGATAATGGAAAACCGAAGAAAAAAAACTCATGAGAAATCAATTTCTTGAACGAGACATTAATAAGGGAAGAGGAGACTCCAAAATCACCTAGAAATAATATTAGGGTAAATTTAGAAGGGTTACACTATTGGAATGAATAGAAATAAATTTTTATTTTGGCATCAATCATAGGCCTCAAGAAATAAAAAATGTGCAATCCTTTCATGTTGTGTATTTTCTATTTAAGGGTTATGATGAAAAACATGTCACCTCAACTTATTTTAACCCTTATAGAACATTACCCAATATGAACTTGGTTCATGACATGTAACCACATCAACTGATGGACCAATTCTTCATATGTGTTTGGTGGAAATTATATTTTGTGTTACAAGTATACAATATATAAATTCCTTGAAAATTTCTTTAATCTCTATTTCTATAGAAAAGGACCAAATCACATCTAAAAACATAAAAACTCAGGGGAAACCATCATAATACCTTTTTTTTACAATTATACCAAGACTCCATTATTTTAATTATTATAAACATCCTCAAACATTAGGTCATTTATTTTAAAAAATCTCTTTGTCTCGGAATGAGGCTTTCCCACCAAGGTCCAAGAATAAAAGAAAACCCAATCAAATGGGGCTTAATGAACAAATAAAAGAGTAAAATACCTAGAAAAATATAGGATCTTATAGATGTAATTATTAATCCTTTAATTATCTTATAATATATAAATTTATATGCACTATACCATAATATAATGACCTTTACTATGGTATGATTTACTCTAGTTCAAACCATGATGTGGTAAAAAACTTGACATCACGTTTTAGATTTTTTTCCTATTTATATCAATATATCACTGTCACTAAATCCCTATATCCTTTATATATTTTCTCTTTTGGTCACATCATATGTGTTAACGTGTGAAAGAATATAATAAATATTTTATTATATCCTATAAAAGTAATTTTAGAGAATCTATCATTCATTTTCATCATATGTTACATAATATGAAATAAATTATAAAAATTCAGCTAGAATTTATTTTTAATATACAATAAAACACTTTTTGTGTAGCAATTTAATTTTTTATAAACACTTAATAAAACAATTAAATCCATACTCACAAAAACAAAAAATGTTACCCCGTAAGACACATATATAATTGATAAAAATTATGATTAATATAATCTATACTTATAATAAAATAGAGAAATCTATAAAAACATTAGTCATACTCAAAATACAAAGGGCTCTAATGTTATCTTCATCAAACCCATATATCTTCATATATATTTCCACCAGCAATATCTTATATAATATATATAATAATATTATATTTTGTTCAAATGCATTGAGTGATTGTAGGAAATGGGGTATATTAATATCATATAACCAACTCATTTAATATTTATTATATTATTAAAAACTAATCAAATAGATGAACAAAACATTTTACTCCCCCAAATGAATGAGCAAATCATGTAATGTCCTACAATTATAGACTGGTTAAAAATGATGTATTGTTTTATATAAAATACATTACATGCTACAACCAATGAAAATTAATTTTAATAATATGAATAAAATATTGATAAAATTATAATAAACACAAATATGGTAAACCATTGAAATTTATTACCTTTAGAAGATAAATAATTAATATGATTTTATATTGAAAAGGTTTATTTTCAATAATTTCATTTTCTTTATATTATATATTTTATTTTGAAAAAATAATTTCACAAATTTTAGAAATTAAATTATATAAAATTAATTTCAGTTTACTTCCTCACATAAAAATTTACCTAATGTAATTTTTTGATTTTTTTTTGAAATGATTTATTTTTTAGTCAAAAATTACGTTTTTTAGAAAATATAGATTTTATGATTTTATCATTATGTAAGTGTATCATATAAGTTTAAAAAAATTTGTCTTAATTAAATTAATATTTAAATAATAACATTATGAATTTTAAAATATTATTTGAGATTATAAATCAGTTATTAAAATATTTTAGTTCTAAATTTAAATGTTACATTATTAAAAATTCTTTTAGGTCTATTTTTTAAAATTACGTGTTTTAAGGGAGAAATTATCTTTTGGATTCATTTTAAATTCACATAAAAAATTATAAAAATGAATTTATTTGATAAAAAATAGTATTTATGATAATATTATCTTGTACATAAATTTTTAATATTAAAATCTCATTTTTATAAGAAACTATTTATATGTTATGTGTGGTTATTTTAAAATTAACATTTTAAACCCCTATAAATTTCATTTTTTAAAATTATTTCTTAATTTAATATCATCAGTTCAAAATTTGGAAAAAATTCTAATATTAAATTTTATCATTAAAATTAATTAATATGTTTAAAAATTAATTACCTATGTAAAAGTATATTAGGGTAAACGATAAAAGTTTTGATGAAAAATCCATAAAACCATCAAGGTTTTCTAAAAAATTAGTGGTTGAGGTTATTTTATACCCACATTAATGTGACCCCTCCTTTTTCCATTTTTGGGCCAATTATCCTTGAATAGTAGCTTTATATTATTGAAAATATAATGGTTACTTCCAAAACTACCCTTCTCTTCACTTCAAAAAAGGTAACACATAAACCCCTTCAAGACTCACCTCTAAATCAAAATTATTTTTTAAAATATGCAATTTTTTACTCCTTAGACCCTCCCCCACTTAAATAAGTTTCCTTTCACCTTTATTTTTCTAACAACATTCATTTCCTAGGAGTTTTCTAAGAGAAAATTCAATCTTCTAGTGTGAGTATTACATTCTCTTAGTTTTTTATTTTAATCTAAACCTTCTTAAATAAAATATATAATTATTAATATAATGAAATATGTATAATTAGTGTGATTAAATTTAATTATATTAATTGTTTAATAATTATTCAATCCTTTCCATCTACTAAGAAAACAAAATAACATCGATCGTGTGTATGTGTGAGCTACCACCTCCATGAAGTGATGTAATTCATTTTTCATCACCACCTCTCATGGATAGTGAAAAGGTTTTATTTTGTGGAATATTATTTATTTTATTCCACATTTATAACTCTAAAATTATAATTTATCATATAGCATTTTTTAATCTATTTGTTGATAAATGGGATCGTTAATCATGTGTATGTGCGGAGTACCACCTCCATTTAACGATGCATTACTTTTTTCACTACCGATGTCATGGTTGTTTTTAGTTTATATTTGATAATTATTTATGATATATATATGTATATATTTAATATATATCATTAATTTGGTTCATTATGGACAACAGAAAAATAAACAATCGTTATAAGGTTATCCACTGATATCAGTAAATAACTTGAAACTACTTCATCACCATTTTATTCATCATTAAATATAACTAAAAATATAATTTAATGGAATTATAACATTATAATTATTTTTAAAACATAAATTATAGTAAAAATACATGTATTTTAAATGATTATATTTGTGATATGATGCCTCTTTACAGGTTAAAAATTTATTTCTTGCGGCGGTGGCGGAGCTTATTCACAATATCTGGTACGTTAGAAATGATATTTTGCATAATAAACACTAATTCAGTCTAATTGCAGGAAAAAACCGTATCCTCATTGCAATTCAAGAAGCCACTTCTATTCAAAAAGACTATTGCAGTAAATATATTGGTGATTTTGAAATCCATCGACGCATCTGCGTTCTAGGTATCTTTCCGAAGCTCAAACATTCCTTTGAAGTCTTCTGGCAGGCCCCAATACCAGGTTGGATTAAAGTGAATGTGCATTGTGCCTCTAAGGGAAACCCTGTCCCTGCCAGCTATGGAGCTATTTTTAGAGACTCGGATGGCCAATGAAAAGGTTGCTTCTACAGTGGATGTGGTCTGGCCTCATCTCTAGAAGCCGAAATGTTAGGGGTCATTCATGCTGTGGACCTTGATCTACAGAAAGGATGGAGAAAGCTTTGGATTGAAAGTGACTGTACCACTATCGTTCATGCCATCTGGAATGGTGTTATTCATCTCGCTTGGCCACTTACCAATCACTGGATGAACTTCCTGAATCCACTTCGTGGGATTGATTTTATTGCCACTCACACCTTCCGTGAAGCGAATGTAGTTGCTGATGCCCTCGCCAATAAATGAGTACAACAGATCTTGACATGGCTGGATGCATTTCCAGCTGATTTACTACCTTTTTTTGACAGAGTCTGTTGGAAAATTCCATCTTTTAGACTTTTGTAATCCTTTTTCTCTTTATCACATCTTTGGTGCTTTTTTCTTTGACCAAGGCATTACCTTTTTTTAAAAAAAATTAATAGAATATATAAATATAAATATATATAAATATGTTTATAAAATAAATAATAAATATTTTTATCATCATAATATATAATTTTAAAGAAATTTCATGTAAATCAAGGGTAAAGGTATGGGTCTTGGTAACTCATACTTCTTCATTTAGGTTATAATCTTTATTATTGATTTCCTTTCCCATATGATCACTAATTATTTAATTTTTAATAATGTTATATTTTTTGTTATGGGGAATTTTTTTTAATCGAAATCCATTCCCATGAAATTTTTTCTTTTCTCATAATTTTCTTTAAAAAACGAAATTGTCTTTTGGAAATGAGACTCATAATTGTGACTTTTAAAATGATAAATACAAAATGTTTTAAACAAATATATTTTTAAGTTTCGATTTTCATTATATTAAAATGTTATATCTCTACTAGAGTTTTATTTCATGTTTCACCATATACATTAATTAATTATGTGATTATTTTGGGAGATAATGTTTTCAGTATCAAATTATTAAATTCATAATGTTATTTTATACGATTTAGTTGTTTTATAAAACCCATTTTATTGCCAGGGTTTCTTTTTGAAAATTTAATGATTTCTATTTGGATTGTTTATGAAACTCATTATATTCTCATGGTTTATTCATAAAAATTTAATGATTTATATTTATATTTTTTATTAAACCCATTTTTTTCATGGTTTATTTATGAAAAGTGAATGATTTCCATTTGATTGTTTTATGAAACCCATTTTTCCTTGTGTTCTTTATGATGTGAAAATTAAAGGATTTTATAAAACATAAGTATATATTAATGATGTTTGGGTTCATATATCAACCTCTAATCCATTGGTTAAGAGTTTATATCCCATGAGATAACTATTCACCAGTACATTTTAGTTGCTCGCAAGAATGGGTACTAATGGTGTGGCTCAAGAAATTAATTTTTACCTTTGATAATTTTTATGTCATAGTTAAAGGATGTTAATAATTATGATCTTATTATCTCATTTTTCATGGTTTATGTTAAATTATTATAAGCCATGTTATATCTATTTTGACTCCATATTGTTATTTTGTGGTTTAATTTAATTTTTCATTTACTCTGAGAGTCACTTTTGTTTTATGGTTATCACTTATGAGGTTATTATATTTCTCTTATTCTTATGTTTCTTATTATTATTTAGAACCCTTCCTTGATGAAATGTTTATTTTACCCTAACTAAACGTTTTAGTTCACCCCTTTATTATTTTTTCATTCCCCATGTTATGAGGATGGGTTATACTAATGACATGTGTAGAATATGGTACAATATAGTGGCCTTAAGGAGAAATGATCATGAGTTTTTTAAAATAATAATATTATATAGCTAGTCTCCAAATGCAATGATCATGTCAATAATGAGGATATTATTATTTATGAAATGTTTTGATTTAAATCATATAAACAATTTATAATAAAATACATGTTTATCATGGGTTGATATACATCACATGACACTTTTCTGAACATATAATTAAATCACATTTCACCGATCTATGAATTCATATATTCTTCCTTAATATATCTCAATCAAGTGATTATATTTCATACTGGTCATATAGGAGGAAAAATCCCATCTTATTTAAATCTCAACCGATGACATGATCAATAATGTCACCAACTATCACTGGATTATCACAACCTCTAGTTTTTCATAATAAATATATTAAAGTATGACTATTTTGATGTTAGGTATCCTTTTAACCTTATGTAATTGAGATTAAATAAGAAACACACACCCCTTGTATACCAAATATTTATTGTATGACACTTTATGTTGTATACTTGGTAGATTAAATAGATTAAAAAATTCCTTTACTCTTTAGGGGTAAATTTTGTCTATTTATTTGAAACCCACCCCATACTAATCTCCACATGTTATCCTAGGATATAATAATACATCATGACCATTGATTAAGGATAACTCAAATTCATACTTTGAGAGGATAATTATCACTATACATTATATAATATATGTATCCAACATGAAAAAATTATAAATTATAGATACAACCAAATATTAGTAAACTCTTTTAAGGATATACAAACAAAACTAGCTTGTATAATCACATCTCATCTAATTGGACACCAATGTTTCCTTGTGATTCTTATGTTTTTATGTTTTTTAAAACATGTTGCATGACTATGTAATTCCTACCACATCACTAAGTAACAATTTAACAATTTTTTGTTATTAAACTCATTTAATGGGAAAATATATATGAAAATATAGTAATTGTGAGATTAGAATACATAATCCTCTTATTCAAATCCTTGAACATAATATTAGAACTTCATTACATAACAATATTGAATGTTATGATGTTAATAAATATTTTAAATTTAAATACTAAGAACTATATTTATGTTTATCATCATATTCATTGGAACATTTATATAACTTTAAACTTTTATTTGATATCATTTCCAAAACATATATTGTAATAGTTTATATTAACATAATTTTAATCTTCTATAAGTTAAAAAAATACTTCCATTAGACTCGTAAAAATCTAATTTTTTTAAAAAATAAATTTGTAAGGAAACAATATATTATTTTAGGAAATAACAGTTATGTGCTTTTATAAGAAGATTCAAAAAATAAATTATAATTTTTATAGAATTTATGGTAATTATGTTTGTTTGGATAACTACTATAAAAATAAGATAGCATTCACTATATTATTCCATTGTTTTGTGTTGGGAACTCATTCCCCCATTTTATTAAAAATAACATGGATAAATATGTTATATTATAGATAAAAATACTTTTATACTTAACTTATTTTCAAATATTTTACCAAAAAAATCAATAAAAAACAATGTATATTAAAACAGTCATATTATATTATTTAGAATGATATTTTTTAAAAATAATTTATCTTATCACATAATATAGATTAAGATAAAAACACATATCCTTTTCTAAATCCACTTAATATTTTAAGTAATCTATTCTATTCACCTATATGATATAGAAACCATTAGATTTATCACTTGATTTCAAATTAATTATTTATATGTCAATTATTATTTAATTGTGAACTTCTGTACATATTAAAAATAATTTTTTAATGTATAGTTGGTTTCATGTGATCTATAAAATATAGGAATTGATTTCTATAATATCAATTCCTATCATTGATTTTCTATGGCATTTCTTTCACCCATTATGGTATTTTGGTTAATTTTGATATTCTATGTCTATGTTTTATTTAATAGAAACATTACCCCTCTTTCCTAAAATCTCCTTTATGTTCAATGACCCAAAATGATAATTGGACCCACTAACCTTAATTTTTTAGACAAAATATTTACCCTTATATACTATCAATAGAACACCAAAGTCAATACCTACCATTTAATACTCCAATATCCTCAATATATTTATTATATTGGTTAAAATTTTATTAAAATCATTTATATTTTTATTAATGATAAATTTTGAAATCCTTTCTAGTAGTGATTGCAGAATGTTGTTTACAGACAAATCAAATCAATATGGTAACCCCAATATATCTATGGCATGTATATATGCATTAATATGAGTTAAAGAGTTAATTATGATGATAATTTGTTAATTTTACATCTAAAAAATGATTTTGAAACTATCAAGTGAATCTTTCTCATGATTCATATAAGAATCCAAATCTGTTTTTTAAATAGCTTCACGAGTCAACAATTTCCGAAAGGGTTTCTTTAACAAACAATTTTTTTATTTCTTGTGACTAATCAAATGTTTCTATATGGATCCCTGAAATTTTATTCAATTAAGATTATATTTTTCAACAATTGATCTCAAAATAAATACTGAAGATTATGTTGTCATTTTATCTAGAATAGAATTTTTATATTATATGAGTATCATGTTTTACAAATATTTAATAAGAAATTTATTAATGTCTATCCCATTAGAATAATGACCCCTTTAAATTATTTCACATTTATTAGTGTCCTAATATCCATATTTCACTAATCTTTGAGTGAAATTTAGTATTCCTATTAAAATTTATATATTTAAATAGATGAACATGTTAATCATATCATATATGAATCATGGATAATTGATCAAAAAACTCCTTAAAAAATATATTATATGGATTATCAAAATAATATTCCTTTGGTTTCAGAACATTTTTAGTTTTCATACATAAGTTTACCCAAATATCATAATGGGATATGGTCACCTACCTTTTAGTGTTTGGAGTATCTAATATTCCTTACAAAACATAATCCTTAGGCTCCAAGATTTAGCATGAAGATAGACATTCAGATTATTATGGTATTAACATGCACTTACTCTAGAAGGAATATAATATTTAATATTTCAAGGGGTTTTAAAATATCACTATATTATCTCATATATTACCATGATGTATTTATAATTATAATAATTTATTTTTTTATCCTATAATTTCTACCAAATTAATATATTTAAAAACATTTTAATGTATAACATTTATACAACTCATGATTTTTGTTAGTCACCAAATATTATAAACCAATTATATTAACACATATCCAAATACATCTCATGCATAAGGTATATAAAACCATTTTATTTAATGTTTTAGAATCCAATGAATCCATAATATCCATAAGGGAAGGTATGGTGTGATAGGTATCCAATCCCAAACGTTTTTGAAATATATTATGCCTTTGTTCTAGTGAGAAGTTCTTCCCAAATTCATAATATCATTTTATCATTACTCAATATTGATGTTATATTTAACAAAATAGTAACTACTAATTTTAATAAATTATAGACAACTTTTACTATTGAGTTCACAATCTATAAAATTCATATTCCTGGTTAAAAATAACTAAATATTATGTCATTCCAAGAATGTAACTCCTTATCTTAATGGTTTGAAATATATAATAAGTTGTTTATAACTTTAAAATAAATCATACATCCATCCATAATATGAAATGAGATAAAAATTTATGAACATTTCATAAATATTCAATTATAATCACTTTATGATTATACAATCAATATAAATATTCTATGAATAAATAAAAAAGAATGAACAATTCAAATTTAGTTCAATATAAACTCTTTCATATTATCATTTCACATAGTATTCAATACAAACACATTCATATTTCAGATATATGATATGAATGAAAATATTAATCATTTATATTTCATATGAACATTTCATATTTTATATAATAAATTGACATAAATGAAATATAAATATTTCAATTTATTTAAACCATAATCAAATCCTCCAAAACTAATATTAGAATAGTTGAAATGAATTTTAAAATAATACTTCTAATATAAACAATTCTTATTATCTTTCATGATCATTGCATAAAACAATAAAACTCCATTATATTAAGCCTTATTTTATAATATATATCCATTTTATAAGTTAATAAACCATATAATTTACTTTTAACCAATATCACGTCCCCTAAAACAACATTGGTAAGGTTTAAATTCCACTTCAAATTTGATACGGGTCTTATGGAACCGCAAAATTAAATGTATTTCAAAATTATAGAAAAATTATTTTTCATAAAAACTAAATTACCTCATCATGTTTTATTATAAATAAAATCACTATTCTTATCAAGTGAAAAATATTTTCAAAAAAACCACATCATTTTTTCTTAGGAGAATCCATTTTCGGAAGAGATTTCCAAATTAATACTTTTAAACCATGATGTTTATTTTTAATGATACATGGTATTTTTGTATATAAATATCATTATTATACAACACATGACTATTTCTATCAAAACCATGATGTAAATATCATAATTTAATAATTCTTTATTTTCTAAAACCTTTTTCTATGACCCATTTTTTATAAACCTATAACATAATTTTATAAATTTAATATAAAACACAACATGGTTCATAATCCAAGGAATTTTTGATGAATTTTTGTGAACCACGATCATTTTTCTGTATATTACACTTTTTTTGCAAAAATTAATTTTTTTGTTCTTTATTTATTAAAAACATGGATTCAAATGATATATAAGAATATCTGATATCATTGTTTGGGGGAAATAATATCCTTTATTTGAAAACATTCAATATGACATCGATATAAACCTACCAATTCGCTTTATTTCCCTAACTCTATGGGTTATGTAACTCTTAAAATCCATAATTAATCTCTTCGGTGGTGGGTCATAATTCATCACATGTTTAGGAATAAGAGTTTCTAAAAATCAGTTAACTTTTTCACTTATATTTAATACCACTGTTCGGTTTTAGTGAGGAAAGTTTTTATCTCAACATAGAAAAAACATACAACTAAATGCCATTTTTATAACATCAAACCATTTATTTTAATTAAATAATACCTCAATAAATAACATGTTTATTTATATAAAAGAACCCATTTACATCTTCTTATTATTCCTTGTGGTTGAGAAAGATAACTAAGTACCAGTTAAATTAACTATTCATCATAGAGTATCCAGGGGTTTCATGAATCACCTAATTCTTAGTTAGGATTCTTTATTCCTCACGGTCTAATAGAGATTCAGATTAAATAAAAACAATGTATATATTTATATTGTAATGTTTTCACAATTTAAATTTCATGCATTCATTCATTTAAAAAACCATGAATGTTTTTATATACCCCTCCATGGATGATTCATTGAAATATAAATATTTTATAAATTTTCATTCATGATTGAAATGTTCCATACCATTACAGCTACTGATAACATGAATTTCGTTGATATATTTAATTATTTAACATTTAAACAATTAATATGGAATTTATCAACCAGGGTTGTGGTCGAGTGGTGGAGTAGAATTATCCATATCTAGCTAAGATAGAGATAAAATTTATGACCCTATGGGGTTTCCCCTTTGAGGGATACATGTGGTGTGATTCTTCATCATCAGCAGTGATATGGGAGCAATACACGATAAGTAGGGAATGCATAAGATATAATATAGGCTAATGAAATGACATCAAATATTATGAGTGGATACATTATATGGATAAATACTACTTGATGGTGTGGGGGGTTGATTCATACACACTGCACATGGGATTGGATGTTGTAATTAGACATAGGAAAGTGGTGAATAATCAAGTGGGGTGTTGTCAGATGAGACATGGAAGTGGTGGAATGTTATGTTAACTATGAAAAAATAGAGCAGTATATGTTGTTGGATTTATAATTGGTCATTTAAAATTTGGCCTCAATGCCTTGAAATAAGGGTTATCTATGTGTACCAATACTTTGAGTGAGGTGTTTGATCTAGCCCAACAATCCCTTTGTGTGTCTATGTGTGTGTGTGATCCCTCCAACCTACAATAAAAATTTGATAATGAAATTTTAAAATCTTTAAGGATAAACCAATGATGATTCATTCAATATATAATATCTGATATATAATTAATTAATTAGTTGTACATTATCTCTTAATGAATTCACCACCATGCACTAAACCACAATTTAGTGACCAGGATTATTATATAGTTTAATCCAGTACAAATTGCAACTTTGTTAATATCTATAAGCCTTTTTTAGCATTAGTGCATATTTGTATCATCTAGTATAATGTTTTCTAGGATTACCAATGTAAAAACCCCCATAAAAAACGTTATCTATGTAGTTTTCAAGAGAATCAATAATCATTTAAGGTGCTTCAAATTCAATAAATGTTTCATTATGAATTGAATATAAAATATGTTTTATTAACATGAATATTAATCCCATAGAGTAAGAGTGAGAATGATCAATTATGATTTATAAAGGACACAAATTTAAATATACCATTTTAAAATTACACCTTATGTAAAAACTAAAATCAATTGATGATTAATAAAAAATGTTATAAAACTAACCCTATCACTTTATATTAGTTATAATTGGTTTATATTGGATAAATGAATTAATTACTTGATGATGTAAGGATTCATAAAAAATGACAAAACCTTAATACTAAAATCTAATAGTAATATGATAAATTGAAAATCATGGTAATATAAATTCTACAGGGAAAATAGCTCTGAGAAAATGATCACTTTAGTATTAAAATAAATAACATAGTTTATGACATTCTATTATAAAGATTTATGTTTTGTAAATATTCAATTTGGTTTGATGAGTTATATGTAATAAAATATCTCATATTTTTATCACATTTCATTATAACAAAAAAATAATTAATAATTATGTTATATTAATCTTTCATTAGAGAAAAATAGTTATAAATTCCAATGTCAACAAGTATTTATATATTTCTTTATTGTTTATGTTGAGAACAATTAATACCACTAAAACCAAATCAAACAAAAAAACCGAATTATAGACAAATAATCAAATAATTTAATCTAATTAATCAATTTAAAATAAATTTTTCTAGTTAAGTTGGTTTGGCTTAGAATTTTTTGTTCATTTTAATTATTCTTATACACCCATTCTATATAGAGTATGTTTTTCTTCCATCCATGGGTATATTTATAAAAATTATCTATTATATTAGTGTTATAGTATGATATGTTTCTACCTTCAAAAAGTAATATATAATATTTGTAAAAGTAAATTTATTTCTTTTTATCAATTATCGAGTAGATCTTTGGTACTTAACTAATGATTTAATTAATATTTGTAGAGATTTTATATTTGTATTAGTTAATATTTTAATACTACAACTAAATGTGAGGTTATAGGGGGACTTATATCCTCTTGGTATTGCATAATTCCCATTGTATTTTTTCATTAAATTATTAAAACTATGTAAAATGGATTCAAGTATAAGAATGGAGATAAAGGAGTACTGGAAATCATCTTATCTAATCCATTTATATGGTTTTAAAAACCCACATATTTTTTCATTAACAAGGAATGACATATAAGAGGCCTCTAAAAAACCTTAATATACTATCTTGCATGTTAATACCTTTAATAAAGGTATATTTATTTACATAGATATTATAATCCTAGAAAATATAGTTATTGAAGTCAAAATATTAGTAAGAACATTTTAAAAAAGGTTTGATTAGTAGATGGGTCTAAATTCAGAAAATATTTCTATTTAGAAAGAACTAGGTACCCCTTTTAAAATGGAAATTTCATATGGGTTGTCTCTAAAAGAATTAACAAGGTCCAAAACTATGATATCAATGAATTTGATTTAAAATCCAAATATATTTGGGATGAAATTTTGTATAAATATCATACCTATAACAATTGTTCAACTTATTAAATATTTTCTAATCAAAAGTATAATTGTTCCTAAAAAAATAATAACATGCTATAATAATGCAATATATTGAATTAAATATTATATAACTTAAAAATTATGGATGAAATATTGGTTAAAAAATATCCAATATATATGTAGTATTTTCCCAAAAATATCTGTGCATATCTAAATTGAGATATGTGTTATATAACATGGAGGGTTTAATCAACATAGTAACAATCTCATCAGTAAATGAAGTAATAAATCTGGGTGGTTTTATCCAAAAAAATGATACATCAAATGATGTACATATATTATTTCTTACATTATATATCATATAGTAAGATATCCAATATTGTATAAAAAATATAGGTTATCTAATATATCAGATGGAGTGATATCCTTATATTATACATTAGAATATCCCAAAAACATATATCATAGATAGTCGTATAATGATATATAGTAATTTATGATACAATACAAAGTAAAATCATATAAAAAATAATGTTAAATAAGATATATTTAGTTTTACTTATTAAAACAATGATTTTTAGAATCTATGATGAAATATGAAATGCTCAATGGAAAATAAAAAATTTTAAATTTTTAATGAACACATAATTTACCATAATTGATATATATTTAAAGGTATGTAATATTCCTAATCCTTCCTTGTTCATTCTAGGGTGTTTGGTGGTTCTAGAGTAATTTCATAAATAGAAAATTTGTTTTACAAATGTTTTTTTGTAATTTATAATGGTGTTTTTAAGTGATTTTGAAAATATGATACTGATTTCTAGTTTTAATATTTTTTTAAAATTAATTTAGATGTTTTTAAAATTACTTCATTGATTTTATAAGTGTTTTTGAATTTTTTTTGAAATGATACTAAACCCTTATGATAATTATTTATAAGTTATATTAATTTAAAAGTCAATATTTCTAATGATATTTATACCCTTATTCATGAAATGGGAGTTTATTAATGGTAATGGTGATTTTTAATAGATTTTGTATGGGTAAGATTATTTTTCTATGAGTTGTATAATGATTTTATAGATATTTAATCGTTTGTGTAAGGGTAATATGCTAGTTGTGTAAGGGTAATCTTTGGTTTCCTTTAATTGTGTAAAGGTTATCCTTTGCTGTGTGAGGGTATCCCCAAATTTTTATTTTTCATGTAAGGGTAATGCTTCCTCATGTAAGGGTACCCCCATCTCATGTAAAGATAAAGTATCATTGTGTGTAAGGGTAAGGGGGTGTTCTCATACATAATGTAAAGGTCATGATTGCTTGCGCAAGGGACACATGGTTTCTCAAAACATATATAAAGGTAATGTGTACTCTATATAAGGGAAAAATTGAATTTATTAAGGTTTATTAAGGTCAAGATAAAGACACTCTTACATTTTAGGGTAATTCAAGTTACCCTTATGTAGACTCCTTATATTTCATAAAGGAAATGTGGAATTTGAGAATCATGTATAAGGGTAAACTCAAGCTACCATTACGTAAGCTTTTCCAAGGAACTGTTTAATAGTAAAATAGTTTAACCTTACGTAGTGCGTACTTCCTATATATAGGTAATTTGTTTTGTACATATTATCTATTTTTCCTACCCCAAAAATCTTATAACATGTTTTAAATATAATTAATGGGGTTTAAATCTGAAATAAGTGGGGTTTTAATATATTAAAAGATTCTAACAGATGGTGCAGTAAATATTAAATGGAAATAAATTTAATATGAATTGGTGTATAATAAAGTATATAATTTTATGGAATGTCCAAGTAAGGAAAAACTTTCATGATAAAAATGGTACCTTCTATACTTTGAGTTCCTCTTTAATTCTCCTGAGTCTCAGTGGTCCGAAACCAAGATTTTTGGGTTTTATGAGTCTCCTGAAAATCATATAAGACCTCTCCTACTTCTAGGCCTATGATTTCTAGTATGAAGTGATAATTCCCTCTCCATTATTTTGGATATAGTGAGCTACAAATTAAATATCGAGGTAGGGGATCTGTGACTTATACTCACTCATTATAAAGTGAAAATGTGAATTAACCATGTTTATGTTCTCTATTTAAAAAGATGTTATTAACCTTGATCAGATAATAATATAAAAAATAAGCACATGACGGATGTTTGTGTGATAATTTTAAAATTCCTAGGTTTGAATATGTAATGAATGCTGTGGAATATTGATTAAATACTATCTGATAATTATTAAAAAGATACAATTATCATGAATTATTCTATTGAGATAAATTTATATTCCATGTTACTAATAAATATTTATTTTTAAAATATTATCACATGTTGTGGAAGATTTTTTTCCCATATAAATTTATTATTATATATCGTGAAGGATTCTATTCGATGATGTAAATGTGATATTACATGTTTGATAATTTTTTATAATATATAGATTATATAGTAAAGATATATTGATTACTCTTCATATTAAAAAATCACCATTTATACACAATGGATTATAATGTTTGATAATCTGTAATATTATCAAATAATTTGGAAATAAGCATTTTCATGTTGTAGAATATTGATAATTATACTAGAAATTATCTAAAAGAGAGAAATGGATAATTTCATGACTCTATTTGATTATTATTTGACATAATAAATAAAATAATTTTGTTCTAGGAAACTACATAAATAATGTTCATGATAATTATGTTTATAATTTTTTTATATTATAAGATTGAAATAGATATTATCACATGATATAATTTAATTAAATTATGGGAACCAAAAGTATTATTTTTGTGGGAATATTTAATATTAAATATTAAAATATTTGGGATGTATCATCATATGATTTGTGATATAAATTTTTTTCCTCTGAGTTTTACTATATACTGAGTAATATATAATTATAAATTTTATGTTCTTTCATATCAAATGAAAACACAAACAAAGTAATTTTTTGTTTATATTAAAAGAACCATATAGAAATTTTTATCATCAAGTTTGTTGATAAATTAAAAAATATATTATGGTGAGATACCAAATTGAATACGTAATATTTATCCATGCGAATTTAAAAATTTAGAGCTACGGAGATTTATAATTAAATTAATCAAATAAGTGAATACAATAATGATAATTTTCTTTCCTTATGTTGTTGAGAATGAAAGTTATTCTTTAAATAAAATTTCAATAATTTATATATATTAACATTTTATTCTTTAGGTTACAGTAGTAGAAACATAGTATTAATGTATTGGTCGATCTAATATGGTTATAAAACCTATTGTTTTATAGATATAAATGTTTGGGACCAAGTGAGACTGTTTTCATGTAAATATCAGATGCCTTGTTTTTAGGACCTAGATCTACTATTTACTCTATTTTTTCTTCCTTATATTATTTCTCTTGATGTGATCCTCACTATTAAATATAATGTGAACTTGTAATGGATGATGGGGGTATGGGGTGCCGATTGTGGTGATGATATGGTTAGGGATTCTCAAAGCAATGATGGTGTCCTGAGGTGAAAAATTATATTATGGTTTTGGAATAGCATAGCTAATGTGATATTATTTGTATTGGTTTTGAGGACTTCATTTGGATGAATATAATTGGTTAAAGATGGGTTATCCCATTATTCAACTGATATCTAGAATACTGACTTGATAGATGATGGTTAGTTGTTTTTATATTATCAGTTTCCAATTGTAGGAAGTAGTTTGTGTTATGCACTATGAGTTTATATTTTATGTTGTATCTCGGGATTAATCTTCTAGTTCTCATATTGTTATGAAATTATAATGAATTAATAAAAGAATGGGGTTGGTTCTTAATGATTTCTTTATGATGAAAAAATACTTGAGAGTACAATAATGTAACAAATAGTTTCATTGGAACTTGTCTTAGAAGGATGAAAATTCTAATATTGGAAATGATAATGGTAATAATTAATTAATGGATAATTAATTTATCAATTTTAAACTTGATTATTTTATGTTTTGAGACTTAGGTCTTAGTAGTGGCTGTCAAGAGTCTCATGCGACGTTAGCAGAAGATGAGTCTAAGTCTGGGTAGTTCCCCATAGTGTGATTGTGAGATTTATATATATCATGTATGTTTTTTAATTTCATATGATACCCTATCCTTGTAGGTATGGAAACAAACACCAAGTGGACTCTGATATGGTGTTTTCCCTAATATCTAGGTTGGTGAGGAATGGATGGCTGACTACCCCCTCTTACGCCACTCTATTCTCATAGTAAATTATCTGTTTGTATGTATGGTGGTTATGTTTCTCCATATATATGTATAGAGCGATGCAATGTATTTTGGTTATTTCATACACATATATCTCCCAATATAGTATCTTAATGGTTATTATTTGTATATTGTGTATGGGTTGTGATGAATTGAGGTATAATAATCGATGCACGGGTTTTGATGGCTTGAGGTATAATACTCCACGTGTAATACATGATGTAAAAGATTTGGTGGCTCCCAAAAACTATTTGGTTACTATATGAAGATGTCGATGAGATGATGAGATGTTTTGATGCACGAGGTAGGCTACGTGTATTCAGGCTGACTTATTTTAGCCTAGGTGATTTCAGGATATATTTTAGAGAGAGATGGATTATGAAATATGATATAGGGTAAAAGTGTGAAACTGGTGGGGAAGTGGTCCTGGGTACCAACTTTTTTATTACATTATATGATTTATTGTATGTGATACTTGTTGAGATGTAGCCAATAAAAGGATGGGAAAAGAATAATACACCAATTTAGATGATGATTCGATTTCATTTGTTTACTCACTAGACTTTAGTATATTTATTTAGAATGTTTAACAAGAGGTTTTTGGGAGGATCCTACTAGGTATACATATTATTATCATTGTATGTATATATAAACTTTTTTTTCTGGGTCAACCGTGGTTGGTTAGAGATCAAGCTAGAATGTTCTTGTTTGAGTTGTTTTTTAGGAGTTGTTAGAGCTTTGTGGTCACCGACGAAGCTATTTAATAGTGTTTTATTTGTTTTAGTTGTATATAATAACATTTATATAATGTTTTGGGATTTTTATTTTTTAGTTGGATGCTTTTTGGGGGATTCTATCTTCTCTCACTCATTTCTCATATCATAAAGAGAAATTCCCCCATTAGTGTGCATGTTATACCCTTGACACTTGTTTCCAACCTGTGGCCTATTAGAGGTGGGATTTAGGTGTAATTTTCTACCTTATCTTTTTTTTCATCCTAGTAGGGGTACCTATAAGAGAGGTTCATAAAAGGTTACTCATGTTTTTTTAATCCTAATGGGAAATAGAGAAATCATGGTTAGATATATGATTTTCCTAAGTATGTCTATAGACCATGATTTTCATAAATATTTCATATCTTATTCCAATAAAAAAATTATAATTAAAATATTATTACTAATAACTAATATAAATTAAGAATCCTTGAGTAATTTCTTTAATACCCTTGAAGATTGAAATACATCAACCTGCAATCCAGATCAATTAAGTTACCAGTTAACAATTTATTTAATTCATCATTAAACAACAACTTGGTTAGCTTTAATTGATATGGAATAACTATTGGTTCCTAAAAAATATTAAGATAATATATAATTTAATAAATTTAAACTATTTATATAATTATATTTTTCAAATTTTAAATAAATGTCAAAATATTTTATATTTATTTAAATAAATAAAATTAATCAAATTATCCAAAATATGTGGTTGCTACATTAAGGATCTATTCCAGATCTTGGTACAAAGAAAAAATATAACCCACTGTAACCTATCAACATACCCATGTTAAATGAAAAAATCACAATCCTTTTTTTAAACCATGTCATATTCAATTTTATGGAATCGATGAAACTTGATTCATTAAGGGTTTCTAACCCAAGGTTCTATTGAGTAATAGTTAAATTGTGGATACTATGGTGTGAATTCAAAACATCTTTCGAACATGAATATACTTTTGTTAATTTCTTAAATATCACTAATTGACCACAATTTAAGATTATGATGAGTATATCTCATTAGTGCATACCTATATAAAATAAACTACAAGACTCCCTTGAGGACCTACTCAAGGAGATGGATAAATAAAGAATCTACCATGAACCCCTGGTCAAAAAAGGTTCATTAAACATTTATAAATCCTCCTGTAATTATTTTTAACATTTAAAATAACAAATTTAGGATCATTCATAGTTATTCTAATATATCTACTAAACAAATAATTTCATGTACAAATTAGTGCCAATGTAATATGTATACTCCTTATTCATTTCCAAAATATGTGACTCAGCGAAACACATTTATATAATCATAATAATAAACTTGTAGATCAATAAATCCTCTTAAACAACTATAAACTATTCTCCATAAATTTGTGTATTTTAATAGCTTAACAATTTACAAATGAAATTACCTTTTGTTGGCTTATAGTAAAATGTTTTTTATTATTCTCATGTAATTATATTCCATAAAATTATAGTCAAAATTATATTCATATTGGTATATAATGACTATTCTCTCATTATTATCATATTGATGCTTTAATTTTAAATTCAGCTAAAAATATTCCTAACCGCTAACATATAATTTTTATACATGGGTGTTTTCTTTTATATTTATGGGTTATGATAAAAACCTAATACCACTCCTTGCTACCTATTCTATGACCGACCAAACCATTCTGTAAAAACTATCACCAACTGATTTTCATAGTTACATTATTTAATTATATATTCTAAACTCTACTATATGGTTCACTCCCATTTTTTACCACAACCGAATACATAATAGATATTTCAATTATTTATAGATGAAGGTCCCCCCATTTCCCTTGGTCATTCTATAACTCAGTTACATATAAAATAATTTATAAATATTAATTTTAAACAATTCATTAGGTATTTAGTGAGTGTTTATTATATTATTTATTTCATTACAATACTTTTTGTATACCATATCATTAATTCATATAAGTTCTATTATTATTTACACAAGAATTCCTCAAAATATTATTTTACCAAACAAATCATTATATATTTATCTTTTTCTTATATTTTTTAAAAAAAATTCAAATTCATTCTCTGACTCTATCCCAGTATCCATAGAGGATAAAAATTCAAACCTAAACAAGAAATTTAAGAATTTCCTCCCATTTTACCAAATTCAGAAAACCATTAAAAATTGAAAATCATTCTTCATAAAATCATGCACATGACCAAAAAACATGTAACTTGAGGAGAATTTATAACCACTTAACTTGATCAAGATCAGGAATATAAATTTTAAAATTCATCAATGTTCTTGATAGTTTGAGTCGTGATGCGCATGGAAACCCAATTCCTCTATAAAACCAAAATGAACACCAACAAAACATTAATTAAAATTTCATCCAAATATATACAACCATTATGAAGATATATATTATAGAGAGAAATTAATAAATCTCCACCAACGTGGACCCTTATTATTTTAATTAAAGATAAATTAAGATATCAAAAACTAGAATATCAATTTGAACATATTGAGGTGGTCCAACCATCCATCATGAACACACAGGGGAGAGGAGGAGCTCATTATTCAATAGAAAGTGGGGGAGATGAATGAGAGAAAGAAATAGTTATGATATAAGGAATTAAGGGGAAGAGTGAATAAATGAGGGTGTCATTATAAATCCAAACTAAACATAAAGAATAAATATTATTTATATTTTATACTTATTAGTTTTTATTTAAATAAAATCCTTTACTAAAAGAATCAATCCATTAACCTCAAAAAATAATTCCTCCATTTTATATATCCAATTAATTTCACATATATTACTTAAATTAATTGGATTAAACACAACATTGTCCTTGATGAATCATATATAAATTTAATTTCATTTTTAAATGACCATTAAAACTAAAATTTAAATTATCTTGGTCTCAGTTGAAATGATCAAATCATTAATCCTTATTTTTACAATCACATTCATAAAAAATGAAAAAAATACAATTGACTCAAAAAATAAATTCAATAATTAATTAATTAATTTTTTTTAAAAGTTTTTGTCTTCTATTTCTCCCTCCCCCCTCCCCCTCCTAATTTGATATTTATTGTTAGGATCGGTTGTGAAAACCATTTATTGGAATAAAATGTTAAATAAATGTAAGGAGGAAATCTTTAAGGATAATTTCTAGTCATTGTATGGTTGTGGTGGAGTGTAAGTGAATGAATATAGAATTTTATAAGCATAAAATATCAGATGGTCTCAGCTAGAAGATATAACCAGAAGATAATCTTGATCACCCACCTTAAAGGAGGTGTAGGAAAATTAAAAGGAAACTATGTATGATTCATCTTAATGAACATAAAAGTTATTTTCAAAGAATTTCAATGGAAAAGGATGGAATATAAGGGTCATCAGGGGAGGGTTCATAAGAGTAAATTGTGAGATCTCTAAAATAAAGCACTTCATGAATAGCGAAGGAGTTGGGAAGTGGAAGTAGTTGATAGAACAAAGGGTATCCATGGTGATTGGATCAGTTATTCTTCTCCCTATGAATATTGGGAGGCAGAAACTATTGGATGCACTAGTTGGGTATTAGTACAAATTGTAGAATTGATCATTTGATCAATGTAACACACACTGAGTGGAATTATAAAAATATTTCATTTACTTTAATAAAATATTTATTGTGTTCTTTATATATATTAGGATGAAATTCTTAAACACATTAAAATATGTTTTTTTATTGTTCATTTTTTCACTTCGAACATTTTCTTCTAATAGTTATTATCTATACTCATTCTGAAATTGTGTGTTGTGGTGTGTGGAATTTTTTGAAATGTTTCTTCCATGTTTTTGGAATAATTTCTTAGGTTCACATTCATAAACATTGATTCCTACCAGTTAGTTATGGTGGATATATTCTCGTGGTTCAATAAAAATATTGGAACATCCATAGAAAAGTATTAAATAAATGGATTAACTATTTCGTATGATCGGGCCCTGGAAAAGGTATTTTATAGACTGTCTCAATAGAATCATTATAATCTCAATCTTGTGGGATAATATTGGTTTTAATTTCCCAATATCTATTTCATGTGGTCTTAAAGTTAGTGTGAGTTCAAAATTTCCAAATACATTTAATTTTATGAGGGTAATGTATGGGTGGAGAAGTTCCAAGGAACAAGTTTTGGGTTTTAGAGAATTCATATGAAGGATTTTCAATTTCAGAATGACCTTGATCTTCTCTTGATTGGTACCAAGAGATATGTGGTGGAAAATGAATAATTTTAGAGGCTTGATAAGAAATCATTAGAATTTATTTGGATTTCATTGACCCAAAATGTGGCTTATAGAATCTAAGAAGGTAAGACCACATCATAACTTAAGAATATCCTCGTTGTTATATATGATAATCCCACAATGATGAACAAAGTGTTTATTCAAAGGATACTGTTTTACATGAGGATATTACAAGGAATGTTTATTGCTGATAATATCAAAAAAAATTTAATATGATATAATGTTAGTTATATTTAATGAAGGGAAAAATAGAGACCTCAGTTAGTAATTTTCATTACTCTCATTTCTCCCTAAATCTTGGGATCTAGTGGTCATTTTTTTGTGAGTAAATCGAGTAGAAAGAATGACCTACTATTTTTGGGTCTTATGGATTTAGTTCTAAATGAATTATTTTATCCAAATGAGATCAATATATATTCTATAAATTCATACATTATGGAATGAAGGTGTTATCCATACCATGGAAGTGTCAAAAGAATGGTAAAGGAATGAGATGTCGAACCAAGAGAAGCTCCGTGGAAGGTGGACTTATATGCTAGCATTATGGGAAAAAGGTCACCTTAAAAAGTATTTCAATAAGTGTAGAATGAATTCTAAAAGATACAATTTTGTTAGTGGATATGTGAATCCTATTTCATGATATAGTGTTGATTTAATTATAAGTATCACCAATTCACTTGAGTATTGGGTGATAAACTCAATAGGCCATTTCACTCGATATCTTGGGATTAAGTAAGAAATTAATTTTCATTGGAAAGTTATACAATACATGTTTTTGTAAAAAACTCTTGGATAGATCATGGAATATATTTTTTGATTTGATAGTTTTATTGAAATAAGTTAAATACAAAAAATTTCACCCAATGGGGTATCCGAAGTTGTGATTCATGATGAAAAAGTATCTTCCACGAAGTTATGACATGAGTATCTTGGTCAGCTTAGTGAGAAAGGGATAAACATTTTGGCTACAGAAGAAATAATGAAGGTCATAATCAATGAGTATGGAACATGTGAGTATAAAATTATAGGGAATGAGTTTAAGGAGTCTTTTCATACATAATGAGTTATAAAAGAACCATATGTTATAGCGGGTTCATAATAACATATATGGACCAACTATATTTCGTTCTCACATAGGATTTCTCTACTATAAGACATTTAGTCGATTATGAAACAAAGAATGTCTGGCTTTTTTTCCTGAATCACAAGTACAAGGTATTCAATATCTTTTTACGATAGAGATATAGGGTGTAAAATGAGGACAAAATCAAAGTAAAATTCCAATAACTTTATAATAGTGGGGCGTACAAAAGTAAAGAGTTCCAATGGTTCAACTTGTTGAATGGAATACAATTTTATAATAGCATTACAAGAAATCTGAAACATAATAGACTCACTAAGAGGTTTATCCATATATAAGTTGAAAAATAAATGAGTACAAAAATTTATGAGGAATTCCCCAAAATTTTTTAGGCAGTGGTAGAAAAGTGAATGATATACTTAATCAACAAGAGTCTATATTCTCAACTGAGGTAGGAACTACTGGAGGTTTCTTGATATGGAAGGAAAGCTTATTTTACCCGTATCAATGTCTCTAGTGTACTCTCATATATTCATATTGATTATAAGGAGATAGAAAAAATAGAGGCGAAGTCTTGAGCATGTTAATTTGTGGGTTATGAAATTGAAGAGTTTGGTTTTTGGATTTTTTATAAAAACATTAAAAAGTTTTTCAAAATAAAGAAACTAGTATTTAATGAAACAATATTATGGAGGTATCATAGTAAAAATTTGAATGCATATGGAATCATTTATCTTTAGAAATTGTTGTTAAAATGAATGGAAATATGAATGTAATGGATGTTTCGAATAATTTAGGAAGTATAATAGTATAAAAAACACCATATTGTCTAAAGTAAGTTTCAAAAGGTAGTCAGGCTGTGATGGTGTTTCCATAACCTAAAGTTCTACATAGATCAATGACTATAGAAGCTAGATTATAATATCTAAGAAAAATTTCTCATAATGTTGTGGTACCAAAAGGAATATAGTCGTAAGGTCAACTTCGAATATCTAACAAAGTAAGGATCCAAATACAAGGATATAAAAGTATCTTGCTCTAATTTCATTATAATATCCTCAATTTTCATTAATAAAATGTAATTATTTTAATTAAAAATTTCCTTATAATTTATTTCTTCTGGAGTGAATTTATGAAAGGGTAAAATTCTTGTTAATACTTTATAATAGTCTGTGTAATATTTTATGATTTAGTCATTGAGTTTAAATGAGAATTTGAGGCTTGTAGATCCTCGGTAATGATATAATAAAAATATTAAATTTAATTTAGCATGCACAAGTGATTTTTCAAAAAATAATATAATATGTATCAATTTTTTTCTAATATGGGAAATTTGAGACTTCTGTTAGGTCTAAAATGTAGTATTTTCACTAAGTGTGACAAAACATTTATGGGAATCAGGTGTTTGGTTGAATCACCAATGAGGGTAATTAATTAAATATATTTATAATAATATTTTATGAAAAAAATTAGTATCTCTATGAAGGTGTCTTGTATTAGAAATATGATATATACATTAGGTCCAAAATGTAGGGTTTACCGTAGGAATGAAATAAACATTGTATGTCATGTGTTTAGTAACATTACACAGGTAATTTATTTACCATTAATTATTTTATTATTTTATTATTATTTATTATTTTATACCCCAATCTTCAACTTCACACCATAAACCACTCTAATTCCATTATTTCACATGGGTTTGATCCTAACCCTTCAGAATCAATTTTTTTACCGATCAAGTAATGAAATGCATTAGTGGGGTGATAATAAATCCAATGCATTCAAGTTTCAGATTAAACATGTATTAAATAGTGTTTTTTGATTTGGGGTTCTAATATTGTCATATGTGACACTAAATAGATGAATTATCTCAACCTTGTAGTATGTTGATTCTGTCAAGTTTGAATAGACATGTAACTCACTTAAGCATTATTAGCGAACCAGGATCTAATTCAGGTTTGTTACCTAGTTCCATGAGTACAATTCATCTTCCTCCGGTCGCAACACCTATGTGTTTTCAGGTTTTTTTTATTCAATTTTTATAATTATGTTATTTGTTTTCATTATTTTCTTTATATATCAAAAAATAGAAAATGTTTTTTTAAAAAATACCGATTAAAACCTAAATTATCGAGAGATAATACCATCAAATTATCAAAAGGAATTTTTTTAAAAGTTTACCAAAGGATAATTTTATGAAATTATCAAATGATAATTCCATAAACTTATCAAAAGATAATTATAAGAAATTTTAAAAATATAATTCCATTGAATTATCAATGATAATTAATAATAAATTATTAAAAGATAATTATAAAATGATAAATTATAATAAATATTCAAAAGATAATTATAAAATTATAATTTATAATAAATTATCAAGAGATAATTATAAAAGGATACTATATAATAATTTATCAATAGATAACTATCAAAGGATACTTTATAATAAATTATTTACAGATAATTATAAAAATATTGTTTATAAAAAATTATGAAGATATAATTATAAAAGAATAAATTATAATAAATTATCAAACAAAATTAAAAAAGATAATTTATAAAAAATAATCAAAAAATAATCATAAAAGGATAATTTATATAAATAATATCAACTGATAATTATAAAATAATAATTTATAGTTAATTATCAAGAGATAATTATAAAAGGATAATTTTTAATAAATTATCGGGAGATAATTATAGAAGTTTAGTTTATAATAAATTATCAAAAGATAATTATAAAAGTATAATTTATATCACGAGATAATTATTAAAGGGTAATTTATATCAAGAGATAATTATAAAAGGGTAATTTATAAAAAATTATCAAAATTTATTTATAATTGGGTGAATAAATTGCAAGCATAAGAATTTTCCTAAAACGATAATTTTGAAATTATATAGGTTAGAGAAAATATAAAATCTTGTAAAATTTTATAAATTCTTGAAAAAAATAACTGGTTTTGGTTTTAAGAACCCTTGAAAAATCATGAGTATTTACATGTCAAAAAATTTGATAATAAGGACCATGTAGAGTTGTTCTTGACTACTGAGGTTTCCACTATAGCTTTTGAACCACACATGGAGGTTTATCCTTATCGTTGGCATAGATGAATTTGAGGTAGAAAGTTCCTGGTCTTATTAGGATCTCCTTACACTAGTGAACATGGCATGATTATTATGTTGAAGAATTTTATATTCATGCTTTATTTTTATCACATGTGGGTGTGGGTGTGGTCCGTTACACCATATGAATTTCTTCCTCGAGAATTGTTGAGATAGATGGATTCCATGATGTTGGTTGATTCACATGATAGATATAGAATCATGTTATATCTTATCAAAATGTGTGTTATGGATATTATCATCCTATTCATTTTCATGTTTTCCCCTTAGAGGGTTTGTATATTGTAAATGGGATAGGTGGTCATTGTAGTATGATTACTCTTTGAGGGGTGTACGCATGGAGTGTGGTGATGATGTTGGTGGGGCATGATAGCCTTATATCATAGTCTCAAATCGATGCCTTGTCGATTCTAAGTAGATGGTCAGCACTCGATCCCTTTTGTATTCTCAGTGTTACTTGATGCCTTTTTTATTTTGAGTAGGTTCCAGATACCCAATGCCTTGTGTATTCTGATTATTACCTGATGCCTAGTAGATTCTGAGTAGGTTACTCACTCGATGACTTGTGAATTTCGAATGACACACCAATAACCTTATGGTTGGTTGTATACTGTAACTGAAGTACTGTAAATTTTATGATATTAATCCAAAGTAGATACAAAAAATGTTATATAGAGGATTTGTTAGTGTACAACCTCTCAGTTTTTGGATTGTATGTTTATACTTGTTATGAATTGATTATTATTATGGTATAATCTATTATAATTGATAATTCTAGGCTAAGGATGCATTGATGGTGTCCTACCAAGTCTTTTACTCACACCCTAGTCGATAATTTCCTTATGCTTATAGATTTTATGAGTGATACAGGGAATAGAAAGGGACCTATGGGTGAATTCTAAGATGAGAAGTGTGGATCTAGTGGTGGAATTCGACACACATTGGTGGGACTCATAGTTTTTTATTTATTTACCTGCACATGTTACTCTAGTTGGAAAAACACCTTGGGAGCATGTTTATTATTTGACATGTATATCATCTTTATTATTCTACATGATTATTATTATTTATTATTATTATTTATTATTCAGTTATGAATCGATGCAGAGGGTCTATTCTCCCCGCTATTGGACTTAGACCCTCACTGCTAATCGATAGCCTCTTGTGTATGGGTGGCACACATGAGGTCATGTGACCTTCTATCTCAGAATGGGTGTTTAAGGTTGGAATGTTATGTAACTCTTATAGAAAACTGAGATCACAAGATCTCGAAAGAGGAGATATTGTAGAACGACTAAAATCAGTGGGAGATAACCATGAGGTGGGAGATAGATTTCCTCCATGAGTCTGGAACATTGTATTAGATGGAGATATTAGCTCAGAAGAATTTTCTACAAAAAATGGGTTTATTAGTTAAAAGAAGATATATAATGTAGGTATATTTACAAGCCTAGCCTAGTAATAAATAGTTTTTAATAAAAAAGGAATGGATTTATAAGAAATCATTTTTTTGGTTGTTAAACATAAGTCTATTCAGATGGTGTGAATAATGGTTGAAATGGAAGGAATTCATTAGGATTAGTAAGATGTGAAGACAACATTATTTCATGGGGAACTAGATAACTAAATCATTATGGAGAAGTAGGTTAGTTTCATACTGAATTAGAATCATGGACTTACATTTACATAAAATGAATCCTATATTTATTAAATAGATTTCTATAAAATGGAAACCAAACATTCAACACTTCTATAGAAGAGAAGAAGTTAATCGTGATTAATGTCAATCATTTTTATTGGAAGTTGTTAGATAATGGGAGATTAGTCATATTAATTTTCTATATTTATGGTATGATTATTACAAGTCTGGTTATGGAATGATCAATGAACTAAAAGTTGAATTGTTCAAAAGTATCAAGATGAAAGATCTTGGTAAAGATGAATTGATTTAAGGGATGAGGATTTCGATAGACATTATTTCTTTTACTTTTTACCTGACTCAGTATCATTTCATCGATAAGTTGTTGGATTGCATTAGTATAAGTGACATGAAACCAAAAAACACTCCTTTGACCGAAAATTTCAAGATATGGCACCATGAACTAAAGTTAAGGAGGATTAAATGGAAATATTTCCAATTCATCGATGATTGGAAGTATGATATTTGGAATTGTTTTTACTTAACTGGAAACTGCAAAAGTATTGGGAGTTGACATTGGATTCATGTAAAATACTTGAAGAAAACATTAGGTTGTTGTGAAATGGATTCTTTGATAAAAAAAGGTTATGAAGGTTTGTCACTTTATTTTAGAATGGATGAGCTGTTGCAAGGGTTTTAATACTCATATTTTGGTTAATATGGAGACACTTGGAAGAGAACCATATGATATATGTTCATTTTTAGAGGAATGGTTGTGAGTTGAATGTTGAATATTTAACTGGTAGTTTCACTCTCAATAATAGATGTGGATTTCATTTTATTAACAAAAGTTAGAAATGATTTAATCATGGTGAAGGGTTTGTTGAAAGATCTTAGAATGAGGAAATATGATGGGATTCACATCTGTGATACAAAAAGTGCAATTCAATTGGCCAAACAAATAATGTTTCATTATATTTGGAAGAATATTTAGCTGAAGAATTAGTTCATTTGGATGTTTTTTGAAGAAAAAGTTTTAGATCTATGGATGATAGAGGTAGATTGAAATCCAGTAGATATGTTGAAAATTACCATAGTATTGGATGTATTTAAGTGGTTCTCCTCCTTAGTTGGGTTTGGATAACCTAAAGTACAGTGGGGGAACCATGGAGAGACAATAGAAGATTCCAGTGTAGAATAAGGTTTGTAGAAGCTAACAGAGTACTTAGTGGTGGAGCCTGAAATTTTTTCTCAAGTGGGGGATTTTCAAGATTAGGTTTGAAAACCATTTTTGGGGGTTTTAAGTTCAAAAAATTAAATCACAAACTCTTTAAGGGTAATTTTTGATTACTGGAATGTGGTGGTGGAGCTGAAGTGATGGAGTTAAAAAGTATAATAGACTTGATGGTGTCAGCCGTAAGATGAAACTAAAAGCTACCCATGGTCATTCGTATTAGAGGCAGTGTGGCTAATTCAAAGGATACTATGTATGAGTAATCTAAAGGGGACAAAAGAATAATGTTCCTAGTATTTTAGTAGAAAATGAAGAAAATTGAGGGTCATCAAGTGAGGGTTCGTAATATTAACTTATGGAATCCCTCAATGTTGGCACTCTAAAATGGGTGGAGGAGGTGTGTTAGTGGATGTCTTGGAACAAACATAGGTTTTTCATAGAGATTAAATTAGGTGGACTAATTTTTGTATTGAAATGGAAATAATGACTATAGGGTGGTGAATAGTTGATAAAAAATTTAAAGACAAAAAAATAGATTATTATTAACTGAAGAAGCTATTGTGAGTTCTATGTTCTGGTAATGAAGTGAAGTATAAATAAAAATAATAAACAATGATATTTTATAGTGTTTCAAATCACAATGATCCTAGTTAAATATTTAACCTTATCTGCTCCACAAGAATATTGGTATGCACTAAGAAACTCACTTTTAGAGGTGTGAAAACCTGTTACAGACACTTCCATTTATAAAAATCCAGAGGCACAACCCAAACTTTTTACAGGATCCTTGAACCTAGTATGTGACGCACATTTTTTTTTAGGATTCATAACACAGACATCCTTTAGGTGGTAGAATAACCGAAAGAAGAAACTTTCTTTTGATGGGGAAAATAATAAACTAGTGGTTAAAAAATAACAAATAGATAAAGGAATATTACATTAAGAAAAACAAATACAAAGAAAAACCAATAATGGTCAAATGTTAAAAACGTTGATGTTTAATGGCCTTGAAAACTTGAGTAGTATATGGTGGTAAAATAGATGTAACTTCGTCATTGTAGTAAGGAATCAAAATTCGTATAGCATCTTGATCAAATGATAAGTAATAAAGTATATCACATTAATTTTTTCCAATTTATTTGGAATAATATGTATGTAGTTGTTTTATATATCTTTATTACATCTATAATAGATTAATATAGACTCTTTAACTCAAAGAACTTATTAGAGTGTAAAGTGACCCAATCAATTCATTTTTTTGTTAGTTCATAACAAAAATATAATGTTAATGTTACCTTTCATTAAAAAAACAATGCTCAATATAGAATAAAAATTTCACCCATTATTTATAGATGAAATAGAAGTTTAAAAATTCTAACATGGTCATTAATATATAAATTAATTTTTTATATAAATATAAAAAGTAAAAAATTTGTATTAAATTACAGTTTATTAATATAATATAAACTCACATAAATAGAGTTTTGTATTTAGATGTATGTACTTTAATGCATGTACGTCATATAAACATTATATATACTCAAAATAATTATACCATGACATGTAAATTTATTTCTATAAAAAATATAAAAAAATAGTAATTAAAAATATTTATTTTAATTTGTAGTAGGTAAATAAAAAGAAATATACTTTAAGAAAATATTTGAACTAATGGTAGATTGAAGAAAACCTGGTGGTCACACTATTGTTATCATTGAGAATCTTATTTTAGAATTGAAATAGTGTTTGTAGATGCTCAATTATAAGGGGGGGGGGTTAAATTTTATGTTTAAAAAATTTTGTTTTTAACCTTAAGGAAAACTATGTTTAACAAATTTAAACAAGGTAAATTCACAATCCCTAAAATAGTTCTATTAGAAAAAATTTCTATGTTTCGGAAATATGGTTCTCAAAAGGAAACATAATGAATGTTTAATTACGTAAATATTCTACCTTAAATAGTATAAAATATTATTTAGAAGAGTACATAAAAGAATAAGAATGTTTAATAAGGTTATAATTTCTTCCTTTATCAAAATATAGTGAAAATAAACTTGAAAAAAATTTAAGAAGTATGAAATATTTTAAACTAAAGAGTATGTTATACAACAAATTTGGATATAGGTCCCTTGATTTATACTTTCAAGAAAGTATGTCTTACCCACACCAGGGTAAGCACTCGATAGGAAAATCAGAATATGTCTTGCTATCCCAGCAAGCACTCAATCTTTAAGGTTTTCGGCACCTCTATCTTCTAATCCCCAGAATCCCTTGAACATTAATGTAGTAAACACCTATGTCTTCCTATCAATGGAAGACCTCGAAATTTAAGGTAGTCAGAACTTCTATCTTCTTATCCTTGGAATCCCTCGATTGTACGTAGTAAGAATTAGAGTTGCACGAAGCAAGCTAAACAAGATGTTCAGATCCGCACAAAGAAAGAGAGTCTCTCTCTCTATAAATCACATCACAACATGTAATATCCAGATTTATGGAAGAGTAATGAGCTCGTTCAAATGAGTTTCTATTTATAGGAACATCTCTAATGCTCATCTCGCTCCTCCAATAGTCATATTTTTTCCTTTAATCTCAGAGGGACCAGTACATGTGTCACTCAACCAACGTTTAGTTAGAAAGATATTGTATGAAATTGTTTCACAATAATATAATGTGTAATAAATATGAAATTACTTAACCAAATCTATTTTTTAGAGTCTAAGGAAAAAATAATGTTTGGAGTATAACCTTATAAACATATAGAATCCATAATACATGGAAATTTGGATTCTGTTTTACAAAGAATTCAGAATCTAAAATCTAAATATTCTGGAGTCTGAATTCCAATGAATTCAGAATATAAATTATGAGGAATTCAGAGTCCGAATAATTAGGAATTCAAGTTCTTTATTTGGAAGAATTCAGAGTCTGAATTCTCAAGAATTTAGAGTCAGAATTATGAGGATTTTGATGTCTAAATTCTGAGGAATTAAGAATATTAATTTCATATAATTTTGAATCATAATTTTAGATAATTTGAAATTATAATTTGAGAGAATTTGGAGTCTGAATTTTATATAATTCGGATATTGAGTTTCAGAGAATTTGGATTCTTAATTTCAGAGAATTCAAAGTCTGAATTTCAGAGAATTTGGAATTTAAAAATAGACTACTCTATATCTAAGTAATTATAATATTTTGACGAATTTAGAGTCTTATTTATGAGGAATTTAGAGTTTGAATTATAAAGAATTCATAATATTAATTCTAATAATTTAAAATATGAATTTTAGAGAATCCGGAAGCAGAATTTATGAGAATTAGGAGTCTAAATTTTAGAGAATTCAAAATATGAATTCCAAAGAATTCAGTGTCTGAATTTTACAAAATTCAGAGTCTGAATTTCAGAGAATTCGGAATCAGAAAAAATAATACTCTATATCCAAGTAATTATAATATTTCATGGTTTTAGATACACATCCAAATTTTTGACTTAGTAATAAAATGAGTTAGGTTTAAGAGATTATAAAATGAGACAATTAAAAAAAAAGGTAAGGATAAAAATTTCCTTAGAGAAGGGAAATTTTCCTTATGAAAGTAATACTTAGGGAAAATTAATTTTCCTTAAGATAAACTGTTTGTGAGGAAACCTGATTGACTCAACAATCTCCCCATTTTTAGAAAGTACAAACTTCCTTATCAAAAAGAATAATAGAACTAAGAAATTGATTTATGAAATTTAAAAGAAAACATATATCCCATTACTTATTAATCATAGTGAATACGACTAACCCCCCTAGGTTTCTAAATCCCAAAGGACTGTATTCTTGACTTCCTTAAAGAGATTTTTCTTTTTTATTTAATTGGGAAATCTTTTTTGCAAAAACTGCCCCATAGATAGACTTCCCCTCACATAGGGAATTATCTTCTTTACATAGTATTAGTTTTTTATGAATCCTTTCTCCCACTTTGTGATTTTCAAAAAGGAATAGAGAGAATGGAAAAAATAGGGAAATCTTATTGACTCAACACTTCCATTAAATGATGTACTATCACACACTACGGTGAATGGTTTAACTATGGAATCTAATGAATAGTCAACCATTATAACATACTATTACAACATGATCTATTATTGAATCATAGGACCTATCGTTGCTCGCATGAAAATATTACTCTAAGTAAAGGTGGGTGATTCTACTGTTGGTGAATGGATATGCATTGTTTCTATTTGTTGGTGGTACTATCGTTGAAGAATGGAATCAAGTGTTCTTGGTGATCCGTCATTGGATCATGCTACTATTGAGGTCAGTGCTGGAAGTGCTTACATCTCATACATTATACCATCACATTGGTGTCAATGATCTACCATTGGATGAAATTTGAAGTTAACAACATTCATATTAAAGGGTTAATGCTACGTCATGTAGAAGATATTCCTTGAAGGAGGCTGGTAATACTATAATTGATGAATTGCCTCAACATATCTTGACCATATTGTATCACAAAATCATTCATTTGATATTGGCTTGACAATGGAAGTCTTAGTAAACATGAACACCAAAGAATAGTAACCTTAGATGAATACTAGAGGTAGACAACGAAGTAAGAACTAATAAAATGGATCAGTATGAATGGATTGGGTGGACTCTAAAATTTATTCATCTTATTATAGTTGATGGATAGTTTCCAGAGTGCCCGAGTGCTACATCAGATATGCATCCAGTTGATCCCATGTTATATCAGTTAAGTTGTTCTGTAAGTGCACTAATTGGTTATGGGGGATTGGTACACATTACACCTATGAACACACACCGACTATGGCCCAACGGGCCTACTAGTACCATTCCCTCCTATGGGAATGGTATATGTCCACTATTCTCATTCTTATACATGGTCCCACCATCCTGGCTGGTCCCATCTCTCCCATAAGTTTGAACACTAGTCCCCTATGTGTGGTTTATGGCTGGCCTTTCAGATTAGTCATGGGTTAGATATTTTTTAGCTAAATCAACAACTAAAATACATAATAAATGAAAATAAATAATATATTTAAAAAAAATGAATAAACTATAAAATTTTAAACTATAACTATAAAGTATCATTAAACATTAAAACATATAAATATTAATTGATTATTTTTAATCAATTTAAATTAAATAAATGTGAGGAAATAGTAATTTGTCAAAAAAATAGTTAAAAAATTAATACATAGGTTCAAACTCATAAAATATCCCCCTTTTTTAATTATAATATAGAACATATATTAAAATTTCAAAAAAAAATTCTCTCTTTTTGAAATTGATCGAAAATTACCTTAAAAATTAAATCATAAAAAATTATCCCTTTTAGTCAGTTTCAACTACCTAGAATTATTAGAGTAAAAACCCTTCAAAAAAATAATTAGAGTATTTATACAAATATAATTTAAAAAAGTGAGAAAATTTTAAAAAATAGCAACTATTCTAAAATATTTTAAGCTTCTAGCATACCAAATTCAAATTTCATTATCTCAAATTTGATAGAATCTAAAGGTTTAGTGAATATAACTTCCAATTTTGTTTTTTAATGGCCCTAACCCTAGAATCCTAGAGTCAGTGCCTTACTTTATTACATTGGCATGATTACAAGGAATAAAATCCTAAGGTACCAATAAGTTTTTCATTTTTATTAAACCACATTACATACATAATACCTATATTAAATTGGGAAGTAGAAAATAAAATATGATACGTAATAAAATTTAATTAATATCATCCATAAAATATTATTCAAATATTTATTCTTTATATCCTAGGGAAAGAGAACAAAATAATGGTGAGATTAAATACTCGGTAAGGGTAAGTAAAGTTGAAGCAGTAATGATTCAATGAGAAAAATAAATATGTAAAGGTAAATAACATATCACAAAATTAATTTATATAAATGGATTAGGTAAAATCAGTATGTCAAGTTAAGTAACTAAAACACATTCTATTTAATTAGTAAACTGAGAATAAAATACAACTATAAATAATGTGAAAGAGAATATATCATTCATAAATAAAAAATTTACCTAAATGAAGTCAATTCATAATTATTGGACACCATGTTTCCTAGGTATATGGTACCTTTACCATCAAGACATTTTATAAGACGGTTTATAACATATCGGATAAAAACCCATCTAATTGGTCAAGTGATTCGCCTCATGAGACTACTAATGCATTAAGGTTCTGTCTATAACCAAGCCTCGACCATGTAATACCTTTCGAAATCATTCCTCATATATAAAATAATCAATTTAATTCTTGAACAATGTTCCTTTTTAAATATCATTATTGAGTAAAAGATATGGATTTACCAATATTTCCCTAGATAATCAAATATTTGTCAAGTACACACCATATGTAAAGATGGTATATAGTTTTGGAAATAATTATATCGAAATATAAAATAATTTTTATTTATAATGTAAAATGTTTATAAATAAAGTTACAATTTCAAGATAAAGTTAACAATCATAAAATAATGTGAGATTAAAAAGATAAATTTTACCACATGGTAATTTACAAGTTAAACACCCTAGGATGATATAATTCAAATTGACATATATAATACCATTAAATATTATTTAATCATTATATCAAATAAAAATGGGAATTATATACATCGCATTAAAGTGAATTGGTGCATAAAAACAAAAAACATTCAATGGAATGTAAATTGAGATGAAATACTATACTACATGAGTAACATTTAAATCATGAGATCCATGAAAAAATAAAATCAAACAAAAACATTTAATATCAATAAGTAAATTAAATTTATGAAATAAAATATCATAGGGTAGTATAAAAACCAAACAAAATAAATGATTTGTGAATATTAGATATGTCTCACAGAAATAAAATTGAGACTAGAAATCCACTTACCTTGCATTTACTTTTTGGTGAAAAACCATTACCATTATGTATAAAATAATTATTCCGGTTATTAACTTTCCCTACAACAATAATCATATTCATAATATCATATATGAACTTATTATGATATATCATTACCCTTTTGTTAATAATCATTCATTATTTTCACTATTTTTGGTGTTAATTTCCCAGTTTTTCAAGTATGTGTGGACTTGTTATTTTTATTAATTTTGCTCATATCATGATTTATTCATGTCTAATATGTAATCCATGATGTAGATATATTATATATTCAGTATATATTTATTTATATTAATCCCTAAAATTTTGAAATAGGTAATGAAATACACAGTTCATGAAGACGATAGGCCTCATGTACGTATGAATGTTGTTTCAATTTTATTATCATATTAAAATAATGATAAGTAAATATTATATATATTTATATTATAATTCCAGTATCATTTATATTTCATATATTTTACATATTTTAATTAAACTTATGCTTAATACATTACATGTAAATTTGGAACGAATCACATCGCTTTGAAGAGGATGCAGTCCTAAAGTCCATAAATGATGTTATTGTATTCCAGAAAAATGGAAAGTATGAAGGGATGTGTTATGAAATAATTAAATAAGAATAAAAAAAATAAATATCAAATATATCATATAAAAAACAATTCCATCATTATTCTCAATGTTGAAAGGTGGCAATGGAGGAACGAATGACATCAATTCACAAGGTAGTAGTCTGTCATACACACAAATGATGATTATGTATCCCATTTGATGGATGTGTGTGAAAGTGTGGTTCATAATATTAGAATAACAACATATCAGTATATTTATGATATTGATGTTATTATATAAGAATCATATTATAATATTTTAAGTGGTGGTTAATGATAAAAAAGTGATCATTGAAGAACAATACCTCTTATTTAGGTATCTCCTTTTGATTTACACCAAAACCTTTTCTTGATTTGATTTATTCCCAAAGTTAGAATTATAAGATTTTTGGATCTATTTTTGGATCTTATTAGGGTAGGGTGTGTACAAGCCATTGTGTCATGAGATGTGGGATGAAGGAGAAGAGTGAAAGTCTTTTATAGTGTTGAAGGAGTGGAGTTCTTATAAATATAAAAAGGTGAACATTATTGAGAGGTCTTCCTTAAATAATGTTATTCCATAATGGAAACATAATGGATTAAATGGGATTTATAGTCTATACACACTCACAACAACCAAAAATAAATTCATTTTTATCATTTTTTATTTAGTCTTTAAGTTTCCTAATTTGTTTAATTTTGGCTTTGCATTTAATTTACGAGTTTTCTAACATATTCAATTCACCCATTAAGACTAATTTAAAGTGAGTATTATTCGAAAATATAGAAAAACTGAATTATAAAAATGATATCTAATTTATAAACCAAAAACTAATGTTTTTTTGGAAATTAATTTTAACAGATGCACATGTAACATCCAAAAAACAGTACTTTAAACTGAATCGTGCTAACAATTTTATTATTATTTAGTGGTAAATATGTTAATTATAAAATATAAATTAGTCCATGAATATACTATATTTTATATTTGTTAATGATTAAAAATAAATTTAATGAATATATTTTTTTTATTAATTTAGTATCATTTAGTACAATATCATTTATTGTAAACTAACATTAATATCAATTTTGAGATTATTCAATTAATTACAATTTAAAAATATCAAAGATATATTGGAACTAAATTTATTAATTTAAAAGCTACCTAAAATTATATATGAATCTAAAATAAATAATTTAATGCAATATTTTATTAAATTTAGTTTGTGTTTAATTTTCATAGCATCATTTATTTTATTTAATTATGAACTAAATAATCCATGCATTAGAATTAGTGAAGAATTTAATGTAATTATATCATCTATAAAAATTAAAATAAATTTTCATAATAATAAAAACTCATTTACCTTTAAAAATAATATTTATATATAAAAATATGATGTTTTTTCCCTATCTCAAATCATTATAACAGTTAATGAAAATGAAGGTTCCTTTTTTTCTTTTTCCTTACATAACTTATTATATAAGTATAATTCATAGAATAGTATCCCAATAATGGAAATAAATCAATAAAAATGTTTTTTAGGAATGAAATATTTCCATAAAGTGGGTGTTTAACTAGCTTTGGGTCCTTTACCCCCATTATATTATAAGTTTAATTATTAAGCTCGTTCTTACCTTAATATATATAATTAATTTTAACTAAATTAACTAATCATTATGGTCAATTTTTAAGTTGAACTTATTAGAATATAATGTCATAATTTTTAGAAATATTTATACACATTTTTCTAAATTCAATTCAAATCAGTGTAAAAATTAAAATTAAATCTAAACCCACAGATGTGGCAAGAAAGAGGGGTTTTAAAGTAAAAATGTTCAAAATTTCACTAGGTTTTTATATCTAAATTCAATATAAAAATGATTCCAATTTACTGCATTGGATTAATATATTTATAACATTTATATTGTGAATTTGAAACCAATATAAAATATAATTTATCATTAATAATTATTTAAACAAAAAAGAAGTTTTCAACTAGAATGTAGTATTTTTCACTATCTATCAAAAAATGAATCTTTTTAGAAAAATATGAAAAATTAACCCTATGATAATTTCAAAATTACACATTAAAAAATGAATATTATTTTGAAAAATAAAATTTATAAAAGATTTTAAATTTATTTTTAATATAGGTGTTCCGTTAAAAGGTGGAAAACAACCTTAAAAAAATTACTGGTTTTTGTACGTAAAACTATATTTTTCTTATCATATTTAAATAAAATATATTTTATGAATGCAAATTTTTTGAAGATATATCATGAAGTCTTAGGTTGTTATATAAAATTCTAATCCCAGTCTTAGATGTCTTATATTTTATCCAAGGAACTCGGTATTATGTGTAACATAATCTAACATAGTGTTGTGTCTAAATCAAGCAACCAATAAAATTTAATTTATTATGAAAGGAAAATATTGTGAAGTCTTTGGGTGTTACGTTATTTCCGCCTTAAATAAGTTGTGTAATTGAAATTCCAACTTGATCACATTAATAAAAGTTTTGATATTTGAAAATACTATTGTAAAAAACCCCACATTATAAATAGTGTTAACAACACATCTTCTTCATAAGAAGGCTATGGAAATGCAAAATTCACCACAAAAATAGGCTTTTGAATATGAGAACATTAGTGAAATTATATATAGGGAAGAAAATTTTACGATCACTTTTTGATGGATATTGATAGAGAACATGTTCATGGGAATGTTTTTGACCCCAAAGCCATAAACTAGAGGTGTGAATAAAGGTCATTAATATCATAAAAAATGATAATAATAGGAAAAAGTTATTTTATCTCATTTTTTTAGAGATAGTGAATTTTTTTAATCTATAATAATATAAGGAAATATAATTACTCGATATATTTATATTTTATAAGCACAATCTTATACTTTAGTTATGACTTGAACTGTTTTTAGTTCATCTCTTAGCACAATCTGCATCATAGGGTGATGTAATACATCGTTCTTTAAATCCTCATCCAAATATCAACTTAAACAATTTCATAAATGGTTAACCTTATGAACCTTTCATTTATTATGATCCAAAACATTATAATAAGTTACAAGGTAGTTAGTAGTATACAATTTACATCATCCATATCAATTATCTCTTTATCCATACATCATTATCTCAATATCTAGAACATATTAAGGGTTGAATTTCCCACAATCATGTGTTTTCCATTAAGTTCAACCTGTCCTAGAATCATCTTAATTGGTCATCGGTACAATTAAACATAGTTTTAAAATAGATAATGAAAAAGTACTACATTAAAATCCATATATATTTCATCATTATTATAAATATTACATCACTAATAGAATACTAAAATGAAATAATTATTGAATCCAAAAAAAATATTAATCATTCCTCTTCATCTATGGTAGAATCATAATATTTACCGTGATCCATTTTCATATTTTTAGGTATATACATTTGATGCTCCAGAAATTGATTTTCATAGTGTTATATCTCCTTACAGTTGAATCTTTTTACATTAGAGGTTTTATTACCCAAGAAATCATAGGCATATTGGCCTTTATCTAAACAATTGTAGCAAACTACCACTCCTTTTAGAAAGTACCTAGGTGTTTCTTTCCAAAATTATCAAATTTTGGAAAGTACTTCTTTTATCCTTTCCTTTATAAACCTTTTTCCCAACTTTCCTTTTATTCTCATTCCTCCCTTTGTTGTCATAATACATAGAGAATTATTTACCTATCTTGTTAACAAAAGATTATATATCTTCCTATGATAATAATGATTTGGAAACTATTTCACTTTGAAGATATGATCATTCTTACTCTTTGGATCAAATGAATTGGTGAGTTTCACATTCCTTCTGCTAAGCACCATTTCTAAATGATGGAGTACAATAGATTAAATCATATCATTATGAAACATAATGTATAATCCTCAAAGTAGTGAAATAATTAACATAAATCAAAAAATTTAAGTGTATCTAATATCATATCATAAACAAGGTTTCTTTGGAATTTTAGTTTATAATTCTCCAAAAATTATACCTTATATTTATGTTCCATAATCTATGTTATCCTAAATCGAGTGTCCATGGTTTATAATAAATAACCATTGATACTAATAGTAATAACCCCAACCCCAGTAGATTGGAACCAATTCCTTTATTATATTGGCATGATTATAAGGATTCAAATCCTAAAGGACCAATCAGTTTTTAAATTTTGGTAAACTAGATAACAAAAATGATACCCATATTACATTGGGAAGTAAAAAATAAAAAATCATACATAATAAAATGAAATGAACAATAACCTTGAAATATCATTCAGAGATTTTTTCTTCATATCACTGGAAAAGGAAATAGAATAAGGGTGAGATAAAATGATCAATAAGTACATATAAATAATTAATGAGTTAATGATAATAATAAATATTGAAGTTAAATAAATAATCACACATTCCATTTATAAAACTGGATAATGAAAAATCAATATGGAAAGGTAAGTAACTAAAAAACATTCTATTTAATCAATAATCTAATAATAAAATACATTTATAGATAATGTCAATGTGAAAATATCATGGTTAAATTATAATTGAATCTGAATGAATGAAATTATTAATTATTAGACAACTAGTTTTCTAAGTATATGATACCATTACCGTCAAGACCTTTCATAAGATAGTTTATAACATATAATATAAAAACCCATATGACTACCCAAATGATTCCTCTCACGAGACAACTGATTCATAAAGGGGTTATTAATAATCATTCCCCACCCATGATGTACATATCAAAAGAATTACTTATATATCAAATAATCAATTTAATTTTTGAACAATGTGCCTTATCAAATATCTGTATTGATCATAAGATACATATTTACCAATATATCCCCAGCTAGTAAAATAACATTCAAGTAGAAACTGTATGTACCAAATTGTATATGGTATAGGAAATAATTAAACTCATTAGATAAGATTATAGATATGTAAAATAAATTTTAGGTCCAATGTAAAATGGTTACCAGTAAGGGATTTTTTCAAGAGATAGTTTGCAATCACAAAAGAAAGTGAGATTGTAAAGATAAATTTTACCACATGGTTACTTTCAGTTCAAACCCCTATGGATGAGATAATTAAAATTGAAACATAAAATACCTTGAAATATGATTGAATACTAATACTAAATGAAATAGAGTAATTATATACACCAAATTAAAAGGAATTGGTGAATTATAACAAATAAGTTTCAATAGAATGTTAATTGAGGAAAAATCCCCTAGTAATTGATTAAATTTTAAATTGTGAGATACATGATAGAATAAAATAAATTTAAAATTTTAATATCATAAAATAAAATAAATTAATGATGTAAAATTTCATATGGAATTATATACTCCACACAAAATAATTGAGTGGGGAATATGGGATAAATCACGCAGAAATAAAAGTGAGGATATAAATCAACTTACATTACATTTCCTTTTGAGTGAATGTCTTTTAACCTCATGTATAATGTTTCTATGCAAGTAATTATCTTACATAATAACCATAATCATATTTATAATATCATATATTAACTTCTAATAATATATTATTATATGTTTGTTTTAATCCTGTTATTTATTTACATAATAACCATAATCATATTTTTAATTTCATATATAAAATTATTATAAAATATTATCACCTTTTTCGTAATAATATTTCAATATTCAGGATATATATATTCATGATAATACTTAAAATTTGGATATAGGAAATGAAATACACCTTTCATGGAAATGGTAGGTCGTACGTACACATGAACGATGTTTCCATTTTCTTATTATATTAAAATAATGAAAAGTAAATTGTATATATATATACCGTTTTGTGTGTGTTATAATTAAAATATAATTTCTATTTCATATATATCATATATATTTATTAAACCCATACGTAATACACTCTATGTAAAGTATCACATTGCTTTGAGGAGGCGGGAGTCCACAAGTCCAAAAATGATGTTATCGTATTCCCACAAACTGAAAAGCATGAAGGTATGTATTATGAAATAATTAAATAATAATGAAGAAATTATAAATATTATATATATTATATGTAAACAAAAAATCCATCATTATTCTCAATCTTTAAATGTGTAAATAGAAGAATGAATAATACTGGTCTGTGAGGCGGCAGTATACAGTACACACAAACGATGTTTGTATATCCCATTTGAGATATGTGTTGTAAAGTGTTGGTCATAATATTATAATGAAAACATATCATTATATTTATTTTATTATTTTATAAACATATCATAAGAATTTAAGGGGTAGTGAAAGAAACGAAAGTCATTATTGAAGAATATTACCTCTTATTCAGGTATCTCCTTTTGGTTTATACAAAAAACCAGCCTTTATTTACATTCATTCGAATTTTAGGATTCTATGACGGGGTTAGCGAGTTTTTGAGTTTATTTTTTTGGGTGTTTATGAGACAAAGTTTCATGAAAGGTGTGAGTAAGAGGAAGAGTGAATGCATTGTTTAGTGGAGGAGGAGTGTCATTCTTATAAATATAAAAAGGTAAACACTATTGATCGGTCTTCCATAAATAATGTGATTAAAAAAATGGAAACATAATAGATTAAATGAGAATTATGTTCAATAAACACTCACACCACACAAAAATAAAAGTAGTTTTATCATTTTTTTCTTCGGTTTTTTAGTTTTCTAATTTTTTCATTTGGGGTTTTCATTTGGTTAAAAAGTTTTTTAACCAAAGTAATTCATCCATTAACACTAAATTAAAGTGGAACTTATTAGAAAATATATAACCACTGAATTATAAATATTATACCTAATTTAAAAATTAAAAACCTCTAGTGTATTGGAAATTAATTTTAATAGATGTTTATGTAACGCGCAAATACACTTCTATTTCCCAAACCATACTGATAATGGTTTTACTATTTATGGTCAATATGATCATTATAAAAGATAAATTGGGCCAAAATTGGGAAATTTTATATATTTATTAACACTCATAAATCACATGATGTAAGATAGTTATTTTGAGTAATTTTAAATCATTTAATAATATATCATTTATTATAAAATAACATTAATGTCAATTTTTAGAATATTTTATTAATTTTAATGTAAAATTATCAAAGAAATATTTAATTAAATTATATTAATTTTACATATATTTAACCTTATATATTAATCTAAAAAAATTACAAAACATAATAATTCATTAAATTTAATTTACTGTCAAAGTTTTAGAATCATTTATTTTATTTATTTATGAACTAAAAAAATCCATGCATTGGAAATTGTTAAGCGTTTAATGCAATTATATTATCACAAAAAAAAAATATCATGATAAAAAACACATTTACCTTACAATGTAATATCTATATCTCAAAATATGATGTTTCATCCTTATCTCAATGCTTTATCAGTGTTAAAGGAAAGGAAGGTTCCTTTTTTGTCTGTTTCTTTACTTAATTTATTATATTGGTCACATTTATGGAATATTATCTCAATAATTCATAAAAATTTATAATAAGGTAGTTTTGGTATAAATATTTCCATAAAATGGTGGTTAGATATGTTTCGGGTCTTTTACACACCTTATATTCTATGTTTAATCATTAAGTAAGCTTGTTCTTACCTTAATCACTACAATTAATTTTAATTGAATTTTCTAATTATTTTTGGAAAAAATTTAAGTTTACCTTATTAGACTATAAATATCATACTATTTCCAAATACATATTCCCATTTTTATAACTTCAATTTATAAAAGTAGAAAAATAAAATTTAAAGCTAATCCCACAGACATGGTGAGAATGTGAGTTTTTAAGTGAAAATGTTCAAACATTCACTAAGTTTTTATATATAAATTTAATATTAGAAAAATTAAAATGTCATAAATTGGATTAATATATTTAAAATTGATCTATTTTTAATTTAAAACCAATTTAAAATATAATTTAACCTTAATAATTAATTAATTGAAAAGGTAGTTTTCAATAAAAATGTAGTATTTTTCATTATCCATCAAAAAATAAAACTTCATAGAAAAATACCAAAAATTCACCATAAGATAATTTTGACATTATGAATTAAATATTGAAGCTTAATTTTAATAAATTAAATTTATAAGAGGTTCAAATTTTAGTTTTAAAATTGGCGAACCATTAAAATGTGGTAAAACCACCTTTAGAAAAATACATATTTTTATGTGTAAAACTTGATTCTTTCTTGTCGTATGCCTATCAAATATATTGTATGAATGTAAAAAAATTTAATTTATCATAAAGTTACTGGATTTTATATAGACTTATAATATTGTTCTTGATTTTCTTATACACTAACTAAGTAACTCGATATTATGTGTAACACAAGCCAACTTAGTGTAGTGTATAATGAAAGCTAGCATCAAAATTAAATTCATTCTAAATAGAAAAAATCGAAAAGTCTTAGGGTGTTATTTTTTCAGTAGAAAAAATTTCTATAAAAATATCACCATTATTAGAAAGATCCCATAGAAAATGATATCTATCATCATTATTATTTTTTTAGAGTGTTTTAGAGGGATTTTAAAAATTGAAATTACACTATAATTATCACAGAAGATTGAAAATTTATCAAAAAAAATATTATAATCATGTAATGTTTTTTTATAAATATAATTTTTTAACAAAAAATAATAATAGAAATATATTCTGTATCATCTTTAGATTTTTCTTCTGATAGTTGTTTCTTAAAACTCTATGAAATTAATTATTATCCCAAAAAATTACATGTACTTGTTGTGTTTTTATAGTTAATCCTACATCCTTCAAAGTTAGAATAAAAATATGATCATAAATAAAAAATATTCATGTTTGAATAAAATAATAATGTTCTTACCAATCTTTTAAAATATCTAATTACTATGTTATGATTTTTTTATGACTTTTCTTAATGTTGGATTGAAATCTAGCACATAAAAACCTGATAACATTATGTTTGGTCTAGATATCTTAAGATATAATAAACCACCCATCACGACTATATACAGTTTATTATCAAATGTATTTCTAGATTCATCCACATCAAATTTAGAATTATTAATCATTGTATTTTTAATAATCTTACTAGAATAAATCCTAAAACATTTTAAAAGATCTTTATCAAAACTAGCTTGATTTAAGAAAATACCATCTTTTCATTAGATTATTTTTATCCTAAGGAAATATATTAGTTCTCCCAATAATCTCATGCCAAATTAACTTGTCATTAGTTTAGAAAAATTATTACATAATAAATAATTTTTCAATCTAAAAATTATATCATCGACATAAATATATATAATCAGTATATCATTTGAAACATTCTTTATAAACAAGGTTGAGTCAACTATTCCTTTAACAGAATAATTTTTAATAAAAATTGAGTTAGTCTTTCATACCAATCTCAAGTAGTTTTCTTGATATCAATGAAATATTTATTAATTTTAAAAACATGATTAGAAAATTTTTTATTTCCAAATCTAGGGTGTTTAAATATAAATTTCCATATAATTTATTCTATTTAAAAATTCCCTTTTTATATCTATTTTAAATGATTTAAAAATAATAAAATAATAAGATGATGATATAATTATAATTTCTTCCATCTTAGAAAATATATAAAAAGGATCTTCACTTTATGTTCCCACTTTTTTGAAATTAACTTAAGAAACTAGTCTTTTTTATTTTTTAATATTCTTCTATATTCATCTAATTTGTTATGAAAAATCTATTTTATTCCTATTATTGGTTTATATTTTTTTCACAGAAATGTAAAATAGATTTTTGGGTTTGTATACCAGATTTTAAATTTCCCATTAATTTTTCAATTGGATGATATTTAATATATTTTTTTATTATTTTGGATTATTTTGATAATAGATTGACCTCCCCCAAAAAAATTAATGTATTATCAATTTCTTAGTCATTATATTCACCAAAATTAAATTCCCTAAATTCAACATCACCTTTTTTTAAATTATAGTTTTTCTTGTTATTTCAATTTTTATTAAACCTAACATGTAAAAACTCTTCAAAAACCAATATATATTATTGAAAACTATATAATAATATCTATTATTGTAATATCCTAATAATATTCCTTTATTACTTTTGGAATCAAATTTTTTTACATTATATTTTGTATTTTAGATAATCACTTTTCAAATAGATACCCTAACATATACGACTTTGGTTTTAAGACCATTAAGTAGTTCATAAGAGGGGTTATTAAAAAAGTTCTTATAAAATGTCAATCTAAAACATCAAAAGATGTATTAACACCTTCTTCCCAAAAATATCTCAGCACATTAAATTCTATATGCATTGATCTATCCATTTCTTATATAGATATGTTCTATCTTTCTAACAAACCATTTTTTATAGCATTATAGGGGATAAAAAACTAACTTTTATAACCATTTTTATAAATAATTTACTAAATTATAAATTAAACAATTCACAACCTATATCACTTCTGATAGAGGTGATTGAAACAAGTTCGAAGTTCTAAATAAGTTCACAAAAAGTATAGAACTTAGTTAAATATTTATTTTTTATGTGATGAGAAATAAATCTAGATTAATATGTTGTAATCATATACAATTACAAATATATAACTCTTATTGCCAAAAATTACAGGTCATATAGGGACAAATAATTCAAAATGTAATAGTTCTAAGCATCTAGTATTACTAACATCATTTACATATTTAAACCATTATTTTTGTCGGTTTCCCTTTAAAAAAATCACACATAAAGTAATTTCTTGTACATAACTTTGGAAATTATAGAACATATTCATTCCTTGATAGTTTGTGCAAAAGTCTGATGTTTTCATTCCAATACCTTATATTCCATAAAATATCATCTAATTCTATATCATGTAGACACCCCACCTTTTGACTGGTCAGATTAGAAAAATAAATAATATAAACACTATCTTTTATATTTTTAGAAAATAAAAAAAGATATGTTTTTCAAAATAGTCAATTTGTCATTCAGAAATAATAACATTTAACCAATCATTACAATTTTGTGATATACGTGTTATAATTTTTTTTAAACCATTTTCATATATTACTTTGGAAATAATAAATGTTTTAGAAAAACCAACTTCACCAATACCTTTAATCATACCTTTAGAGTTGTTTCTAAATGTGACGATGTATCCATCAGATGAATTGAAGGATTTAAATTTATAAATATCACATTTCATGTTCCTATAACATCTAATTCCAAAATATCTTGATTTTTGAGACTACTATGGAATATTTTTTAAAATTAAACTATCAAATAGATTGTTTTGGTAACCATGCTAACTTGGCTCTAACTGGATTAGTAGTAGAATAATTTGAAACCCAAATTAATTTAAATAATTTCATAGTAGGATGTTTAGAATTTAAATCTCTAGATATTAAAGTTATTTTATTCCAAAATTATTAGTTAAATCTTAGTAAACACTCATGTGAATAATTGCCTTTAATTCTACATTTCAAACTTGTTACACTGAAAATACTACCTTTTGAACTTTTAAAAAGTTAGACTTATTTATCCTCAGAGAATAAATATTATAACAGAAACATTTGTTATTATTTTTTAGTTTAATTAAGGACATAATTTCATCATATTATTCACTACCTTAAAAAATGATGATAAATTATTTTTAATATTGAAAAAAATAGTTTTCAAAATTCACATTCTTCATTTGAATCATCTTAAAATCGTTATAAACATTCACATTTGATCTATAGTTTATGTTTATTAATTTATTATTTTATTTCTTAAGGTTCTTACATTCATTTTCAAATATAGTTAAATCATCTAAAAATATATTAAATATTATTTCTTGATCTTTATCATTCACTGTAATAATGTTTTTAATTATATTATTTTCCTCTTTTAACTTTAATAACTCAGAATAAAAATTCTTTAAAATTATTCATCCTAGATAAAAGTATACAAATTATCATATTAACTATTCATTTTCCCATTTTATTTAACCAATTAATTATTTTTAATTTTAATATCCTTGTATTATTTAATTTTCCTTACTCCATAATTCTTTAATTCCTCATTTTCTTTAGCTATTTTTTTAAATTGGGAATTAATGAAAATCAGAATATGAGAATGAATAATAATTAGTTCCCTTTTCATTTTCAGATTTTGTATTATGATCTACATTAGTAGGAGTAATTAATTGATTGAAATGATAATTATTTTTCGCACACCATATACCCAATAGAGTAAGTTTCCATATCTCTTGTTCTCATCCAAAATCACTAGTAGAATATGAACTGTATGAGTAGTCCCAACATCTAATCAAATATTTATTTTAATTTTCTGTTTTCTCTTTCTCTTTCTTTGTATTTTTATTTTTGGGGTATTTTGTTCTGATGTAACATTTCTTCATGCACTCTTATAATTTTAATTCTAAAATATCACCATTATTAAAATTTTCATTCCTCTAATCCTTTTTGACTATTCTTCTAAAATGTCTCTTACCAACTTTTTTTATGAGCATGTAAAAATTATTACTAAAGTGATCAAACTCTTTATCACTTTCCTAAAATGAATATTCACAAGTGTTATATATTTCATTAAAACTAAAGTTAAATGTTAAACCTTTTCTCTTTATAGATTCATCATCAGTAATTTTCTTCAATTTTAACTCATATTAAAGAAATGATTCTATCAATTCATCTAAGTTATACTATTTAAAATTGACACTCTAGTCAATGCACACTGTCTTTTCATGCCATATTTTTGGAAGAGATCTCAATACTCTTTCAATATGAGATGTTTTATCCAGTACTTCACTACGATCACTCATAACATTTGTAATACTAATAATATGATGGAATTATTATTTCATTGACTCTTCATCTCCCATATTGATGTGCTAGTATTCAACACAAATCATTATTAGCTTTGTTCCCTTGAGCTTTTCAGTCCATAGTGAGTCACTTTAATGATTTTCCATTTACCATGGGTTGTCTTACAATGTGAAACATAGATATAGATACTTCTACATATTATATAGTATAAAATATTCTTAACTCTATAATTAAAAACGAACTTGAACACTTCATTACCTGCAAGTGTGTATGGATCATCTTTGGGTAGCTTATATGTCTTATCCATGATAGTCCAGTGACCCACACAGATAATTGTTGCAGGTAGGATTCCATTTTTTTCGTTCCAGTTGCTATAGTCACTTCCATCAAAGAATGGGGGTTTTGTGTAGTCCATCCATCATTGGGGTTGACACCTTCCATTTATAGAACTAAACTTGTATTCCTTTGAATTTTAGTTATAGGATGATCGTGTTAACATAGAGTTAAAAATAAAAAATTGAAATACATCCAAAATGATTAAAATAATTAGATATATTAACTAATCATTAAGGAATGAACTTCTTTAAAAACATTTTTTTGGATCAAAAATATATGTAAATAATAAAAAGGTTGTGAATAGTCTATCAAAATTTCAAAATACAAAAAAATCAAAGTTTTACTAATTAAATAAATTATTTTTATTTATATTTTTAGGTAATGAAGTTAAATATAAATAAAAACAAAAACCGGAGTGATTTTATAGTGATTTGGATCACCAAGATCCTAGTCCACTCATCAACATTCTATACTCCACGAGAATTTTGGTACCCACTTAGAAACTCACTTTTAGAGGTGTGAGAACTAGTTATAGAATCTTAATTTTACAAAAACAATAGAGGCACAAAAAAGGATTTTTACATGATTCTTGAACCTTGTCAGTGAGCTAAATTTTATTCAGGAGTCACAAGTTAGATTTACTTTTATGTGGTAGAATAACCAAAAAATAAGACCTGATTTTGATGGGGAAAACAAAAAACTAGACACTAAAAAAATTTAAATAAGCTAAATTTTCTGCCCATCCATATTAAATACCCAAAGAGGGATGTGATTCATGGTATGAAATATTAAAATAATTGACCCTTGGGGTCTTGTTTTATCATTAGGAAAAACACACTTCTATCCAATTCCTATAGCAATGTATGATCAGAAATGAAATCATGAATGATAAACAAAAATTTAACTTGTTTCACCCACACTGAGATATGCCCAAGTAGCTTACAAATAAAATGTACCTATGTACCAAATATAATAAAGTTCACTATTGTTAAATATTTATGAGTGGACTTAATTTCCCTCCTTGGTTACCACTAATCATAATTTGAAAGATCACTTCTTTCTCAACTGAAGTTTTCTCACTACATCATTAGGATAATATTAGTTTGATCACATGAAATAATATTTTTTACACCTAATTTGTTGAATCATGAAGTTCTAATTTAATCCACATTATGAATACAACATGACCACAAAAATAATGGGAAAATCCTTATAGATTTTCACAAATTATTTTTCATGAAATATTGGAATTAATTGCATGAAACTCTATAAATTTTTTTGAAATAATTATGTGATTTCATAAATCATTCAAATTTCACACAACTATTTAGTTCATCAAGAAATACTCAACCTTTATGAAATTTTTGGATTGTTATTGAACACTGTTTATATATATATAAGTCACTTTACTGTATAAAATTGTTATTTTGGGCATTCCTTCATTCAAGAAATATCTTCACACAAATCTTATATGATTCAGAGCCCTAATATTCCTTAAGGGTTTTCCTACCCAAATGAGGGTGCAAGATACCTATTTATAGACATGGTTAACCCTTCACACAACTACCTTATCTACATTCGGCTATACAATCAAATTCCCTTGTGCATTGAACTTCAATTAATTGACGTATCCTTTAGCATGCAGCTCAATAACTTTACGCAACCAACTCTATATTTTTTGGTCTCATGGAATTTTCCCTATGTCACACAACTCTAACTTTCTTGATGTTTGATAACTTACATGAAAACATATAATTTTAAATATTGTTATGTGATGTACTTGAATCTTCACTTTTATGAAACATTGTGAAACACCTTCATCCTTTTGATAAAATTTTACATTAATGTGAAAATCCTTACTTTTCAAAAAATATGATTTTCCTTACTCTATATTTTTTGACACAATTTTTTAGAAAACCCTAGGAAATGATTCCACCTTGTACAAGAAACAATAAATACCACTTCTTGTTCACCCATAACTCTACCTTGAAGCCTCATCAATATTTATTGACATACCTAGTCAAAAAACATGTTGGAACACAACACCAAGACTTCTTAACTTGTTTTATCAACAAAAAAATCAACCCCAGAACACTGAAAAGTTACCTTGAGTGATTTTTCCCAACAAAAATAAATATTAAAAAAATAACCATATATAAAAAGAAAAAACCAATATTGATAAAAGGATGAAAACATTGAATTTTGATGTTCTTGATCACTTCAAGAGTATAATATAGAATAGTACAAGTCACTTCATGATCGTAGTAAGGAATAACAAGTTGTAGAGAATCTTGATCGAATGAGCAGTAAGAATGTGTATCAAATTAATGTTTTACAAATTATTTTGAATAAAATTTATGTATTTATTTTATATATCTTGATGAAATATCTTATTGATTAATCCGGAATCCTTAAAAAAAATATCTTCTCAGTCTATCAGGTGATCCAATCACTACATGCCACTTCTTATCATATAACAAAACTATATTGTTATCATTGCAATTTTTTAGAAAAATCATTCTTAATATAAAATAATATTCATTATTTTTATCTAAATATCAAATAGAAGTATAAAACTTCTATCATGATCATTAATATATAAATTAATTTTTTATATTAATATTACATGTAAAAAAATATGAATTAAATTGCAGTTTATTGAAATATTAAAAAATCACAATATTAGAGTTTAATAATTACATGTATTTACTTTACATCATGTGTATCATATAAAAATTATATGTACTCAATATAATTTTAACAAAACAGGTAATTATATTTTTTTAAAAATATAATTAGGCAGTTATTAAAAATATTATTTCAATTTTTAGTAAGTAAATGAAAAGAAATATAGTTTAGAAAAATATTTGAGGTAATGGTAGATTGAAGAATACCTGATGGTAGCACAAAATTTCTAGCACTAACAAGATACTATTGAGTGAGCTACCAATGCACACTTCAAATAATGTAACTACCATTGAATCAGAGTAAAAGTCTATCATTATGATATAACATTGAAATATGATCTATAATCAAATAAGAGGACTTCATATTATTGGAAATCTAAATTTAATATAAATAATGGTGGGTGATTATAAAATTTTGGCATGTAAATGCACTGCTACTCTCTGTTGTTGGTACTATCATTGATTCATAGAATCAACTATGCCTAGAGATTTATCATTAGAGTTTGTTTTCGTCGATGTTGGTACTATCAGTGATTTTATTGCAAACATGATACCATAATATTGGTGTTTATGATATAATATTTGATAAAAGTTGAAGAGACCTATTACCATATTAATGGGTTAGTGATACCATCATCCAATGAAGCATCTATGAAGGATCTAATGGTACTACTATTAAATAATTGTACAAGAGTAACATAGCCTTATCGTATAAAAAACTTAGCAATTCGAGCTTGGTTCAACAATGGTGGTATGAAAAAACATGAGCACCGATGAAAAGTATCCTTGAGTGAAGACTGGAGGTAGATAATGAAAGAGGCACTGATTTAAAGTATTTGGAAGAATGGATCAGACGACCTGTTAAATGGATATATATTATTATGGAGTATTAATAGTTTATGTGATGCTTGATCCTCACATTGGATATGCACCTAGTTGATCTACCTCTATGTGATGCCCCAGACTTGGATCCTACTTAATGGTTACCCAAGCCCAGTTGGCCACATGGCCTCAAGCATGCCTCTCTGTATTCCATAGGCTATCGACTATAAGCGAGGGTCAAGGGTGTGTGATTTGGGAGACTATTCGCACTTACCAGAGTGAAGCATTGTATATAGATATAATAGTAGATAAATAGCTAAAGCATAATATAAAAAGATGGAATTGCAGAAACATACACTCTAACAACAAGACCAATAACACATCGTAGTGGAAGCATTATACCAAAGGATAAGAATAAATATCCAAGTTGAATATAATAATCAAAAACTAGAAACTTGACCATGAACAATTTTTTTTCAGAATGTATATCATATATCTACAAAACTAGAAAACATGTATAAATGGTAGTAGGCAATACATGATATAGAAAAGAACATAAAAGAATCCAAAAACTATCCAACATCTTAAGATCTATCCATATCATCTTCTTCCAAGATCAAAACTAAGAAAGAAATCATGATCAAGTGTCTCAAGAGGGATGTTTCCCCTAATCAATACCATCATACATATAATTATTCTAGGGACCAATAGTTTCTTGGATAGGGTATGAGATAAATCATAGTATTCCACAAACAACAACATCAATACCATCCATTCTATTAAAAATAAACTAAAACAATGTTTAGGTATATATATATATATAAGTAAGACTATAGTAATGTAAATACCCAGATACCTAGTTCATAATTAGTTGCTATCTGAATATCCTTTCATATAATTAATTCATTTATTTTAGTTTAAATAAATAAGTCATGTGAAGTGTAACCACCACTCACATTATATGATGATAATAATAAAAGAGTATCAAAGTTAAGAACCAAGTAATCCTTGATTACAATGATAATGAAATAAGACCCAAGGTAATACCTAATAAATCCTTGACCTCAGGGGTGGACCAAACAAATTTTAATAACATGCCGCATAGGTATAAAGGGTATGGGTGTAATCCAGGGTAAATCACCCAAGGAATTCCACCGTAAAATGATTCTAACCACATCTGAGGATATCATCCATGGTAACCATGGTATAAGAATGACTGGGTCCAATCGGGTGAATCCATGGCACCACATGTCCATAAACATCAATCTGGATCCAAGAAGTGCAACCAAGGAATCCTAATATCTAGAATATGGTGAAGGGTTCCTATGGTATCATATATGGAATCCACTAGAAGACAAGAACTATGTTCTGATATGGCTATCTCCCTTGGAAACTGAGTCCTTGTTTCAGAATGGTGTCCTTCAATTGTACAAGGAATTTAATTGAGAATACAAGGTGCACTCAAGTCTGACCAATCTTATAAATTTAAAAAGGTCCATATGAAATAGGAAACTTATAAATAATTTAATATTTAATTAGACAATGTAATACTCATGACTTTTAATAATTCAATTGGTTCATTCTATTACTTTTTATTAGTGTGACATGGTATAATAAAGACATGAAACCATTTACTACATTAATTACTTATTCATTTAAGTGGTTCATTCATGTACCTTTCATTAACCATGACACGATGGGAAAAGTACATGTAACCATAGACATTTCCATTATAACATTTAAGTAGGCCAAGTGATATCTTTATGTATAAATTTCATTTAACAGTTAAGGATACATTTAGTTCACTTAAAGACATACCTAAGAAGGGTCAAGTGATAACCATACATGTGTCAATTATTAAAAATTAGTTCATTCAATTAAAACACTTTCCTTTATTATGTCTGAGTCATATCACTCCCGAATAGTGGTGCATGATAGTAATAACAAGACACTAAAGTAATAAAAGATGAAACACCCTACTTGTGGTGGTGGTCTTTGAGGTTATATCCTCCCATGATGTGATGAAAATTTATGAAACATGCTCTAAAACACGAGCATCATGATTATAAGAATAAGATATTAATTAAATAGGAAACACATTATAAAATTGGAATTTGAAAAATAACAGCAATTTATAATATGGAAAGGCATGAGGGATGATTCATACACCACTTACAATATTCCTGTAATACTCTCCTCATCTTGTATTGACCCTTAGTCTAGACTAGATGGAAATAAATCTAAAGAATGGATCAAATCCCTGAAAATATGGCATATGATCCTACATAAGATAGCATTGTTTTGGGGGAATTTAAATTAAGAACATATCCAATGGACCTAAGCAGTTACCAATGGCTCTTCAATTTGAAAAACAGTGATCATATCGGACATCGGATAAAGGAACGTGAGAAAATCCTAGGTAGAAGGCACATGGGAGATCCAACGGGAGATAATTTAGGTTCATAGATCTAGAAATAATAATTTTAGAGAGGGGTACGTTTATTAATAATTTAAGGAAATTTTCTTCACTTTACCCAAGAAAAACTAGATTTCATTGTTTGGCCATACGATTGCAAATATTGTGCACCAATTGTATTCCTCCCACTACCTAAGGAAGGAACACTCACTATTTCATGTCCATAGTTTGCTTGAACTATTATCACACCATTAATAAAATATTTAGAACGCATACACTAGATTAATCCCCTAGCAACACATTTTCCTTAAACCATGCATCCTCCTTCCAACCCACTAACCATCCCTCGTAGGGTTTTGAAAACCATGCGGACTGGCTCACAAAGTTTATAATAATGATGCAGTATAATAACTTTTCCCACCAACCAAGGTTCTGAACTCCGAATAAGACATGAACACCCCTAAAACAACCATAAAATATTTGGAATCTATATTAGGTCTAAAATATATAATTATACTGACATTTAATGGATCTATACCTCATCAAAAAATTGGGTTCTTACAATATTCCCCCTTAAAGGAACTCATCCATGAGTTCACCTTCCAATGGAGGTGAAACACTATTTTGGAACAACTCCAAACACTGGACATGTATGTTAGCCTCATGCTCCTAGGTCTTATCATGTACATGGCTATTCTTCCATATAACCCACACAAACTCAACTTCCTAGAGATCAAAACAATTGTATAGTTTGTCATGATAATGAATAATCTTTAAAACATGGACGATTTCATGCATGGAATGGCACCTTAGTGGTAATAGATATTGATAGGCTATCAGACGAACTCTATCAAAACTCTAAAAAGGCTAGAAATAACAATGTAAAATCCTCCCTTGCCTTTGAATCTATATGTGCCCAAGTCTTGTTGATACTCATAGTAAAACAAGATCCTCAACCTCAAACAATAAAGGTCATCAAAAGTGATCAAAAGAAGATTTCTATCTAGAATGACCAGTAGATATACATTTTTTGGTCATCTAAACCTACTCTAAAGTCTCCTTTATGATACAAGGACCTAGTGGTGTTCCCTATCCTACCTCTAACTAGAACTAGGTGAACAACACATCCTAACATATAGATCCATAAAAATTATCACCTGAAATATATTATTGTAAGTGTACTCTATGTGATGTATATGCTTCTCCTATTAACCACTAAAATCAATTAAAAATTCTCATAGAACATACTCTTACACCTGTATCATCTGTTCTAACTAGACATTAGTATGATAGTGAATAGATGGGATCAGGAGCACCTGTGTCCACATATATTTTTGCAACTCCTTCCAAAACCATGATGTGAAATGAGAATCTGTTTCTAAAACATTAGTATGATGGAACCAATGTAGTCTTATAATCTCACTAACATACATTCTTCCCATATCATCATCAAATAAAGTCACCCAGATATTAAGGAAGTGTGATACTTTCGTTAGTTGATCCACGACTACCAAATATATGTTACTACCTTGAGGAAAATTTGGTAATACAACTATAAAATACATTGAAATATATTCCAGTATCCATTCCAAGAAAGGTAATAGTTGTAAAAATCCATATAGCCACACATCCCTGCCTTCACCTACCAATATGTGGTACACATAGTGATAAAACCATCTATTTGACATTTAATCCTTGGCCACCAATACTAGTGTCGTATATCATGATACATATTTGATATTCATAGATAAACTACCCATTTAGAAGTGCGGGGAACACACTGTAGTTCCTCTATCATATCAATAGGAACCCAAGAATGTCAATTCATATGTGGGATGTTGTCTCTATCAACAGACCAATCCATAGTTAGGTCCTCTCCTAAAATAATCTTCTAGAGAACCAAGAATTCATGATCGGAAAACTACTTTCTCTTTACCCTATACAAAATGGAATAGGTAACTATATAGTCTAAGATATAAGACTACTCATGACGATCATGAAGCTACATATGCAGATTAGTAAATTTGGCCATTAATTTCTATTTATCACTAGATTATTGTAGAACCTATGCCTGAGTTTTTTTTGACTCAGCACATCTCTTACCAAATATCCCTTTAAGGCATATAGAAAACCTAAAATTCAAAGTAATGAAGATATTTGACCCATATTCGATATCTTAGATTCAAGTCACGCTATGTAAAGATATACTTGGGGACTTTTTGTTCCATATACACCACAAATAGATCACCCATCTAATAGCGTCTTCAGTATCATTAGGCTTGGAAAATAGCTGCTTGCTCAAGGTTGTGAGTCATATAATTTCTCTCATCAGTCTTCAACTATCAGGATCCATACACCATGACTCTATCCTCCTACATGATAACTACACCCAGGATGATACTTGATGAATCATAAAACATTGTATAACCTCTTCCAAGCTCGGGAATAATCAGAATAGGTGCCCAATCATGCATTCCTTTGAGATCCTAAAAGGATTTTGTGCACACTTCTTACCATTGGAACGTCACACCCTTATTTATAAGACAAGTAATAGGTATATCAAGGTGTCAGTAGTACTTTATAAAACATGTGTAATATTAATCCACCCCAAGAAACTTCATATACTAAATAAGTTGTAGGGATGATCAAATAAAACCACAACACTTGCCTTCTCTGAGTCAACAGATACTCCCTATTCTAAGATAATATGACCCAATAAGTGAACATTATCAATCTAGATGTGTAACTTAACAATATTTTCATAAAGATAATTTTCCCTAAGTGTATTAAAAATGATCACAATATATTTAGCATGGTCTCTTTGAGTATGATAATAGACCAAGATATCAACCACAGAGACCATGAAAAAAGTATCTAGATAGGGATGGAAAACACTATTTATCAAAGCCTTGAACGCAATGGGTGTGTTCATAAGACCAAATGACACAAATAAATACTCATACATACCATACCTACTATGTAAATTTTTAAGAGGTAGGTGTGAAGGCCTAACTCGCACCTGATGATATCCTAATATCAAGTCGATCTTCGAGAATACCCTATCACCTCATAGCAGATCAAATATAAAATAAATCTGAGGTAGTGGATATAGTTTCTTAACCACAAGATGGATAAATCATTAGTAATCCACATATACAATGAGGATACCATTTTCCATCTTAAAGGGAAGAACATGTGAAACCTTGGAAGAATTAGTAGGTCGGATAAAACATTTTAACTCTAGGTCTTCTGATTATCTCTTGAGCTCCTAGAGCTCAGTAGGTTCCATCCAATATAGAGGAATGGACACTGGAGATGCTCTGATAATGAAATCAATAAAAAATAAACCTCTCTCATAGGAGATAACCCAAAAATATCATTAGAATAAATGACCCTGAAATGAACTACTAATGGAGGGACGTATGTTTGATGTATCCCCTTCCCCTCTTTGAAGAGAGAAAAAATACTAGTGGTAACTGTATCGATCCCTTGATTCTATGGTCAATCTCTACTATCATGGAAATTCCACTAACCACTGTGAATATAATTACAACCCTTTGATGATGTAAATGATACCCTATGGAAATAGAAGTCCATGAAGGAATGACATGAAACTAGAAAATTCATCCTAATACTGAAATCAAATCCCATTATCTTGAGCCCAAATAGGAATTATAAGAAGGGATAACTGCCTATCTCAAGGGGCAGTCCCTATATTAGAGAATTCCCTCTGAACATACTCCCAATAGTGTATCCATGGTCATCACACAACATAAGTACTAAATTTAGAGCATGATACTTTACACAGTTGATAAAGAGATAAAGGATTATGAAAACCTATATCAAATAAATCTGATAAAATAGTATAGGGTACTAGGATAGTACCACATACTATAGACAGTCAACCACTCTTATCCTGGGTTATCGGTAGTAAATCATACAATGGGCCTCATCCATTGATCTGTGCTACAGCTGGACTACCCTGAGCAGGTCTGCTCCATTTTTGTTGATAATCATAAGTCTGGTTACCATATCCATGACCTCCTCTTTGTCTTGTTCAATAAGTGCTACTCCAACTACCTTATTTATAAGGCATAATTTATCCTTACCCTAAAGTTTTATGTAGATCCTCTTTGATTGGAAGCATATTTAAAGGTCTTAAATAATCCTTGAAGATTCCCCACACAACAGCTAGCATGGAACTATAGTGGGACTCTATCAAACTAATGCTCCAGATGAACCTTACATCCACATTCATAGAATGTAAAAAATATTCTAGTATGGTTACTCTGATTTCCATCGCTCTATTGAGAAACCTCAAGTGGATGCTTCCTGCTACCGAAAGAACTACTACCCTATCTCAGCACTGAACCTTTGGACCAATAACTATTACCTTCCCATAGGTCTTATTCATTAATAAGAGCTCAGTTGATAATTTTAGAAAATTTATGAAGGTTAAATACATTCACCTAAGTATAGATGGCATACCTAATCCCATCATTAATGTTTCTAAAACATGATATCTCACCACCGGCTAAAAGCAGTGAAAAGAATTTCAACATAGTAAAATGCACTGAATAATCCATAACAGACATATAACCATACTCTAGATTCATAAACTCTATTTATTGGTAATCTCTCAGTGCTTGAGGAAATAATTTTTCATAGAATATAGTCTAAAATCCAGCAGAGACCGTGCCCTGATCACAAACATCATGAGTAATCACCTCCCACCAATATTTGGGGGAATCATGTAGCATGCAAGTGGATATCTTGACCCTACTCTCTGAAGGAGTCACCAGATGGTTGATAATGACTAGAGTGTCCTCTAACCTAGAATCAACAGCTTGTGGACTACCATCCCCCAAAATGGTGTGAGTATGTAGTCCCTAGAACTCATGATTTAGACCAGTCATAGTTGGTGCAGGTCATAGAGAACCCCATATGGAATGGATCAGATGTATAAAAACCTCTTCAAGTTGATCATAAATTACCTTATTGGGTATAAAAGGTGGTGACACAAGTGGAACTCTTGGTGGTAAGATGGGAGGATCAAGGCCCGCTATCTATAGAGCATGATCATTGCCACCATCCTGGAGCATGACATAAGGACGTCATGGTATAATATCTATAAAAAAGGAAAGAACATGACCCATATCAAGATTTTAACAAATATATACACTAAAATAAATAGATCATATGGATAAGGGATCACAACCCATGGTAATTTTACAACTACCTTCTTAGGAGGCCAGGTATTGGTAAGTGTTTGAGTTTGATTTAAACGGGTTCCAGTTGGTGAAGGTTCAATCATTTTTTCCTCATCATTCACTAAAAACCATTTCATTTTATAAGTCACGGTTTACATTTTAAGTTTTTATTTTATCATTTACATATATCAAGTTATGATTAAAATGGATCTTTATTCATAGTGAATAAGGTCTCATACACCTTATCATTGTAATCGACACCCATTCAATTTCATTCGACCCTATTTACATTAGGTCAAAAAATGTAACACGAAATATATGATGGATTGAATCAATAAATCTCCCATTTGAATCACTGAGTCACCATACACCTCATGAATTTAAACTGGAAATTACACAATTTTTGATAAATATTAACTTATGTAACTAGAGGTATATAGCTAATATGGGTATAAACTAGCTATTTAAGACACCGCCATCATCCTATATATGAAAACACAATTTAGTTTGATGCTAAATCATTCAATAACCAACTCCCGACCCTATAGAAGACATCGGAAACACATGAATATATAACAAGAATGGCTCACACAATAATCATAGGAAACACAAGTAATGCAATCATTAAAATGCACCTATATGGAATGGGATATGCATGGAATGTTAATTCTAAGTGCCTATAACGATGAATGATTGATGCTTCCTTTACTTCATCACATTAGGTCAAGGATAAAATTCAATACCCAATCATAATAGAAATAATAGCCATAACATTACATGTGCATCACCCAATGGTGAAAGTATATCAACTTTAATGAGAAAAATATAGGACAATAATTTTTATTTCAAGAAACTAAATATTTTCCCCAAATGTGGGATAGTTATAGCCAAGCATTATTTATAACCAAGTTTCAAAGAATTATTAATCTACAATATATTATCTCAAAATTGTAAAATAATAATGGAATATATCTAATAACACATTGTGATAGCTGGACATGGGTTCCACTAAAAGGTTCCCCTATCCCAGTTGGCCACATGGCTTCATGTGTGCCTCCCCATACACCAGAGGCTACCAGCTAGCATTGATGGACTAGGGTGTGTCTTTGGGGATACTATTCCCACATTACCAGAGTGGAACAAAGAAGATAAATATAATAATAGATAAATAGTGGAATAATATTATAAAAAATTGGAATGGAAGAAACATACACAATAAAAATAAAACTACTAAACTATCACAGTAAAAGTATGATATCAAAGGATAAGTATAAAAATAAAATTTGAATATAAAAATAAAAAACTAATAAATTAGTCATATAAAAAATGATGATGATGTGTTTCATGTCTCTACAAAACTGGAATATAGTTATAAATGGAATCAAGCAATACATGTTATACGAAAGAAAAAAAAGGAAACCCTAAAACTATCCAGTATCCTGAGCACCATCCAGATTATCTTCTATGAATCTCTAACCTATGAATGAAAGAAAATTCATGTTTCCAAAGTGGGATGATTCCCTAATCAAAACCTATATACATATAATCCTCCTGGGAAGAAAATGTGGCCTAGATATGGTGTGAGAAATATCTCAGTATGACACCACCAAAATCATCTATATCATCCAGTCTATGAAATATAAAATAAAATAGTGTACAAGTATATGTATATAAAAGTAAGACTATATAGTAATGTAAATACCTCAATACATGCTTCAGCCTCACCTGGGGTCAGAACATGCATTTATTTAATTAGTTCATTTAATTTAGTTTATAAAAATAAGTCACATGATGTGTAACCAACACTAACATCCTATAATAATAATAATTAAAGATGGTTTAAGTTAATAACCATGTCACCCATGATGATGATGATAATGAAATAGGATGCAAGGTAATAACCAAGGCATCTTTGACCAAAAGGGTAGATCCAAATTAGAGTAATAATATATAGCCTGGATATAAGGGGTCTGATTATAATATAAGGGTAATCACCCAAGGAATTAAACTGTAAAATGATTCTAACCACGTCTTAGGATTTTGAACAAGGTAAACATAGGATAATCCCCAATGTGGTGAAATTTTATCACCATGTGTCCAATGACATAAAGCTGCATCCAAGGAGTGTAAACAAGGAATCCTAACATCTAGATGATAATGATGGATTCTACGGTGTCATTTCTGGCATCCAATAGTAAATGAGGACCATGTTCCAAGGTGGATATCTCCCTTAGAAACTTTTTTCCTTGAATCATAATGGCGTCCTCTAAGTGCTCAAGGCATTCCCTCAGGAATCCAAGGATAGATCATGTGTGAATACTCTAATTGATATAAAATGGTCCATATGAAATAGGAACCTTTTACATAATTCATTATCTAATTAATTCTATGTAATATACTTTATTTATAATAATTCAATTGATTCATTCCATTACCTTTCATTAGTGTGAAAAAGTATAACAAGGATATGCAACCAGTTAATACTTTAATTACATGTTCTTTCAAGTGGTTCATTCCTTTACCTATCAATTAGCATGACAAGGTGGGATAAAGACATGAAACCATAGTCAATTCCATTTTAAAATGTAAGTATGAATATTTATATCTTTAGGTATATTTTCCATTTATTATTTGAGGATTCATTTAATTTATTTAAAAACTTACCATAGAATGGTCAAGTGATAACCATACCTAGGGTAAGAATTAACAATTCTTTCATTTAGTTAAAACACTCACATTTATTAATTCCAAGTAATAACACACTTGAATGGTGGTTCATATAGTCATAAAAAGCCACCAAAGGCATAAAATAGGAAGAACCCTACATGGGGTGGTCAATTATGAGGTTATAGCCACCAAAGATGTGATGAATATTTATGAGAAGGTCTCAATAATTTGATCATGATGATTATAAGCATGGAATATGAATTAAATTGGAAATTCCAAATGAAATTTTTCTGTTCACAATGATGATAGTTTATTAAACGGAAATACCTGAGGCATGAGTCATAGACCACCTACCTTATTCATGTAGCACTCCCCTCGTCAAGTATCGAACCTTAGTTTGGAATGGATTGGAAGAAATATGATTAATGTATAAACTCTATATAAATATGGAATATGATCCTATATAAAAACAGCTTCGTTGAGAGAAATATAAATGATGAACATAGCCAAAGGATCAACTCACTTTCCAATGAATATCCAATTTGATGAGCGGTGATTGAATAAGACTTCAGATAAAGAAATGGGAGAAAAGACTAGGTTGAAGTCACTTGGGAGATTTAATGGGATAAAATAGAGGTTCTTAACACTATAAATGATAATGGGAGAGAGGGTTAAGTTTACTAATAATTTAAGGGAATTTTTTTGTTTTATCCAAGAAAAATAGGGTCGCACAGTTTGGCCACATGATTCGCCCAACTGTGCGACAACTGTGCACCTCCCACTACCTAAGGAGGGACCATGGATGGTTTCATGCACACTGTTTGACTAACCATGTGAAAGACTTTCTCACAACTCTAATAAAAATTGTAGACCTCACACACGGGAGTGTGCCCCTAGAATCTCGGGTTCCAAAAACCATGTGGCCTCCTTAAACCCACTATCCAACCCCAGCATAATTTGGGAAACTATACGGAATCACTCACATGGTTTCTAATAACTGTAAAGCCTATTGATTTTCACCACCAATCAGGGGTTTGATCTCCAAACATGCCCCGTACACCCCCAAAACAACCTTGAAGTCAATTGGGATTCATATTAGTTCCAAAATAAATAATTATACTAAAATTGTACTGATCCATACCACATGGGAAAATTTATTTTTTCCATGATCTATCAGTTAAGTCATGTCGTAACCGCTCAAGATGGCTATGGGGTATCAACAATCGTTACACCTATGAACACAGATAGGGTTATATCCCAATGGACACACTATTCCCATGATCTCCCATGGGAACACTATGTGTCCACTCTACAAGGAAATATACATAGACCTACCACCCTGGCTGGTCCCTCAGGTTTCTCTCCCATAGGGTTGACAATAGGTCCTCTATGTGTGGTTAAGGGATGTCCCTTCATATTATACATGAGTTAGATATTTTTTAAAATAAATCATCAATGAAAATACTTAATAAAAAAAATAAATAATAAATTTTTAAAAACGTTGACAACATAGAAAATATAAAATTAAGATTATAAAGTATTATTGAACATTGAAACATGTAAATAAGAAATAATTATTTTATAAACCCTTTGAATTAAATAAATGTGAGAGAATAGTAATCTGTCAAAACAAAGCAGTTAAAACATTAATATATAGATTCAAACTAAAGCACTACTCCCCATTATGATTCAACAGTAGCGACTACCAGATGCATAGGTTGAGTCAGACATTAAATACTATGATGGATCATTCGACTGATCTGACACGAATTGAGTGAAATTGTAATCATATTTCATTTAATTGAATAAAATAGTTTCAGTGTTCCCCTATGGATTAGTATGCAAGTATGAACCATGTTAAAATTTGTGTTGTTCTTCTTCCTTTTGTTTCTTTCAATCGTTGTCTTCTAATTGTTTTTTTACACTCATTCATATATTTTTTGTTATGATGTAGTGACTTGGGTGTGGGGTGTTTTACATGTTTCTAACATTATAGCATGGGTTCACATTCTAGTACATTTTGTTCACCCAAGAATTTTTATTGGTCATATTCTAATAGTTCAATCAGAATATAGCCATGAACAGAACAATTATACCCCCTCATTATGGTTGTGAAAACATTCCAACCTCCCTATTAAGGGATATTTTATCTTCTAAATTTCTTAAATTTCCCTGGGAATGTTACATGTTGATATTATTAAACACGTAATAATTATGAAAAATAATAAGGATTTTGGTCAGAGGATTTAAGATCTCAAGAAAATAGAGAGATTGTGTTAGGGAGGTCAGTATACATATGAAATTCTATCTTGTAAATCTCTGAGATAGGATTATTAATGAGGGAGATTTTGTATACGTCCACTATAAAGTTTATTTACCCTCTCCAACTTATTGAAATTCGAACACCCCCACCCAGATCACCCATTCTAGGCTAGAGTATCACATGACCTCATGCACTCCTCCCCATAGGCAGGAGGTTGCTGACTAGCTGTGAGGGCCTAAGAGGCACCGTGGGGATACTAAATCATCAGAAACAGATAAAAAATTAGATAACATAATCACATACCATTAACCATATTAAATAACATAACCAATGTGAAGAAATTATAATAACATCAATACATGACATAATAGATGGCATACAAATCATACAATAGCCAATGAAGACCCCCACATACGGTGGGTCTATATAAATAAACAATGGAAAAAATTAAAATAAATCTATAAAAGTATCCTAGACTCTTTCCCAATATCACCTTGGCCAAAATTCTCCTCTTTCACAACTTCCCTAAATAGGGTTCTTTACCTCATCTAAATACCTGACCAACCAAGGTATCATATACATCGATATTCCCATGAAGGGTGTGTGTATTAACCAAGTATGACACAAACAATGCGTACTTACAATAAATACATCATTTAATATAAAATTTTATTCAACGATAGAAAAAGATTTGTAAATAAAAATATAACTCATTTGGTTATCATTCACTTACAAGGATACCAAAAATATCGGCTCTACCAACTTCGACTCATTTCCAGAAGTAATGTTTATCAGAACCCATGATAACATGTAACCCATGGATCATGCCTAACCATAGGTCGTGACCTCATAAATTAACCTGAAATATGATTGATTTCTCATTGTAGTTAAATAATGAACATTATCCCATCCTAAAAGGTTCATGGGCGGCCAACTAGTCACATCGGCCAATCCGGAAATTTCATTGGAGGCACATCCATCACATCAGACCATCTCAAAGGTTATTATGGGGCCATCATCACACCAACCCATCCTAATAATTCTTGGGATTCACAACATACACATTTTCCTATCCATTCAAAATTAAGGGATGCCACACATTTTCACAACCTAAGAATCATAAAAAACCAGAAAGGTAAACACCTCATGAAAACCATGTCCCAAATTTTCACACAGAAAGGCCATCGTCACTACTAGACTGAACTATCTTGATTGTGGTTTTCCCCAAATCACACATCAAGAAAAATAAAACTTCACCCACACCCCCACATCAACTTACCCAACTCATCCCAACTCATCCTGAGCCTAAACAACACCTTGAAAAATTATTTTCCTTAGTGTATAACCCAACCTAGATACCATAGTACAAATCACATGCTCATTGGTTTAAGGAACCCAAACAAGGAGATTCACCACCCAAAACTCTATAAAAAAACCTAGGTCACGTTAGACCATTCCAAATAGAAAAAACACCTTATGGGTCTATTTTAAAAAGAAAAAAACCCCATCATTATCATTGACACACGACCATCGTCCATTGATCACTTCCAAATAGGAAACTCAATGTGATTTACTACCTAATACCCAATTCTATAAAACATAACCACCTTATCCTAAAACAATCTTGGATAGTATTTTGTAAGGTGAAAATTCTATGTGGAAAACTCTATGAAAATTCCTAGTACGAGGCTCATCTTCACCATTTTCGAGGCATACAACTCGTGCTTCCCCTCTAAGAAGCCTGAAAAATCTATACGGACATCACTCACTCATTTTAACATCAATATTAGGGAGCTCATGGGGAAACACACACAGACACATGTAATTCAGGGAATATAATTTTGTAAAAGTGTTGTTGAGTTTCAATAACTTCCCATCTCAAGCATGACAGAGCAAAATTTCCAAGAAAAAGACATTTGAATCAAGCTAGATGCATCAGTTACATGTATGTAGAACAAAATTCATTTAATTAGGGTTCCAAAAAAAGTAAACAAGACGAAATATGGTTTTAATGCAAGGATGAGGTTAGACATACCCATAAGAATCAGCCATAATGAACACCACTTGGAATGCACTAGAAATGAGTTTGGTGGAGCCAAAATTTCAAATAATATATCCCCATTCATCATATAGGTTTATTGAAGTTGAGGTGGAATAGGGGAGGGGAAATAAGTGGGGATATGGGGGAATAAAAATCCCCCCCAATTAAAGTTCCCCAACACCCCCACCGGCTAACTAGTGGATCCTGCAGCATCTCGACCAGCTTTTTCTACCTTCATTGGTTCTCTTAAAGTCATCTTAATACAATATAATATGATTATAGCAGATTTTTTTTTCATTTTTTAGTGGTAAAAAACTACCACCAAATATTTCCATGATAATGTTTTAAAACTAGAGTCAATGTTGGTATTGGTATTCAAATTACTAAGGTTTCTAAAATTTAGTAGTGGTATCTGGGAAGTGTTGTGAAATGTTTTTTTAATAGTGGTTATTTTGTTTTTAGTAGAATTTTTTAATATCAAAAAATTCTGAGAACTTATCAACAGTTTAAACCGCCAAAAAACAAAATAACATACAACATCAGTTTAAAACGTGACTACATAGTGATTTAAAAAAATGAAACTACAGAAGTTGTGGTCCCATAAAATGAAAATAGGGACCAATATAATGTTATAACCATTAACGGAATGATAAAATCAGTGTATGGTTCATCCACACATTAGAATTCCATACATATAAAATAGCATAATTTCATATATAAGAGTAAATGAATCAATACATACTAAAATCTATAGAAATCAAACTCAAAAAAATTTAAATATCAATAGATATCCATAAACGCTAGATAAGAAGTAGAAGCTATGGATAAGGGTAAATTTCTCTTAAATATATTTTTTCATTTAAATGAAACCCCATTTGAGAAAAAAATGATCATAAAACTAAACCATAAAAAATAAAAAAAACATGAAAAATAAAACCATACCTGAAACATGAAAAAACATGACATAAAAAATAAATAATGTTAAAATATACAAGTAAATTAATGGACCTCATATGTCAATGAAGAATTATCATTGATAAATGAAAAATGATCAATTATTATATTCAATATAATGAAAATAATGGACAAGTAATATAACAATAGAAATAAAATGACAAAAAAAGTAATCAACACTCAAAAATAAGGAATCCATGTAAATTTTTTTATATCATGGGAAATTCGATATTCTCTAGAGAGACAATCCTAGATATAACCATGTTAAATGTATCTTATGACCTATTGATGAAGTTTCTAATTGTAATCTGTTTCTTAGCGGCAGTTTCATAACATTTTTCTAGGGATGATTATGATCATTTTAATTTCATATAGAATAATCTATTTTTTTACACTTTAATGTCATATGACTAAGTCCTTCGTGAATTATTTTTAGTATTATTTTAGTGTGTTACTTATTTAGGAGTGTTCCTTTCTGGTTTAGGTATAAAATGGTTTAGAGGACCATTTTTTCCCTCTATCTATTTGTAACTAGCTGGATGGAAGGTTGACTTGATGAATGGGTGATTAGTATAAGTGGAGGATATTTTAGGGCTTACACTTGGTCAATAGTTCATTATCTTACTGAATCATTATTTTCACAAAATAAGGCTAATATAATTATTGATAACTATAAAGAATAATTTAGAGTATCTAGGATGGGTATATTCAGTCTGAAATTTTTTCATAGTCTTGAAAATAGTATAGATCCTTACTATCATAGTAATATTTAATTATTTTATTTTTAGAAACCTAATATTTTTATAGGGTAACCCCATGTGTTCCTTTTACAAAATTAATACATGATTGAAAGGCAAAAAATGAGTGATCATAGTGAACCAGTCACTTATGTTGGGTTACAAAGGATGAAGGTCAGATGGAATACATGGCTATTCAAAACCATTAAAAATTCCACCCCTACAAGGATGAGATGTAAAATTTTATATATCATGGGATATACCATAGGTTATAGTGATACAATCTTAGACATAATAATGTGTAAGTATCTTATTACCTATTTGTTATGTTCCTTACAAATGACCTCCAATTTTCTCAAGCCTATTGTCACAGGGAAGTACTACCCATTTCCTAGGCTTATCATTCACAATAAGATACATTTCAGAGTCTCATCATGACTATATTAATAGATATTTATTTATCTCCCACCTAGATACCTAGGGTTCCTATGAAACTAGCTAATGTAACTGATAAAATATATCATATGTAATATCATGATACCCATAAAACACATTAAATAATATTACCCAACCCACCTCCAGCAACCCACTGATATAAATCCCATTAAATCCATAAAATATATTATTTAGAATCATTTAGAAATAAAGTAGAAAATTGAAACATCACATGGATTAAAAATTGTTTAAAAAGAGCCTCTTAGTCATTTTATCAACATAAATATTGTACATGAAATTGTTCTACATGTGTAAAACATATAAACCAATAGATAAAACCTGTTATGTTAATATTGGAAAAAATTAGTACAATATTAACCTATTTTACTTCATTCATACTATAATAAATAAGTTTATAATGAATAAAATGTGGGTTTTAGAAAACTAAAGATTTCATGGAATGAAAAATAAATAGAGTAGTATAAAAACACCAACCACAAACCTCAAGATATCCATTTCATTATATTATTCATTCATAAATTTAGTTACATGTCATTATCACCAAATCCAAATTCAACCCTCATCACTACCTGATGAACTAAGATCGACAGTGTCCCTGTATCCCTCTTAAATCCTTACAACCAGCACCTATATAACAATTTTATTGAAAATTAAAAAAAATTGTATAATTAAATTAATGTCTAAACCAATAAAATTGTGTTTTCTAAATGATTATAAAGTTGTGTGATTTAACTAATCACACAAACCATCCATCGGAACAATATCACAAGGGACACATATAGTCATATTTTCTTATAAATCAGCCAATTCTCTCTACAGATCAATGACCTTGGCTTCCCATATTTATATAGGATCCATCCCTTATTGGACAGTGCTCCCATGTTCTTGAAATGTTCTTTGAATTTTTGTAAATTGCATCAGATATTCTAAGGGTATGGAGTAACAACAACTAATAATAGATGCCATTATAATCTTTAGTGACCTGCCAAAGACCTTAGACAGTTCTGGTCCCAAACCCATCCCACTCACATGACCAAGATGCTCTTTCTCAAGGAATTGATGATCATCCTAGGAGGCTGAGAAAGACTGTGTGAGATTGAAACCCCTTAGTTCTCTTCATTTTACCTATAAATCAAATATTATCCATATTTAAAACCATACATATTAACAAAGTGACAACTATAAATAAGTTATTATAATGAAAATGGAATTCATGCCCCAACTTATTTAGTAGGATCATTCAGGTAACTCACATCGGATTTCATATAAACATCTAACCAAAGTTAGCTTTAGGATACTTGGTTCCCAAAATTATTTTAATACATTTAACAAAGATAAATGAACAATTTAATATATGAAACCAAAAATTTTATATTATAAATCCTTAAACTAATGAATAAATTACCGTAGTTGATCAGTTTCTTGAAAAACTATTTGAATAGACATTGTCGGGGGTGAGTAGTTTAGCTTTAATTGATATATTGTTTTCTAGAAACATCCTCAAATAAATAACACGTATTTTAATGGTAATGTATGAAATTTAATCTCCTTATATGTAAAATGAGAATAATTTAATAATATATTTATTAATACCATGTGCTTTTTATGGCTATGGATATAAAAAAACACCTTCCATTTATCTCTAGACACACCTTTTAGTACCTTATCATACTTAAGTTCAATGGTCAATAATGTGCCATTGAATTCGTTCCATAATAACCATTTAAAATATTTCTATTTTTACCCAAATTTTCCAACATACACTTTCATTTGATAATATCAACAATGATAAATTGGAATAACATTTTCACAATGAGATTCATTTTAAAAATATTAGAATTTTATTAACTAATCTCATTCAATTGAGCTAAAATGTATTAAAATTTTCTTTATTTGGGAATAAAATACATCATTCTTACAAGATTGAGGTATATACATCCAATAAGAATATTTAATCAGGAAGGCGACTGGCTCAAGAGACAACTGGACAAGAATATGACCAAATAATCCAACAACATCATCTATGGGGATCCCATAACAATATAATAGGACAACTATATTCAATTCATTAATATTTGAGACTTATAAACTGTTAATATTTTCCACAGTAGTAACATCTTCCCCACATTTTATGAAAAAATATTTAATTTTATAAAAAAGTTTAATTACTTTATTCATAATAAAATCTATACTTATAACTGTCACCCTAAAATATTCTCATGATGAAATTGGAATAACAACCTTTTCCCTCATTGTGGAGTTATTGTGTGTCCAACCTTCTGAATCTAGAGGCAATGTGAAAGATGTTTATGGGATGGGGAAGGAGGGTGTTCCAGATGCTGGTGGGAGGGGGATAGAGGGTGTTCCAAACACTAACAGGGGAAGATAGAGGGTGCCCCATATTCTATAGGGAGGATCCCAATGGATCATTGGTTGTATGTGTCGTTGGGGAACATTATATGGGAGTCAACTAGGATTAGTGAAATGCTTCTTCCTTAGAATTACTATCATTTAAACAAATAAAAATAACCTTTGAAAATATATTTCAAAAAATTAATTCTGAAAAATAAAATTAGAAATGATAACAAATGCACAATACTTATAAAAAAATATACATTGGTTTGATAATGAATCACTACACATACAAAAAAATATAAAATTTACTTTTCAAAATTAAACAACACATACAAAAAAATATCTATGAAAATTAAATTCTACAAGAATTGAGGTATCCATTTCTTTTATAGATATGTTCTTTCTTTCTAACACACCATTTTTTATGGAATCCTTGGGGATGAAAAACTAATTTTTATAAACATTTTCATCAAAAAATTTATTAAATTATAAATTAAAAAATTCACTACCTATATCACTTCTTATAGATATGATTGAAACACGTTTGAAGTTCTAAATAAATTTTAAAAAAACAAATAACTTAGTTCAATTTTCATTTTTATGTTGTAAGAAATAAATCTAGATAAATATAATGTAATCATCTACAAGTACAAATATAGAATTCTTACCATAAAAAATTACTGGTTATATAGGTCCATAAAAGTCAATATGGAGTATTTCTAAGCATATAGTATTACTAACATCATTTACATATTTAAATAATGTTTTGTGTTGGTTACCCTTTAAAAAAAATCACACATAAATTAAATACTTTTACGTAACTTGGGAAATTACAAAACCTATTCCTGCTTTGAAAGTTTTTAAAAAAGTATGAAGTTTTCATTCCTATACCTTTTATTCCATAAAATTTCATAAAATTATTAATCATTTAAACACTTAACATTTTTGGATAGATCATAAAAATAAATAGTATAAACATTCTCTTTTCTATTTGTAGAAAATAAAAAATATATATTTTCCAAAATAGTAAATTTATCATTCCAAAAAATGTTAAATTTTAATCCATCATCATATTTTTTTGATATACATGTTATACTTTAGTTTAAAATATTTACATATATTACATTTGAAAAAAAAAGTTTTATAAAAACCAACTTCACCAATACCTTTAATCTAACCATTAGAGTTGTCTCTAAATGTGACAATGTCTCCATTGGATGAATTGACAGTTTTAAATTTCTAAATATCACATGTCATATTCCTAGAGCCATGACTATAAAAATATCATGATTTTTGAGACTAATTTGGCATATTTCTTAAAATTATACAATCAAATAGACTCTTTTGGTAACCTTGCTAACTTAGAGCCAACAAGATTAGTAATAGAATAATTTGGAACAAAAATTAATTTAAATAATTTCTTAGTGGGTTGTTTAGAAAGTAAATATATAGAAATAAAAGTTCTAGTATTACCAAATTATTGTGTAAATATCAGTGAAAACTTATGCAAATAATTCCCTTTCATTATACATTTCAAACTGGTTACAGTGTAAATATTTCCTTTTGAACTTTTAAAAATTTAGTCTTTTTTATCCTTAGAGATAAAATATTAAAACCAAAACCTTTCTTATTATTTTTTAGTTTAATCAATGATATAATTTTGACATATTATTTTTTACCCTAAAAATTGTTGATAAATTCTATTTAATATTGAAAAATTAATTTTTCAAATTAATATTAGCCTTTTTAATCATCTTTAAATCTATATAAGATTTCACATTAGATCTAGAAGTTGTATTTCTTAATTTCTTATTATATTCTTTAAGGTTTTTAACCACATTTTCACCTTTTGTTGAATCATCCAAAAATAAATTAAATCTTCTTTTTGAGCATTATCATTCACTACAATAATTTTTTAACTCATTCATTTTCCTCTTTTAACTATAAAAACTCAGAATCACAATTCCTTTTAAAATATTCATTCTAGGAAAAAAGTATTCAAATAATAACATTACCTTTTCAGTTTCTCATTTTATTTAACCAATTTATTATTTTTAATTTTTATATCATTGTATTATTTAATTATCTTAACTCTATAATTCTTTAATTCCACATTTTATTTAGTTAGTTGTTTAAATTTGGAATTAATAGAATTAGAATCTGATCATGAATCATAATTATTTTGCATTTCATTTTTAGAATTTCTATTATGATCTACATTATTAAGAGTGATTAATTGGTTTAATGTTAAATTAGTTATCAAACATTGTATAACCATTAGATAATGTTTCCTTATCTCTTGTTCACTTCCAAAATCACTAGTATAATATGAACTATTTGAGTTGTCCCAACATCCAATCTAATCATTCTTATAATTTCTCATTTTCTCTTTATCTATCTTTGGATTCTTATTTTTTGGGCAGTATATTGTAATGAAACATTTCTTCCAGAACACATACAATTTAATTCTAACATATCAACATCATTATTAAAATTATCTTTCCTGTAATCCTTTTTAACGTTCTTTTGAAATGTCTCTTACCACAATTTTTTTCATGAACATGAAAAAATTATAACTAAAGTGAGCCAAATATTTATCACATTCCTAAAATTAAGATTCATAAGTGTTAGATATTTCATTAAAATAATAGTTAAATGTTATAAATTTTCACTTTTTTGATTCCTCATTAGTAAATTTTTCAACTTTTACTCATATTGAAGAAAAGAGTCTATAAATTCATCTAAGGTGTACTATTTAAAATTCGTACTCTAGTCAGTGGACACTTTATTTTTATGCCATATGTTTTGAAGAGATCTCAGTACTCTTTCTATAGTAGTTGTTTTATCCATTAATTCACTAATATAACTCGTAACATTTGTAATAATAATAATCTGATGGAACATCCATTTCATCGACTCTTCATCTCCCAACATAAGTTCTAGTATTCTGCTCAAAGAATTCTTAGCTTGGTTCCCATGATCTTTTTAGTCCCATAGCGAGTCACTTGAAGGATCCTCCATATATCATGTGTTGTCTTACAAGATGAAACATGGATATAGATACTTCTACTGATATCACAATACAAATTATTATTAACATTATAATTCAAAACAAACTTGAACAATTCATTACCTACAAGTGTGTATGGATTAACTATAGGTATCTCTTATGGATTATCCCTGATAGTCCAATGATCCACACATAATGTTTTCATGTAAGATTCCATTTTTTAATTCCATTAGCTATAGTCACTTCCATAAAATAATGGGGGTTTTGTGGAATTCATCCAATATTGGGGTTGACACCTTCTATTTATAGAACTAATCTTGTATTCTATTGAATTTTAGTTATAGGATGACCGGGTTAACATAGAGTTAAAAATAAGAAATAGAAATGTATCCAAAATGATTAAAATAATCATAGATGTAAACTAATTTTTAAGGAATGACCTTTTCTAATACCACCTTTTGGATCAATATATATGGAAATAATAAATAGGTGTGAATAGTCTATTAAAATTTCAAAGTACAAAAAGTCACAATTTTATGAATTAAATAATTTATTTATATTTCTATTTTTAGATAATTAAGTGAAACATAGATAAAAAAGATATAACAGAGAGATTTTACAGTGATTTAGATCACCAATATCTTTGTCCACTTGTCAGCATTTTCTACTCTGTGAGAATATTGGTACCCACAAAGAAACTCACTTTGAGAGGTGTGGGAACTAGTTATAGAATCTTCATTTTACAAAAAACCAGAGGCACAAAATAGAATTTTTACTGGATTTTTGAACCTTGTCTATGAGCTAAATTTTATTAATGAGACACAAGAAAGATTTCCTTTTATGTGGTAGAATAACCAAAATATAAGACATGATTTTTATGGGGAAAAGAATAAACCACACAAAACAAATTGAAAAAATATAAAGTGGCATACCAACCGGATTAAATACCCAAATATGGGGTGATTAAGGGTATGAAATATTAAAATAATTTACCCTTAGGGTATTATTTCAACATTTAGAAAAACAAACTTCTCTCCCTTTCCTGTAGAAATGTATGATCAGAAATGAAAGCATGAATGAGACACAAAACATTTACTTGGTTCACCCACATTGGGATATGTACAAGGATATTGAAAAGTCAATGTGACTAAGTACCAAATCTAATAAAGTGCACTATTGTTAAAAATTTATGACTGGACTCTCTTTCCCTCCTTGCTTACAACCAATCATAATTTGAAAGATAACTTCTTTCTAAACTAAAGTGTGCTCACTACATCATTAGGATAATATTATTTTGATCAGTTGAACTAATATTTTTTACACCTCCTTTGGTAAATCATGAAGTTCCACTTAAATCCACTTGATGAATAAAACACTACCACAAAAAATTATGGGAAAATACTTATAGATTTTCACAACTTTTTCTTTCACGCAATATTGGAATGGGTTGTACGCAACTCTACCAAATTTCATTCAAAATATATGTGATTTCATAAATAATTAAACTTTAAACCAACTATTTAGTTCATAATGAAACACTCAACCCTCACAATTTTTTTTGGATTGTCATGGAACACTCTTTTTATATATATAAATAAGTCACATTACTGTATAAAATTTACATTTGATGCATTACTTCATGCAAGAAATATCTTCACACAAATCTTATATGATTTATAGCCCTGATATTCCCTAATGGTTTAGCTACCCAAATGAGGGTGGTAGCTCCCTATTTATAGAAATGGTTGTCCCTTCACAGAAATACCTTACCTAAATTTTGTTGTACATAGAAATTACCTTGTGTATTGAACTTCAATGACTTGATATATCCTTCAGCGTGCAACTCAACAACCTTAAGAAACATAATCTATATTTCATGGTCTCATACAATTGTCCCTATGTCACACAACTCTAACATTCATGATGTTTCATAACTTATATGAACACCTATCATTTTCCATATTTTGATGTGATTGACCTAAATCTTTACTAGTGTGTAACATTGTGAAACAACTTAAACATTTTGTGAAAATTTTACATTTACGTGAAAATCCTTACTAAAAAAAATCTTTTACTTACTCTATATTTTTTTACCCAAAATTTCAGAAAACACAAGGAAATGATGCCACCTTGTACAAGAAGCATTCAATACCACTTCAGTTATCCCTTTCCTCTACCTTTAAGCTTCATCAAGCTTTCTTGACATACCTAGTCAAAAATCATGTGGGAACTCCACAACAAGACTTGTTAACAAACTTTATAAAAAAAAATCAACCTAAGAACACTGAAATTTTACCTTGAGTGATTTCTCCCAATATAAAGAAATATTACACAAATAACAATATATAAAACGAAAAACTAGTAATGATAGAATGTTGAAAACACTGAGTTTTGATGTTCTTGATCACTTCAGTAGTATAGTATAGAATAGTACAAGTCACTTCATGATCATAGTAAGGAATTAAAAGTTGTAGAACATCTTGATTGAATGAGAAGTAAGAATGTATAACAATGAATGTTTTACACATTATTTTGAATAATATTTATGTACTTTTTAATATATCTTGATGAAATATCATTCTGATTAATCCTTCTTTATTAAATCAAATATCTTCACAGTTTGTCAAGTCATAAAATTTCTACATGCCACTTCTTATGACATAACAAAAAATAAAATGGTATCATTGCAACAGTTTAAGAAAAATCATGCTTAATAGAAAATAATATTCATTTTATTTATCTCTATATGAAATTTAAGTATAAAATTACTATCCTAATCATTAATACATAATTTAATTTTTTTATATTAATATTACAAGTAAAAATTATGAATTAATTTTCAGTTTATTCAAATATTAAAAACTAAAAAAAAAATTAGTGTCATAATTACATGTATGTATTTTATTGCATGTGTGTCATATAAAAATTATATAGAATTAATATAATTTTAACACAAAACATTATTATATTTTTATAAAAATATAATGAGACCGTTATTAAAAAAATATTTTAAGTTTTAGTAACTAAATAAAAATAATTATATTTTGAATAATATTTGAAGTAATGGTATATGGAAGAATATATGGTGGTAGCAAGACATTTCTACCACTAACAATATATTGTTGAGTGAGATACCAATGAACACTTCAAAGAGTGGAACTACCATTGAATCAGAGTAATAGTTGACCATTCTGATATACCATTGAAAGATGATCTATAATCAAATCAGTGGACCTACTATTACTAAAAATCTAATTATAATATAAAGATTGGTGGGTGATTCTACTATTAGTGCATATAAATTCACTGCTACTGTCTGTTGGTGGTACTATCATTGATTCATGGAATCAACTATTCCTATAGATTTATAATTTGAGTATGTTTTCATCCATGTTGGTAATATTTGTGCTATTATTGAAAACATGACACAATAATGTTGGTGTTGATGACCTAATATTTGATAAAAGTTGAAGAGACCCATTACCATATTAATGGTTCAGTGCTACCGATGTCTAGCAGAGCAACTGTGAAGGATTCTATTGGTTCTACCGTTGAATAATATTCCATGAGTAACATGACATTACTATATAAAAAACTCTGAAATCAGATATTGGTTTAATAATGGTGGTATCAAAAAACATGAACACTAGTGAATAGTAGCTCGGAGTGAAGACTGGAGGAAGATGATGAATGAGGCACTGATTGAAAGTCTTGGGAAGAACGGATTGGACGACCTATGAAAGGGATATATATAATTATGTCGGATGAACAATGTATGTGATGGCTAAGTCCCACATAGGATATTGGCCTAGTTAATCTCCCACTATGTGACGTCATGAATCTGGGTCACACTCGATAGTGCCCTGATCTCAGTTGGCCACATGGCCTGAAGCATGCCTCCCCATATGCCAGAGGCTATCGACTATATGCAAGGTTCAAGGGTGTGTTTTTGGGGATACTGTTCCCACTTACAAGAGTGAGTCATAGTATATAAATATAATAATATTTAAATAGTGAAAGCATAATATAAAAGGATGGAATTGAAAAAACATAAACTGTAACCACTATACCAGTAACATGTCGTTGTGGAACAATTATATCAAACAATTAGAATAAACATCCATGGTGAATTTAATAATAAACAACCAGAAACTTGATCATGTACAAAAAATTTGATAATGTATGTCATGTGTGTACAAAACTAGAAAATAGGTATACATGGTAGTAGGAAATGCATGCTATAAAAAATAACCAAAAGGAAACCAAAAACTATACAACATCCTGAGAACTATCCCGATCATCTATTTCCATGATCTAAACTAAGAAAGAAATCATGATTAGGTGTCTGGAGAGGCATGCTTCCCCTAACCAATACCTTCACACATATAATCTTACTGGGGACCAATAGTTTCCTGGATAGGGTTTGAGATAAATCTTAGTAGGCCACAACCAAGGACATCAATTCCATCCATTATATTAAATATAAACTGAAATATTGTGTAGGTATATATATATAAAACTAAGACTATTTAGTAATTTAACTACCTAGATACCTAGTTAATCCTTAGTTGGTTTCTGAATATCCATTCATATAATTAATTCATTTTATTCGGTTTATATAAATAAGTCATGTGAGGTGTAACCAACAATGACATCAGATCATGATAATAATAAATTAGGATCGAAGGTAACAACCAAGGAATACTTGATTATGATGATAATGAAATAGGATCCAAGTTAATAACTAAGAAATCCTTGACCTCAGGGGTGGACCAAACTCATTATAATAACATGCACCATATGTATAAGGGGTCTGAGTGTAATCTAAGGGGAATCACCCAAGGCATTCCACTATAAAATTATACTAACCACATATGAGGATCTAATCCAAGGTAACCATGGGATAAGAATGACTAGGCCCAATGGGTTGAATCAATGGCACCACATTTCCAGAGACATCAATCTCGATCCAAAAAGTGTATCCAAGGCATCCTAAAATCTAGAATATAGTTAACGTGTTCTATAGTGTCATATAGGTCATCCTATAGTAGACAAGGACTATGTTCGAAGATATTTATCACCCTTGTAAAACAACCCCTTGATTTGGAATGGCGTCCTCTGAGCCTCAAGTAATTTCATTTGGAATCAAATCTTGGCTCAAGTCTTACCTCTCCTATAAATTTAAAAAGGTCCATGTGAAATAGGAACCTTATACATAATTAATTATTTAATTAAGACCATGTAATACTAATTCCTTTTAATAATTTTATTGGTTCATTTCATTACATTTATCAGTGTGACATGGAATAATAAATACATGAAACCATTTAATACATTAATTACTTATTCATTTAAGTGGTTCATTCTTGTACCTTTCATTAAGCATGAAAGGTGGGATAAGGACATGTAACCATAGGCACTTCCATTATAACATTTAAGTAGGATAACTGATATATTTAGGTATAAATTCCATTTAACATTTAAGGATTCATTTAGTTGATTTAAATACATACCTTAGTAGAGTCGAGTGATAAACATACATTTATTAATAATTGAAAATTCAATCATTCATTTAAAACACTTACCTTCATTAAGCCCAAGTCATATCACACCCAAATGGTGGTGCATATAGTCATAACAAGACACTAAAGGAATAAAAGAGGAAACACCCTTCTTGGGGTGGTCATCATTGAGGTTATATCCTTCCACGATGTGATGAACATTTAGGAAATAGGCTCTAGAACACGAGGATTATGATTATAAGAATGGAATATGAATTAAATAGGAAACTCCTAATGAAATCTTCATTTTAAAAACAATGAAATTTTATAAAATGGAGAGAAATGAGGGATGAGTCATACACCACCTTAAATATTCATGTTTCACTCTCCTTATCCAGTATTGGCCCTTAGTTTAGCCTTGATCATAATAAATCTAAATAATAGATCAAAGACCGGAAAATATGGTATATGAGCATACTTCAAAATAGCATCGTTAAGGGGAATTTAAATTAAGAACATATCCAATGAATAGAAGCAGCTACTAATGGCTATCCAATATGAAAATTGGTTATCAAATCAGACATCAGACAATGGAATGTGAGAAAATCCAAGGTAGATGGAACTTGGGTGGCCAAATGGGAGAAAAGAGAGGTTCTTGGAACTAGAAATGAGAATTTGAGATAGGGGAAAGTTTATTAATAATTTAATGGAATTATTTTCATTTTCTCCTTGAAAAATAGGGTTTCATGGTTTGTCCATACAACTAGAAAAAGTTTGTGCCAAATGCAAGCCTCCCATGGCCTATGGAGGGACCCCTCACTGTTTCATGTGCATAGTTTTCATAAACTATGCTCACACCACTACTAAAAAATTTAGAAATCATGCATGGGAGTACTCCCCTAGCTTCATAGTTTCTTATAACCACACATCTTCCATCATCCCACTATCCATCCTATATAGGGTTTTGGAAACCATGCGAACTGGCTCACATGGTTTATAATAATTATGTAGTCCAATCCTTTTCCCCACCGATTGAGGTTCTGAGCTCCAAACAAGCCCCAAACACACCTAAAACAACCGTAACTTATTAGTAATCCATATTAGGTCCAAAATAATAAAATATAAATAAATTTAATGGATCTATACCTCATCAAAAAACTAGGTTCTTACAATATTCCCCCTTAATGGAACTCGTCCTTGAGTTCACCTTCCTAGGGAGGTGAAACACTATTCTGGAACAACTCTATCCACTGGACATGTATGTTAGCCTCTTTCTCCCACGTATGATGATGTACATGGATGTTCTACAATAGAAACCATACTAAATGGACATACTATCCTCATAGAGACTTTTTTCACTAGTCAATTATGCGTATAGGACACTCCTCAAATGAAAAATCATCATCAAACTCAACCTCCTAGAGATCAAAAGAATGATATGGTTTGTCATGATAACAAATAAGATATGAAACAAGGAATATTTCATGCATGGAATTATACCTTTTAGGTAACAGAAATTGATAGTCTATTGGAAAAAATATATCCAAAATCTCAAAAGGCCCGAAATAACAAGGCAACAACTTCCCTTGCCTCTGAATCCTTATGTGCCAAAGTCTGGGTGATACCCATAGGAAAAAACAATCCTTGACCTCAACCTATAAATGTCATATAAAATGATCAGTATAATATTTATGTCTATAATGAGTAGTATATATACATTTTCTGGTCATCTGAACCTACTCTAAAGAATCCTTCATAAGACGAGGACCTATTAGCATTTCATGTCCTACCTCTAACTAGCACTAGGTGAACAACACAACCAACCGTACAAGTCCTCATATAGATCCATATGAATCATCACCTGAAAACTATTATTATAAGTGAAATCAGTGAGATGTATATGCTTCTTCCATTAACCACTTAAATCAAGGACACATCTTGTAGCATGTCCTCTTACACCTCTATCATCTTTCTAACTTCCCATCAGTCTGATGGTGAAATGATTTTCTAAGAAGCACCTATGTACACATAGATTTCTGCAACCCCTTCTAGAATCTTGATGCGAAGGAAGAATAACTTAATAAAAAATTAGTATCATGGGACCAATGTAGGCATATTATATCATATACAAACAATATTCCCATCTCATCAACTAAGAAAGTCATCTGTATATGAAAGAAGTGTTCTACTTTCATTAGTCAATCCCCGAATACCCAATATGTTTCACTACCACGTAGAAAACTTGGTAATATAAAAATAAAATACATTAAAAATCTTTACATTTCCATTATTCAATAGGAGATGGCTATAAAAATCCATATAGACACTGATCCCAGCCATCACCTATTGACAGGTGGAACACCTAGTGATAAAACTGTCTATCTAACATTTAATCCTTGGAAACCAATACTAGTGCTGAATATCATGATACATATTTGATTTTCCTGGATGAACTACCCACATAGAAGTGTGGGAAACTCACAAAGGTTCTTCTATAATTTCTTTAGAAACCTAGGCATGTCCATGTATATGTAAGATATTGTCTCTATCAACAGATCGATCCATAGTTATGTCCGCTCCTAAAATAATCTCCCAGATAACCAGGCCTTCATGGTGTAAAAACTACGAGCTCTTTACAATATCCAAAATGTAAAAGGTAACTATCATGTATAAGATATATGACTAATAATTACTATCATGAAACTCCATATGCAGATCAGTAAATAAGTCCATTAATTTATATTTATCACTGGCTTCCTTTACAGCCTTTGCTAGCATTTTCTGACTCAGCGTATCTATTACCACATTTCCATTTCAAGGCATATAGAAACCCTAAAATTACAAGGACTGAAGATATTTGACCCATATTCGATGTCGACATTCAATTAATTCTATGTAAAGATAAACTTGAGGCTTTTGTGGTCCGTATACATCACAAAAAGATCACCCATCTAATAATATCTCCAGCAACATTAGGCTTGGAAAACAGTTTCTTGCTCAAGGTTGTGTGTTAGATAATTTCTCTCATGAGTATTCAACTATCAAGATTCATACACCAAGAATCTATAATTCTATATGAAAACTACACCTAGGATGATTCTTGATGCATCATAGAACACTGTATATCCTCTTCCGAGATCTGGAATAAACAAAATTGGTGCCAAATCAAGCATTCCTTTATGCTCCTGAAAGGATTTTTCACACACTTCTTACCAATGGAACATCACACCCTTCTTTATAAGACTACTAAGAGATATAGAAAGGTGTCCTCAGTCATTTATTAAATACATGAAATATTCATCTTCCCCCAAGAAACATCATATATCTAACACGTTCTTAGGATGATCAAAGGAAACCACAACACATACCTTTTATGGGTCAACAAATACTCCATATTCTGATATAATATGACATATGAAGTGGAAATTATAGATCTATAAGTGGAACTCAATAATAGTTTCATAATTATAATGCTCCCTCAGGGTATTCAAAATGATCTCAATATATTTAGCATGGTCGCTATTAGTACTAGAATACACCAAGATGTCATCCACTAAGTCCATGAAAAAAGTATCCATAAAGGGATGGAAAACCCTATTTATCACATCCATGAAAGCAATGTGTGTGTTTTTAAGACCAAATGACAGAACGACATAATCCTATATACCATACCTACTAAAAAAAGTTTTAATAGGTATGTGTGAAGGTCTAACTCATAGCTGATGATAGCCCAATCTCTGGCCGATCTTCGAGAATACCCTATCTCCTCATAGCTGATAAATAATAACAACAATATGAGGTAGTGGATATAGGTTCTTAACCATAATATGGTTAAATCATTAGTAATACACATGTACTTTGAGGGTTCCATTTTTATTCATTGTGAAAAGAATGGGTGAACCCTATGAAGAATTACTAGGTTGGATAAAACTTTTTAACTTTGGGTCTTCTGATAGTCTCTTAAGCTCCTTGAGCTCAGTAGGGTCTATCCTATACAAAATAATGGAAACTAGAGATGCTCCTAGAATGAAATCAATCATAAAATCAACCTCTATCATAGGAGATAATCCAAAAATGTCATCAGAAAAAATGACCATCAAACAATCTACTACTGGAGGGATGTCTGTCAGATGTATACCCTTCTTGTCCATGAAGAGGAAAGAAATAGATGTGGTTACTCCACCTATCCCATGATGCTATGGTCCATCTCTATTTTCATAGACATTCAACTAACCCTTGTGAATATAACTACTACCCTCAGATGATGTAAACGAACCCCTATAAAAATAATAGTCCATGAAGGCATGAGTTGAAACTAGAAAATGCATCCTAGGAATGAAATAGAAGCCCGTTATCTGGATCCCAAAGAGATATCATAAGAAGAGATAACTACCTAACTCAAGGGGCAGTCCCTATATTAGATAATTCCTTCTGACCATACTCCCAATAGTGTATCGATGGTCATCACACCACATAAGTACTGAATTTACAACATGAGACTTTCCACAATAAGTAAAGAGATAAAGGATTATAAAGAACCTGTATTGAATAAAGATTATACCATTGTAGTGGATACTAAGATAGTAACTAATACTGTAAACAGTCTTGCACTCTAATCCTTGGGTATCAGTATTAATTCATGCAATGGTCCTCATCCATTTTTATGTTCTATAAGTGGACTACCCTGAGCAGGTCTGATATATTTTTTCTGATAATCAAAAGTATAGTTACCTTTTCCAAACCCCCCTCCTCAGTTTATTCAACTAGTGCTACTCAAACTACCCTATTGATCTGGAACAAATGATCCTACCCCTAAAGGTTTATGTAGATCCACTTTGATTGGAAGCAGATTGAATGGTTTAAAATAATCTCTGAATATTCCCCATACAGTTGCAAGAATGGAACTCTAGAGGGTCTCTATCAGACAATGTATTTATATTCCCCTTACATCTATATTTATGTAATGTAATACATCTTTTAGTATGGTAGATTTGATTTCCATTTATCTATTAACAAACCTTAAGGGAACGCTTCCTGCTACCGTAAGAACCACTACCTTATCTCATCACTAAACCTTTGGGCCCATAACTATTACCTTACCTCATGTTTTTTAATGATAAGGGCCTGATTAACTATTTCAGAATAGTTATGAAGGTGAAATACATTCACCTATGTATAGATGGAATACCTAATCCCATCCTCAATGTTCCTAGACCATGATAGCACACCACTGGCTATAAGCGGTGAAAATAATTTCAAAACAGTAAAATAAACTGAATAGTCCAAAGTAGACATAAAACCATACTCCAGATTCATGAACTCTCAATGTTGGTCTTCTCTCAATTCCTAAGGAAAAAAATTTCACAGAATATTTTGAAATTCAGTTGAGACCATGCCATGATGACAACCATCCTGTGTAATCACCTCGCACCACTATTTGGAGGAATTGTGTATCATGTTGGTGGAAATAATGAATCTCCTCTCTGAAGGAGTCTTCAGATGGTTGATAATTTATAGAGTATCCTTTAACCAAGAATCAACAGCTTGAGGACCACCGTCCCCCGTAATGGTGGGAGTACGTAGTTCTTGGAACCGATGATTTAGATTAGTCATAGTTTGTGCAGGTCATGGGACACCCTGTATGGACTGGATAATATGTATAAAACCCTCTTGAATTAATCATAAATTACCTTATTGAGTATAAAATATGGTGACTCAAGTGGAACGTTTAGTGGTAATACTGGAGGCTCAAGGCCAGCTATCTCTAGAGCATGATCATTGCCACCATCCCGAAGCATGACATAAAGACGTCATGATAGAATATCTCTAAAAGCCAATAACATGCCTCATATACATATTTGAACAAATATATAAACTAGAAGAATTATACCGTAAGGATAAGGGCTCACAACCCATGGTACTATCTCAACAACCTACTTAGGAGGAGAAGTATTAGTAAGTGTTTCAGTTTGATTTACAGGGGTTCCAGTAGGTGAAGGGTCATTCGTTTTTTCATCATCATTCATTGACATCCATTTCATTTTCTAAGTCATGATTTAAATTTTATGTTTTTTTCCATTTACATGTATCAAGGATTGATTTAAATGGATATCTATTCATAGTGAATAAGGGGTCATACACCTTATCACTAAAATCAACACCAATTCAATTTCATTCAACCCTATTTAAATTTAGTCTCAAAATGTAACATGTAAAATATGATGTCTTGACTCAATAAATATCACTTTTGAATCCATGATGTCCCATACACCTAATGAATTAAACTAGAAATCGCTCAAGTTTACCTAAAGACCAGATCATGTTACCGGAGGTACATAAATGACATAGATAGAAAATAGCTATTTAATATGCCACCATCATCCTTTATATGAAAAAAAATATTTAGTTTTATTATAGTTCATTAAATAACCAAATCCCTGCCCTATAGATGACATTAGAAACATAGGCATATGTAACATGCATTGGTCAGTCGATAATCACAAGCAACACATGAAATGCAATTATTGAAATGCACTTATATTTCATAGAATATGTATGGAATGTGAATTCTAGCTTCATATAATGATGAATGATTAATGCTTCATTTCCTTCATCTCATCAGGCCAATGATAAAATTCAATCCAAAATCATAATAGTAATAATAACCATAACATTACATGTTATTCACCCAATGGTGAAAGTATATCAACTTTAATGAGAAGAATAGCGGACAAAAAATATTTATTTCATGAAACTCTGAATTTACCCAAAACGTGGGCCAGCTATTCCCAATCATGATTTATAACCAATTTCTAAATAATTATTAATCTCTTGTATATTGTCTTAAAATTTTAAAATAATAAAGGAACTTCTCTAATAACACAATGTGATAGCTGTACATGTGTTCCACTAAAAGGTACCCCAAGCCCAGTTGGCCATATTGATTCATGAGTCCCTCCCCACACACCATAGGCTACCAACTACCATCAAGGGTATAGGGTGTGTCCTTGGGGATACTATTCCCTTATAAATAGTGTGAAAGAATGTCGATAAATATAATAATAGATAAATAGTGGAATCATATTATAAAAAAATGGAATGGAGGAAACATACACTATAACAACAAAACCAGTAATCCATCATAGTAAAATCATGATATAAAAGGATAAGTATAAATATAAAAGTTGAATATAATAATCAAAAACTAGAAAATTAATCATTTATAAAATGATGATAATGTATGTCATGTCTCTACAAAAATAGAAAATAGTTGTACATGGAATTAGGCAATGCATGTTATAAAAAAGAATAAAAAAGAAACAAAAAACTATCCATCATCTCGAGCATTGGCCAGATCATCTTCATACGAAGCCCCAACCTAGGAATGAAATAAAAATCAATTTTCCAAATTTGGATGCTTCCTGTAATCAAAACCTATATACATATAATCCTCATGGGTACCAAAGGTTGCCTGGATAAGGTGTGAGAAATATCTCAGTACTCCACAATCAACAACATCTATATCATCAAGTCTATAAAATATAAACTAAAACAGTGTGTAATTATATGTCTATAAAAGTAAGACTGTATAGTAATGTAAATACCTCGATACCTACTTCAGCCTCACTTGGTGTCTAAACATGCATTAATTTAATTAGTTCATTTAATTTAGTTTATAAAAATAAGTCACATGATGTGTATCCAACACTAACATCTTATCATGATATTAATAAAATATTGTCCAAGGTAATAACCATGTCACCAATGATGATGATAATAATGAAAGATGATGCAAGGTAATAACCAAGGCATCCATGAACTTCATGGACGATCCAACATAGAGTAATAACATGTAGCCTAGTGATAAGGGTTCTTAATGTAATCCAAGGGGCATCACCCAAGGAATTATACTATAAAATTATTCTAACCATGTTTGAGGATTTTGTCCAATGTAAACATATAATAAACCATAATGTGGTGAATTTGTGGCACCACGTTTCCAAAGACATCAAGCCATATTCAAGGAGTATATACATGGAATACTGGCATCTATAAGGCAGTGAAGGGATACTATAGTGTCATGTCGGGAATCCAATAGTAAATAAGAACAATGTTCCATTGTGGGTATCTCCCTTGGAAACCAGCTCCTTGAATTATAATGGAATTCTCTGAGTTCTCAAGGTATTCCCTTAGAATTCCCAGGATAGATCAAGTATGACTACTCCTATGAAGATAAAATGGTTCATAAGAAATAGGAACCTTATACATAATTCATTATTTAATAAATTCCATATAATACTCTTGCCTTATAATAATTCAATTGGCTCATTACATTACCTTTCATTAGTGTGACAAGGTATAACAACGATATGAAACCATTTAATACTTTAATTTCTTGTTATTTTAAGTGGTTAATTCCTTTACCTTTCATTAAGGAAGACAAGGTGGGATATGGACATGAGACCATAGGCAATTCCATTGTAAAATGTAAGTATGAAAAGTTATATCTTTAGGTATACTTTCCATTTATTATTTGAGGATTCATTTAATTTATTTAAAAACTTACCATAGACTGGTCAAGTGATAACTATACTTAGGGTAAGCATTAACAATTCATTCATTTAATTAAAAAACTTACCTTTATTAATTCCAAGTAATAACACACCTAAATGGTGGTGCAGATAGTCATAAAAATCCACCAAAGGCATAAAAGAAGAAGAACATGAATTGGGGTTGTCGATAATGAGGTTATAGCCTCCAGTGGTGTCCTGAATATTTATGAAATGATCTCTAGAATATGATCATGATGACTATAAGCATGGAAAATAAATTAAATAATAAATACCAGATGAAATTTTCATGTACACAATGATAATAGTTTATAAAATGGAAATACCTGAGGCTTGAGTCATAGACCACCTACCTTATACATGTGGCACTCCCCTAATATATTATCAACCCTTAGTTTAGACAGGATTGGAAGAAATATGAAGATATAGATAAACTACCTAGAAATAGGTCATATGAGCCTATAGAAAAATATATTTATTGAGATAAATATAAATGATGAACAAAGGAAAAGGATTAAATCACATACCAATGACTATCCAATGTGATGAGCAATGATCAAATTAGACATCGGATGAAGGAGTGGGAGAAAAGCCAAGGATGAAGGCACTTGGGAGATAAAATGGGATAAAAGAGAGTTTCCTAACACTTTAAATGATAATGAGAGATAGGGATAAGTTTGTTAATAATTTAAGGGAATTTTCTTTTTTTTATCAAAGAAAAACAGGGTCACATGGTTTGGGTACATGATTTGTGAAACTGTGTGAAAACTGTGCACCTCCCACTACTTAAGGAGGGACCCTGCATGGTTTCATGCACACTGCTTGACTAACCATGTGAAAACCTTTCTCACACCTCTACTAAAAAATATATACCTCACACACAGGCCTGTTCCCTGAGAATCATGGGTTCCAAAAACTATGAAGCCTTCTTCATCCCACTGTCCACCCCCCGCACAATTTGGGAAACCATGCGAACCAACTCACATGGTTTCTACTAACCGTTCAACCTATTGATCTTCACCATAGATTAGGTTTTTGAGCTCCAAAAAAGTCATGTACACCGCTCAAAACAACCTTGAGCTTGATTGACATTCATATCAGTTCCAAAATAAATAATTAGACTAAAATTTAAGGGATCCATACCACATTGAAAAATTGGCTTCAGCATGCTATATCAGTTAAGTCGTGTGGCAACCGCTCAAGATGGATATGAGGTATCAACACTCATTACACCTATGCACACACATAAGGATACATCCTAATGGACCTACTATTCCCATTCTCTCCCATGGGAACACTATGTGTCCTATCTACATGGAATTATACATAGACCTACCACCCTGGATGGTCCCTTACGTTTCTCTCCCATAGGGTTGAAAACATTTCCACTATGTGTGGTTGAGGGATGGACCTTCAAATTATCCATGGGTTGGATATTTTTTAAAATAATTCCAAAAATAAAATACTTAATAAAACAAAATAAATAATTTATTTAAAGAAATTAATAACATATAAAATGTAAAATTAAGATTATAAATTATTATAAAACATTGAAACATGTAAATTAGAAATAATTATTTTTTAAACCATTTAATTTTAATAAATTTTAGGGAATAGTAATTTGTCAAAACAACGTAGTTAAAGAATTAATATATAGATTCAAGCTCAAACACTACTCCCCATTATGATTCAAAGGTAGTGACTATCATATAAATAGTATGGGTCATACTTTAAATAATATGATCGATCATTTGACAGATCTAACACACACTGAGTGAAATTTTAATCATATTTCATTTACTTGAGTGAAATATTTTATGTGTTCCCCTATGGATTAGGACGCAAGTTTGAACCATGTTAAAAGTTGGGTTGTTCTTCTACCTTTTGTTTATTTTGATCGTTGTATTCTAATTTTTCCTGTATACATTAATTCATAGATTGTTTGTTATGATGTAGTGACTTCAGTGTGGTGTGTTTTCTGAGTTTCTAACAACATATCATGGGTTCATATTATAGTACATTGTTTTCAGCCATTAATATTTTTGGATCTATTCTAATAGTTCAATCAGAATATAGTTGTGAACACAACAATTATTTCCCCTCACTGTGTTCATGAAAACTTTCTAACCTCCCTGTCAAGGAATATTTTATCTTCCATATTTTTTAAATGGCCTTGGGAAAGGTACATGTTGAGAGTACAACCCAAATAATAAAGATTAAAAATAATAAGGGTTTTGGTTGGTGGATTTAAAATCTCAATAAAATAAAGAGATTCGGTCAGGGAGGTCTCTATACATATGAAATTCCATCTTATAAATCTATGAGATTGACTTATTAATGAGATATATTTTGTACACATCCACTATAAAGTGTATTTAACCTCCCCAACTTATGGAAATTGGAATAACCCGACCTAGATCACCTGTTCTGGGCCATAGCATCACATGACCTCATGTGCTCCTCCCCATACGCAATAGGTTGCTGACTAGCTGCGAGGGCCTACATGCACTGTGGGGATGCTATGTCATCGATAACAGATAAAAAATTAGATAACATAATAACATACTAGTAATCATAGTAAACAACATAACCAATGTGAAGAAGAAATAACAACAACAACGCATGACATAGAAGATGACATACAAATAATACAATAGCCAAAGAAGACCCCCACATGCGGTGAGTAGATATAAATAAACTAGGGGAAAATAATAAAAATACATCTACAATATGATCTCATAGTCTATACCAATATCACCTCAACCAACCTTATCCTCCATTATAACTTCCCTAGATAAGATTCTTTCCCTCATCTAAATACCTGAGAAACCCAGGTTTCATATACACCGATATTCCCATATAGGGTGTGAGTATTAACAAAGTATGATGCCACCAATGTGTTCATACCATAAATACATCAAGTCATATAAAATTTAACGAAATGATTAATTTTTTTTAAAATAAACATAAAAGAAATTGGGTTATCATGCACTTACCAGAATACCAAAAATATAGGCTCAACCTACTTCGACTCACTTCCGGAAGAAACTTCTATTGGTACCCATGATAACATGTAACCCACGACTCATGCCTATACATAGGTCATGACCTCATAAATTAACTTGAATTATACTTTATTTCTTAGTGGAGTTCAATCTTGAACACTATCCCATCCTCAAAGGTTCATGGGAGGCCAACCAGTCACATCGCCCTATCCCGATTTTTTTAAAAGGCACAACCCTCTAATTGGACCATATCAAAGGTTCTTGGGTGTCCATTATCACACATTCCCATCTTGATGAATCTTGGGATTCCCAACATACTCATTTCCCATCCCTTAACAGTAATGGGATGCCCCACATTTTCACAACATAATAATCAAAAAAAAGGAAAATTCCTCCTGAAAATCATGTCCCAAATTTTCACTCAGAAAGGCCATCACCACTACCAGTCTAAACCACCTTGCATGTGGTTTACCCCAAATCACACATCAAACATTATAAAACATCACCCACACCCCTGCGTCAACTTACCCAATTCATCCCAACTCATCTTGTGCCTAAACGAATCTTTAAAAACTTGTTTACCAATGTGTATAACCCATCCCCTATACCCTAATAAAAATCTCATTCTCACCAGTTTTTGGAACCCAAACAAGGGGATTCACCACCATAACCCCTATAAAAAACTCTAGGTCATCTTAGACCATTCCAAACAAAAACAACATCTTATGGGTCTGTTTTTCAAATAAAAAACCCCATCATTATCATCGGCACACGACCATCATCTATCGATCACTTCCAAATAGAATGCTCAATAGGATTCACTACCCAAACCCAAATACCATATAAATTATCCATCATATCCTCAAAAATCCTTGATAGTATGTTGTTAGACCAAACTCCTATGTGGAAAAACCTATAAACATTTCCAGTACGAGACTCGTTTTCACCATTTCCAAGGCATACAACTCATGCGCCCCCTCTCAGGAGCCTACCACATCCACATAGACATAAATAACTCATGTTAACATCAAAATTAGGAAGCTCATGGGGCTATACACACATACACATGTAATTCAAGGCATACAATTTTATAAATGTGTTGTTGAATTGCAATAACTTCCTATCTCAAGCATGATGGAGCCCAATTTCCAAGAAAAATCCATTTTAATCAAGGTAGATGCACCGATTCCATGTTGGTATACTTAAATTAATTGAATTAGGGTTCCAAAAAGGAAACAAGAATAAATATGGGTTTAAGGAAAGGATGAGGTTAAACTTACCCATAGGAATAAATTGTAATGAAAATCACTAGAAACACACATGAAATGAGTTTTGTGGAGCCAAAATATCTGAGAATGGGCCCCCATTCGTCACTTAGTTTTATTGGGTTTGAGGGTGAATAGGGGAGAGAAAATAAGTGGGGTTACGGGGTAATACAAATTTGTGAGACATAAAATTCCCCAACAACCCCACCGACTATTTGGTGGATACTGCACCATCTCGGCCAGAGAGAAGCTGGAGGTCATCCTTCCGCCCTGCAGGACAGTGCTCAAACACCTATTAAGTTGGTGACGATGAAAAAATAACCATCAACTCATTGCTCAAAATCATTGCTGATGCACATTGACCCACCAGACACGAACCCTGTCCCACATTTTACCGCATCAGGCATTCCAACAATGGGGGCCCATGGATTGGCCAGAACTCCATTATCGGGACCCATTACCCGTCGAACGTGGAAAAGGGTGCAACGAGGAGAAAGTGATGGTCATAGGAAAGACCTGAAACCCGGGGTTAGAAAAAGACAAAATGAAACCTGCCAGTCAGGGAGGAATCCCACCAAAAGATGGAAAATGACATGTGGAGAAACAAGTCTGGAGGAATCAAAGGCGGCAGCGGGCGAGACCCAGCCCCGCCTAGACCAATGATTGTTTTATGTTGGAACTATCACGGGATTGGAAACCCATGAATGGTTCGTATGTTACAGTGCAATTGTGCTCAAATTTTCCCTGATATGGTTTTCCTATCCGAAACCATAATAGAAAACAAGGACACCATTGGCATTGCCCTGAAATGCGGCTTCCAAGGCTGCCTCCCGGTCCCCAGACAAGGCCACTCTATGGGCCTATGTCTCCTTTGGAAGGAAAATGTCGACGTCAAGATACTATCCATCTCCCCGCACCACGTGGCTGCGACTATTCAAGCAGACCATCACCCACCCTAGACCTTTGTGGGATTCTATGGCTGGCCATCCCATAATGGTAAGGTGAATTCATGGGATCTTCTATGAAAGATACGACATGACCTACCAAGCCCTATTCCTTTCAGAGGAGACTTCAATGAGATTATGTTCCATAAGGAAAAAGAGGTGGGGAAATCCGACCCTCATCTTCGATGTCATACTTGAAGGATGCAGTCTCTAGGGAAGACCTGGACGATCTGAGGTACATAGGTAATCCTTTTACATGGTTCCGCGGTAATACAGAAGGAACCCGCATCGCTGAGCGGATTGATAGATTTATGGGCTCTACAGATTGAATAATTCTGTTCAACATGTTTCATATCGAGCACATGGCCCTCAACTACTCAGACCACTACCCAATTCTCATTGACTGCACACACGACGAATGAAGTAGACAATTCAGCAGACCCTTCAGATTGGAGAGCTTCTGGTCAAAATATTAGGAATGTGAAGAGGTGATCCATTCAAGATAGAATTCTACCCACAAGGATGTCTGCCTCAAACTCTAATAGGTCACATCCGATCTGAGGTCTTGGAGAAATAATAAATTCTGCCACCCTGACCAGTAATGTGGTGTCCTTGAAAAGATACTGAACAATCTCCTCAAATAAACCACATCCAATCACAATCTCTCTATGATTGGAGCTACTCAAATAGAGCTTGACACGACCCTACGTATCAAGGAAAGCTTCTGGGCTATGCATTCCCTGGAAACCCATATAAAATAAGGGATGCTAACACCCAGTATTTTCACCATAAAGCATCATCCAAGCATCGCAAAAACTCTATTACCTACATCTCACAACCCGATGGAAGAAAAATTTCTGACACCAAGGGTATCCACGTGGCCTTAACATGCCTTTTCCAGAACATATTCACTACAGGAACCCCTTTCATGTCTGGTCAGGTGGAAGATTGTATCAGACCTGTGATCATGAGGAGATCAAAAGGATGCTCACCAAAGATGTGACAGATGATGAGATACGCCTGGCTCTGAAACATCTTAATCCCACTAAGGCCCCGGGACCGGATGGGTTCCACACCCTATTTTTTAAGGAGTACTGGCACATAATTGGCCCTAACATCTGCCCTTTGATTAAATCTATCTAGGCTGGTAATTCCAGCAATGCGGCAATCAATGAAATTGTCATCGTCCTCATCCCCAAAATCAAGAAACCTGTGGCGATCCCTGACTTTAGACTTATCATCCTTTTCAATGTCTCTTACAAGATCTTCTAAAAGATACTTGTCAATCAGCTACGAACTTGGCTACCTGATATTATCTCTGAAAATCAGAGCACCTTCATCGCCAAGAGACTGATCAATGATAATGCGATTGTGGCACATGAAATGTTCCATTCTATGAAATCACGCCCTGATTTGGTTTTCCTCTCTCTCTTCAGCAGATGTAGGCTCCCTTTTCACTTTGTCTTGGATTATCTGGGTCCAGTGTAATGATTCTATTTATCATCAAGCTCACAGACCCCCCAAATTCTGGATTGATCGGGCCATTTCATGGATTGTGGGTTTAAAAGGCCACAATGGAAATTCCTTGTAGGTTGTTACCCCCTCCCATCCCATTCATTGGAATCCCCCAATGGAAGGTACTCTCAATATTAACGTGGAAGAGGCTCTTCCAAAGGACGAGATTGTTTCCCTCGGCCTCCATGCCCGAAATCATCTGGGGCAGATCCTTGCTACTGAATATGAACCACATCAGGCATTCTGGGAACCGGTAGTTGCTGAAGCCACAACCATCCTTGCTGGTATGATGTTCGATATTGAACATGGATAGGGAGATATCATCATTGAGTCTGACTGTCTCATCGTAATCGACGCCATTAATAACAATGACAGCGGGCTCCAGTCATTTGGAACCATCATCAATAAAATTCTTTCACATCACCAATGCT